>CM044438.1:93303818-93329186 GCA_024363595.1 Xenopus borealis
TATTTGTCCAAATGCTTTCTACTATAGGGGGAATATGTGGTGTTTATACAAATGGCCTGCTCGGGATTTGGCCTTTTTCAGCAGGATTTGGATTCTTCTGCCTGGCTGAAACTGCAGACATCAGGGTACACATAATGTAAAAGATGTTTTCCCCATTCCCAACCATAATTTGCATATGCAAATTAGGGTTCGGATTCAGTTCGGTAGTCAGCCAAATATTTCAGGAAGGATTCGGGGGTTCGACCGAATTCAAAATAGTGGATTCGGCGCATCCCTACTTTATTTATTATAATACACAAATTTTAGTGAGTGTGACAAAATGACACCACTAAGTTCTGTTTAAAACTGACGACATAATTACGAGCTGTTTATAAGCATATAATTTACAGGACATTCATGGCTTTTATGTATATAAATAAAATTACAGATATGATAAAATGTAAAATGTTAATAAAAAAGGAAGGTACACCATACACTGAAATTACTAAACTTGTTTGATTTATGGGTTATTGTAATAAGAATTGACCCTTTTGCCTTCAACAAAAAATAATAATGAATAAGATAAACAATAATGAATACATCATCAGGGGACCTGAGGTGATGATACTAATAAGAGAAAAAAACTAATAACGATATGTGTACCCTGTATATATATATATATATATGTGTGTGTGTGTGTCTATATGTATCACTCAAATTTCCCTCTGCATTGAATAAAATATGTCACAGTAATGTTTATTTTTAACAGGAGAGAAAAAATTCCAGTCTTTCTCTAAATTGGATTGGCAATATCCAAGGCAGCCAGCTGATTTGCTGTGTTCATTTGATTTTTTTGCTTTGAACTTAAGATGTATGACATTGGTTATACCATTTTTCCACATGCAGAGGAAAGCAATTTCATTTGCTCTCCTCACTTCCTGCAGAAGATGAATATTAACCCATGCCTTTTTCAAAATTGTGTATTTGCTTATACTGAGACAGCCCACAATGAACAATATGTGATTAACTGTAAAGCTAATAGGAATATTTGATATTAAGTATCTAAATCTGCAGATATATACAGAGCCAACGAATGATGATTCTGCCACATGACGCTTCAATCTTCCTGCGGGGTTGAATTACACCTCATAATGTTACTCAATATCCATGCTGGAAATAGCAGTTCAAAAAGTGTTGAAGGTTAAAATTGCATGGCCTGAAAAAAAAAAAAGACGTCCAAGACATCAACTGTCTTTTCTTAATTTTCTTTATCCGAGCTTCAGAGTATTTCCTACAGGTTAAATAAATAGCATAACAGAAGTATTATTTAAACTGACTTTTACTGAAACTCAAATTGACGCTCTGGAAATCTGTATTTGATAGTTGCTTATGTCAGTGTCTAGATGGCACTGTAATTTCCACAAATTCAATTTGCCCTCCTACAGAAAGCCTATTTCCAGGTGTAATATAACACCTACCAAAGTGAAAAACATTTGTTTCTGCTGTGAAAAATATATAGATTGAGAGTTTCTATTCAGCACATACACTTCTGATCAAAATTATTTCAGATGCTAGAATAACAAAATCTTTTTGAAGATTTATAAACTACTACAGGGCAGCATGGTAAGGGCACAAAGTCCTGCTTTCCTGAAGGAAAAAGTACTATGCACCCATACTCAATTAGCCAATATTTTGGGCTTCTGTACTAGATTGAAGAAAACACATCTCTTTATCAGTAAATATATGTGCCAATGTAATGGCCCTAGTACCTCAGCATCTTCTGTTCTACTGGTTTACAATAAAATATGTGGTTTACTGTCAGTTACCTGAGCTTAGAGACCAACTCACAACATACTGCATATATAAAATAAAAAATTCACAACACAAGGCTGATTGCTAATTGATTTAGATTCTCATTGCATTGTAGCTTCAACACCACTACAGTTAACATGACATTTTAATCATCAGCCCTGTAGTATCATCTTCTATAATTGATAAAGTTTGTTTTATGCTCTATGATTTGCACCAACTCCTAACCTTAGCATCTAAACAGCTGCCCAGAGCACACTGAGCATGTGTCACTGCATAACATAATTCAAGATGGTGACCCCCTATTAACGATTTGAAGACTTGAAACATTGCTGTTTTAAAGATTCTGAAACTCTAAGCTGGTTCAGTCAATATACACAGTTGTAAATTTGTTTTTAGGGTTTAGCTCTTCTTTAAACATCTGCAAGCCTCCTGTCTCAGTCTTTATATAACATTTCCTTTAAATAATAAATACCAAGAGTACTGTATCTGTACTCTTGGTACTTATTTAGTATACAAGGGCATTGCTATTTCCTTTCAGAGCACAAGTTGAATGCAAAAAGGCATTTCAAAATGTCAACAATATGAAGATTTTTTCAATTCGGATATCGGTCTTACAGTATCTTGGATCACAATCATCTAGATCCTATGTGAGTAGTTGTTTCTGTGTGATCAGTAAGAGATCTGATTAAAAATTATGGATGCTCTGACTGCTATCCCACCTTTCTTTGTAGAATAATTTATGCATTTCCTATTTGCTCAGGGGGCTATAGGAAATAATAAAGCTGAATGTGGGGAAAAAAGTGTCTATCTAGCTTGATGGGGAGTTAACCTTTTTACAGATGAAATCTACTCTTAGTTCTTATGATCAGTAAGAATGGTGATTGGATCAGTGGCCCCTTCTAGTAGATGATTCCATTCCTCCAAAGCCATCTTAATGGCCAATAATTCTCAAATGCCGATGACAAAATGTCTTTCTGCAGGGGAGAATTTCCGAGAAAAGAAGGCACAGGGATGAAGTGGACCTTGGAAATCGTCACATTTAGATAAAATGGCACCAACACCAGAATTGGAGGTGTCTACTTCAAGAATAAATGGTCAAGAGGTCTCAGTGTGGACCAACACGGGAGCTGAAGCAAAAGCCACCTTTAAAGACTCAAACGCCTTTTGAGCCTCAGGGGTTCAAGGTGAATTGCCATCCTTACGTGTGAGTGTGGGAAAGGCACTATGATTTGAGAGAAAACACTAATGAACCTTCTACAAACGCTTTCAAAGCCCAGAAAGCACTGTATAGCTTTTAAACCAATTGGTGGGGGCCAATCTGTGACTGCAGAGACTTGGCAGGATCCAGTTCAAAACTGGAAGAGGAAATTATATACCCTAAGAAGGGGATCTTGGACCTATGAAATTCAATTCACTATGAAAGAGAGGAAGAAAAAACTAAAATGTCATCAAGGTATACTACCAAAGAGGACTGCAACATGTCATATTCATGTTGTATTCATAGTGGCCATCTCAGGAGTTAAAAGGCCGTCACCTTGGCGAATGCAAATCAAGTTGTAAGCACACTGTAGATCAAGTTTGGAAAAAACCTTGGCACCTCTCAGTCTGTCAAATAACTCTGGAATTGGAGGAAGAGGATAATGGTTTTTAATAGTGATTTTATTTAAACCCCCACTAGCAGGCAATGAAGACTTCCTAATGAAAACTTTAGCAAGATTCTCCTGAATGTACTCTTGCATAGCTTGAGTTTCAGGAAGAGATAGCAGGTAGGTTCTCCCTCTAGGAGGCATAGTCCCAGCAGTGAGGTCAATAGGGCATTCATACCATATGGCCTGTGGGGTGGAAGTGTATTAGCATTCTTCTCCTCAAAAACCTCTGAAAACTCCTCATAACAATTAGGAAGGAGGGAAAAAACTTGAGTCACTGCCGAAACTCTCACTGGTCCAAAGGAGACAGAAAGGCAATGTAGGCAGCAAGAAGAGCCCCAGGCAGTGAGCTGACCGGTTTCCCAGTCAATGGAAGGATTATGTTGTTTTAGCAATGGGTGGCCAAGAATAACCGGGGTGTTAGGACAGACAATTATTAGAAAAGACCTCTTCTGCATGTAGTCACCCTACTTGTAGGTGTAACAGCACAGTGGAAGAAGTTAATAGTCCTGGAGAAACTGAACAACCATCCACTGCTTGAGCAGAAAGAGGAACCTTGAGGAGAATCGCAGGAAAGGAACACTTCTTGGCAAAGGAAATTACCAGCTGCCCCAGAGTACAGAAGCACTTGACAAGGAACAGATCTTTTCCTGTAGTATAGAGAAACAGGAACGAAAATTCTATTGCTATTTTGCCTAGGGGAGACTCCCCACTCTTAACTAGGCAGGAGCATTTCCCTGGCACTTGGGTCTTACAGGACAGCTCTTGAGAAGGTGACCACTCTGACCACAATACAGGCAAAGACCCAAATTCCTTCTCCAAATCCTCTCCTCTGGGGACAAACAAGTTGCCCCTAGCTGCATGGGTTCATCGATGGAGACACAAGGAGTCGAAGGAACCTCTGCTGTAGTAGGAGTAGTGGGAAGCATAACCCTCCGAGCCTGTGAAACCCTCTCTCTCATCCATGTATCCAGAGAAACTAAATCTTCAAACAGTGGAGGAAGATCTCTGGGGGGGAGGTGCAGTTCATCTTTTAGGTTCTCATTGTAACCCTGCCAAAAAACTGCAACCAAAGTGTCGTTATTCCAAGAGACCTCAGCAGCCAGAGTATGAAAGTCTATGGAATATTCTGCTGCAGACATATGCCCCTGGGACATCCTCATTAAGCGAATAGAGGCAGAGACACAGGGAGCGTCAAAGATTTCTCGAAATGTAGAAATAAATACAGAGGAATTGTGGCTGACAAAGCCCATGCCAGAGCTTTCCCTTTGTAACAAGAAAATGATGTACACCACCTTAGATTTTTCAGAAGGAAACCTCTGTGGAGCAACTTCAAACTGAATGAGGCACTGATTGAGGAACCCCCAACACACTTCTGGATCCCCAGAGAAACGGACAGGAAATCTTCAGTTCCATGAAGTGCATCGCTATTGGAGGAGGAACGGCACCCGGGAATGGAGGAGCAGGAGGATGACCCCCCTGAGCGCCTTGAAGTGCATCCAAGTGGGTTAAAAAGTGCTGCAGAGTCTGTAACATAGTAACATAGAAAGTTAGACTGAAGTTCAACCTTTTTATCTTTTTTGCTGTTGTGCTTCCTGAATTTGCAAGCATTTGAGTAGCGATTCTAGCATATTTTCTAGGGATGCAGTGAATGTGGCAGCCTGGGTGGGCTCCATTTTGGGCCCAAGCTAACCTGTTATGGCTTAGTATTATATGGAAGCCCGTAACAGCCAAGACCTACACCTTAGGTGTAGTAAGAGAGCCCTACTTACCCTGGTGTTCACCGACGCCCTTTTGGGGCTCCAGCAGTAATGGAACTAGGTGGAGGCGGGCCCTGGTGCGGGCCGCGCGGCCGGGCGCCACCCACCCTAGTCCATGTTTGATTGACGCGCCGCTGCAGCCGATTCCAGCTGGCTGCATCGCACGAGACTGCCGGGGGGCCCTGCAGGGGTGCGGGCCCTGGCCCAGTTGCACCCCCTGTTCCCCCGGTAGTTACGCCCCTGGGCTCCAGACTTTCTCTTGAGGAGCAGGCAGGGTTCTTAGCCATGGCCAAAGTAGTCAGAAGTAGTGATGGGCGAAACTCCCGCGTTTCGCTTCGCCGAAAAATTGGCGAAAAATTCTCGAAACGAGTCGCGCGTCGCGGCAAACGCGGCGCGGTGCGTAGTTTCCAACGTGCGTCGCGTCAATCACGTCACGTCGTTTCCGACGCGTCACGTTGTTTTCGGCGCGCGTCGCAAACGACGCGCGACTCGTTTTTGTTGGCGAATTTTTCGGCGGCAAATTTTTGCTGCCATTTCGCGAATTTATTCGCCAGCGGCGAATCACGGGAATTCGCTGCGAATTCGCCCCTGGCGAATAAATTCGCCCATCACTAGTCAGAAGCGTGGTACAAAAGGTTCAGGAAAAAAAAGACTCAAGTCCAGGCAAAAGGGTCAAAAGGCAGGTGGCAGGAATCAGAAGTCGGTAATCAGGCAAACGGTCAAATGCAATTGAAGAAAGTAAGAGGAAATAGCTTGAGTGGTGTCAAGAACCAGCTTGGGCATGGAAAACAAACAAAGGGAGCCTTTTAAATTAGAATTTGGCACCAGTCCTGAAGCAGTGTGATTGGGCATGCTTGCTGATGATGTCATCGCATCTGCACCTTTTTTGCTGTTTGTGGCTAGTGACCCCCTGGGGACCAGCGAGTCTAAGGGTAAGAGTGCGCTTTGGTCTCCATACATATTCGGCATATGAATGACAAAGCTATTAACTCAGGTTCACAAAAATGTATCGACTTGAACACGACTGACTGTGGGTGCAAATACTTAATTTTTCACTTGTTTGTCAAGTACAGTATACTGATCATAAATTTAAATTTCAGACTGACATCTATAAATTTACAGCAAAAAAGTATATAAAAAACTAATATTTTATTACAACATACTATAGGTACTTTCCTTTTCTTTATTCTCCTTATATTCAGTGCTGGGCCAAGTTGTAGTAATGCCGTAGTGCAAGGCAAGCTGCACATAATCGGTGCCAACCCCTCCATGTGACAAACCCCTAGTCACCACAGTTACCTTCATTCCAGCACTCTTCTCTCTTACCACTGAATGCTTGTTCAAGCACCATATTCCCCTTGCAAGACAAAACTAAACAGGGGAAGGAAGAATTGGTACATACCTAGCTCCCCCTCACCATTACACCCCTAGATACTAGCTTCTTCTGCCTTTCACTAGTTCCAGGCCTACTAAACGGAGAAATATCTGCACTGTGCTGACCTATAGTTGTGGTAAGTCTCATTACGGTTATAAGAAAACCAAGGCCATTGTCCTTCTATGGAAATGTCCCAATTTACAGTATTTGTCCACCTCCCTGTGTCCAACTCCCTGTGAAATCACCACAGAGCACTGTGATAAGAATTGTGTGGTCAACATATCAATGAGAAAATGGTGACCAAGCCTAATTCTGCAAGTTTTTTTACATTCACAAAGGCTTTAGGAATAAATCAAAAAGAAACTATATATACAGTACTAAGATAAATAATGGGATATTAGTTCAGGGGGGTGTTGGACATTTAAATCCACCGTTTTTATCATTAATATATTTTCTCCACACATTTTTACAGTATAAGGGATGCACCGAATCCACTGGTTTAAGATTTGGCCAATTCATGAACCCTTGACAAAAGATTTGTCCAAATACTGAACTGAATTGCATCGAATTAGAGAAATGGTGGGAGAAAGACAACCATGCTTGCATCACTCGGTTAAAAATCTTATTACTTCCTTGTTGTGTGACAAAGTTTCACATGATTTTTAGGATTCTGATTCAGTTTGGGCAGGCACTGCTGAAAAAGGCAGGATCCTGGATCTTTATACAGTATATACATTTATGTATATACATTGATGTTCATGAAATTTAAGTTTGGAAGTGCATATACAACTGCAGAAACGACACAGAGCAAAGAACCAATGTTGCAAAAGCAAAAAGAGATAAGGCAAAATGAATAATTGAGCAACTACTCTCTCTACAAACTATTCTCTCTAAATATTTGCCATACCTGTCCATATACAGTAAATGGTCTCTATAGTTTATATGAGGGTATGGAGGGTCGGTGTGGGTGTGTGTATGTACGGATGCTGGGTTTCATTTGGAGGGGTTGATCTTAATAGATAATCAAGTCTTACATGTATATGATCTGTTATGTGGAATGCTTTTCCGTAGCTTAAATTTACTCAGATTATATAAACATTAAATAAACCCAATACAATGGTTATTCTACCAATATGGATTAATGCAGTTTATTTACCATCAAGGTGCAAGGTACCTTTATATTATTACAGATAAAAGGACATATTTTTTTACTTTTTTTAATTATTTGCTTATTATGAACTCTATGAGAAACAGCCTTCCCATAATTTGAAGCTTTCTGGATAAAGAGTTTCCAGATATGGGATCCCATGCCTGGGTATTATGGTAAAATACTTTATTACATAAATGACTGTATTTTTAAATTGTTCTTGATTATCCTACAGTACTTTACAAACAAGATGAACTCTTCTATATTTTGTGTTTCTTATATACAATATGATATTGAAAATCCATCTGAACAACATTGAGCCTACCGGTTCAGTTCGCTTGACAATAGAAGTGCTTTTTAGTCTGATCAATAAAATAGACAATGAAACCTAGCTGCAGAATAATAACAAAGACAAAGAGAAATAAATCTTATGAATGTAATTGGGCAATATGTAGAGTAGAAATACCATTCCCATTTGTCTTTAAAAGTAGACTTGGTATAGGAAATGTAATCTGCCTTGAAAAGCCTTCAATAATTTGCCTTTGAATTATATCAGCAGTAAAAACTGTTGACAAAATGTAAAAGCTAATGTGCAAAAACTGGCAAAAAAATAGAATACCTATTGGCACACAGCTGTATGAATATGTTAATAAAGACATCTTTATAGATCCCTTAGGATACAGTGCCTTAAATCATAGGATTATTGTCAGCCCAACACAAATTTTTATGCCAAATAACTATTGAAAGGAGCTCATCATGTACACATAATTCATGTCTTTACAAACTGGTGACATTCATGACAGGATCCTTAAAGCTCAATAAAACTCACAGATTTAATGCCCATGAAAGAGTAAGAATAAGTAAGAAAGGATTACAGATATGTTGGCCTCCAAAAACTTCCATACAATCAACCAGTGTTATCTTTCATTTATCCAAGATAACAACCTTTGCTTCAGATCAATATCATCTCCATAAAATTATATATTATATAGATATATGAACTGATAGATGTTATTTAGAATATAGAATACAAAGGATATAGATAGTATATTGCATCAAGCAATATATTAACATGCCAAGTGGATATTGCAACATATTTATCTGCATCTCATTATTGAGTATCAGAAATTGCTTGGTGGATCTTGCAGCAACCTCCAGAAAACAATAGAAGCTTACTAAACAGCAATTTTATTTTATTATATTCTTTCTGAAATACTCTGGGGATCCCAAACTTTTCTTTACCTGTGAACAACATTCAGAAGTAAGAAGAGATGGGAGCAATAAAACAATGAAAAATGTTCCTGGGTGGTGCAAAATAAAGGCTGTGATTGTTTCCGGCACAACCTATATGGACTGGCAACCTAAAGGAGGCTCTGTTTGGAAGAGCACCTGGTTTTTATCCAACCAAAACCTTCCTCCAACCCAGGAATTCAAAAATAAGCACCTGCTTTGAGGCAAGGGTTTTGTGAGCAACATGTTGCTTAGAACCACTGGGTGGGGATCCTAGGGTTTAATGTTATAAATGGTGCAAAGTCTAAAGCCAACATCCCACCTTGCAAATGCTAATTAGTAGAAGCAGATAGTGAAGGCAGAGCAATATATTTTAATATAATTAAAAACATGCCTAGAGGGAGTGATACACTAACCAGAATGCCAAACTAAATATTTAAAAGGGCAATAACAAGAGGAGTGTTCTGTTATGGAGTGGCCATCTATCCTCAACAGTAGGAAAAGAGGCCGCCTGATTAATCTTCAGTACAAGACATATGTAGTAGAGAGTGATATTCTGGACAATTTGTAATTGGTTGGCAGCCTTACAGCCTTATTTTTCTAGATGTGGTCAATGACCCCCATTTCAAAGCTGGTGTCAGAAAAACTCTACAAAATAAATAATAAAGACCAATTGAAAAGTTGTTTAGAATTGTTCTGCCTTTTTTTTATTTGTACTTTTTATATTCAGATATTTTAATGACTTTCATGGCATTTTTGGTTTTATAGAAATATGGGGTTATATAATAAAAGGCACCAAGTTCACCCAGGGGCAGTCACCCATAGCAACCAATCAGCAAGTTGAATTTACTAGTCACCTGTTTAAATGCAGCATCTAATTGGTTGTCATGGGTTACTGCTCTTGGGCAAACTTAGTGCCTTATATTACATATGAGAGTCCGAGTTAGAGTTTAATTGTGGTTTCAAAAATCTCAAAAAAATCACTAAAATGAAACCTTTAATAAATAGGCTTCATAGACAAGTATGCAATAGAATGAGGAGGACAAGATTACAAGGACTTATTTCTCTCACCTGAAATGGCAGGGGACATTCTGTGATATTCACAAACTAATTAATGTCACTGCTGGTGGAAAATGCTCTCTCTGCATTGACCTACATTGTTTTCCTCTATATACTGTATAATAATGAACATTGATCAGCTACAAATGTGTTTCATATTTCATTACTTTAGTTTAACATTGTACCACCATAATCCAAATACTTTTGTGGATATTACATGATGTACTGTACTCGTCTGAAAGGGCTTAGGTAATAATAAATTGCCTGCACCATTATTGCATTTGCTGGCTTCTGGTGGTATTTATTTAAAATGTAATGGTATATAGCTAGCATACCTCTTCCATCTCACTGTGCTCTCTAATGGGACTTATTTTCTATGAAACGACATGTGGATTTATCGCTTGCTTTGCACTTCATGATGGTTCCTGATAGGATTAACTTAAAATTCCATGGTCTGTGTGCTGATTACATGTACTACCCATCACTGTGGTCTCTGATCAGTATAAATCAAATGTTCATTGGAGATTATTACCTTTTCTATAGCTTTTTATGATCTAGGGCAGAAATAATATCACTAGCTACAGATGCTGGAGTGCTACAAGCGATCTTAGAGGCCTGCTTATCAACAATCTTATTTTTGTGGTTTTAGAGGATTTTTAAAACAGGACTTAACTCATTTTCTCTGAAACCATAACTGTCATGAAATTTATTAAAAGATCCGAACTGAAAAAGTTCAAATGGGAAAAGTCTCAGAAAAGACTCAGAAAAGTCACACAATAACAATGAATTTTTCATACTTACATACTGTAGTTACATTGTTAAATTGGGTTGAAAAAAGACAAAGTCCATCAAGTTCAACCCCTCCAAATTAAAACCCAGCATACACACACACACCCCTCCACTCTTTCACACAAACCATATATACCCATAGCTATACTAACTGTAGAGTTTAGTATCAAAATAGCCTTTGATATTATGTCTGTCCAAAAAATCATCCAAACCCCTCTTAAAAGCATCAACAGAATCAGCCATCACAACATCACCCGGCAGTGCATTCCACAACCTCACTGTCCTGACTGTGAAGAACCACCTACGCTGCTTCAAATGAAAGTCCTTTTCTTCTAGTCTGAAGGGGTGGCCTCTGGTGCGGTGATCCTCTTTATGGGTAAAAAGGTCCCCTGATATTTGTCTATAATGTCCTCTAATGTATTTGTAAAGTGTAATCATGTCCCCTCGCAAGTGCCTTTTTTCCAGAGAAAACAACCCCAACCTCGACAGTCTCCCCTCATAATTTAAGTCTTCCATTCCTCTAACCAGTTTAGTTGCACGTCTCTGCACTCTCTCCAGCTCATTTACATCCCTCCTAAGGACTGGAGTCCAAAACTGCACTGCATATTCCAGATGAGGTCTTACTAGGTATCTATAAAGAGGCATAATTATTAGTGATGGGCGAATCTATCCCGTTTCGCTTCGCCGAAAAATTTGTGAATTTCCAGCGAAATTCGCAAATTGGCGAAAAATTCTCGAAACAAGTCGTGGCACGTTTTTGATGCACATTGAGTTTGAGGTGCTTTGCGTCATATTCAACGCATCGCGTCATATTTGACGCGTTGCGTTGTTTCACGTAGTTTTTTACGCTTGTCGCGTCATTTTCATCGCACAACTTGTTTTTTCGCTGGAGAATTTTTGCTGCCGCTGCCGCCAACGGCGAATCGCGGGAATTTGCTGCGAATTCGCACCTGGCGAATAACTTCGCCCATCACTAATAATTCTGTTTTCATCCCTTGAGTTTATGCCCTTTTTATGCAAGACAGAACCCTTTACTTTAGTAGCTACAGAATGACACTGCCCAGAATTAGACAACTTATTATCTATAAAAACCCCAATCCTTCTCACTTAAGGAAACTCCCAACACACTGCCATTTAGTTTATAACTTGCATTTATATTATTTTTGCCAAAGTGCATAACCTTGCATTTATCAACATTGAACCTCATTTTCCAGTTTGCTGCCCAGTTTCTCAACTTAGAAAAATCACTCTGCAAAGTGGCAGCATTCGGCATGCAACCTATAGTTCTGCACAATTTAGTATCATCTGCAAAAATAGAAACCATACTGTCGCACAAAAGCCAGAGTCAAAAAACACCTGAAAACCTCTAAAAACCACATATTAACAATGATCTTTCAGTTGTAAAAGGGACATTTGGCATTTAGCTGGAGTATTTTTGGATTCTGAATTGTAACAGTTTTGTTGCATAATAAAACCCAGAAAAGTTGAGATTTTTTTCTGCAACTTTTAGTTTTTTTTGTCAAAAAGCCATACCTGACAAAGTTGTTGTTTACAGCAGTGGGGGGGGGAGGTGCTCTACGAGCACAAGGACTATAATCACAGTACAAAAGACACTTAAAGGTAACTTACGGTTGTTATGTAATATCACTTCCAGAAGTGAAGTCATGAACCCAGATATCGGAATCTGAAGAACAAGAAGTGATCCACAGAGGCACATGCAAAGGAGAAGAAGCTTTTCTGGTGCAGCAAGATGGCAGGATCCCTTGGACATCTGCAAAAATACGCACACACTCAATATTATACAGTTTGTGAGCTTAATCCATTTACTGCTTCAGCAACAGAATGATATTGTTGGTGAAGCAATAAATGTGGTAAACTGCATGATTTTGAGTGTGTGTGGCTCTTTATTTTTGCAGCAACCCCAGTGCAATTCTTGAGATAACAGGTGTGCTGTATATCGTTTTCATATTTGTTTCAGTTTCCTTTCTACAAAGCAAGATTCAGTTGCATATTGGATGTTAATAAAGTAGGTTCATTAATTGAGTTCTCTAAAAGTTCTTACTGGTCCTTTAACCCGCCACATGCTCGCGTCACCACTTGCTGCCCCCTCGCACATGTCACTATTTGCCATGAGTGCACGCAGTGGCGTAACTACTCCCTGGTGGGCCCCGGTACAGTATGGGCACCTGGGCCCCCTGTCGGGCCCGCTCCTTACCTCTATAAATCTCATGCTGGAGTGCTGATGGTATGTGTGCTGTAAAATTTCCCCCTACATAACTGCCTGCCATAACCATTATCGTGGCTCTGGTGGGCCCCAAGGGGGTGGGGGCCATGGTGCAATTGTACCCTCTGCACCCCTGGAAGTTACGCCACTGAGTGCACGCCTGAGTTGGCATATTATAGATGGTGAGTGTTATATAAAATGTCTCCATTAATTATGTAAATTGCAATTCTACGTGCTTTGCAAAGTGCTTTAGGATCAAAATAATATATGTGAAAGTGTTTGTGCATCAGGTGATAAATTCTATACAGATGCAATATGCAAAGCACAGTGATTCACCCAAATCCTGATTTAGGAAATGTATAATAAATGTAACATTATTACATATATAATAAATGCGATCATCATAAATGTACTGTTGTAGCATGGTGACACTACATAAAATACTATTTAATGCCATAGTTCTAAGAAAAGCCTATATCCAACTTATATAGGCTTTTTATATGTTTTATCATACAATAAAAAAAAAATCTTCAGGGACATAAAACTGTGTTTCACTAAGACCTGCATGCTGTCTTTTTACATTCACCACCATATAAACTGTACAGTCTGGACAATGTAAAATGAGCCTGTGAAGGAAAATGCCACTGTGATGCAATGGTTCATCTGCTGGGCATTATGATAGAGTATAGTAATACAGTTATGATAGTGAGCATACCCTGCTATTAGAGAAAATGAAGTGCCCCACTCTATCAAATGATTGCATTAAGACAACTATAGTATTAATCCTGCTTTACAGATGTCTGCTACAGATACAAGAAGACACTCAGAATCTGTAGAATGAAGCACAATTATATAGTTATCTATTGTTTTAAATAGATAATAGACAAGCAATACTGATATCTCTAGAGTATGTTTTACAGGAAAGATTTAGGCTCAAATTAGCTGGAGAAATGCATATGGTGATAGTATAGAATACCCTATAAATAAAAAAGACTTGACAAAGAAACTTTCCAGCTAATGAGGAACATTTACTACAGTAAAATGATACCTTCATATGTGCTGCATCAATTACTAAATTCTATGCAACTTTAAGCCAAATTGTTTAAGCAGGGTCAGACTGGGCTGGGCTCCTCCAGGCCACTGATCTCCCTGGCCATTTGGGGAGTGGCAGATGGCCCCTGTAGGGGAATATGGGTGCACCCCAGGGCAGGTGGAGGGCCCCTGAGCCAACTGCCCCAGTGGACCCTGCACTCAACAGTCTGAACCTTCGCTGAATTAGCGAATTGGCGAAAAATTTGTGACACATCGTGCAATGTGACATTAGCGACGTGTCGCTTCTGACGCGTGTTGCGTGCGACTCGTTTTTTTTTTTACGCAAGCGAATTTTCGCGAATGTATTTGGCCGCAAATTCGCCACCTGGGGAATAAATTCACCCATCACTACACACAGCATGTGCAGTGAATCAGCAAAAATGAAGATTGGGAGCTACTGGGGCATCTTTGGAAACACAGATCTTTACTGCTGAAGGACTGTGGTTGCCTTGAGCTGGTCCAGAAGCACAATCACAATTGCATTTTTAGCCTACTTCTTTAGTTAACCTTTAGTTCTCTTTTAAAATGTTTGTCTCTTTATACTATCTGGTCTTGTACTTCATTAGAGACAGGGACTTTCAGTAGATGTTGTTCCAAATACTGTTTTCATTAGGGGCAATTGCAGATTGATATCAGACCTGGATTTCCATGTCCCTAGGCAGTCTCTTCTCATTGCCTCCCATATCCATCCCCCTCTCTGTCTGTGTCCCCTCCCCTTCAGCAACGTCTTCCCCTCCCACGTCGTCTTCCCCTCCTGCATTTTCCTTCCGCATTGCCCGCCCTTCCACTTCATCCCCCCTCCCCCCGTCTCCTTGTGCCTGGACACATTTGTGCATATGCACAAATACGCATATTCAAGATGTGCACATGTGCATATACATGCAGGCGCAAGGAGACAAGGAAGGACAATGCAGAGGTGACGGGGAAGGGGTGAAACTTACTTGAATGCTCTGGGTGGCATGCTGGCCCTGAATTGCTGCTTCCCTAGGCCTGGGCCTTTGCGGTCTTGACAGAAAACCAGGCCTGATTAATATTGTCAGCTGCACAGTGGACTTTAAAAATATTATCACTAGTTATAGGCAAACCTGATCCGTTTTGCATTTCTGAAAATGTGCCAAATGAAATGAAGACAATGGGCATTTTTTGGCATAACATTTTTCAAACCATGCAACTTTTCACTATATACTGTATTAGAGTCAATGGGTATTTATTTGTGACAAAATACAGCAAAATATTTCACTTATTCCTATTTATCACATGAATCAATTGAAACCAGGTGTCCTTCTGGGTCTGTTATCATGGGAATGCACCTTAGCAGTGAACATACAGTAGATGAAACTGAATGTGTTCAAGTTCCTCTGTATTCATCGTTAAAGTGCTGTTGTAGCTGAGTGACATAATGATCAGTCACCAAGGTACCCCACAAAAAAAAGTTTGAAGGTTGCCCAGCGCACACAGCAACCTTGTGCTCAACTCCTCTGCTAGCTCACACACGTGCATGTCACAAATTAATAAGTGACTGCAAAGAGGGAGATTTATGTGCAGCAGACCCCGCAGTCTGGGCCCCCTGTCCTACGGACCCCACTGCGGGTCTGCTGCCTCTATAGTTATGTCACTAGTCATGTTGGGACAAATCTATTTGATAAATAATACAAAATTGCCTGACATGATAAAGCCAGGCAAAAAAGCTAATGTGTAAGTACACTAAGACTATGTAGTAAGCTTTCTTGCAGGAGCTTCTCTAATGACTTCTTCATATTGCTATTGCTAGTGGGGTGTAGGTACTATGTGCATCTTGGTGATCCATCCAGTTATTTATAGGTACCAAGTTGAATAAATCTGTAATGTTTTTTTCTGTATTAAATGGTGAATATTTCACTAAATGCTTTTTCCAGTAAAACACTGCTGTTTTCCTTTTCCAGCATTTTCGATGATTCATAATATATTACACTTCAGAAGTACTGCATACACTAGCTATCTGTTTATTGATTTTTACTTGTGAAATCCCTAATAAATGTTTACAGGCAATGTTTATATTAGGTTACATACAGACTTTCAGTAATTGGTAGAAGGACACCAATCCTGTTTTCTGCTTCTTCTTTTGAAGCTATTGTTCCTTTATAAGTAGTGATAAGCAAAATTTTTCAGCAGGTTTCACTGTGAAAGAACACCCGTAGACTCCAATGGGTGAAAAAAATTGTCACCTATAGACTTCAATGCATTTTGTGATTTTTTATTTTTCACCTTTCAAGAATTTTGGCAAAACGAAACGGATCAGAATCATCCATCACTATTTATAGGTAATGGCACATGGCTGTTTTTGATTGTAACAATCATGATGACCAAAATGTAATTCAGGCAGCTAGGTATATTGTTAAATATAGCCATATGGTACCCTGCTTGTCCTGAATAATGTAAATAAAGTGTAAAATATGGCAACATATTTCACCCATCACCAGTATGGGAGCTGATAGTAGGAAAGTATGTTTTAATTAAGACATTTTTCTCTAATCATGGCAATTTAATTACATTTCTTCTCTGTGATTCATGAAGTTGATTTTCCTGCTGTGCAGAACCACTTTGTAAATATAAATTATCCCAATAAGGCATTGCATTAAGGTTACAGATTGTCAGTTGTATATTTATTGTAATGTTGCAATGAGATCTCTAGGGTATAAAATAAGGCAAATATTAATGCTATGTACTGTATGTACTATATGACTTCTGCTGTCTTGGGGGGCAATTAGATTTTGCTAATAGTTGAATAAATATCCCATAAATTGGTAATTTGGATAATTAAATAGTATTTCTCAAATGTAGAAACCCACCAAAGATATATATTATTTTTGTCATTTGGGGAAAAGTCCACAAGCACACTGAGATATAAAATATGCACATGGCCACAAGCACACATGGCTATTTATGCTGCATGGCTTGTCAACTAGGTCAGCTTGGAAGTTGTCCTTGGGTGATAAATCTATCCAATACACATGCCAGTAATAAAGTTCTTTCCATTCTCACTATTAGAGGAATTGTAGATTCATTGAAGTTTCTGTTGCACTCTGAGATGCTCAATGAAGAAACAATGACCCCTTACTCAACCGTGACAAATCGCTACGTAAGCCAAGAATAAAAAGACTAAAATAGATTTTTATTAAATTCTCACAGGTAGTGAGAGTAGAGAAGATGAGATACAATGAATAATGTCACCCCAGCTCTTTTTCTATATTATCAAGGGACCAATAGCATCATAACTTGCTCTGTCAGTAAGTGTATTAGATGCAGACATATTGGTTTTTCATTGTTAATGTGGGTATAAAATCCTGTGATGCTCTTCAATGCTGTACAACAGGAGGTGTTACATAGCACTATTCATATGTTAAGTACCTATTACTAGCCATGTATGCAGAGATGTAAAATACTGTTGTGTTGCTAAAGTACCTTAGAAAGCAACAGAAACTAAACTGCCTGAATAAGAAGTTAAAAGGAGTCCTTGCCTCTGACGGCCTAATGAACTTGCTGTATGTTTAGGTCCAGACTTTTTACGATATAGTACAGGAAGGATGATTTGTTTTAAATAAATATAGCATCCCATTTACTTATCCTAAATCATTAAAAAGGTGAATTAAAGTTTCCCAGGGACACTTTATATTATCTATATATATATATATATATATATATATATATATATATATATACAAACAAAAAATGAAGGTCAGCACTCACAGGTCTTAAAATAAGAAATAATACATTTATTTAGGAACTATGGACTGACATTGCTCCGTCTCCGGTGGTTTATTCAATTACTGGCCGTGCAACCAGGCACCTTTGTTATTTTTTCTCGAGTGCTGGCATAGTTCAGATTGATATATATTTATATATACATATAAAGAGCTGCTTATGTTAAGGAGTTTTAAACTGTCTTCTCTTGGAGAGCTTCTGCAGAGATCCGAGGACCCTCAGTGGCCTAGAGTTAATTATCTGTGCAGGAGGTCTATCCAGTCAGAATCTTCTTCAATGTGCTGCCAGGATACTGTCCCAAAGACCCATTTAGTGTTTTGATAGCTTCCATAGACCCTATCCTCATGGGTACCATGTTTCTGACCTCAATATGAACCAGCAAAAGAGACTAGAACATGTTAAGATAAACAAAGATCAAGTACAGGGTAATTTTCCAAACCGCTTTACTTAATTTTTCAGGATTCATTGAGGTCTGACATGGTGCTGAGAGACTGTTGTATTATTAATGTGGTGCCGCTACTCAAAAAAGCATCCTGTTCTCAGCCTCAAAACTATAAGCCTGTTAGTCTGACATCGGTGGTAGGAAAGCTTTTTGAAGGGGTAATTAGGGAGAAGATCCTGGACTTCATTTGAAATCATGAGTTTGTACCAGCATGGCTTTATGCATAATAGCAACAGAAGTCACGTGCACTCTCAAGCCCTTCCTTAATGATCCCGCTAGGTGCTAAGCCTTAAGGGAGACAGCACTCCCAAACTTGTAACCAGGAAACAAATGTAAAGGCAGCACTCAATGCAATTCAAAAACCGGGGTCCTACCCCTGGTGCGTTTATTGCGTCACTGTGACACAATAAACGCACCAGGGGTAGGACCCCGGTTTTTGAATCGCATTGAGTGCTGCCTTTACGTTTGTTTATGCATAATAGATCTTGCCAGAATAATTTATTTTCCTTTTATGAGAAGGTGAGCAGGGACCTCAATTTTGGAAAGGCAGCGGATGTGATCTACTTAGACTTTGCTAAAGCATTTGATACAGAACAACAGAGAAGGTTAAATTAAGGAATGTTGGCCTGGAACATAGTATTTGTACCAGGATAGAGAGCTGGCTAAAAGATAGATTATAAAGTGTGGTGGTAAATGGAACATTTTCTAATTGAACAAGTGATGTTAGTGTAGTACTGCAGGGCTCTGACTTGGTCCTTCTCAACTTGTTTATAAATCACCTGGCAGTGTGCATTGAAAGTACTGTTTATATTTTTGCTGATACAAAATTGTTCAGAATTATAGGTTCCATGCAGGATGATTTGACTAAATTTGAAAACTAGACAGCAAACTGGAATATGAGGTTCAATGTTGATAAATGCAAGGTTATGCACTTTGGCAAAATCTAGTTTTTTTTTTATAGATAGCAAGTTGTCTAATTCTGTACAGTGTCATTCTGTGGCTACTAAAGCAAATATAGTTATGTCTTGCATAAAAAATGGGAGAAACTCAAGGGATGAAAAATAATTTTGTCTCTTTATAGGTCCCTGTTAAGGCCTCACCTGGAGTATGCAATGTAGTTTTGGACTTAAGAGGGATATAAATGAGCTGGAGAGAGTGCAGATATGTGCAAATAAACTGGTTAGAGGGACGGAAGACTTATCTTATGAGGGTAGACTGTCGTGGTTGGGGTTGTTTTCTCTGGAAAAAAGGAGCCTGAGAGGGGACATGATTAACACTGTTCCAAATAGAAAATGTTCCATTTACCACCACTCTTTGTAGTTTATCTTTTAGCGAGTTCTCTATCCAGTTACAAATACTATGTTCCAGCCCAACATTCCTTAATTTAACCAGTAGCTTCTGTGTGGCACTGTATCAAATGCTTTAGCGAAGTCTAAGTAAATCACATCCACAGCCATCCCAGAATCTAGGTCCCTGCTTACCTTCTCATAAAAAGAAATTAAGTTAGTCTGGCAAGATCTATTACGCATAAAACCATGCTGGCACAAACTCATAGTATTGTTATTTGCTATGAAGTCCAGTATCCTATCCTTTATTAATCCTTCGAAAAGCTTTCCTACCACCGACGTCAGACTAACTGGCCTATAGTTTTGAGGTAGAGAATGGGATCCCTTTTTGAATAGCGGCACCACATTAGCAATTCCCCAGTCTCTCGGCACCATGCCAGACCTCAAAGAATCCTGAAAAATTAAGTAGAGAGGTTTGGCAATTGGATTGGAGGTGGCCGATTCCTCTATCACTGGGCACCAGGATAAGCTTTTACTGGATTTTGTGAGGTGTGCAGATACTCCAAACTTGCTTGGAACTCATTAGGGATGCCACATTACCCCCATGTTTGTATAGAGAGTGCATGTAAATAAAGAAGCGGCACTCAGGATCCAACTGCAAAAAGTGTATTAGAAAAATTAGAGGTGTTTGCTGATAGGCAAAGGGATTGTTTAATTATAGGGGACAGCTGGTTTTTTGTGGGGTATTTTACACTTTGCATATACATTTAGAAGTATTTATATTTTGAATATATAGAAAGTGGTTGGAGTTTGGTTACATATATTTAGTATTTGAACGTTTGTATGGCTTTTATGTGTTGGTTAATTATTTGACACAGGCTGATGATGACACTGATACGTCAGCTCCAAACTGACTAATTTTCCCACCATATCATGTATTTAAGGCATTTTATTGTCTATGTTTGTACTTTGAGAAAGGCCTCGGAAGAGTCCGAAACGTTAGTCATCCATGTGAATAAATACTGTTACCTTTTTTAAGTCCTGAGAGTGCGGACCTTATTTTTGTGATATTGATATTGAATTTGGACACTGCACCCAGGCATTTTTGTACCTTTTATCGAGAGTGCTGACTCCTCCTTGGTCTATATATATATATATATATATATATATATATATATATATATATATATGTGTGTGTGTTCAAAGAACTGGCACCAGCATTTGCTTTGAAGTGCGGATGCTCTCATTGGACCACTATATATATTTATATATATATATATATATATATACACATATATATATATACATATATATATATATATATATATATACATATATCAACTGTATATATCATTAATTATATACAGCTGGGAATTCCAGCACTTTTTGCAGAATTTTGATTTGTATCCTTTGGTGTAATATAATAAAAAGATACATCAGTAGTAATCTGGTTGGTTGCTATGGCTTACAATATTTGGGAAAACATTACACCTTTTACTATATTAACCTGCTTGCATTTATATGAGGATGTAAAAGTAATAGTGCATGCATTCAAACTTGTTAACAGGAGCCTGCATCATACATTTTACACATTCTGGATATTGTTATAGTAACACAGATCCTAAACTAAAGTCACTGCACAAATCTTCACTGCAATAAAGGTTCTGGTGAATTGACTGGTACAGAATACCAGAAAATAAAGTGTAGTATTTGTATCTTTATTCTGTGTTGTGCTTTAGTTCTTTTAAGAGACTGTACTAAAACTGTTTTTGTCCATGAAATATAATTTATATATAATATAATAAAACTTCTGAGCGAATTTTTGCCTGGTGAAGTGTTGGCTGTGAAGCCGTTGCTGACGAATTTAATGAATTTGGATTTTCATGGGCTGCTTTTATAAAAATACACACAGCTTGTTCAGATATGAAAGGAGTAAAATAATATAAGATAGTAGCTTTAATTATATTACTATTAGCTTGACAATGAAAAGCTGCATTTTTAGTCTTTTGAAAATTATATCACACTTAAGACCAGTAGGCAAGACTTCACCCTGAAGAAATGTGAGCCTTTCACTAATCATGCAGATTAAATGTTGAAATTACTTTGTAAAACCATACCAAATAGCAATTATTATTCATTTATTGGCTAAATGATGGTTTGAAATTTTAAGCAATCAATGTTAATCCTTCCATCTCATCACCCTACATCATCTGACCACTTGATTAACAAAGGCAGCATTCTCATTAATTGAGGGTATAAGGGGCAGGCACTACTGAGGGCCAGGAAACGTCCTTGAATGTTGAAATGATCCACTTTTCACAAAAAATTTCAGTATTGGTATTCTGACAGCATGAGTAGCATTAAAATTACATATATCAAGAAAACTTTAAGACAATAGAAAGAGATTCACAGTGCTGCAGTTTGATATGATATATTTATAATTATTTATAAATATTTTTAATATATTTATAGATTGTAAAAGTATTATTTAGTTTAAAAAAAGTGCTTTTATTGAGTAGAATCAACTAACGCAACATGTATTGTGTTGTCAATTTATTAACACACCATTTCAAGGGTTTTAGATTTGACAATGTAATTATTGAATAATTGTCCACATTTTCCTGTCCACATATTACATAGTTAAATTGGGTTGAAAGAAGACAAAGTATACAGTACATACACATCCCACTCTTTCACACAAGTCGTATATGCCCATAGCTATACTAACTGTAGAGTTTAGTATAAAAATAGCCTTTTATATTATGTCTGCCAAAAATATCATCCAAGCCCCATTTAAAAGCATCAACAGAATCAGCCTTTTCTTACCCACCTCAACACCAACACTTTGAACGAAAAAGGCTTTGCTTTGCAACAACATTCCTGGAATATACTGACATGTATATTTATTAAGCAGCATTTTAAAGACTTCCCATTTTTGTTCTGTGTTTAACCCTGTGAAAACCATTTCCCAATTAATATGTTGCAGAGATGCCCTTATACTGTCATATTTTGCACGCCTGAAATTCAATGTTTTAGTTACTCCCTTATAAAATTGCCTCTGCAACAAAATCTCAAAGGAGACCATGTTATGATCACTATTCCCTAAATGATCACCCACACAAATACTGGAGATGAGTTCAGTATTATTAGTTATTACAAGATCCAAAAGAGTTGTTCCTAGTAGGTTATTGAACGGGCTGGGATAAAAAGTTGTCATTTAGCATATTTACAAACCTACTAGCTTAATCTGTCTTGGAAACCCCATTACCCTAGTAAATGTCCAGATAATTGAAGTCACCCATAATAATAACTTGACCTAGTTGTGAAGCTGCTTCTATTTGTAAAAGAAGCTGGGCTTCATACTCATCACTTATACGAGGTGGTTTATAGTAAACACCAATAAAAATTTTCTTTGTAACCTTTTACCTAGTCAAAATCTCTACCTAGAGGGATTCCACACCCTCACCAGAGCCTGCAATGGTTATTTCTTTAGTGCATGGCTTTAATCCAGGCTTTTTTTAATCCCTCTGTCTCCCTAAAAAGGGTGTAACCATTTACATTCACAGCCCAGTCACGTTTCATTCCACCAGGTCTCAGTAATACCAATGATATCATAATTTTTAGAGCATGCAATTAATTCTAGGTCTCCCGTTTTACCTGACAAACTTTTGCATTTGCTAGCATACAGCGGAGGTTACTATTTTTACTTTTTAAATATGCATTACTATGAGGAGAATTATATGTAAAGTTACTATTAGTCTGTTTTCCTTGTAACATGTGCCACCACCCTAAGGGGATAATTTATCAAAGTGTGATAAATCTCTTTATTTCACTAATAATAACATTCACAGAGGATAAAAAACAACTTTTGGAAACATCAGGACAACACTTTTATATAAAATCTGTGGAAAAATACCCACTGAAATGCATTGGTGGGACCAAAAATAAAAAATGTAAAAAAACTTAATATCAGGGTACTTAAAATCAAGATTTCACTGTATTATTATATTTTTTTCTATATTACTTTTCAAGCAGATAAATAGAAACAATTATTTACAGTAGATTGAGTCAGCACTTATGGATTTTTAAATAATATTCATCAGCATGATAACTATTGGTTATCTATATGTTTCTTTTCTTATTTTACATACATATCTTATATTTTTGTGTCTATCACAATTTGTAATAGCCCATTTTACAACATTGTTACATAAAATATACATTACAGAATATATTTATACCTACACAGAATATTTTAAGAAATATTATAACAAAAAATATTAATATAGAACTTTGCCAGTTTGTCTGAATGCTACTCTAGAAAAAAGAAAGATTCTGAAGAGAAAGCATTTATTTGATTAGGTGTCTTGGAAAAAAGGCTTTATATATAGAAGCAAAAGTAAGATTAAGTGCTTTTAAAGTTAGAACCTAAGATTCAGTTAAAAACATTTTAGTAAACCAGATATGAAAAAAATTATTATATCTTAAATCTGTTGGAGTGAAGTTTCAGAAGCCTTGTTATTCCAAGTAAACCTGATCTCTGAAATTTACAGTTTAACATTACATTTAGGGGCATATTGATCAAGACTTGGATTTGTGAGTTGTGTGGGGGGTTTTCTACCTTGGATAAACTCAAATTTTGAATGTTTGAGAATTTATGAAAAATCTCTTTTATTCTTTATCTTGTTTACCCTGACTAACTGCTAGTTGATCCACAGGAAGTAAAAAAAAAAGAGTGGGAAACATTTCCTTCCTGATTCTAAGATGACAATAGGATCAGTCTCTTGATCAACTGCCACTGTGAGTTTCCATAACCCTGCATTCCCTCACTTGCTAAAAAGACATTGCTAAAAAGCCATCATGACTGATTCAGGGAGAGAATTCCACATCTTCACAGCTCTTATGAATGAATATTTAGCCAGAAATGTCTTTCTTCTAATTGGAATGGGTGATGTTGTGTCAGCTTGTAAAACCTACTGGTAAATAAAGTATCAGAAAGACTATTTATGCAGTTATAATATCACCACTTAAGTGCCTCTTCCAGCATGAACAACCCCAACTTGGCCAGTCTTTCCTCATAGCTGAGTTTTTCCATGCATTTTACATGCTTCTCTCTAATTCAGTAATGTCCCATTTACCAGTGCTATGTACATTGGAAGAATAATGCCTCTTTTGATACAGCTCAAGACCTTTTTTGCCCATGATTCTGCTGACTGGCATTTCTTGCTAAAGCCACATTTATGATCTACAAGGACTTCAATGTCCTTTTCCATAATGGATTTGCTTAGTGCAGTGCCATTAAGGGTTTTGGTGGTTTGCATATTTACATCCCAGTATTACTTTACTTTAACAACATTGAGGGGGTTATTTCCTAATGTCGGAAAACACATTTTTTTCTGAGAAAAAAATTGAATTTTTCATGATTTATTAAACCATGATGGTGTTAAAAGTCTGAATAAAAAAGTCCTTAATCTCAACCTGCCAAGGTCATGTAGAACTCAATGGCAGATGTCCTGTTTACATTTGGAAGATATCCTGATCTCTGCTGGGTTTTTCATCTCAAATTAACTGCCCAGATTGCTAGTTTGTCAAGATTATGTTGCAAGTTTGCAGCATCCTGAATGGAATTAATTGGGCTGCATAGCTTTGCGTCATCTGAAAAAAGTGATACATTACTTACAATAACCTCCCCTAAATCATTGATGAACAAGTTAAATAACATGTTAAACATACATAGTAACATAGTAAGTTAGGCTGAAAAAAGACTAGCGTCCATCAAGTTCAAC
>CM044438.1:93331569-93356393 GCA_024363595.1 Xenopus borealis
CAGCTCTCCCATTTTAGCAGTCAGACTCCTTGCATTAGTAAACATACATTTAATATGGGTGCCATGATGAACATATGGCATGTGGTCCTCCTTGTCCTTAATACCCTCAACCAAATCTCCTCTCCCATTTTCCCTTCCTTTGCCCACTATCTCATCTAACCTGTCTTCTCCTGTACCTATTATAGAACTCTCCCCCCCCTCGCCTAGTTTAAAATCTCCTCCAACCGTCTACATGTTAAAGGTCGAATTCTAGTGGTTTTTGAAACCATGACTCACTTTCTCTAAAACCACAAATGGCAAGAAATTAATTAAAATATCAGAATTTAAAAAGTATGAATTTAAAAAAAACTGAATGATGCGCTAAAAAATACAATACCTCTAAAACATTTCTGACAATTTCTAGCAAAAAAATCAGAAAACCTCCAAAAGTCTGAATTGCTTAAAATTTGTCCAATAAGATCAGCACAGCTCCCACTGATTTCTATAGGACCTTGACAACTTTAACTTTTTTTATAGGAGTTTGTGGTTTTTACATTCAATAAATCTTGAATTTTTTAGAGCTTTTAAGAAGTATACAAAAACCCTTTCTAAACCTGCCCCCTAAATAATTCTAAATGCTCTAACTCTGAATATCCTCATGTAAATATCTAATAGTGGTGGTAGAAAAATACTACTGTAATGTTCTGCCACACAGGGCCGGAACTAGGGGTAGGCAGAAGAGGCACCTGCCTAGGGTGCAACCAAAGGGGGGCGCTGGACAGGTACCTGTCTTCTGCCTACCCCATGTTCGCGCTCTCCCCTTCCGCCGCTCTCTCCCCTTGACCCCACCCCCGATCTCTCCCCTACCTTCCATCACTCAGACTCCCTCCCCTCCCGCGATCCGTGCATTCGTGTGCGCTCCGGTGACATGCATGAACACAACGTGCACAGTGTGCGCATGGTGGGGGGCAGCGAAGTGGCGCCTAGGGCGCACAGTCCATTTGGCCCGGCACTGCTGCCACACGTCTCACCCTATGTAAATTATTGTGATCTTGGATACTAATTGATTGATCGTAACGAGTAGACGTGGTTGAAGGAATAAAGGTCTTCTACTGTTTATGAAAATCATGCTTTGAGTGCTTTCTTCCTGTGAAATATATATATATATTTATTGATAAATTTATTGATAAATACGGTAAAAAGGTTTTGGTCGAAGTGGTTTTAAGAAATATTCAAATTGTAGTAAATAACCTCCTTAATGCATATGTTTACAGTATTTCTTGTGTTGTCCAAATTTACAGATCAACCGGAATCCATGTCTTCTTTGCTTAGCATAGACTATCCCTTTTTGCCTAGCTGTTATATTCAGGTTTACTTGCTTGAGGGTAGTGCTTACACAAAATTGTGGAGTGGCTCTAAAGCCTAGCAATCAGATCTTAAGCCTGGGCCCACTGTTATCATAAAGTAGCACTGTTCACAGAAGTATTTACAGACAATTCTGTCTACGTCTCAGTTCTGCCTACTTTTATGTAATGTAGAATACTGTTATATCAACTCAAACCAAAAGATTTTATAAAAAATTATTTTCATTTTAACAGAAACAGCTGTTTCCCACACAAGGAGATTGCAATGAATGTTCCTTTCAAGCATGCCACAAACAAAGGATTGTTATCAGCTAATTGAACAGGAATACATTTTTAGGCCTACAATTGTCAAGCATTTAACACTGAGCATTTGATTCTGCTTGAAGTGTTCTCAGCTGTTTAGGTTAAGAATAAAAATAGAAACGCTGACACTTTATGTTCCTACGTATTCTTGTTTATCAATGCCTGACATTAATTACATGGAGTGGTTTTTAAAAATGAAGGTAAGATTTAAAGGAAAAAAGCCTTGCCAAACAATTTTTCTCTTAAAGTAGTAATTCCTCACTTCTTTTTACTTGGGTAGTCTCTCACCCAAAGCTCTAACATTGTTCCAGAGCCATACATAACTTCTGGAACACTCATCAAGCTATGAATTACAGAAAGTCTGTCTCCCAAAGACTCCATTTTATCCAAATATTCCAAATGTTTTAAAATTATTCCTTTTTTCTCTGTAGTAATAAAGCAGTACATTGTTCTTGATCCAAAAGATATAATTAATCCTTATTGGAAGCAGAACCAGCCTATTTGGGTTTATTAAATGTTGACATGATCTTCTAGTAGACATAAGCTATAAAGATCCAAATTACAGAATCATCCATTATCCAGAAAATCCCAAGCATACTTGATAACAGGTCCCACACCTGTCTTTATTTATATAGAGCAGAAATATTCCATGGACATTTACAGAGATTATACACAATTCACATTAGTCCCTGCCCCAGTGGAGCTTACATTCTAAGGATTTCTAAGACCCAGTTAACCTGCCAGTATCTTTTGGTGTGTGGGAGGAAATCAGAGTTTTATGCATATGATTCATTGTCTTAGGGACATGTTTTGAGCTACAGGGCACTTGAAAAAAAGCCCTGTAGCTCAAAACATGTTGGGGCAGATTTATCAAATTCACATGAAGGCATGAAGGATTCGAAATTCGTTTGAATTTTCAAAAAGATTGGAATTCGAATTTCAAATATGCAAGTGAGACAACTTCAGTATTCGACGACCGATTCGAAAAATTTGAATATTCAAATGTAATTGTATTCGAATATTCAATGGTCGAAGTACTTCCCCTAGGCCAGTTCGATTGAACCTACCAAATTGCTTTAAAGCCCTATGGGAAGCGCCCATAGGTGTTTTAAAGTTGTTTGTGATCGAATAGGAAAAAATCATTTCGATTTGAACGTTTTAATCAATTGATCAAATTTTTAATGGAACAATCAAATTTTTCCTGTTCGATCATTCGAATATTCGAATTCTTTGTCCTAAAATTCAAGTTTTTTCAGAGAAAAAACTCAAATCGAGTTTGATCGAATTCTATCTGAATTCAATTCATATTTTCAGGTCGTTTACATTTGTCTGAGTTTTGAAAATTAGATTTTAACAATAAAGTTTGAATTTCTAATTTATGGAAGTTTTAAAAACTCACATGAATTTGAAATTCAACCCTTGATTAATGTGCCTCTTAGGGACTGTAGTCTGGTTATGTGAGTGCACCTGTTTTGAAAAAATAAAAAAATATATATAGACATATATATATATATAGGAAGTCCAGATAGCCAGCACTCACGTGAAGACGGTACAAGTTGCCTGGGTGCAAAATGCCAAAATTGTGGAGCATATCATAGAAAGAAGGCTTGCACTCTCAGGGCTTATCAAATGGATAAATATTTATTGAAAAAAAAGACTGACGTTTCTGCTAGCACGCTAGCCTTTCTCAAAGTCTTATATGTCTCCACATGATATTGCAGTATATTCTAAGTATTTGACTGTGAATGTAACATTATTGGATCTTTCACCTAAATGCTGTGATCTTCCCCCCCCCCTTGCTCCATACGTCATGATGACGTCACCACCCCTTGCCTTCCTGCCACTAAAGGTTTTTAAGGTTGTTCCTTTGTTTGTTTGAGCACTTTGAGAAAGGCTACAGTGCTAGCCGAAATGTCAGTCTTTTTTTCTATGATATATATATATATATATACATATAAATATATATACGCATATAAATCTCATCTAGAAGAAGGCTGAAACAATTCATATCATGGTTAATATTGGGAATGGAACAATGATTTTCTTATATAGTAGTATTTTTTGGATCAGGCACAAGTATGTTTTTGGATCAGGCACAAGTAACAATTTTTCAACATGACCTATAGCTAACTTTTAGGGGCAGATTTAATAAGGGTCAAATTCAAGGGTTAATTAACCCTCAAATTCGACCATCGAATTTTGGTCGAATTGCAATCCTTCAAATTCAAATATTGAATTCAAAGGATTTTAGCGCAATTCCGTCAATCGAAGATCGAATATAAAAAAATTGATTGAGCAATTTTAACCATTCGATCTAATTTTTTTTATTCGCTCTAAAAAACTTAGAAAAACCCTATGGGAGCTCCCCATAGGGTTTAACAGCAATTCGGTAGGTTTAATTTGGCGAACTAGGCAATCAAATTTTTTTTTTAAAAAAAGGGCAAGTACTACTACCATCAAATGGTCGAATGATCGAATAGATTTTTATTCGAATCATTCAAATTTTTTTTAAATTCGATGACCAAAGTACCCAAAAAAGTTATTCGAAATTCGAATCTTTTTGAAAATTCTCTCGAATTTTGACTCCTTCACACAAATTTAGTAAATCTGCCCCTTAGTGTTCATTCATATTTTAAAAAGTAGTTTTTTAAGTGTCAGTATCACTTTGAGGGGAATTTGTACTTAGTTATTGTAGATTAATTGCACAGCATGGAGTAGTAGTGTTGTCTCCTAGTAATACAGGGTATGTTAGCCAAGTTGTGTGGTGACTTTATCAAAGTGTGTGTAATTTTACGCCATATGAATGGCCACATTTGACGCCATTATTTTACATAGCTGCCAATGGGAAGTTTAAAAATGGATGCCTTTTTTGCTCTGTACTGTACTGTACATTTTATCTACATGCTCACTCCAGTCACTGTTGACAGGAGAAATCCATTATGACTGGAGTATGTCAAATGTGCTAACATTTGACACAGAAATGCTAGGGCTCCTCCAGCCTTCGAATTTTCATATCAAAATTTGATATTAAAACATTTTTAGAGGAGAATAGTTTTGTTGTTTGTTTCCAAACTCTTGCAGGGGAATCAAAAGTAGCAGAAGTGCTATTTTTCTTATATGTGAGGGTTGAAAGGCTTGTCCATTACAGAGTAAAATTTAGGATGAGCACCATTTCTGCTTTTAACAGGGGGTTAGAACTTAGAGAACAAAGACTGTAAGGGTAAGTACTTAAGGGGATTTTCTCATAATTTTTATAGTGTAGGTCATATTTCTAAATTAAATAAGTAGAGCTTGAACCAGAGAAATAATTACAAATGGTACTACCAAAAATATATTAAATATCAAAAAGACAGACAAGTGAAAAAAGTCACTGGAGGGTATATTCACAGGTCACCCCAGTCCCTAGGTGCAAATCCAGCAAATCCATATTTCTAAATCACACTGTTTACATGACACATAATTCACTCTACCATGTAAGAGTTTACTCAAATGTAATATTGGTGTGTAGACGGCCATCTCAAGTTATTGTGCCTTTAAGAAAGAGCTAGCACTTTACAATGTTGCTGCTGTCAGATAACTTATTGTTTCTCCTACTCAATGTAACTGGAGGAGTCACAGTGGGACTTTGATTTTTATTACTGAGTGCTATTCTCATATCAGCAATCTTATCTTGTACAATGCAGCAGTAAAGAGTGACTGAAGTTTATCAAAGTTACATGACTGAGGCCAACTGGGGAACATGTCTATTTCCATGTCAGAAATCAAAATGAAATATGACAAAATCTGTTTGATCTTTTTGCCAGCATCAGCTTGGCACCCCCTTGCACCACTTCGCCAGGCACAAATGCCATGCAAATACGCTAATTCACTAAAATGCGAAGTTTAGTTTTGGGCGTCGAACGTTACATAGTTAGTTAAATTCGGCTGAAAAAAGACAAAGTCCATCAAGTTCAACCCATCCAAATTAAAACCCAGCATACACACACACATCTCCACTCTTTCACACAAAACCATATATGCCTGTAGCTATACTAACTGTAGAGTTTAGTATCACGGTAGCCTTTGATATTATGTCTGTCCAAAAAATCATCCAAGCCCCTTTTAAAAGCATCAACAGAATCAGCCATCACAACATCACCCGCAGTGCATTCCACAACCTCACCGTCCTCCCTGTGAAGAACCACCTACGCTGCTTCAAATTAAAGTCCTTTTCTTCTAGTCCGAAGGGGTGGCCTCTGGTGCAGTGATCCTCTTTATGGGTAAAAAGGTCCCCTGATATTTGTCTATAATGTCCTCTAATGTATTTGTAAAGTGTAATCATGTCCCCTCGCAAGTGCCTTTTTTTCAAGAGAAAACAAACCCAACTTGGACAATCTAACCTCATAATTAAAGTCTTCCATCCCTCTAACCAGTTTAGTTGCATGTCTCTGCACTCTCTTCAGCTCTTTTACAGGCAGTATTATTTATCTCTGTCATTTGTTCTTCACATAAGTATTGAATGAGCTGCAGGAGACAGACTTATATGTTACTCACAAATATAGTTACATAATGTTGTTGCAGAAAAAATTTAAATACCCACTGTGTTGTTAAATAAAACCCACACTATTATAAATACTATTTCAAATTTATGAGTTTTTGGTGCCAAAAAGCAATGGTCTGGTCTCACCGCATCGTCAACAGACTACATTATATTACATTTATTTATGCAAGCAACTGCAAACATTTGTTTTATATTTAATGAAAAAAAGAAAACTTGAAGTTTAAGTTTGTCTTTAATTCTCTTGAAATATTCATCATGACTTTTGTGTTGTTGGCAGCAAGATAACAGATTGAATTTTATGAGGTTCTGGATATGATCCATGACAACTGTTAAATATCTCCAGGAGCCGATATAAAATGAAAATGTCAGGCAGATTTAGAAAGTATTGGAAAACTTTAAAATTGCATCTCAAGGATGCCATTAGTCAAATATTTACTGCAATGCATAAGATGTAACATAGCAACTGCAAGATCTCCTTACCATATAGACCACTTTCACATGTGCCTCTAGGTCACTATAACAATGTTAGAACAATATTAGATAGGAAGTTCAGCTGTACCATTCTAAGAAATGTCTTTTATGATTGTAATAAGAATGAATCTGTAAAGATCTGAATGCATTGACCAATACAATGAGATCTTTCCCCAGCTGACCAGTTGAGTAAGTTAATGCACATTAATATTGTCTTCTTTATACAAATCCATTTATACCAAGTCTAAATGAAAAGAATCACTAACTGAAGATGTTGTCAACCAATTGCTAAATCCAAAAAGATAACATATACGTACTTGTGGTTAGGTAGGTTTTAACTAAGAGAATCCACTAACATTAAGGGGTTATTTACTAAAACCAAGTTTTACTGGTCAGGGTTTTAAAGGGTAAAACAATTTTTTTGTCAAAAAAAAACAATTCAAATTTTTTGAGACTTATTATACCCAGAGGCTGCTAAAAGTCAGATTCTGAAAATACTCCATCACAAACCTGCTGAGGTAATGTAGAAGTAAATGTCAGATGTTCCTTCTACAATTGTATGAGATCATGATCTATGTTGGGTTTTGTACAACAATCAGAATATTTTGTTTTCTGGTGATGATCCGAAATATTTGTACAATTTTAATTTTTTTCACAAGTTTATAAAGTCTTTTTCCTCACCAAAAGTTACTTTATTGATGATTAAGGTAAAATATTGGATGGGAATTTGGTTGAATGTGTTTTAATGAAATAATGAGAACATTTTGAGGCTTAGTAAAAAATCCCCTTATCATATGTATTGCTTTGTGTTAAGAAGTGTTAAGGTTTTTGCACTTCAAAATTTAAATTACTTGAATAAGGCAACTGGCACATGCATAAGCTGCTTACCAGGTGGTAAGTACATGCCGGCAGGGTTGGACTGGGCCAGTGGGACACCCGTAAAAAACCTGGTGGGCCTCGGCCCTCATTGACCCCACCAGCCTAGACCTGCTCCCCGATCTGGCAAAGAGCTACCACAGAACTGTGTCTTTCGTGCATGCTCCCTGAGCAGTGTTTTGGAGAGGGCCGGGGACTGCCAGGGGGCAATTAATTTCTCAACCTCGATGGGACTCCAGTGCTCCAGTCCGGATCTGTGTCTTAATATTGCTCAAGTTATGGGGCAGAAGTGAGGGTATCTATGTGCTGTTCCCCTCATGACCCTCATGTATGCATGTTGCCAATATAGGCACCACTCTATTCCTTGGATGGGCACAGGTTTCAAAATGGAACAGAGAGATCTGTTACTATTTTTCAATGTGCATGGCAGGACACCCACGTTTTTGCACTTCACATCTGCCCTCCACTTACATAAATGATCCTTACTATCACATTAATAATGTCATCATACAGGAATGGCAGTTATTTTTTTTAATACATAAATGTGTCTCTCACATGGCCAAAATAAATAAATGGGCAATGTGAATGTAGACATTGGCGCTATAGAAATACGTTATTAATAATAATAGATATTAAAACTGACAAACTGACTTGGAATCCTATGATCATGGCAGTCACTAAGTTCTCATTATAAAACTTGTTCTTGACTGCCTCTACTTGTGAAGGCTGATCTTGCAATTTAAAAAAAATATATATATAATTTTTTTTCATTCCAATCGCAACTAAAAAAAATTTACGTTACATTCTAGGAATCAGGTAGTTGCATGTCCTAAAAAAGAGCAATGTAATTGTTTTATAAATTGTTAACGATATAATGAAACAATAAAAAAAATAAAAGACAATTCCAACCACAAAGAATTTTAATTAAAAAAAGCAAAACTATAAAATAGATGGTTAAAATACTATTGACTTGTCTGGTTTTGGCTGTCACATTTTTTCTTTCAAACAGTCGAATTTTGAATTAAAAAAAATTAAAAATTCGACCATATGAATAAAAGGGAAGTAAAATCCTTTGAATTCGATCGAATCGAATAGGAAAAATTTGATTGATCAATCAATCGTTCAAATTGATTGATGCAAACGATTTCATTGATCGATCGAATTTTTTTATTCAATCTAAAATAATGATTCCCAATTCTGTAGCTTGGTTCTGGCAAAGTAGGTGGTCGAATAAAAATTTAAAGGGGAAGTAATTTGACCATTGAATAGTCAAATATTTGAATAAAATGTTATTCAAATATTCTAATTATACGAATTCAACTATTCGATGGTCGAATTTGCCTAATTTGCATATTCGAAGATTCAAATTCAAATTTAATTAAAATTCGATCGAACTTCGAATTATTCATGTGACTTTAGTAAATCTGCTCCTAAATATTTTTTTTGATTGATATCTGGAAAATATTACAATTTCTGTTTGTTTTTTTTTACTTTGCTCATTGTTGCTTGTTGATTGAGGCTACATAGATATGTGATTTTTCAGCATTTAGAATGTACTGATACTTTTAGTCATAAAACATTCATAAAGCTGCTTTGATGCTCATTTGCATTACAGTACAGTCAAAGCTATGTTCAAAACAAGCCATTGTTTGTAGATTGAAAACACTAACTCACCTGAAGTATTTATGTATATTTCTCAAGATACCAAACATTCTTTTTAAATACTAAAGGTTATGGTTAATTAATTATATCAAGTGCTGTCACTGGAGTTCAAGAACTACATTGCTAGTAATCTTGCCAACACTTCTGAGGTAATTCACCAGCCATTTCAAACCCGACCAAAGCAGCAGTGAGGAAAGTGCTAATTTCCATTGATATAAAGGAGCTGATTTTCTAACAACTCTAAAAAGACCCAGAGGACAAATGCTAAATGAATAATATTAAGTCAGTATTTGCATTCAAGGCCATAGAGCCTATTCAGTATATATCCATCAAGGTCAGTACAATTACAAAAAACTGCCTTGGGTTATTCGCATTTTAAAATTTAATAAACTGGCTTTGGATATTATCCAAGCTCTTTTTCCAATATTTTACCATGGTTGTAGCTTTTGGCATTGTAACAGTAACACACATTGTTTCTGCTATGGCTTGAGGTCTTACAGTAAAATCTAAAGGGTAATAATATTGGTGCACCATGTATCAGGCATCAGTAGACAATAGAAACATATTACAATTTGCTGAACTTGCTTTACCCAGACAGTAGCAAACACATAGAAGAAATATCCAGAAGGAGGCGTAGTGCATGCCTGTGGAGTTCTTATAATAATGCTGAGGTTATTTTCATAGCAAAAATTAAGCTTTTAAATAGTTAGATGTTTACATACATAAATCTTGCACAATGCAGGTGTTTTTGTGCTAATTGTTTTAAACTGTGAACGCAATATGGTGTTACAGCAACAAAGTGAATGCCATCTGCTCCCAGTGTCTAACCATTATTTTACTGTATTAAATTCATTTAGCAGATATCTAAAATAACCTTGAATCATACCCCGGCAACATATTCTGTTCCATTCTTGCTAATTGGATTAGTCTCTGCTGTTTGTTTGCATGCATAATTATTCCAAAATATACTCGGCTAACTGTAATAAGGATCTCAGTAAAACTTAGCCTTAACTTCAGTTGCGTGCCATGCAGAATATTTTTAATCATTTAAAGCTGATGGCAATAAGAGACATTACCTTTAATGAAAGTTTATTTTCCATCTACTTCACCAATTACATTTACTGCATTTGCAATTTACTGACTGGCTTGTACAAGGCCACGCTGAGGCTTTTAGCGTTTACATCTGCTGAGGTTGAGAAAACAACTGTAACTTCCTTTATTCTACAAAATGCCCTAAAAACAGATGCTTGTGTATGCACATTTACTGGACTGCAAACTGTAAAATACCTGTCGCAATAGCATTACAGCAAATGGGCTGTAAACTGTAATACTAATGCATATTTATCCAAACTCTTGTATTTTACAATATCCATAAAGCAAAATAATACCAATGCAGTGCCATCAGTTTGTCATACAGAAAACGGTCCAAATTAAATATGATGATGCTGAAAATAGGGCCCTTACTTGGTGGCATCTTCCCTGTTTTAGTTCGTACTTTATGAAGCCTTCTTTCTTTCTTCCTCAACAAATTTGCTTGTGTATATCATATGTAGGTTTGTTGGGAGAACAGACACACTGCAATACTTCCCTTATAATATTGACTATAACACTTTTTATAACACAGCATTTATGGAATGGTCTATTAAAATAGTGCAAAGTGCAAAACACAGGAGGAAATCAACAAATTGAGAGACCCGTGTGTATACAAATGCATGACTCTTACTAGCAGGGCTGCCACTGGGGGGGGGGATACGGTAGCCAGAGGCATTAAGGCAAACGGGTCACTAGAGACATAAAACTCTATTTGTTGTAGGGATGTTTGGTTGCTGGGGAGTGGGTGGGGCTTGGGCTGATTGTAAGCAGTGTTTTAATACAATGAGCAAGACTGGCCTGGGTATTTATTTCACTTGTTGGTAAGTCCTCCACAGAGGTGGCCAGATGGGTTAATTTCTGGGCCCACCTTGGAATGGAGTTCCCAGCTGTCTTAGTAGTATGAGTTCTGTGATTACTGGCAGCAGCCCTGCTCCGTAAGGTGGGTGTTAATTATAGGGCTCCCTTGTGTCCAAATGTGTTTCATTGTGTACTTTGTGGCTGATGCACTAGTCTTAACACAACCAGCACAAAAGTGAAATGCAATCTATATAGTAGCTCAAGTAGGATTAAGCACTATCCAAATAGGGTTAATATAGCTAGTTCTAGGATGGCTAGTCAAACCCCAAAATAAAGATTTGCCTAATTAACAAACATACTGTAATTCCAAGAAACTTTCCAATATACATGTATTAAACATTTTAGTGGTTTTAAGGTTATATATAAAAAAAACAGTTGCATATAATATGCCTTTTAGTGATGGGCAAATTTATTCGCCAAGGGCGAATTCGCAGCGAATTCCCGTGATTCGCCGCTGGCGAATAAATTCGCGAAACTGCCAAAACAATTCGCCAAAAAAAATTCGCTGCGCAAAAACGAGTCGCGCGTCGCCGTTTCGCCCATCACTAATGCCTTTAACTCCTCAAAATAAATTTTTATCTAGTGATAAAAAATAGTATGAAACAGTATGAGTTCCCCAGCAATGCCATGTCTGTTAATCAGCTGCCTTGTCTTACCTGGTTTCAACAGTGTGAGTAACCAGGCCAGAGGAAGAATTTATATTTTCAATAACAATACATATTCAAACAACTTAAAGGAATTGTTCAGTATAAAAATAAAAAATGGTTAAATAGATAGGCTGTGCAAAACAAAAAATGTTTCTAATATAGTTAGCCAAAAGTGTAATGTAGTGATGGGCGAATTTATTCGCCAGGGACGAATTCGCTGGTGAATCGCCTGAGAAATTTTGCGAAAATTCACCAGAAAAACGAGTCGTGTGTTGTTTTTTGACGCGCCGCGTGTCGGAAACGACGCGACGCGCATCAAAAGCATCCCACGACTCGTCTCAGGAGATTCGCCCATCACTAGTGTAATGTAATTGCAGGTAAAGTTGCTGTACCGTGTTAGCCAGTAAAAATGTTATTGGGCAACCCTTTTGAAATAAAAAATAACAAAATGGTATAAAGGTGATACCTTTATTGGCTAACTAATATAATCATAGCAAGCTTTCAGAACATTTAAGTTCCTTTTTCAAGCTGATCAGCTTGAAAAAGGAACTAAAATGTTCTGAAAGCTTGCTATGATTATATTAGTTAGCCAATAAAGGTATCACCTTTATACCATTTTGTTATTTTTTATTTCAAAAGGGTTGCCCAATAGTGTAATGTATAAATGCTGGAGTCACTTGAATGGAAGTGCGAACGCTGGGGATGATTCACCAGTTTTCGGGCACAGGTGTCACTTCACTAGTGAAGAAGATAGACACTAGTGTTGATTTGCACTCTGATGCCAGGCAAATTTTTGCTTTGGCGAATGGAAGTAATTTCACAAATTCACTAGGATGCAGATTTTACTGAAAGTTACTTCTATCGCCAGACTTGCCTTCCCTGCTCTGACCTGGCAAGTGCATTAGAGTGCATAGAACATCCTCAATCTTCAGTTACTTACATCATCATTTTTGAGTGGAAAATTAAAAGGGTATGCTGCAAAAGGCATACATTTCTTTTTTGGGTACCTGGTTCTACCATATGGCACATTGTTTAACAGTGGCCTTATGTCTAGGGCATTAAAACAACTCTATTGACTTTATTAAGGTTCCCTGCACTTGTGTAGTTATCTGTGTAAATGTATTAGATACAACATGTAACATACAGACCTCCATTCAAGTTTAATTTTCCCGCCGTATGCAAATTAGCATGAGTGAAGTCCTCTAATAAAGTTGCACTAGGCAGAATTGAATGCTAGCCATCTTTGCTTGGAGTTACTCACATCGCTAGCGAAAATTCTCCAACGTTCGGCGCCCAGGATGCAACTTCACATTTTAGTAAATTAGTGTTGTCTGAGCGAATTTTAGCCTGGCGAAGTGTTACGATGCCTGCAAAGCCGTAGCTGGCCAATTTTCACCGCTCAGTAAATTTACCCCTTGGTTTCTACTGATTGGTGACCAGGCATTAACCAATCAAAGATTTGAGGGGGGGCACATGTGTCATAACTGTTGCCTTTGAATCTGAGCTGAATGCTAAGGCTCAATTGCAAACTCACTGAACAGTTATGTCCCATATGGCCCCCCTTCAAGTTACTGACTTACTCAGAGTAAAGGTAGCCATAGACGTGCAAATTCACCTGCAATATCAGACGTCCCCATCTTCCGATCTGCCAGTAATCTTCAGTTTACATAGTAAAGTAAAGTAGTAAAAGAACAGATCAGAAGATGTTCTGCCCTGAGAGCGATCATACAAAAATTTATGTCCGACAAAAGCTTGTGACAGCCTCCAACTGAAAATCATCAGCTGGGCAATACATGCAGAGATACCATCTGCAACCAACATAAATCTTCTAACCTGTCCAATCAACTGAATGACCGATCGCCATGAAGTGAAAAATGTTGGGACACTCCACACACAAATCGAGGATTTGTACAATTATAGAGAGCTCTCTAAGCCAGCTTTAGAGAGCTGAAAAGCAGAAAGTAGTGTTCTAGCTATTATGTTAGACATCTGTTCACTCCAGCCTTCATACATTATAATTTTGGCTCACTCAATTTATTAAAAAAGTTCCTTAGTTCATTATGTTTTATTACGAAAAAAAAATTTTTTGGGTTGACATTCTATTCAATGGCTTTAGCATGTTGCTTATGGTTAAGTGCAGCAGACCTCTTCTATCTGCCTATATGAATTTATTTTTCACAGTCTCTTTGCACCCCTGCTAATGATTTAAAATGTGGTGTGGTATCCTTTCTGCTATTGGTTTTTAATTGGTGCAACTTTACACTCATTGATACCTCTATTGTTTGTGCCTACTGTAAGTAAATGAGGCCTTTAGTATTCAGGCAGGAGTCTAGGTAGGGCTGGGCAAAGCCAACAGGGCACTCTAGGCACCCAATGGGCTACCACCACCCCCTGACTGCAATTACATAGGTGGTGGATTTTGTTACTTTGATATCCACAATGTGCCAGTGTTGGTGTCATACATCAAATTCACCCTGTTTTAAGCTTTTGCCAATTCTGTCTCTTAGCTGCATCTCAGGAGCAGGCTCCAATTTCTTTATTAGAATGTAATATAAAAAATGTATATTTAACACAGACTTGTGTTCTATCAAGAACAAGCCTCCTGGGACATGCAAGGCAAGAACAGAATTCAGCTGCATTATATGCTCTAGAAACTCTCCCTACTGCATGGGACACTGTCCTACTAAATCATAGTTGTCATTAGTGATGGGCAAATTTATTCGACAGGGGCAAATTTGAGGGGAATTCCCGCGATTCACCACTGGCGAATCAATTCGCGACGCGACGTGCGTCGAAGTTGACGCGACGTGCGTCAAAAGCGTGCTGCTACTCGTTTCGCTAATCTTTCGCCAATTCACGAATTTCTTTGGAATTTCGCAAATTTTTTGGCGAAGCGAAACTCGGGAGATTCGCCCATCACTAGTTGTCATATCTGCTGATTTTTTGGTGTCAAGGTAGAAATAGGCAAGTGCTACACATGTACACAACTCTTTCTCTTTAATTCATAAAATTTATGATTAGTACAATCCTAATAGCACACACGGAGCAAGCACTATCCAGAAGTTCAAGGAGCAGATATATATTAACTTTAATGCATGGCACCAGTTTACACAGTTTTCCAAATTAAAATGGAGTTCACTGACCCCAGCAGTCAAAAACTTTTGCTCTGTAATGCTACAATTTTAGTGTTGTTACTCTTTTTACTTGTTTTCTCATATTCATATTCAAAACATTCCCTAGTTGCTAAGGTAGTTTGAACCCCAGCAACCAGATTATTGCTGAAATTCCAAATGAATTGCTGAAAAATTGAAGACCAATTGCAAATTGACTTTGAATATTACACTAAAGTAAACTCAAAGTGAACAACCTCTTAAAAAGAGAGTGAACATTTCTAAATTTCTAGCTGATGCTTCTGTAGGTTGTTTATTTTTCCTGTGGAATATTTATGTTTGGTTTCACCTACGTTATAATAGAAATTTGAATGCTCCAAGAAAGTTGATTTTGTGGAATGCAGTTGGTCTTAAAATCAGACGAAAAGGCATTTGCTCTCTATCTTAAATGATGCATTCAATTCTCAAAAACATGTGTAACTACTGAGGAAGCATACCTTGTGGCTGCAGGGGGGGCAGGAGTTATAGGGGCGGTATAGGGCCCCCGTCATATACAATTTCAATAAATATTGGTAAAAAAGGTCAATCTCCAGACATTTTGGGGGACTGAAAAAGAATTTGCTATGGGGCCCATTAATATCTAGTTAGCCACTGATTCACCCTTGCAAAGTCTCAAACAGGGAGAGGGAAAGGGTTGTTTTAGTGTATGTGAATACTATGTTTACAGCAGCATAGTCATGTTTTACGACAGACTTCCCTCAAGTTTAGGGCAGAGTACACAGCAATCAATAGCCAGGAAATCACTGAAAATCAGGTAGAGGGCAGTCTCTTTCTGGAAACTCCAGAAATAAAATAGTTGGTTACACTATAGAAATAAGACGAGTTTGTAGGTTTTTATTAGCAAGTGGGGTAATAGATCAGCTTAGCCAAATGACATTACCATATACAATAATATAATGCTCTGTAAAATTGCTGTAATTAAAAGGGCTTTACACCTTTAAGTTAACTTTTAGAATGGCAAAGTCAAAGCAAATCTTTCTATTGGCTTTCATTTTTTCTTTTTTTTTTATAGTTTTGAATAATTTGCATTAACCCCATCTAAAAATAAAATGTTCGTTAAGGCAATTCATTGTTATTGCTCCTTTTTCTACACATCTTTCTATTCAGGCCTCTCCTATTCATATTGTAGTCTCTTATTCAAATCAATGCAAGGTTGCTAGAGTAATTTGGACCCTAGCAACCAGATGGCTAAAACTTCAAACTGGAGAGCTGCTGAATAAAAGGTTAAATAACTCAAAAACCTCAAAAAATAAAAAATTGAAAACTAATTGAAAATTGACTCAGACTATCACTACCACTACCATCTAAATTATCCTTAAAGTTAAACCTTAAAACAAACAAAAACAAATTATATTTTACTAAAGTCTGTGCAATGTGATTTATTTATAAAATAATATTCCTTTATTTTTGGGGGGTTCAAACATCCTTTTTGTTTCAAAAAACAAGCCCCCTTTACAGGCAATTAGGCTTCAGTTGTATGATTACATGGCCACATTGCTCTCTGTGATGTAGTTTGGAAAAAATGGGACCTGTTATCCAGAATGTTTGGGACCAGGGGTTGTCTAGATAAGGGCAGGGGCACTCCGCAAATGAAGCGAGTTGAGTACCTCGCCACAGGTGGCATCTCTAGATAGGTTTTAATAGTTTTCCTTTTTGTTTTGGCTCCAATAAGGATTAATTATATCTTAGCCATGATCAGGTACAAGGTACAGATTGTAACTACATATTTATTCCTCAAATGAATTAGCCAACCAATATTGAAGCCATTGCTTTGGAGGCAAACATAACCTAAACCTTCCACCTCTTCCCCCATTTCTTCCATTTCAAACAATGAAGCATGAAGTCTTCCAGTGTCACCCACAAATCATCATCCTTTCATCATTTATGTTCTTGTTTTTTCTTGTTTTGTTTTTATCACCATCACTGTTATAATAAAAAGCATGACTGTGTCTTTTGAGATTTAAGTGAGTAGTTTCTTTAAAAATGTTTCAAATGACCCTTTAACCACTGAAGGAAGTGAACGCCTGGCAACATGCAATTGATTATCAGTAAAGGAGAATTAAACTCCCTCCCTGCGATGTGCTTTAGCATTTTTAAAAAACTATGACCCCTAAATGCAGTGGGGCTCCCAGTCGACATCTTCCGGGTCTTCGAGTAGTCTTCGGGTCTCAACATCAATTTGCACATGCACAGTTGTAGCCAATTCCTGACTTGGCCCAACTGCACATGTGCTGCCAGGCTCCATGATAGTGAAGAGACCTAGAGACTACACGAAGATCCAGAAGATGTTGATCGGGAGCTCCACTGTGCCTCTCAGCATTTAAGGGTCAGAATTTTTTAAAGGGTTTTTTTGAACACTAAAGCACTTTGCTGGGGAGGGCAATGCCTACAAGATTAGGGGGCTTTTGATAGAGGGGGGTTAGTTCTTCTCTAAATCTGGAAGCAAAGTATCTAAATGACCAGCCACTCTGTAATTTTAGTGTCAATAGGGGCTGTCCAGGTCATAACCTCCATTTGGTGGAATCTGTTGAAAACTGGACAATTGCATGGTTCATGACATCATAACCCTGTCCTTAACACAACAACCCAGCCCCCTAACATCACTGCCCCACCCCTTCAATGTTACAGGTATACAGCCACTGTCCAAATTTGGTTTGGTTTGTCAATTACATTGATTCTATGTCAAAGATAGGTAAAAGGTTCAACAAAAGTACAAGTAATCCTCACAGTATCGTTCATTGTCCAGTGGAATAATGTATTATAAGGTGCAAAGTTTAAACTAGGTCTAGTAAACCATCACAAAGAATCAGCAAGTCGAATTTACTGGTCATCTGTTTTAAATCTAATCTTATTGGCTGCTCTAGGTGCATTTTTTCTTACATGGCCACACAAGAGTATTATTTTATGCGACTAGTAGGCAATAAGACAGTGAGTTTACAAATGGCTGTAATAAGTGGCAACACCCCTGAAAAAATAATGCTCCTGCATTGAGCATCTAGACTTTACAAATCCAGTGGCACACTTGAACTGATGCAAATTCCGTAGTGATTTATTTTAGCCCATATATAAACATACAAGGGCAACATTTCTGGCCCTGCTAGACCTTATAAGCCTCCTCAGGCAAGGTCAGGCCTAGGTTTTAATGAGGGTAGAGCACCCCTAATTACTACTTTTGAGCAGATCCCCCATTGGGATTTCATTGAATTTGCAAAGACTTTCAATTCTGGGAAAACTGAATACAATTCTCTGTAGAAATTTCATTAACAGTTATATATAAATATATACAAAGTTGTTATTTTAAGCAGTATAATCTGTGAATATTTATTTTTACATACAATTTGGGAATGAATTATGAATAATAGTAGCTGCAATCCCTAACCTTGATGGAGTCATTCATTAATTCCCTGTCCAAAACATAGCTGCACTCTGAAACAGTACTTCCTACTTTGAACATCTGAATCAGTTGGAGGAAGGACATAGAGCACCTTGCACTTCAGGAATACAATGCTTACAAATTCCGACACTGTATTTATCAGGGAGGTACAGGTCTTTAATCATCATTCTGTGGTGCAAAGACATGCTCTTTACATGCTTACCACAGGAAAAGGTGAAAAATACCAGGCCCCATGGATAGTAGATGAACACTTCAATGTGTCTGTACTGGGAATATCTAACCTACAGCCCTGGTGCATTCATTGTGATGATACAAGTTGCAATGAGCCAACTGCTGAGATGACACAGGTCAGAACCCTCTCTTCTTTCATTTTAAGGATGTAAAGAAAAGCTAACACTTGTTAATTGTTATAGAATTATAGGGACCCATAGGTTTGTAACTGCACCTATGGAGTTAAATCCCTATCTTCTAGTTACTGGGCAAAAGTTCTTGTATCCACTGCTTTATATCCACTGCTATTGGGCAGGTGGTGCTGTGACCACATCCTGCCTCATACTGTAATAGTCTCTCTAGGAAAAGAAAGGTAGACAGGGTAAGAAAGAAAGAGCAGCTAAGCTCCAACAAGGATTTGCAGGAGGGAGTAGCTTCCCACAGGCTTTTGAAATGCCTGAGTACAGGGACCTCAGTGGGGAGGGACTGTGAGAGTAGAGGCTACTTTCCTGACAACTTCCAGGTGGGAATGGTTGTACTGATGTCTGCAAATGCCTAGGGGAGTCTTTCTGCAGCTGAATTACCTGCTACCTGAGATGACTGCATGTCATGTGCCATTTCCTGATTTCATCTCCTGCATGAGTAAAACCTGTGGTCCATTGCCTTGGGCATATGTTCAATAAATACATTTATCTGTTTCACTAAGAACCTCCTGGTGCCCAAGTTTCTCTGTGTGTGTTTGTACAGTGCCTGTGGGTTGTAGTTCAACCACCTCTTAAAGGGATAGCTTGTGTAGCAGTGTAACCATGTTCATGCTGTAGCTGGAGCCTTTAACTATCTGTGTGCCAGATAGGCCAAAAAAGTGTTACAGAATATTAAGCTTTATTCTTTAATATGTATCACAGAGAATGTAGAAAATATATAATGATTAAATACAATATAAAAGGCTTCTAGAAAGGGGGCATTGGTTGGGCAAAGTGGCTCTCAGCTGTCATGTTCAGTGTTGCTATGTTAGATATTCTTCCCTGCTATGTTTCATGTCTGCTTAGCATCTAACAGTCCTTTTAAATGCTGCTATCAGAACATATCACAGAGCAAAATATTACTTTATGCAAATGTTGCTGAAACATCTTTGATGCACCTTTTTAAATAGAAACAGCTCATAGCACAATATAGAGTGTTCTAGAAGAATTAAATTTGTATTTGGAGGCATCTTGACAAAGTCCATTCTTACTACGCCAAAGGACAATTCAGCTGGTTTCAGCCATTTACTCTAGGCAGGGATGAATAATCTCCTTTCATTGGAAAATTAGTTTAGCGGCTTCAGGGAAAAAATTAAATTAAAGAAAAATCTGTGCTTAAAAACTCTGCCCTGTGGCATGAAACATATCACACAAGATCAAGAGTTACTTTTTATACAGAGTTCTGTTCTCATCTAGTATCCAACTATTATTGCAGTCTGTATGGTGCCTTTGATTGTAAAATAGGAAGATGAAACTATCGCAAATGCCCAGTTTTAATCAAATTTTCACCAAGGTCTAATCAGTCCCCCTTTACTTAGGATGCTCCCAGTTGTATTGCTTGTGAGGTATGCCGGTTGGAGGTCTTGACACAGTACATGAACAGTAATTTTAATACAGGGTCCCGAGAGCTCCATAGACCCCCAGAGTGGTAACACACAATGTAGTGTCCTTCAATGGCAGATGGAATAGTGTCTGTTTTATTTCCCAAGTTGCCTATTTGTAGTGATGGGCGAATTTCCGGCGAATTCCTGCGATTCGCCGCTGGCGAATAAATTCACGAAACAACAGCGAAAATTCGGCAAATAAAAAACGAGTCGCGCGTCGTTTTTGATGCGACGAAAACGATGCAACGAAAATGAGGCGACAAAAACGTGCCGCGACTCGTTTCACTAATTTTTTCGCCAATTTAGCTGGAAATTCGCTCATTTTTCAGCGAAGCGATACTGGGTAGATTCCCCCATCACTACCTATTTGTTGTTCTGAGTTTTAGCTAAATCAAGAACAATAGAAGACTTTATAGTCTATAAGTTGTCATGTGATTCAATGGAACTTGGTTGCACAAAAGAATGACCAACAGTGTCCACTATTGGGCCTATTAATTTGATTTTATTGCCGTGTGAAATGTCAGCTGAGACACATGCTAGTGAATCTAGCTGGAACATCTTATCTTTGATGTGTTTTATTTGTCTGCAAGATGAAGAATGACACAGACTGTGTGGCTTGTGGTGTTTACCAAGTCAAGATCAAGCTTGTGGCTTACTAAACAGTTTAGTATAGTAGTTTAAATACACAGCCAATGCTTGCACCCCACTGCAGTTGGTACCAATAGCCAATAAAGGGGTCAAAAATTAAGGGGCAGATTTACTAAATTCACATGAAGGATTCGAAGTTCGATCGAATTTTCAAAAACATTCTAATTAGAATTTTCGAATGTTTTTGAAGACCACTTTGACCAGTTAATTTTCGTAAATTTGATCAAATCGAATGATTCGAATAAAATTTAATTCGAATATTCGACCATTCGACTGTCGAAGTACTTCCCCTTTAAATTTTTATTCGACCACCTAGTTCGCCAGATCAAAGCTACCGAATTGGGTTTACTTATTCTTGATGGAATAAAAAAAATTCGAAAATAATTTGAATCGATCAATTCAAACGATTTATGGATCGATCAAATTTTTCCTATTCGATTGTTTCGACCAATCGAATTGTGGTAAAATCCCTCGAATTCGATATTCGAAGGATTTTACTTCACTTCCTATTCACATGGTCGAATTTTTTATTTTTTTCCATTTGAAATTCAATGATAAATCTGCCCCTAAGTGTTTCTTATTCAACAATCTACAATCACAGCATACATTAGATTTTTACATAAATAACTGTCCATTAATATTATCAGGACCTTAAATACTGATTTATTTTCAGCCTCTTCCTTAGTTCTGCTAAATAAACAACCCATTAACAAACACATCTTCCTTCTCACAATGCAATAAATAGTTGATGCTGTCCAGAGAGTCTTATTCATATGCCTATTGGTTTTCATGCAAACCACTCCGTTGGTTAGTACAATACTCTTATTACAGTAACTGGGTTATTCTTACATTTATTCCAGTATAATACAGTATCACACAAAAACGTGATCCTATTTTTACATTTCTAAGGACTCCTTGAAAGGTTTAGTAATGTATAGAGTTTTGATAACTATAAACAAAACCGTTGCTACCTCTCAATAGAAAACTACTCTCACATTTATAAAGCTGTTTTCAGCAGTGTCACGATTCCTTTCAACAATAAAATTAGTTTTTCAAAAACATCAAGCCTCATAATCCAGCACAGAATGGAGTTGTCTGCTCAAATCAAATCAAAAAGCATTTAGAAGAAAGGACACTGGTGGAAGCAGCAAATGGTTTGATAAATGTGCATATTAGTTAAACACCCTGGAAGAATATGATACTGGATTGATGATTTATTGAATCTGCCCCAAATCATTCAACAGGACTACTTTACTAACGTAATTCGCTAACAGCTTTCAATTTACTCCCTGCTATAGATTTGTATGGGTTGTTATGGTTTACTGGTCTGGTGCAAGTTTTGGCACAGTTATTAAATGAGTCCTTTTACTCTTATCACCATTCTGATGACTATATCCACCCATGTCAGTGTTTATTGTCTGCTATGAGCAGGGATGGGGCAAGCAACCCCCACTCCCCCCCTTGCCCCCCCCCTGTGATTTATCATGGGTCGAATTGAAAAAATCAAATTTTTAAATTCAAATTATGAGTTTGTTTAAATGTAATTCAACTAAGGAATTGCCCACATTCGATTTTAATTTTTAAAAAAATTTAAATTTGAATTTCAAAATGTTTCTTTTACTTTCTCTTGAAAAATTCGAATTAGACTATTCACAATCTAAAACCTGCCAAATTGCTGTTTAGAGTCATTTGTTGATTTTGAAAAAATCTGGGGATTTTTTTTTTTTTTTAAACGAAAATCGAATTAGATTAGAATTTTCAGGTATGGCCTATTCGCCCGAATTTAAAAAATTAGATTTTTTTTTAATTAATTTTGATTAATTTAGAGTTTATGGGAGTTTTAAATAACTCCCATAAACTAAAAATTCGACCCTTGATAAATCTGCCCCTCAGCGTTCAAAATCAAAACTACATATGCACCCCATTTGTTGGGTCAATAGACGCAACCCTAGTAAATAAAGCTCCAGTGTCCCCCCATGTCAATTGATGCACTTTTGCAAAATGTAAGAAGAAGGAGCACAAAAAGAGCAGTGCAGAGTGCAAATGGACCCTGGTGCAATGTATTTGAATGCAAGCAATGTTAACTAAACAACTGTGGCAAATTTGAGTGTCTACTGCCCTTTTGATAAGTTAATGTCCCCTTTTGTTTTTCCAGATGCTACAGTATAAACCCCAGCTACAAGGGGTCAAACATTAAACTGCAAACCTTGAAATGTAGTTCCACTGCTCACAGTGACAATCAAACCAAAGAAGTATAGGAACCACTTTCCACTGAATTTCCATGCTTTGATTTTATGAGACTTAAAAGAGGAAGGATCCATTACAAAAATAAGATGCATAAAAGCAAGTGAAGCTGGCCATAGCATATATAAAGGATGTATTCCTGCAGGCAGCACAATTATGTCAAGTGTTACCTTTCTAATACCATGCTTCATAAACCTAAGGGTACAAGCTGAATCAATATTCATATTATGTTTTTTTTTTATTACGTATTCTGAGAGATTAATCAAACAAGATAGAAACGGTTAACGACAAGGCAATGTGTCAGTATTTTATATCTAAATATGGTAAGATTTGATTTTAAAAACATGTGAAATTGCATTATTGAGCCATAAAGTCGTTATTATGTCATTGCTGAATGTTTGCAGCAGGATTTAAAAGCATACTTTTTTCATCTCCATAAACTTCCATATATAACAAAATAGCTTTGCTTGTAATGTGTCTGCATATTACAGACTTCACAGGATTTTTTATAAATTATGGAACAAGATGCAAAATGGGCAGAAAGCTCCCTGGTTCTGGAATTTGTGAATTGCTGTTTAGCAGTTTAGTGCTTGTGCCCTGATTTTGCTAGAATAGAGAGCAAAGGGCTACACCTCCCTATAGATCTAGCTCTGCCTGGTGTGGAAGTACTGCATACAGAAGGGGACAGATGTGACTGTGATCTCCTGGAGAGCTTCTAGTTTTTGTGCTATTCAGGGCATGAAATCTGGGGAGCACCAGGGGTAGGAAATCATAGAAAAAGGGTCATCCACACTTTCTTTAGTCCCCATATTCCCCACTTAAAGGGGGTTATTTATCAAAATCTGAAAATTTCTCACCAATTCTGCATGGATTTTCTCCCCCTATTTATCAAAACATTTTTCAGAAAATTTCTTGTTCGGCAAAAATTGTGAAAAAATCAGAATCTTACAGATTTTAGAGATTTGCCACTGAAAACTGTGATTTCACAATCTAAACCTTGAAAACCACAAAATCTTTAGATTAGTGCACAAAACCCAGTGCAGATCAGGATATCAACGGGACATCTGCCATTGACTTCTATAGGTATTTGGAAGGTCTAAATTGGAGTACTTTTTTATTCTGACTTTAAACACCATTGGAGCTTAATAAATCTTGAATTCAAATTCAAGAAAAATGTTTTTCCTGTCTGACCAGAAAAATCACCCCCAAAGTTTCAATGCCAAACCCCATGTGGTAATCCTATACAGTGCCCTCATCAGTGAAGAATTAGGGTGCCTGAAGCACTCCAACTTAGGGCCCTTAAACTCTACATCTTTGGCTGTGCTACTGTGCGTTACGCTTTCTTCCATTCAGTCACAGGGGAGGCAGGTGTAGACTCACTGAAATATTGTCACTGGGGTTGTACTCACACAGTAAGCACTGAACTCAGATAAAATGCAACATGCTGCATCCGGCTCTTATATCTCTTTTGCGTCTGTGTGCATCGACTCCTGTGCCTACTCCCTTGCGGCTGAATGGAAGAAAGTGCAACGCAGGGGGGCTCAGGTAAAAACAGCCGTGTGGAAATTGTGACTGGTACTAAGTACACTGGAACTTCATACAGTATAAAGAACAAGTTATAGATGTACAAATGAGCATTAGTGTAATAATAATGGGAAAGTTATACCTTTGAGTGGCTGATCAGTAGGGATGGCGCGAACTGTTCGCCGGCGAACTAGTTCGCGCGAACATCCGGTGTT
>CM044438.1:93361783-93376990 GCA_024363595.1 Xenopus borealis
GGAAGTTCGCGAACATGTTCGCGAACTTTTTTTCGGCGGTTCGCGCCATCCCTACTGATCAGGTCTAAGTGGTCAGGTTGCAGCATGTGATCAGATAAATCTGGCTCCTTTACTATCTAAGTATATAAAGGGGAGCTAGAATGCATTTAAATTATTTTGAAATACTTGTACTATTGGATTATGAAATACTGGGTACCATAATAGTAGAGTTTCAAGGTCAATTTCCAGCACAGGGATCACCAGCTAAATGTTGACAGGGGACTCTGAGAAAGTGCCGAGAAGGAAACGTGTTAATCTCTTACACCCACCGCTTGAACAATGTACCACTATGTGTGCCACAAATAAAGCCGCTTTTTGAATTAGAAGAAGCGTGTCCGTATACTGATCTTCAGCACAGCACCTGGTGACTGTAAGAAATCATCCTGTTACGAGTATAATACCGGCGTGGAGCAGCCGGCTTTTCTCAACACAGGCAACGTCTGGAGGGACACAGTGACTGGGTGAGCTCTGATGCGGTCTGCATCTCTCCTTATTTATATGTAGGGGAGTTGTTGAGCTTTGGAAAATAATTACAGGGCTTTTTTGAATACCTTTCCAGAGAAAGCATTGACTACAGTTGTGTATTAGTGTACAGCTAGAGAACATACAGTACGATCATAAATAAAACCCTAAAAAATGCTGTCATTGCCAACAAAGAATTAAAACTTTGGCTTCTTCAAGGGGATTGGTATACAGAAGTCTCCAGTAGGTTTTAATATAGATCAGTCACCAGAGACTTGTGAGCCTTTACATTACAGCCATAGACCCACTGAAGCCCAAAGAGCCCAATAACTAAAGATATACTTAATTTTTAAATTTTTGAGAGAATTCAGATTCATTCAAGTTTCCAGTGCAGTAGCACATCACTCAGGCCATCCTATAAATGTCAAATCATTTTGATAAACAGATGCGAGAAACTGTTGGTTCCTGGCAAAAAGATTAATGCCACTGTGCAGTACAAACAGGGTTGGACTGGGGGGGCTGGGGCCCACCGGGGCTGCTATGCCAGGGCCCCCCTCCGGACCCCCCTTCCCTGCGTGCCGGGGCACCAGGCTGCAGAGAATGCCGTCTCGCTACGCAGTCAGTGCACATGTGCACCATGCAACGTGTGTGTACACTGAAGGATTGTTATTGCCATGACCCCCCGTGCAAAGGGGGGGTCTCGGCTGGAAGAAACAACGGAGTGCGGATCTGGGCTGGCAGGGCCCAGTCCGACCCTGAGTACAAAGGAGTGTATCATTCAAATTCAGAAATCCTGAAGAATTCCTAGTATTTCCCCATTTTATTCCATTTATGGAAAGGGTAGTTCACATTTAACTGAACAGTGTGTTGTACAATAGTCTATTCTTAGCAACTTTTCAATTGCCCTTCATTTTTTATAGTTTTGAAATTATTTATCTTCTTTTACCTGTTGCCAATACTGGGCCACTGACCCCAGCAACACAACAACTATTAATCTGTGAGGATGCAGTTTTGATTTTATTTTATTACTTCTCTTTCTATTCAGACCCTCTCCCAATCATCTTTCAGTCTCTCATTTAAACCATTAACTGGTTGCTAGGTTAAACTAGGCCCCAGCAACCCCAGTGAGCTGCAGAAATTCCACACTGGACAGTTTCTGAACAAAAAGATAAATATTAAAGAAAAACGAAAATCAGCTGCAAATTGTCTTAAAATATGAATGTCTAAATCATACTAAATGTTAGTATATTTAGTTAGTATATTTTTGTAAGAATCGGTAACTATCCTTATGACTCTGTAAATAAATTAGAGCTTTAAGGCCTCTTTTTGAAAATATTAGAGTACAACTTCGACGCATTCAAGTAATTTTTCATGATTTTATCCAATGACATTTTTTACATTGGGATTTTTTTAATAAACAAGCAAATATTTTTTTTTTTTTTTTAATTTGAATTTATTCAAAGTACAAAAAAACTCTAAAATTCAAATTAATGTTTTGGTAAATAGGCCTTTTGGTATTTTTCTGGAATTTAAGCCACAAATTCTTTGTTTCCGGTCAGGACAGTTATTATTTTGGGCTCGACTCAAACGAGAACAGAATAGCAGTTTTAAGGGAATGGTTTGGCCTCACCTGCAATAGAGACACTTAATTATTGCCAGCAGAAGAATGTGTAAAAAAAAAATAGATATTACATCTGATATTACATCTATATTTCAGCTCCTGTGAGCAATAACTGCTAAAATATTGTTTTCCTGCTTTTTTATTATACTTTTTCACCAGGTTTATTGTTATATAAGATCAAATAAAATTATATATAACTGATATTATCTACAAAATGTAAATGCTTATAAGACTTTATTTTTATATGAGCTGGGTTACGTCAAAAAAGGTGCTTAAACACAATTTGAACTGCCAAAAATAAATATAGGTTTAATTTTTTATTACACAGACCACAGAACAGATACAATACTCGATTCCTCAGACTGAGAGGAAACCACAATGGAAATTAATTGAAATTATTTACTTGTATTACTGTATTCATAAACATTCACATGTAATCTGCTAATGTACGTATAGATAAACTGTCAGAACGATGTATTATAGACCCTTGAGTTTGATTACATGCTGTCATATATTTGCTTAACTTTACATTTATTTAGTTTTAAAAAAAATAATATAGAGTAAATTAAGTCCTCTTTATATACATTAAATATGTCTCCATGTTTCTTTTCCCAACCTCATTCTTTTAAGGCAGTGAAAGTTTCATACAAGTGTAGAAATGTGGTTTTAAATCCCACTTTCTGATGGATATTTGCTCAATTCCCATCAAATGTAAAATCCAAAAGGCCCCAAAACAGAAAAAGCTCCTGTCCAGTTGTAGCAAAATTCCTGAATTATGTTGACAAAGAACTATTGCTACAGGCTTATAGAAAAACTAGAGATGTACTGGTCCAGGGTCACAAAATACTGTTTTTTCAAGACTTTTCAGCAACTGTATCACAAAAGAGAAGGGAATTTACCCCCATATGTAGACATCTTTTCCAGACTAATGTAAGGTTCTCCCTACTATACACAGCTAAATTACGAGTCGTCCTAAATGGACAACCCCAGATCTTTCTCACAGGCAGCCAGGGAACAACTGGGACTACCTCAAGAAAATGGGCAGGATGAAAAAAGGTTGCCATGAAGGGAATCTGAGCAGTGCCAAACCACATATTTCTCACTACCCCACACAGCAGGAGTGAGCATTGTTTCATAAAAATGGTATCATAAAAATTAGCATATACAATGTTTGAATGTTTACTTAATGATTGTAATCTAATTATGCTAATTGTCTCTATTACTACTCTCTATTATGTCTTGAATGCTTAAACTGCATGGGTGCCAGAAGGAAGCTATAAAAGTGCTGCTCGCTGGCTGGGATGGGTGGACCCATGAGACAACAGACTTTCATCAACAACGACCCCCAGAGGACATACCATGACAGACACAGGAACGGAAAAGGGTACAACAACACATAAAAATAGTTTCATGGCATGTAGGAGGGCTGAACAATCAAGAGAATTCTTACACATCTCAAGAAATTGAAACCAGACATAGTATTGCTGCAAGAAACACACTGCAAACTAGGGGACACATGCACACTTAAGGAGCCATGGATCCGAGAATGTATATCTGCATCATAGACCTCCAAGCAATGGGGTATAGCCACCCTAATCTGTATGTCCTTACCTTACCAACTACCAAAGACCATGTTATAGACCCAGGTGGTCGATATCTAGTAACTCACATAGTTATACTAGATCCAGAATATACCCTGGCCAATATTTATAGTTAATAAGAAGTTAATAGAAAATCCAACTCAAAACCTTGTTGTGGTAGGAGATTTTAATGCCTTAAGAGACCCCCAACAAAACATAATGGTAATAGTAGAGGATTCATAACACAACTGGAAGATCAGCTGACTTTAATAGACCCATGGAGAATACTGCATCCCACTAAGAGGCAGTACAGCTATCATTCCTAAGTGCACGATATGCACTCACAGATTATATAATAGCACATAAATACCTCTTTTTTCATAGACATGAAGCAGGAAATTGTCATTTCTGATCATGCCCCGATCCACATCAGCATACAACTAACGAGCCCATACACACAGTATACATGTTGGACAATTCCCCACCTATTTGGCACAAATGGAATCATTCTGCACATTTTTAGTAAAGAATTATAAGTTCTTTCAGGAAAATATTGACTATGACAGTTTACCCTCAGGACCAAGACAATGGAAAGTAGATGTACCAGAGCTAGACATGGAAGCTATACTAAAAATGTATAAACAACAATGGTGTACCCTACCCTCTAGTATATACAGAGAAATGTGTCTAAATCTATTACAGATGCAGTCACTTGGATTTGTAGGTTAAATGCGTCGTGACTTAACTCATCTATCTCATTTATCCCACTTAGAACAGAATATTGTGTCACAGCATCCCATCCAATTAAATAGTTCACCATTGAAAACAATGGTGCTTTGGTATGCTAATGAAAAGGTTAAATGCATTAAATGAGTTAAGATAACTTTAGATAACACAGTTTCTTCAATTAGCCCTGAGTCACAACGCATTTAACTTACAAATCCAAGTGACTGCATCTGTACATAGAACCTACTTGACACCAGAAATTTGAGAGAGAATAGAGATTGCCCAAAATGTGGATAGACAAGGGCTGATCGCATGCATTGTTTATGGGCCATATATAAGGAGTTTTTGGAACCAGGTATGAGAATATGACCCCGAGCACTCATACTATAGTAACACGAGCGGAAAAAAAGACTACTGCTAAAACAGCTGTGGCAAAGAATACTAAAAAGAATACTGTGGCAAAGAATACTACAAGTCTAGATATCCAGTACCCCCCCCCAACTATTAAGTTATTTCTGGAAAAGTTAGTCAGAGTTTTTTATATGGATTAGGTAGAAGCATCTTTAAATAAAAACACAATAGTTCAAAAAATATTTGAAACATGGGAAACGTTTACTGACATCGTACCACAAACAATGAAGGTTAAACTCGATGAATGCTTTCACTATACGGAATGGTACATAACAAGGACTGTGAGTGGAGATCATCCAATTAACCTGAGGGGAAATTAAATGAGTATAGATGGTGCTTCCGGCACAGCAGCCTTTGATATAAGGATGGACCTATAGTATAAAAAAACAGAGAGTAATCGAAATGATCATTACATTTTCTTTAGTTATAGAAAAAGTTAAATTGTTATGTAAGTTTTAAAGTATGTATAAAGCAATTATCTTGTATCTTCTGGTATAGCAAACTGTATTTTATACCCCCATCACCAAGTTAACTTTAATCGTTCGATCCAATTTTTTCTATTCAATCGTTCGAATATTCGAATTGTGGTCAAAATTCATTGGTCTAATTCGAAGGTTTTTTAACCCTCGAATTCGACCCTTGATAAATCTGCCCCTTAGAGTACTGAAGTCAGAAACATGAAGCATTAAATACATGGTATGTATGATTTGTGTGTAAAAACAATGTAACAATACCAATGCAAGAATATGATCTGTATATAAAGACAATGTAAAAATGCCAATACACGGGGATGGAGACGGAATAAATGTATATGAATACTGCTCAAATAAAAATTATTTTAAAAAAAATTTAAAATCCTAAAGATAATCAAAACACAGTTTGCCCATGAGAGATTGTGAACTAATAGAAAGCAAGAACTTGTCAAAATTCCACTGCAAATTACAACATTGCTGTAATAGCCATTCAGCTATAGATTAAAGAATATTTACTACAGGTATAGGAGGTGTTATCCAAAATGCTTGAGACCTGGGGTTTTCTGGATAACAGATATTTCTGTAATTTCATTCCTTAAGTCTACTAGCAAATCATGTAAATATTAATTAAACCCAATAATTAACCCAATAAAGATTAATTATATATTAGTTGGGATCAGGTACAAGGTACTGTTTTAGTATTACAGAGAAAAAGGAAATCATTTTTTTAAATTTGGATTAGTTAATTAGAATGGAGTCAATGGAAGACAGGCTGTCTGTAAATCTGAGCTTTCTGGATAATGAGTTTCGGGATAACGGATCCCATTCCTGTATAACAAGCAAGTATTCACTCCAAACCTCTCACCATATGACCTTTTACCTTGTCTAGTAGTGTGTACAGTAATTCCCCCCGCCACCCCTAAATCTCACTCTACTTCAGCTTCAGGCAGGAACACCAGGTACTGATCCACGCTCCCCTAGGAGGATCCCACTTGAGTTGAATATGTATATATATATTTCTCTGTCATAATAAAACAGTACCTTCTACTTGATCCAAATTAAGATATGATTAATCCATATTAGATGCACATTTTCCAATTATATTTTAGTAGACATAAGGTATGGAGACCCAAATTATGGAATCCTTTATCCAGAAAACCCTAGGTCAGGAGCCTTCTGGATAACAGATTCAGATGAAGTAAATTAATCTGAAGAAGGAGTCATTTGAGCTCTTTCAATTAATTAATTTGCAGTTGAGAAACACATGGGACTCATTTATCAACATTGGACAAGCTGGCACCACCCAGTCTAGCACTGATAAATAAGCTTGAGTGAAAGACATTAGATTGATGAAACAACCAATCAAGTCTGAGAGAGATGAAGCCTATGGAATGGCATCTAGGCAACTTGTGCTTCTCAGTCTATATGGGCTTTCTGAAGGTCCATCATCTGAATAATGTGTGAGAGTGTTTAAACAGACATGTCTAATAAAAAATAAAATGTAGATGTTTACCAAAAGCTAGATTTTATAGAGATGGGCTTGTCTGAGCTGCAGGCTGAGTGTTGAGGCTTTCTGGAAGAAACAATATAATTCCAGACAACTTCAAAAATGAAACGTTTCTTGGATATGACATTTGCTTGATGGAGAAAAATGGAAAGGAAAAAGAAGGCTTGGATTAATTTACAGGAGAATATATGAAGAGGAATACCTAAAATGTGTAAATAAAATCATTTCAAGGAGCTGAATGTGTAATTCAAACATGAAGATTTCAATTGAACACTTTATCAATCTGCGTGAAAAATAGACCTACGTAGATGTCCTATGCTGTAGATTCCTTTTGGTTTGTGCATTATTTTGTGTTTGTGCAAGGTCAGCTTTGTTTTTAATTATTTTGACTTATTGTGCTGCTCTGCTAACATCTCATATAATTGATGGCGTATTCCATGACTGGTGAATCCCCTTAATGATATTCAATACAGTGACAGTATATTTGCATACGGTACAAGCTCCTAACCAATTCTGACCTTTAAGCTTATGAATGATGCATTACAAACCAACTTTAATTAGGAATAGAAACTGATAGTGGTAATTGAAAGAAAAAGCATTTAACCCGTTAAGAGACACCAGTACACCCTTTGAAACATTTTGCATAAAAAATATGTACTTCTTTACATGCCATAGGAAGAGAGTCCATGCAATATATAATACCATAATATAAATATAATTATTACATTTCTATGCCTATGAACTTAAAAAAATATGGAGCTTGTATGTTCTCTCTTTGTATTCCATTTTCCTGCAGATGAATTTCACGCTAGGGTGTTATGTGAATGTTTGAGACCTTAGATTGTAAACTCCACATGGATTGATGTGAATCACGAAATTGCTGTGTTAAACATATTGGCACTATACTGTATTAATAAAGGAAAATACCAATAATCATTATGTTTCATTATAAGCTCCAAACTAACCAAAACATGGAAGGTTGTATTTAATATTACTAACATAACAATACAAATGTACATCTTAAATTGCATTTCAAAAAATACCCTGCCAAAGACAAAGTCATAGACAATGTAACAAACATTATTCTATTACAGACCATTTTTCCCTAATATGCATGTTCAGATAAAAATAAAATCCACAAACATAAAAATGATCCTCAATTACGTTTATGTAGAATATCAGGATACTTGAATCCCATAATTCAAAGGCGTCTAATGGTCTTTTGTGGTATAACCATTATTTAGTTCTGATATGCTATGTAACCAATTAGCCCTGTTTATGGTGACTTCCTAATTCCATCATCATTTTTTAATTCAATAACTATTTTTACTTTCCATTTTAATGGATTTAAAATGAGATGGAAGCAATCTGACCCCTTTAAATCAATTAAGTGTTTGACTTTAGCTCCCGTCTCACCTGCAAGAGCAGTGTAAGGCTTCATTTTACCATGCAGTATCTGTGATAGATGGAACCATGGCTTAATGATAAACAGACTCTGTATTCGCAGACAGAAAGTAAATCTAGAATTGGAGGGTGGTTTAATCCTGCTGACAAAGTGGATTTTTGATTTTGCTTACTATTCCAAAACATGTAATTAAAAATACATTTAATACTGCCACAGCAACCTTACTGACGTTGGTGCTTTAAGTTAATTAAATTGTTATAAACATGCGACACCATTATGAGGTTGATGGCTTTCATTGGCTGAGTGTATTGTTCTACTGTGAAGATAAATTTAATCCAAGTTAATTTTGAGAAACATAAAGCATTTTAACTTTTTTATACGATAAAAAAATACATGTTTTTCCTGCTTCTAGACTGAATATGAGCATTAGCAGACTTTCCATAAACATAAAAATGTATGCTTGCTCATGTACTCATCCATAACATATTGACAAGATATTTTTCTACTTTTGCAAAGCGAGAAATGATCTGCAGTTGTTTTGCTTTTTCACAGACTACCCTGGGAAAAAGTACATTGTGTTTTTGTGCCTACTCCAAGAGAGAAAATTTACAAATAAATTAAGCTTTCCAGGAAGTTCTATAAAACAGATGAACATTGTTAAATAGAGGAATCAGAGAATAGGAAACCTACGTAAGAATATGAGAACAGGGCCAATTTGGGACATTTTGCCATTGGAAGATACCCATATGTGAGCTGTCCTGCACCTTCCACCAACCCACTCATATTTAACTCTACAGTTAGTATAGCTATGGGCATATACGGTTTGTGTGAAAGAGTGGAGGTGTATGTGTATGGATGCTGGGTTTTAATTTGGAGGGGTTGAACTTGATGGACTTTGTCTTTTTTCAACCCAATTTAACTATGTAACTATGTAACCCCTACTAGAAACAATTCTTATTGAGCAATTCTGTACTCTCCTGCATTTAAGTTTTAACTTTATGTTTGTATAATGTTTTGTAGGTATATACGTTTCTTTACCTGTTATGGCTATTTTGTAAGGATTTCTAAATGGTGGTCTGTGGCCTCCTGAACTTAAACAAAAAAAATAAAGATGACATGGTTCTGTATACTCAACACTTTTTTCTGTTACTATTCCACAGCCAATAAGAATCCTAGTACTTACTGTATCTTTAGACCTTGAAAAAGGCTACTTTGAAGGCATGCTTAGTCAGTAATAGCTCAGTTCATATTCAGATACAAATTACACACTCAAAATGTGTGACAACTAAGGTGGCATTTATTTCTTTTTTAATGCTAATGGAGAAATCAGCTTTATTCAGATAACTTAGAAATGCAATTGCTTCTGGCACAGGAATGATATCTTCATGGCATGATGAATAGGGGCTTCTTAACCTGATGTCAAGAGCATGCATAAAGGAAATATATGAATTGTTGGATGTTTCAGGGTTCATTCAGCTTTGAAAATGCAAACTCCAAAGGTATTAGCAACTATTGTAAAATATCATTAGCCCTTCCCATCACTGCTGATAGCTCAATTAACCCTTGTATGTTTACTGTTTACACTCTTGTCTCCATATTAGCATAACTGACATTTCCACACCTCATCTGTTCAAAGACGACCACTAGTACAGTTTCATTGCTCCAGTATGGGATCAGTTTTTCTTTCAGATCAATGATGCATCTTAGAACATATATTAGAATTCTTGTCACACATGTCCTATAGGGTTATATTTTGAGAAAGACTAGAAACAAGATGGAAACAGGCAGCCTTGCACTGCTGGGGACCCTTATTAGGTGCAACTATGAGCTCTATTAGGACAACGACTGGTGAAAAAAATGGAGAAGAATATGCAGGTTTTTTTTTTATATAAATGAGATCCTAATTCTTTTTATGATCTGTTAGTGAATTAACATAGGATTACATTTTTTAAGACTTGTTGGTCAGGTTAGTAAAAAAGAATGCTTCCCCGCCATTTATTTTACCATAAGGATACAATAAATTAAAAGATTTTAATGACCCTCCTCTAAATGAATGACTGCTTATTGTATAAATCCACAAAGACATTTACAGGCACCAATATACCACCAACCATATAAAGTACATATCACAAAAACAGGGCAAAACATTTTGTCACTGTAATGGAATGGGGTACAATACATATCATTTTGCTCAAACCTCCATTGATATCAGTGGATATTTTTTTTTATTAAAACCCAGCAAACACACCCCTCCACTCTTTCACACAAACTGTATATGCCCATAGCTATACTAACTGTAGAGTTTAGTATCAAAATAGCCTTTGATATTATGTCTGTCCAAAAAATCATCCAAGTCCCTTTTAAAAGCATCAACAGAATCAGTCATCACAGCATCACCCGGCAGTTCATTTGACAACCTCACTGTGAAGAACCACCTACGCTGCTTCAAATTAAAGTCCTTTTCTTCTAGTCTGAAGGGGTGGACTCTGGTGCGGTGATCTTCTTTCTGGGTAAAAAGGTCCCCTGATATTTGTCTATACTTTGTAAAGTATAATCATGTCCCCTCACAAGTGCCTTTTTTTCCAGAGAAACTGGACAGTCTACCCTCATAATTTAAGTTTTCCATCCCTCTAACCAGTTTAGTTGCACTTCTCTGCACTCTCTCCAGCTCATTTATATCCCTCTTAAGGACTGGAGTCCAAAACTGCACTGCATAATCCAGATGAGGTTTTACTAGGGATCAATAAAGAGGTATATACAGAATGACACTGCCCAGAATTAGACAACTTGTTATCTATAAAACCCCAAGATCCTTCTCACTTAAGGAAACTCCCAACACACTGCCATTTAGTGCATAACTTGCATTTATATTATTTTTGCCAAAGTGCATAACCTTGCATTTATCAACATTGAACCTCATTTTCCAGCATCCCAACTTAGACAAATCACTCTGCAAAGTGGCAGGATCCTGCATGGAACCTATAGTTCTTCACAATTTAGTATCATCTGCAAAAAATATGAATTAATAAACAAGTTTAAAGGAGGGGACCCAGTACAGAGCTCTGCGGTACCCCACTAACAACACAAACACAAAATGTTCCATTTACCACCACTCTTTGTAGTCTATCATTTAGCCAGTTCTCTATCCATGTACAAATACTATGCTCCAAGCCAACATTCCTTAATTTAACCAATAGCCCACTGTATGGCACTGCATTGAATGCTTTAGCAAAGTCTAAGTAAATCACATCCACTGCCATCCCAGAATTGAGGTACCTGCTCACCTTCTCATAAAAAGAAATCAGGTTAGTCGAAAAGCTTTCCTACCACCAACGTTAGACTAACTGGCTTATAGTTTTAAGGCTGAGAACGGGATCCTTTTTTTGAATAGAGGCACCACATTAGCAATTTGACAGTCTCTCTGTACCATGCCAGACCTCGATGAATCCTGAAAAATTAAGTAGAGAGATTTGGCAATCACAGAGTTAAGCTCGCTAAGTACCCTCGGATGAATCCCATCTGGCTCTGGACCTTTGTTTATCTTAACATGTTCTAGTATCTTTTGAATTTCATCATGTATGAACCATGCACCATTAGAACTGGGACTAATAATAAGGAAACCTTCATTAGCTGGTTCCTCATTTGTGTAGACAGATGAAAAGTATGCATTCAGAATCTTTTTGCTTGTTCTCATTAACCAGCTGACCCCCCCTCTGATAATAAAGGACCTACCCCTTCCTGTTTCATTTTTTTATGATTAATATATTTAAAAAATAATTTTGGATTTTTTTTACTGCTTACTGCTATATATTTTTCCATATCAATTTTAGCTTGCCTGGTAGCTCTTTTGCATGATTTATAGGCCTCCTTTTACCTTATAAATGATTCGGCTGTCCCAGCTAACTTGAAAGCCTTAAAAGCACATCCTTTCCTCAACACCAACACTTCTATTGAAGCAAAAAGGTTTTGCTTTGCAACGACATTCCTTGCTTACAAGCGGAATATACTGACATGTATATTTACTAAGCAGCATTTTAAAGACTTCATTTTTATTCAGTGTTTAACCCTGTGAAAAGCTTTTCCCACTTAATATGTTGCAGAGATGCCCTTATGCTGTCAAAGTTTGCATGCCTGAAATTCTATGTTTTTGTTACTCACTTACAGAATTGCCTCTGCAATAGAATTGCGTCTGCAACAGAATCTCAAAGGAGACCATGTTATGATCACTATTCCCTAAATTCTCACCCACACAAATGCTAGAGATGAGTTCCCAAAAGAGAGTTATTCCTAGTAGGTTCTTGAATGAGCTGGGAATGAGCTGTCATTTAGCATATTTACAAACCTACTAGCTTTATCTGTCTTGGCAACCCCATATATAATATATAAATAGTACTAACAAAAAAAACACAAACAATGCACTAAAAAATATAAAAATTAAAAAAACAAAAAAGAAATAACCTATAAAAGTCATAATGGATTAAAAAAGGTCAAACCTGGTGAGTGCAGCTGACTTCAATAGGACTTCTGCTCTTACTTGCCAATTTTGTTCATTAGAATTTTTTGTGGTTTTTTTCACATAATATATCTCACGTTTCTAGTGTTATAGAGAAATTAAAAAAACTAATTTTTACAGAAAAAATTTGTTTAAAAAATAGAAATGCAAATGTTTGTAAATTAGCCCCATAGAGATTACAAGGCATATTCACCAAAGTTTCAGTTTTATCTTTTTTTTAAATTACAAATTCATCTCAATTCATTAGGTGTATTTTGTCAACACATCTCATATTTAAAATTTATAAGTGCGCAGTTGCAAGAGAAATGTGGTGAATATTCTTTTGGTGTAAATTCACTGTGAAAATTCACGTTATAGTGTTGAAAATTATCTAGAGATTTTACACCATTTAAAAGATGTTAGGTATACGAGCCTGGAGAAGGAAAATCAGATAATCATTTCCAAAAATGTCTGCTTTATATTTATAGTGGTAATTCGCCAGCCTGAATCTGCAGAAATTACTTTGGTGTAGATTCATTATTGTGTTATTGGCCAGTTTGGAAATGTTCACCTTTTAGCAAACACTGTAATACAAAAAATATGGGACATGGACAAAATGTTATATCCTGTCCAGTGACATGAAATGATTCAATAATCATGGTGTAATAATATCTGGCCTGATCATTTGCTAAACAGATTATCATTTGAAACATTATAGCTGAAGACTATAGTGGTCAGGGGCATAACTACAGAGGAAGCAGGCCCTGAGACTACAGGGGGGTCCAGAACGTATAGGGGCCCCATGAGGCTCTAATTCATATAAAATTTTTAAAAAAATTGTAAAACAGGTCAACCTGTGGACATTTTGGGGGCATGAAAAATAATTTGGTGTGGGGCCCATAAATATCTAGTTACACCACAAACCATGGTCATTTACAAATTGGAAGGTAAAATAAGTGAAAAAATCACTCAATCTGCCATTTTTACATTTTGCCTTCAAGCCCTAATGTCTTTGAATTCTTTTTTTGGAGCACAGAGACCCCAAGCTACTGTACAGTGACATCAGCATTCAGCTGGGTGGGAGGTGGGAAGCACATAAATACTCCCCTTCTCACCCCACCCATCCCCTAAAATTCTCATCATTCAGATTTGTAAGTGGCAAAAGATGCAGCCCACAGCCAGAGCCTGGACTTACTCTGGAATCACTAAATGACATTTATTGATTATATGTCATAATGGTTGGTATAAATGTATGCCTGGCAAATTACCTTCTGAGAATTCTCATTGTACAGATAAAAATGATATCTCTGCATTGGGATCTGTTTGCCAGGAATTAGCATGACATTCAAAAAAGGGTTTTGCCTCTAACTGATTTGCATTTGAACAGAAACCTGGTATCTTACTAAAGAAGAAGTATCTGTGTCTGTGTATATTTTCTGCTAATAAACTATGCATTTATTTGAAAAAAAAATACTATAGAATATTATATATACATATGTATATATATTCAAGAATGCTTTGTGATAATATGTGATATTCTTGCTATACACTTTTTTGTCAACCTGAAAATGTGTGACAGGTCATTTGTCAAGTAGGGGAGAGATTACTAGAAAGAGGACACTCAGAATAAATGTTAAGTGAAGCAGAGAAAGAACTTAGAGGAGAAATGTATTTCACAGGGAAAACAGCATTTGCATTTTCATTCCATAAAATACTCATAAAATTATTTAAATCCTCAGTATGTATTCAAGGGTAGCATAACCCCTATTTCACCATGAGTTCAATGAAACTACTTTTATTTTCCAGCTTGATTTTTGCAGACCCTTGAGTGCATAGGAGATGGTAGCTTATCCGATAACAAGTACACAAGTGAACCACCTCTATAATGAACTATTCCTATCTGTAAACAACAGACCAATAAAATGACAAGCAAAGTCATAGAAAGTCATAAAATGTATCATGGAAATTACAAAAATCCACTGAAGAGCAGATAAGTGCAGTCTTTGTGATTTTATCCAGAGATGCATAGAACTACGTGTTTCGGACCACAGGGGTCCTTCTTCTGGTGCGGTTTTCATAAAATGTACCCCGATGTGTTTCCTAGTGAAGAGGAACTCAAGCCAGGGTTTGCAATTATATTCACTGGGGGTGCATGTCAGCAAGTGAATTTCAAACAAAGCAATCACTGGCTATCTCTTTTTTGTTTCCTTTTGCTTTTCTCCTTTCTCTCATTTTAAGATTTGGAATACTGTACAGTGTTCAATGCTGAGATCAGTTATTTTGTGTTTAATTATTAATGACTTGAAGCAGGTCTGGAGAGTAAATTATCAAGCCTTCCAGTAAAATATGAACATGAAAGACTGTTTTCATAGACACATTTAGAAAGAAAGGAAAGCAAGTACTTAGCATTCAGTGCAAGGTTAAGGATATTAGAGAAAAGGGAAGATTATATCATACTTACCGTGATCTTCCTTTCCTTGGCGAACTCCAT
>CM044438.1:93396353-93406584 GCA_024363595.1 Xenopus borealis
CCCCCCCCCCCTCAGTGTAAATGTTACAATTCTTTCTAAAGGCAAAAGAAAGGGATTATGTTGTATGAGGACATACTGATGGGCAAATCTACCCCGTTTCGCTTCGCCGAATTGGCGGAAAAATTTGCAAAACTAGTCACGGCACGTTTTCGTTGCGTCGTTTTTGACGCGTGTCACGTGAAGAACGACGCGCGTGTTTTTTTTTTTTTGTGAAGCCAGCGAGAATTCGCCACGAATTCGCCCCTGGCGAATAAATCCGCCCATCACTATGAGGACATTATGTTAAATTGTTGTATGACATTCTTACAGGGGTTCTGTAACAGGAAATGTTTTTTTCAAAACATGTCACTTATTAGAGCTGCTTAAGCATAATTCTGAATTGCAATCAGTTTTTTAAAAGAACAGTTTTTTTTATATTTCATTTTGAAATCTTGCACAGGGCTAGACATGTTGATAGTTTCCCAGGTGCCCTCAGCCACATGACCATGTACTCTCATAAACATCAGTCACTCTTTACTGCTGCACTACAATTTTGAATGATATCACCCCCTTCATGTGTACCATTTTTATAATAATCCTGACTGTAAGCAGTGAAATTTCCCATTCGTTTTACTTGCGCCGACAGCTGTGGATAGGAAACTTCAGACGGTCTCTAACTTCCCTATAAAGCAGCTGCCTAAGCTTAAACTCCCAACTGAAGCCGAGACGACACTGTGCATGATCTTGCAAAGATGTTTAACAAAATTACAAGATTACAGTTTCCTGTGGCCAACTTTGAAAACATGAATCATTTGTTTTATTAGGCTTCTGGTGCAGTTCATGTTTCTGTTTAGTATACAAAGTAGAGCATTTCTAATATTATTCTATATTAGACTTTAGTTCCCCTTTAATGTGATATAACCAATGAGAGAGTTCTGGGCAGGCTAGGGAACTGAACATATAGAAGTATAATGGAGAACTGGAAGCATAATCAATGGACAGGTAAGTACCAAACAGCCAATGCAGTACAAAATCTGGAACAGAAGCGTAGTCAAGGTCACAGGCCGAGGTCAACACCAAACAGTAATGCGGTACAGAATCAGGATCCGAAGAGTGGTTAATATCAGGCAGTGGTCAGTACAGGCAGCAGGAAAGCAAAGTCAGGGACAGGCAAGGGTCAGGAACAAAGATCAGACTTGATAAACACACCCAGGAGCTATGGAAAATAGTCCTACGTTGGGCAATGAGTATTGGGTTGAGGGCCCTTTAAATATCCACCATACTACTGGACTACCAGGTACGATTACAAGAACTTAATAGTAACAATCCATGTCCACTGTGACTCCTCCAGTCACATAGTAGGAGTAGGAGAAACAATAGCCTACCTGAAAGAAGAAACATTGTGAAGAACTGGCTTTTACTGAAAGCACAGGATCAGGCAGTGAATTATTTATAATGTAATTTTGAAATGAAAACTAAATCATAAAAATCATGACAGAATCCCATTTACTTTCCAGTTGGTCCTAATTTTTATTCTTTATTTGTTTTTTTAATTTAAATATTCTGCTTCTTTTCAGCTTTCAAATTGGGCACTGACCACTGCAGCCTCAAACTCTTTGCTTTGTGAGGCTACCGTTTTAACTTATTTGGTTTTAACAACTGGGGGAAGGGCCAGATTTGAGGAAGTAGTGCCCCGAGGGGGCATGATCCCAGTACGAGACACTCCTTTAAGCCTGTGCGAGCGGATAGTGCACGGAAGTTGCATACACCCAATGCACACAAAAAGGACTTTGTCCCCAGTGGGGCTGAAACCACTATTTGCTAGTCCTCCGGGAAACTGCCACGATGGGGCACTGTCCAAAATACAATGGGGCTTTCTCTTGGCCTAGAACACTTAACCTTAACCAGAGTTACTTTCCAACTGTATCCCTACATCTCCTAAAACCCCGGCTCAAGGGTCAATAGGAGACAGTCCAGTACCTTGAAAGCCACATACCAAAAGAGCTTGGCCTAAAACAGAGCTATGGCCAAGGCTTTTGTTTTGGGGCTTGTTTCTCTATTGGCAGCACCTGTTGCCACATGGTTGCAAAACCCCATGCACTCGTAAGCACGATCTCAAGCACCAGACCACCCAGTGCTCCTTAGGAAGTGGCTGGGTGGCATGCCACCCCCTAACATTTTTCTGCCTTAGGCCTGGGCCTTTGTGGCCTCGCCACTAATCCAGGCTGAGCTGGGGTTATTTATTTTGGGATATAAAATAGTCCCATTTTGATCACACTTTCTCATGTTGGGGTATTGTCCCTTTATGCCTTGCGGTCATGTCTTCTATCAAATTCATCTCACATATTGAGGTGATAACCTCACCTATAGCTGGAGGTTATGATGCCTTTCAATTAGCTTTTGGATTTTCTGTAACTGCTACATTGAATAAGCAAATTATGCTAGTTTAAGAGAGAGACCATAGGTTGGTCTCTGCAAAGAGGATCTGCAAACAAGGAGTCTGGCTCCTGTTATATCCTTATGTTCCCTCAGGGCTGTAGCCAGTCCAAGATGCTGAGTGCATAGCAGAACGGGGATAGAGGGCAGCCCTGTCTGGTGCCATTTGAAATTGAGGTGGGCTGGCTGGAGGTAACCAATAGTTTGAGGGTTCCCATTGAAGTAGAATACAGCACCTTTATGGTGGTGAGAAAGGGGCCCCTAAAACCCATTCACTGAAGCAGGTCAAACATAAAGTGAAAATCTAAGCAATGAATTAGATTTTTGAGCATCTAGACTAAGGGGCAAATTCACTAAGATCCGAAAATTTGCAAGTGTTGGCTTCACTAGCGTTCGCCGCACTTCGCCAGGCGAATTTTCACCAGTGCTATGCAAATTCACTAAAGTGTGATGTTACGCTCAGGTCGGCGAACGGTAGCGTAGTTGCACTAGTGTTACTTCGCCAGGAAAAGCGCCGTTATGCTAACGATGCCTAATTTGCATACGCCGGGAACTTAATCGTATAATGGAAGTATATGTTACAGTCACTACATTCCACTAGACAATTCCACTAGACAAGCCCAGGAAACCTTTAATAAATTAAATAAAGTTGTCCTATTGCCCTACATGTGCCACCTATATATTTGAGTTGCCATATGTTAGGAAATGTAGGGGGGATGAAGGGTAACCCCCCCCCAAAAAAAAAATCGATCTTTTTCAGACTATCACCCTACAATGGTAAAACATGCCAGCGTTTTTTTGGGACTTAGAAAAATTTTCCATTTTTTTTTTTCAAACTCCTATCTATTGTATTGAACTTCGCCTGGTCTGACCAGGCGAAGTAAAGTCTAACGTAAGTGGTAACTTTCAGGAAAAAGTTGATCTTAGTGAATTTGCGTAATTACGATCCTTCGTCAGTGCGCAACTTCGCCTGGCGTAAGGGTGCGAAGTTTCGCAAGTCTATCTACTTCGCTAGCGAAAATTCGTTAGTGTTAGTGAATTTGCTAAGTTACGAAATGACGTCACGCTGGCGAATTAGCGTTAGATGCTTCACGCTTTAGTGAATTTGGGCCTAAGTATAACTGCAGGGGCTTGGGTTGTGTTTAAAAAATGAACAAGGTCAATAGCTTGACAGGTGTTATCGCCAGCCTGCCACCCATGGATGAACGCTACTTGAACTAAATGTACAAATCAAGGCATTATAGGGGCTAATTTGTTAGCTAAAATTTTGTAAACTAAATGAGGTCCGAGTTTTATAAGGCTATAGGTCAATAGCTGCCACATTGGTTTGGACTTTTAACCTCCTTATGTAGTAGAGTAGTGATATAGTATACCAACATAGGGGAGGGGATAGGAGATCCCCTAAGGAAAAAAGATAAATCATTTTGATAAATATCTTATAGTTGCAGCAAATACCTCCTCCGTTATCAGGATGTTTAAGCTTTCTAATTCTAAGTGAGTATGTCTAAACTTAACGTGAGTATGTCTAAACTTAACATTGCTGCTGCAGATTGTATAGTACGGAATAATAACCTTGAAATGTCTCTGCAATTTCCTCTGGTATGTATACAAATTGTCCATTGCCAGTATCTATTTAGAGGGTATAGATAGAGAGTTGTTTGTTCCCTTAGCTTCCTTTCCTTTTAGAGTGTGTGGTTTGTCTCCGCTCTTATGGTACAGTATTTTTGCTTAAGCTATCGGAGTGCCTTTTCAGTATCTGTCAGGAGGACATTTTTGAGGTCCCTACAAGTTTGGGAGATTTGCTATTTAAGCAGCTATGCAGGAAGACAATGGTATCATTTCTTTCGTGATGAAAGATTGTTTTCTAACTGTAATATACAATTTACCCTTATTTTCTTTCTTCTGGATGCAAGTGAAATAAAGTGGCTTCTAAGGACTGCCTTGTGGGCTTACCATACAATAGCTACATTGTCTATAGAGTCCATGGAAGTTGTAAAATACTAAGCTACAGCATCTAGGACCTTCACATTAACATAAGGATTGTTTAGGTCCTAGGAGTATACTCATTCAAGTGCCACTGAGGCGATCTCTTAGGCTGACATGTGAGATCAATCCATAATAGAACTGCAGAGTGGTCAGTCCATGATATGGGGAGAATGGAGGATGGTTGAATTTAGATTTTTTTTTTTATTCAAAATTCAACCAATAGTAAATCTGCTCCTAATTGGCAGAGTTTTTTTTTAATGCTCAGGAACTTCCTTATTTTCTCCTATAATAATAGGTGTTGATAATCACCTCTAGCTTTAGTAAGTCTAGTGTGGAGGAGTTTCAGCAGTTTTTGTTTGGAGCATAGATATTCATAATTGTAAATGGTTTGCCTCCTAGAGTACCTTCTAGGATCAAATGTTGGCCTCCAGGATCTGAAATAACTGGAGACCTGATATGAACACTCTTTATGTATCATAATTAACATCTGCACAAGCTTGACACACCTTATGGTACAGATTAGGTCAGGGGTGTCCAAACTTTTGGCTTTGAGGGCCACATTGGAAGAAGAAAAATTGTCTGTGGGCCACACATGAAATACACAAACACTTTTGATTTGTAAAAGTAAAGAAAATACACAAAAAACTATACCAGTTGGATAACCAGATGGAGCTATAGACTGGACTATGGGACACCTGGATATTAAATAGACTTATTATTATATTATTATTATTACTAACTTGGCAATGGGCAGAGTCCCCCTCCTCCTGTATCCTTTGCAACATGATGTTTTCTGGGGAACTGAACGTTTCAAGCTGGGCCACATTTGGCCCTGGTACTGCAGTTTGGACACCCCTGGATTAGGTTCTAAGGTAAAGCTGACTAACCTTTTAAAATGTGTTTCCTGGAGGAGCACTATGTCCTAAGTTAGTGAATTTCACGTATAGCTAAGTACCTCTTGAGGAAACTATTTAAGTTACGGCAATCATAAAATAAAAAATCTAGGGAAAACCCACAATGCCCCCCAGTCTAAGTGTGTAAAATACAATTGAGAAAAAATATGTATGGTGGATTTTTCCAAAAATTTAAGTATATTAAAAGTATAAAGTAATTTATTAGGACAAAAAAAAAATGGTCTAACTGGTTTCTTGCCTGTTGGGGCACTTACTCATAGGCCATTGGGCACACCCTTGTACATATCTTTTATAGGGGTTGTGACCAATCAAAAAAGAACTCGCAACAAACAATCAGAGACCACCATTAAAATCAAGAAACACCATTATCAAGCCAATCACATTTGTGAAAGTATAGTAATGCAGTTCAACCCCTGTATGAAGACTTTTTGTTAGCCAGTGCCTTGGAAAGGTTACTGTACCAGAAATGTATTTGTTGAAGATGTACTGTTTAAATGTCAGTAGGCCTGCTAGTCAGTCCGACAGACCCCCTCATGTTTCCAGTGCAGGTATTTTTCTATGCAACTGTTGAATTTTTTTCTTTTCTATAGAGAGTTCATCTTTTTTGCTATATCTGTGTTAAAGTATTTTAATTTGTAGTGTGCGTATATTAAAGAGATTTATTCTTTTTGACACCCCTACTTACATCAAAGGTTCAGCAAGAATGTGGAAGTTTGGAGAGGAGATCCATACAAGCTCATCTTATGTATGGCTGCAAATGCCGAGTTTGACAAAAACAGTTTGTGGGTTAAGAAGGTTTTATACCAGCACAGCTGTTCATTTCTCAAGCTATTCCTTTCTCAAGTAAGAGCACTGAGAGCTCATTTGTCAGTGGATTTATGGCATACTTTTCACACACACTATCACTTTTGTTTCAGTGCTTAAATTCTATTCAATTTCTATTCAGTTTTTATATACTATACCTTACCTAGAACACCAAGTATATTTTATAAAGAGTTTTGTCCCATAGGGAACAATTTGAAAAGTATATATTGAATTGAAAATGAAATTATAGCCAATTCACCGCCGAGCCAGTTTATATTGATTTATAATTAGTAATCAGACATTTTCGCCTAACTTTACAGTAAAGCATCGAACACTGGAGGCCTTTACTATTAGCAGCTGCAGAGCTTGACTAAAATTACATGCAAACTTGTACATGTTTAGATGACATGCCTAAAATATTTTCTTGTGCCTAGTACCAATGCACTTATTGCATCTATTACTTTGATTTAGGCACAAGTCACAAGGGATCCATGGAAACTTGGCAATGATTGCCTCTGTGATAAAGAATCAGATTGGCATGTGTGAAGTCTATGCATAAGATGCATTATTTGCTACCTAGGCCTTTTGTTGCCTTAGTTCAGGTTTGCCCATACTTTACTAATGCAAGGTCTACTTTTAGTGATGTTGTCCCATTATGATCCATATCCATAAAAACATTGTTAGCATTCTATTCCATGTAAATTATTACTGAAATATTGATTATGAGAAAATGTATATTTTCAATTTTAAACATATAGCTCTTATGTAACCATAACATAATAAATATCTGAAGGAAAAGCATGAAATAGGAGGATGATATAGACAAGTTTATTTATAGTTTCTTGAGAAACTGCTACTGATCACCAGCTAAAGGTCTACTGGTAGATCCCAATCTACCTTTTGGACACTCCTGCCTTAGTTATTCCTACAAAGCTGTACTGAGTCATGCAAGCGTCTGTGGACTTTCCCCTCAAGCTTGTGACCTACAGTTATGACTCTATACCTATGACCTATAATCAGTTTGTATTACATCAGAACCAAAATTTTCCAGAGGCCTCACCCAGAGCTCTAGCTTTATGTCATGCCTGATTTCATTCTCCGCCAATAGATTTTTTTTTTTTTGTTAATTCCAAGGACGAAGATCATGTTTAACTAAATAACAATAATGTGGTTGTAGATTGAAGTTTAAAATGATCTTATCCAGTCCAAGAAGGATTTTGTGGCTTCTAATTTCTAAACCAATATAATGTATATTTTCTACCCTCAGAATGTAAAATACAGGTATGAGAGTCATTATTTGAACTGTTATTCATAAAGCTCCCAATTATGTAAAGGCTGTCTCCCAAAGACTCCATTTTATGCAAATAATCAAAAACTTTTAAAATGATTTGCCTTTTCTCTGTAATAAAAATAAAACAGCACCTTATACTTGATCCTAACTAAGATATAATTAATCCTTATTGGAAGCAAAACCAGAATATTGTGCCTAGTTAATTTTCTACATGATTTTGTAGCAGACGTATGAAGTATGAAGATTCCAATTATTTGGAAGATTCCAATATCTGGAAAACCCCAGGTCCCAATCATTGTGGATAGCTGTACATCATAAAGTTCCACCACGGCCATAGGTTCACATGGAATAAACTAAATGTACAACTAGGATTGCTCCCTACTAGCATTTGCAGTGGAATTGACCTCTCAATAAGGAATATGGTGAATTTCAGATTCATCAGTGTAACGGGGTAATGTAATAAAAGGCACTATGTTTGCCATGGGGCTATAACCCATAACAACCAATCAGCAGGTAGCATTTACTGGTCACCTGTTTAAAAGCAAGCATCTTATTGGTTGCTATGGGTTACTGTCCCTGGGCAAACTTAGCGCCTTTAATTGCATATGGGGGTAAGTATTTTACCATGGGAAAAAAATCACTGGCATTCTGCACAATGCAGAAAATCAGAATGTGGATACTTGTCTATTAAATTTCTAATTTCTATACACGTGCCATCATAAACTACTACTTTGTAAGGGAAAGTTTTGCTATTTGAACTAATTTTAGGTTATAGGAGAAATAAAGGCTTGGTCCATGGTGAATTGACAATTTGTAATACAGCCATCAGTCCTTACTATCACCATCTGAAGATCACAGGCCAGTGCTCCTCCACAATTAAAATTGTGCCACTCCTAAGCACAGTAAAGCAACATCTATTGAACATCAGCAATACCAATCAGAAGTAAAAATCTCAGGGACTGATAGCAAGATGCAGTAGATCCCTAAAATAGAATAACCCTGGCCGTTGTTAGTGAAGAAGATGACCAACCCTTTTATTATCCCCAAGCACCTCCAACAGCAAAAAAAGCTTAGATGTAAGGCAAAATACAAGAGTAATGTGTTTATTATCTTGTCTTGTATTTCCTTTTACCTACAAATAGGGTAATAGTAGCCCTATTCAGATGTTAATTTAGTGCAATTTCAGTTTCATTTACTAGATTTTAAAAAATCAAAGCTACAATACTGTATATAGTAGGAGGTTGATCCACCTACAAAACAGTGATTTGGAAGGTTTCCCTTTCAAAATGGCATTTTAAGAAGTGCAACATTTGCAAATGATACAGCATGTTTGTTAGAAGTGACAAAGGCAGAGTGTACTTTTTTAACTTTGTACTATATGACCCTGTCTGAACCTGAACAGCATAGTAATAATAATACTACTTTATCCTCCAAATGTTCCCATTTTACAGATATGGAAATTTGTAGTTGGTTATATGACACGCATGTCTAGTGAATGCAACCTTTTACATGTTTGTATTGTGTATATATACAAAATATATAAAATTAAATCATAGCTTTAATTTACAAGTATATATATATATACTTGTAAATAAAAGCTATGATTTGATTTTATAGGGATGACTGGAATCACTGAAGTCGTTGGCATTATTGAAGCTTCTCTTCAAATTGATCATCAAAAGTCAAATTCCATTAATACGGAAGCAAATAAAAATGCCTTTCCCTTTAAGGGCAAGAAAATCTCATACAAAACAAGTTCAAAGCAAATATAAAATAAAGTTTAGCGTCTGCATTGAATTCAACAGCACATAAGCAAATGATTTTGGGCGTGGCTATCACGGGAATAGTGCAGACGCATACTTAAACAGCTCCCAGATCGGAGGGCTAAAAAGGGGAGATAGAGCCAACCCTGAGCCTTGGAAGCAGTCCAGCTGGCCTGAGAAGAGCAAGAGCCGCAAGCAGAGACCACTTGCGGGAGAATAGGGCAGTCACAGCCCGATCGAGAATCGGGGCCTAGTGACGCACCAAAGCCGCGGCCTAAATTTAAACCACGTGGCCGAGACGCGACCAGACCATAAAGGCCGCGAATCAGCGCACCAAAGCCTGGAATCGCTGCTCACAGTAACATCAAAGGGGGTGAGTACAAAGAAGTACTGTGCACAGGGGACACAAACTCACCCTAGAGACAAGAAGCTCAGCACCATATAGACCCCCCAGGAGCCTGGTCAGTCTAGAGACACACTGCTGCATTGTTCCTTGGCTGGGTGTGAATGAGCAACTCTCCTCCTATACGCACAGGGAAAGATCACCCCCATAGACACCAGCACTGCAAAACCTAAGTCTTAAAGAAACGAATAGACTTATTTGCAGCATAAGTCTGCAGCAGGAAGGGACACGGCCACCAACATCCCCAGAGGGCCCTATTAGGCCTTACAGAGTCCTCAAACACTGACCCCATTCATGCTCTAGGACAAACTGCACCTTATGATGGATATTTAATAAAGATTAAATGCTAGAGCTCAGCCTGCTAAGTGAAAATCATTATACTAAAATGGGTAAATACGGCAAAGGGAAAGAAGGCATAAGAGACACCCCGAAACAGGATAAAATGACCGAGTCGCAAAAATTCTTAAAGAAATTCTTAGCTCCAACAGAGCAAGAGAGGTTGCAAACAGAGTCAGACAAAATGGAACAGGCAGAAAGGGATGCCTCAGATGACGACTCTACTATCTCGGAAAGTAACACCTATGCACTTCTAAAGCACTACCCACAAAACACGATCTAAAAGATCTAGCGACTCAGATTAAAAATGCGCTAAAGG
>CM044438.1:93423048-93448609 GCA_024363595.1 Xenopus borealis
GGTTGCCGGACCTCCGTCCTGGAGCACCAGACGATATTTGAGTATTTGATTCAATTAAGGTTGTGCGGGTCCCTACTCTATATTACTCTCTGCCTGCCCCAACCTGGCCTGATCTGACTACGATTCTGTCTAAACACCTTGTACCACGACCTTCTGCCCAAAAACTTTTGCTTACAGTTGTGCCCCTTTGTCTGCCCAGAATCCCTCGCCTTGCACCTCTCGTTTTAAGACCTGGCGGCATCCGATTAGCCGAGGGCTCCTCCCGAGGTGAAAGTTGGCTGTTAGAGGCAGAAGCACGAACCATGACCAGGGTGTTTAGCATCGGTTCTGGGTTTAGGGTGCCAACCACTACAGAAATACTGTAGGTCTCTATAAAAATATATTGCATAAAACAGCTCATATGTAAAACCCTGCTTCATGTAAATAAACTTTTTTCATAATAATATCCTTTTTAGTAGTAAGTGTCATTGGGTAATCTTAACTAGAAAATTGCCATTTAAAAAAATAAGGGCCGCCCCCTGGGATCCTAGGATTCGCAGTACACACAAACAAACCATACATGTTAGGTCACACGAGCCAATTAACAGACAGAGTTCTGTATTTTGCTTCCACACTTCTTCCTGTTACAGTTAAAGTTGAAATATTTCTGATCAGGTGATCTCTGAGGCAGCACACAGACCATCACGAAATGGTGATTTAAGGCAAGATATGTAAAAGGGCAATATGTACTTAAATATATATACCAGTTTGATAAGATTCTTTAATATGTCACTAGGGGGCAGATTTATCAAGGGTCAAAAATGGACCGTTTTCATTCATCAAATAGATTCGTTTCAGATCAAATTAAAATTGTTAGAATCGTTCGATTGAATTGTTCGATTGAATTGTTCGAATCGTTCGATTTTCACAAAAAAAAATTGTAATTTAAAAATTTTTCAAAAACACTCCTTAATGGTTCTAGGAGGTCCCCATAGGCTAAAACAGCAATTAGGCAGTTTTAAGGTGGCGTAGGGTCGAATTCAAAATACTTTAATTTTCCGAATGGTCGAATTTAAAAATTCAAATTGATTTTTTTCAATTCAAATTGAATTTTGGCCTAGTCGACAGTGGAAGTACCCAAAAATTATTTCGAATTTTTTTAATTCAAATTTTCACTTCGACCCTTGATAAATCTGCCACTTAATGTGTTATAAACTATCTATGACTTAAATATTCATTCTGGGAGTATAGTTTTCCTTTGGCTTCTTTTACTGTAAGCTGGAACATTCACATATGGACAGTGAATTAAAAGATAAAACAGTTCATGGTTCACATAGATAACTGCTACATACGATGTGCATTAACAGTTTCCTCAAGGGCAAATGGGCAATATACAGTTATTCAATGGAATGGACTGGGCATAAAACACTTATTAATTATAATCTACAGTAAACCCGTGCAATAGATCAAACAGTCATCCATTCCTTTATCTGCTAGGAAACAAATCATCACCTAATCCAATGGACCATATCTATCAATGAGAAAGTCTTACTGCTTTTCATACAGGACCATTAAAGGAAAACTATACCCCCTTTTTGACACAAGCACATTCAATTTAAACATATAGAAGAAAGGTGCATAAACATTACCTGAACATCCAGAAATAAATAATATTATAATACCTGATTCCACATATGGAAAGGAAACCATGATAGTCTGTGTGCTCAGTGGAACCAGTTACTCAACTCTCTTAGGCTCACAGGGTAATACAACCTCTTGCTCACCATGTTCCATTTTGATGGATTTTAAGACTTGAGGTCTCTCAGCTTTCCATTGTGGGTGGTGCACAAATTCTCTGAGGTTGCATTACGCTATGAGACCTTGGGGGGTGAGGAGATGATTATTATGAGTATTATGGTTTTTCCCTTTTCCCCATCAGAGGGGAAATCACTTGGATAATCAGGAACAGCAGTGTGTTCATATTTTTCTATGGATAAGCTTATGTTTTGTAAGATAACATCTTTAAAGGTGTTTATGGCAATTGAAAGGAAGAGGAAGTGTCCAAACCATGGGGGGGGGAGTGCCAAATGTTAGGGCACTCCCCCAGCACTGTAATCGCCTACCTGATACACCAGGCCAGTAATTCTGTTAGCAGAAAACTGTACCAGCCCAGGGTAATTCAGACTATCCAATGCTCTCCCTCCCTTCTTTTTTTGCATGCATACAGTAGAGTTAGTCGGAGTTTAACAGAAGTGTTGGCTCTATCACTCTACATCACATGCTTTGTGGCACCCCCCATGGATTGGAACTTTTTTCCTCCTTTAAAATGAACAAATTATGCTAGACATTAAAAAATGTAAAACATAGTTACAGGATCAGTGATTTTGTAACTAAAAAGAAAAACAGCTTTCTTATGACACATCCATTAGAGCCGAACCACACTATAGAAAGCATGTTTTGCACATGCTGGAGTCTTGTTGTTTCATTCCCTTGGCTCAATGTGAAGCAGTAGGAGTCTTAGTAGCTGAACTTCGCTTTTCCAAAACCAGTCTGTCACCTAATCCGCTAATTGCTTTGCCATTACAAAAAAACAGAACTCCAAGCTGCTCAAACTGTCTATGCTTTAAAATAAATAGTATAAGGCAAAAGAAAGTAGTGTGAAACTTTATTCCTTGCCTAAGCAAGTACACTGAGCTGGAATTAAAGCACTATTTATATATAGGGACAAAATACTGGTTACCACCATAACTGATATTTATGAATGAATTGTTCCACACTGACCCTTTGTTATTCTTGAGGCAGAAAGAAATCAGACTATTGTATAAGCACAAAAGCAGAGAGTGAGCCTTTAACACATATACTAATGCTTTGATTCAGAATACACACTTGAGTTTTGTTAGAGAACATTTTATTTCTAAAAATGATTCATGATTCACAGAAAAAAAAAAATCAGTGTTTCTACTTCAACATGAGGGTTCATGAAAGCCCATACATTGGTGGAAGCCTGCCATTAGGGGGTACAGGGGGTACTGCAGCCTGGGGTCCCATGGTAGAGGGAGTCTCAATAAAAGCAGAAGTGCAGTTCGTGAATTGCCAACGGGGGCTTCCATGAGGTGGAATTTAGGGGGGTTGAGTGGGATTTCAGCATAATGGGTAAGGGGGCATAGAGTGCACTGGTTGTTGGCAGGACCCTCTGTTCAGGGGCCCATGTGATGAATGGGTTGATGAATGGGCACAGCAAATAAAGTAATATGTGCTAAAAATTGTTTGAAAATGGTGCTATTCTTTTGCTTGGGTGAGGGTAACAACCTATCCGGTTTTGACTTGGACAGCACGGTTTTCCAAAGGGATGCCAGGGTAAAAACTGCCTTTCCTAATTTGGAAAACTGGGCAGTACTCCCCTAGATTGATGTGATGATGGTCACCTCATAGAACCACCACTTGAGGTCATCACCAGTGATGGCACATCCACATCCCTGTGACATCACTTCCCGGCCCCCTTCGGCTTTCCAGAAGTCCAGTATTCTCCATTGAAAAGAACAGTCACAGTGCCAGCTTCAAATCAATATATTATGTAGTATTCAAGTTTTTTCCAAATCAGTCTATTTGTAGACTTCAGGTCCTGAAGATGATTGGGATCTATTTGTAAAAGGTTTTTTTTAGACTTTTATTTTTTTTTACTTTAAAGGAACAGTAACTCCAAAAAAATGTAAGTGCTTTAAGGTGATTACAATATACTGTAAAAACTGGTGTGTTTGCTTCAGTAATAAGGTATGAAAAATCTTAGGTATGAGGACTGGCCAAACTGGGGATGTTCGTGTTGTAGAAGTGATGCTTGAGGGGTGATATGATAACTATGTATAAATAGGGGATCATATAATAATCTCTCTACTGAGTTAATTACTAGTAGGTCTTTCCAGCTGATGCAAGGAAAGACCTACTGATGCAGTCACCCATTTCAGTTAGAATTAAGGAGCTTCCACGGCTTTTCGGAAGTGTTTTTTTTTACTGTGAGAGCTGTGAAGATGTGGAATTCTCTCCCTGAATCAGTCATGGTGATAGATACATTTAAGAAGGGGTTGGATGGCTTTTTAGCAAGTGAGGGAATACAGGGTTATGGGAGATAGCTCATAGTACAAGCTGATCCTCGGACTGGTCCGAATTTTTTTTTCCCCTTTGAGTCAAATTGGAGAGGCTTCAAATGGGGTTTTTTTGCCTTTCTGTGGATCAACTAGTAATTAGGAAGGTTAAAATAGAGTTAAAAGGTTGAACTTGATGGATGTGTCTTTTTTTCAACCTAACTTACTATGTTACTATTATAGTTAGCATTATGCACAGTAAATAAACTGCTGTGTAGCCATGGGGGCAGCCAAAGAATAGAGAAAAAGTTCAGCTTGTTTAGCAGATAACCTCTGTGTTATCTGATATAATCCAATGTTAACCTGGGCCATTTAGCCCTATTTCAGTGCCTCTGTTGCTACACACAAGCTTGTTTATATAAACTATAGTAGCATTTCTAAGGCAATCACAACAATTTTACCAGTACAGTGCAACAGTAGATTATATTTTAATTACTTTAAAAAATATATATATTTTTGGTGTTACTGTTCCTTTAATCTAATTCCTACAGCGTCCCAGTCTGTTTCTGTGCAGCACTGGCTGGGCATAAAGGCAGCAGCATTAAATTCTGTTGTACCTGAGCTATTTATTTTATGTTGGCATTCTATGAAACCAAATTGTTGATATAATGAGAATACAGTATTTTGGTTAAAAAAAAATAGCTTTTTCTGCAGCTACCTTGTGAGTGATGGCTCTGCATATCATTCTGTCCTGCCAGCACGGGGTACACTGTGTATGAATGAGCCGTGTAGAGTTTTTAATTACCAGCACCGTTCACTCGTGTCTCTCTCCCTTCTCTTGCTCGCTCTTCCCCAAAAAAAGAGGACAAAGAAAACAACATCTGCTATAATTATATAACGAGAAGTCATAAACAGAGAGGCACAAAGTAAAGTTTGTTTGTTCTTCTGAAGCTTGTTATTTTGAAAAATGATTCTGAAGAACAGGCCAGCATCACATAGATTATTTAATGAGCAAAGCAGTAGTTTATGTTCACCATGGGGCATTTTGTAGGCAGTTTGCAATCTACAGCCCTATTGCTCTACACCACAATAAAGATATCGATTTCCCAGCTAGAGTAGATTTATTATACAAAAGTTGAAGGGCTTGAAGTCATGATATGTTTAAAAGTGTTCTGGGGCACGTGAAATATGTGTTTTTCATTTACTGGCCTGTTTATAGCTGTAGATTTTGGGTCCACTTCATAAAATATTCAAGGTGATGCTCAGATTTATAACAATTAGAGATCACTGGGCTTATTTGTTTTAGTCTGCAAAGTTTTTTTTTTTTTTTTAATGGATCAACAGAGCAGCAAATCATAGGCACCCAGGCTTCCTAGAAATGGCTGAATTTCTGACCCAAAGCTGCTCCAGCATAGGATTCTGTTAGAGTGAGAAGGAAAGGGAATTATGCATAAACAATGTGATTTTTAAGGGTGCATTAAGTTATATGTATATGAATATGAATAGTGATGAGCAAATGTTTTCATCGCGTTTTGCCGCAAAAATGACCCCCATAGACTCCAATGAGTGAAAAACTTGTTGTGCAAAAAAAATAACTGACGCATAGACCTCAGTGCATTTTGGGGAATTTTTGCCATTATGCAAATTTTTGGTGACATGAGACAGGTCAGAATCGCTGTTTTTGAATCTTCATAACAAAGTACACAGCAAAGCCTACAGAATTCCCTGTGTCTTAGTGAATTAAAGTTTCTGCCATTAAAATATAACAATCAACCCAATAATTTATTAAATGTTATGTGTATGGTGGTTGCATGATGTTTCTATAAAATGCATTTTTTCAGCAGTATATATGATTCTTAGGGGGTTATTTACTCAACTCTTTCTCACATGTTTAAAAAAAATCCAAGCAAACTCCCAAACCTGTATACCCTTAATTTACCAATACCAATAATTTTTCTCAAAAAACTTAGGGGCAGATTGACGAAATTCATGTGAAATGATAGAAGTTCGATCGAATTCGATCGAATAATGATCGTACAAATTTTTTGTGAAATCGTATATGCAAATTTGGCCTCTTCGATCATCGAATATCGAATAGATCGAATAATCGGATATTCGATCATTCGATCATTCGATGATCGAAGGATTCAAAATGTTTAATTTATTCGACTGCCTACTTCGCCAGATTGAACCTACCGAATTGTAATAGAAGCCTATGGGACGCTCCCCATAGGCTTCTGAGGCTAAGTCCTGCTCGAATACCATTCGTACGATCGGAGCATACAAATTTTTCAGACGCTCGAATGAAATTTCACAATTTTTTTCACAATCGGTATCCGATCGTATGAATTCATCGAGAAATCGGATATCGAGCAAAATGATAGCCTAAAACAATTCGATAAGCATTCGATGGTCAAATGCTTATCGAATTTCGAACTTACTTGCTGCTTTCAAAATAAAACTCCCAAACTTGGTTGCCCTTTTATTAGACACCAGTGGGATCACCTGACTATAGCTGGGAAGGGTGGGGGCTACAACAAGGAGCTGGTCACTGCTCCAGTATAACTACAACAAACAGAAAAGTTGTGCTCACCACTAATTTTTAAAACCATTAGGCGGGAGTGCCATAAGGCTGTGACCACAAAATACAAATTAGTGGTGAGCACAACTTTTATTTGTTGGTTGTAGTTATACTGGAGCAGTGACCAGCTCCTTGTTGTAGCCCCCACCCTTCCCAGCTATAGTCAGGTGATCCCACTGGTGTCTAATAAAAGGGCAACCAAGTTTGGGAGTTTTACTTTGAAAGCAGCAAGTAAGTTGCAGGTAAAACTTAGTCCCTTTGTAAAATGTATAATGAAGCAATAGAATTCTTAATGAATCAGATGCAATTTGAGAATAGGACTGGCCAGATATGGGATGACTTTGACGTAGTTGGCCATTCAAATCTTTCCTTCTCTACTCGTTTGACGTAGTTGGCCAGCTTAAATATATTGCAATATATGGACAAACAATCCCTGTTGTTTAAAGGGTAAGGTATTTTTTAGTAGCTGTATGCACAAAATGTCTCAATGTCTTAAATATATTGATAATGGGTTGAGTGCAGAGCACCTCTTGTATTTGTCTAAAAGTAAAAAATCTGTTGCAATTGTCAAAGGGACCATTTACCATTGACTTCAATAATTCACTCTATCATGTAAAATGTAATTCCTAACCCAACAAGTGTATTTTTTTAGTTGTAATATTGGTGCAGGCTTCATCTCAGGTCACTTTGCCTGGGCATGTGCTTTCAGAAAGAATCAGTGCTGTACTATGGAACTGCTTTCTGACAGGCTACTGTAGGTTTCTCCTACTCATTGCAACGGAAGGAGTAGCAGTGGGACATAGATTTTTACTATTGAGTGTTGTTTTTATATCTACCAAGGAGCTGTTAACTGGTTACATTCCCATTGTTTTGCTGATGGGATGCTGTGGGGAGGGGGATATCACTCCAACTTGTAGTGCAGCAGTAATGGGTGACTGTTTATCAGAGCACAAGTCACGACTGGGGGAACCTGAGAAATTGACAATATGTCTAACCTAATGTCAGATTTCAAAATTAAATATAATTACATCTGATTACTATTCTGAAAAACATATTTCAGTACAGAAGTCTGCTGGAACAGCACTATGAACTGATGTGTTTTGAAAAAAAATGTTATCCCATGGCAGTATCCCTTTAATAATATTAACTGTAAGTAATGCTTACCAAATATTCATTGTTTCTACACTATTAAACAGGTAGTTTACTTTTAGTATGTTACAGAATGACTAATTGTAAGCAACTTTTCAACAGGCCTTCATTTTTTATTCTTTATAGTTTTGGAAATATCTACTTACTTCTTCTGACTCTTTCCAGCTTTTAAAGAGGGGGTCACTGACCCCATCTAAAAAGCTGTTTTTTTCTCACACATAGCTCCTTACCTGCACAATGAATTCCTCTAAATAGAATCTTCCCTCAGTCTTTTCAGAACAAAACTCAAAAAAGGAGGTTCACCATTGAGTTATTTCGCTATGTTATAGGATGGGTAATTCCAATTCTTTTTTATAGTTTTTGAAACAGTTGCTTTCTTTTTCTAACTCTTTCCAGCTTAAAAATGGGGTCACTGACCCCCCAACTAAAAACCAAATGTTCTGTAAGGCAACAAATGTATTGTCAATGCTACTTTTTATTACTGCATTTCTATTTAGGCCTCTCCTATTCATATTCTAGTCTCTTATTCAGATCAATGCAGTTGCTAGGGTAATTTGGACCCTAGCAAACAGATTGCCGAATTTGCAAAGCTGATAAATAAAAAGTAAAATAATTCAAAAACTACAAATAATAAATAACACACAATAAAAAATGAAAACTAATTGCAAATTGTCTCAAAATCACTCTCTGTATTATACCAAAAGATCAACCCCTTTAAAAACATCTCTTGGAGTATTAGCATTACACCTGTTTTGGTCTTATGCCTCAACCACTGTAAAATGCAGCAATTATCCCTCAACTCTTTACAGTTCACACTTAGGGGCAGATTTACTTCACGTGAATTATTCGAAGATCGAATTAAATTCGACCATCGAATATTCAAATTCGAATGATTCAAATATTCAAACATACTTTCTAGGATATGATTTTGTTAATAACAAACATAGATGTTGATGGTAAATAAAGGCACACATCCATCTAATTTAATTTTCATATTTCTGATCAGTACCCAAGTAAAAGTGTTAATTATGCTAAAACCTGGGGTATTACATAGAGTACCATCTTCCACAGTGAGAGAGCATGAAAGAAGACTAAGATATTAACATAAGGCCAAGTCATTTTCACACCAGGCACATCAGAAAGCTACAGACAATGTATTCATTTTTATTTTTACTGAATCATTAAAAACACTAGGAATAAAAAAAAAATGTTAATAGCACATTGAAAGAATGCAGCATTATACAGTAACCAAGGGGTTAAGTATCTGACCCTCTAGCAATACATTTGTACCTTTGGCAAGGGTTGCTGCAAATCAACAGTTGGAGCCTTTGCACTCTCTGGTCTCTGCTATAATAGTATTAAATTGTAGGCAAGTAATAACATTAGTTTGCAGAAGCGTGGGAGTCAATGAGCCATAATTAACTGCTCGAATGAAATATAATTTGAACTATTAAATCAACCACTTCTGTTTTTGTAATGTCTCATTCAATAGCTGCATGAGATTATTAACATGTTGCTGTGTAAACCAGGGGGGCAATTTGCACCTTATTCACTTTGTGACTTTTAAGTCTGAAGTTTGGAACTTTTGCAGCAGCCATCTTCCAAGGGTTTATCAGACACAGAATGCGCATTTTGTAAAAGTGGACCTGTCACCCACACACAAAAATCTGTATAATAAAAGTCCTTTTCAAATTAAACATGAATTCCAATTCAAATTTTTTATTAAAGCAGTCAAAGCTGTTTTAAGCTCATTTAAAAATCTCAGCTGTCAATCAAATATTGTCTGCCCCTCCTCTATGCCTTAGGCATAGAGGCGGGGCAGATATTTACTTTCACTTTCCATTCAGCACTTCCTAGATGTCACTGCTCTCCCCACATTCCCCCAGTTCTCTTAACCATTTAATTGTGTAGCCAGGACATGGGTTTAGACGTCGGGTCCCCCATTCTGGTGCACAAACAAGATTCTGAGATGATGCAAGGCTTGGCTTAATAACAGTGTCCACAAAATGGCTCCTGCCTGCTTGCTATAATTATGAATTCCCAGACTGAAGGAAACAAGATTGAAATAATTTATATAGTGTAAGTAATGTTCATTTTGCTTGACTAATGTGATAAAATATGATTTTGAATATTTTTTTTGGGGTGACGGGTCCACTTTAAGAAATATAATTATTTATAAGTTATGCATTGCACCTTTAATCAGTCTTGATAAATACAAGGCTATGCACTTTGGTAAAAACTATTATTATTAGTATTATCAAGATGTATTTTTAGAGTGCCAATATATTATGCAGCACTGTTAATATACATGTTTATACATGTGTTTCAATAAAGAACATACAGAATTGCATACATAGTGACAACAAAAAAATGGAAAGAGCTTATTGTTTTGCATATAAAGGACATTCACTGAATGAAAGCATCATTTTGCCTCTTTATAGGCCTCTAGTAAGGCCTCACCTTAAGTATGAAGTGCATTTCTGGACTCCAGTCCTTAAGAAGGCTATTAATGAGCTGGGGAGAGAGTGCAGACATGGGCAACTAAACTGTTTAAAGAATTGGCGTTATTAAACTATTAGAAAATACTGCCAAGGTTGGGGTTGTTTTCTCTGGAAAAGGGGCACTTGCAAAGGGACATAATAGCTATAGCTAATTACTTTAGAGTACATTATAGTCAGATAGGGTATCTTAGTTTTTTGCCGCGACATCCCAAAAAAGGGAGGTCACAGCTTAAAGAATCCCTCAGATGTGGGATCTGGGTTCAGATCTTGGTTTATTACCTGGTGTCCCGCCAGCCCAGTCTGACCCTGAACAGAACTTTCATTTGAAGCAGCGTAGTTGGTTCTTCACAATGAGGGCAGTGAGGTTGTGGAATGCTCTGCTGAGTGAGGATGTTATAGCAGATTCTATTAATGCCTTGGATAATACCATAAAAACTTCATATCCAATGTTACAGGGAACTCAAGATCTACAGTTCATTTAGTATAGTAATTATAAAATATATTTTACATTTGTGACTGTATAAATAAGTATATGTACACAGGTGCATTGGGTTTCAATTAGAAGAAGTTGAACTGATGGACTTTGGTCTTTTCACAATTCAAATAACTATGGAAGTGAGCTTCCAACCTGAGGAAGCAAGCAAGCAAGTGATGATGGGCATTTGGTAATAAAGGACAGAGCAATCAGCTAGCAACATGTCTGTGTGGGGGGTGCAAGAGGGCATGGGGCAGACTGGTAAGGCACCAGGTCAAGTAGTAATGTCTTGGGCTCCAAAACGAATTGGCCCTGCTTTGAAACCATGCATCAGCACCTAAACGTCCTGTTACATCACATAGAGGTGGGGCTGTAAATGTGTATACCATATAACATGATGTTTCATATGATTTTAGTTGTATTTGTTTAGCCAGGGTTTTAAAGACCACACAGAAAAACTATACAGAAAAACAAACAAGCACCATGGTGACATTTGCATGAACGTTGCTGAGTTTTCTCAATTTTGACCTCAGTGAATTTCAAGAGCGCACCTTATTATCTGTTAGATAAAACATGATTTTTCTTACACAGAGTTTACAGTTGAAAGACTTAATTAACACATCCTTACTAAAATAGAACTGATTTAAATTACAGGTCAGAGCAAAACCCCAAAAAAACTTAGAGCAGATGAAGAGATAGAATTAAAGCGTTTTATTTTACCATGAAAATTTACCATTGAAAAATCAGTGGAGGAGCCACTTCTGCTGAAGGATGGATTCAATGACTTGCACTTGGTGTTACCAAAGAAGAAAGCCATTAATGATCATTAACAGACGTTCAGGTGGTCATTAAAATTCATTCATGTTTTTAATGCTCCACGGAATTGGATGCATTATGGGGTATTTTTCAATTCTGAGATTTTTCTTGTAGAGTTACAAACACAATTCCACAATTAGTGACGAAGAAAAATAAAATAAATATGCAAGACAAGGAATCATGGTAAAAGAAAAATGGCTTATCAGGCCTTTTTAATAGTTCTGTCTAAATTATCACTGTGTGACCCTGTGATTTCCATGTTTTCTTTTCCTTCTCATTGTGCACTGGAATAGCTCTAGTACTTCTCTAGCTCTTCTGTGCAATTTCTCTTCAGCTTCTGCCTTAGACCAATTTCCTTTTTTACAAATGTCTCATGTAACTGTAACAATCAGTATGCTCTGTTTCCTGCCGATTGCTTCTTACACCCTCCTATTCAGTCCCACTGGTTTCATTTTAATTCATTCGGCTGTTGTTACTGTATTGCTTAGCACTGAAACTTGTGCTTTTTGTTATTTTATGCCTTCCTCATAGAAGAGCTGATGAAGCAAGACATAGATTACTTTATAACTACCCTACAGATTGTTGGGTTTTTGTTTTTCTTTAAACAGTCACAAAGTATTATTGTTATCACCATGGTCTAAAATCTCATTCGGGAAATTGTGTTCTTAAGTTCCAAAGGACAACTCCAAATCGGCATTATTGAAATCTGGCAGACAGACAAAGGGTATACTTTTAGTGATGCCAAAAGTCTTTGTCTCTTTGGCTACAGTGCTGGTTTCTATAGCCCAGTAGATTTGAATACTCTATAATATAACTGTTGTGTTTTGATAGCCGAGGATGAGAAGAATATAACAGTGCTTTATTAGCAGGTTCATGCAGCCATTACACAATAATAACATAAACTCTAGCACCTTAAGCAGTATAGACAGTACTGTGTATGCACAGTATAATGCATGTGCATGGTGACATCTACAGGCCATTTGTATAAACACCACAATATCCATGTGGGCAAAGAAAACTGGATCATATAGGGTCAGGCTGGCCTGGAGGGACACAATAAAAAACACAGTGGACTCAGGCCTTTCCTAGCCCCACTGACTCAGACCCGATCCCTGCCTGATCTCTGCCATCACTCCCCATTGCCCTCCTTCCCCCGATCCCAGGAAAAGTAAGTATAAGATTGGGGAGGGGGCTGGTGGTGGATGAGTGGGCAGTCAGTGGTTGGCAGGGGCCCAATAGTTGGTGTGGGGCCCTCTGGGGTTGCAGCATCAGTGGGCTTCACACACCCCCGGTCTGACCCTGTGATTTTGGCTAGTGAGAAGTTGATTATAATGGCAGCTATTAATGTATTTATTATACTTACAGGGTAGCTTCTTTTCATAGTAAGATTGAGCAGTAGAGGAATGGGAGCTTGGGTCAACTAGATGTTTGTGATACTTAACTTTTTCTGTTATTTCAATTAATCAGCCCTGTAGCATCAGCTTATATAAAGTGACACTTGTTTTCAGGTTGATACTTTGCACCAACCCTGAAGCTTAGCTTCTCACCAGCTGCCCAGACCACACTGAACATGTGGGCAGCACTGACACTCCTAGAAAAATCCAAGATGGCTACCCCCCTGTGCAGAACTTTGAAGGCCTGAATGATTACTGTCATAGAAATTCTGGAACTTTAGAGTGATGGGCTAGGTTTCTACCCATATTTGCTTTTATGGTTTAGATCTCCTTTAAATGTCCAAACTTCCATGTGGTTGTAGAACTCCTGTTAATGGTGGACTTATGCCTTTAAAATATAGGTTTGGGTTTTGGAGATCTCTCCTACAAAGTACTACAACGGGGAGCCTGTGAGTATGAGCACTTGTAATACAGTGGTAATCCATTTATATGATGTTATTTTTTATACAACCCTACAATTGGGCCAATATATGCAGTGGTGTAACTACCAGGGCAACTGAAACGTGGCCCACAGACCCTCTGGGGCCTCCATAGAAGTAAGACCTTTGCAGCTTCCTTCGGGCACGCTCTCCTCCAGTAAGAGAATTCTTATATTTAAGTGAAAACAGTCTATGATTATATGCATAAACTTGTAATTTAATGAATTTTAAACAATGTGCTCTAAGTGGCTAAAGCTGCCAATGCTTCTGAAATTTGCACATGTAGCCACAATAACAAGTCTATCACCGTACTCCTTATCTCTGAAAGAAAATGTTGAATGAAGAAATACTCATTACCAGAGAGTGAATTGTCATTATTTTCTTCAAAGAGTCTAGAAATTAGAAAACAACTTGATCAATGGTAAATCTAATTAAAGAACAAATAAGTGATTCATTGGGACTTGTAAGACAAAATCACTTACTTCTAAAACTGTGCAAAATGATGATGATTAGAGAATGCTGGTCTCGGCCCAGTATCCAGCAGCAGCACAAAGCAATCCATGTTCTGGCAATCATAGAAGCAACATGTCCCCTATTCATCCTTTTGTTAAAATTTCATCTTTTAACACCAGCCAAGTAAAATAATGTTATTGCTGTTTTTTGCTGTATAATTTAAGCCCAATGCAGCAAACGTATACTCGGAAAAGGTTGGGGTCAGCGCCAGTACTTACTCCATAGAGATGAGTCTTTAAAGACAGTACAAGAATATTTGTGCCCCTTGCTGATAGAACCTTTGGTCAGGGCCAATCTTAGATACAGAGGAAAACATGATTTTATCAGTCAACCAGCCATAAGTCCAGCAAATACATTTTCCCCAAATATCCCTCTAAATAACCCCTTTTCCACATCACTACCCTATACCCTCTCAGTTTCCTTTTCTAAATAGTGGCTAGGAGTGGTAGGCCAATAGGTGGGGGCACCAAAGGCAGCCTCCTGCATTCTTCTGTCCCCCACACTGACGCTCTTCACCCTTAAAATCACTGCACCCTCCGCTCATCATCTCTCCCTCCCCTGGTGTGTTTGTAACTCGTGAACCCCACTCACCTGCTTCAGAGTTGAGGAATGGCCAGAATGAGAATGAGGGGTAGGCAGGCATAAAAGATATATGCACAGAGCCCCTACCATCAGATATCATGGGCCCATACAACAAAATGACCAGGGCCTCCCCAAGGAGGAGGGCTGGTGGTTTAAAAGAAAAACACAATATTGGTGGGCAGGGGCCCTAATGGTCCCAGGTTCTCCATTTAAGAATATAAAAGAAACATATTTACAATATTCATTCATTTAAACCTTTGGAGATCTGAGTTTCTTATCTTCCCCTGCTAGAATTATTAGTTTGTTTATTGGACATTTCAGAAATGTCATTCTTAGTAGGTAATTCTAAATACTGTACTGTATATGGATTGATATCAATTTATCACTGTATTACATTGGTATCATATAGCACTATTTTGGCACTAACTGGCATCATACTGGTACTGCAATGTAGCACACTGACATTACATAGGTACAACACTGGCATTAGATTGGTATCACATTGGCACCACATTGGTGTCACACATACATCACACTGGTATTAAAAATGTTCCATACTGGCACTGTACTACCACCATACTTTCACTACACAGGCATTATTTTGCCAATATTGGAATCACATTAATATTACATATTACCATTGTACCCTAGTATCATACTTCTGACTACCCCTATATGCTAGGCTCACACTAGAAATGAGTGCTTGTAAAGAGGCACTACATGGATTTGGAATAATAGTCGCAAACCTTTTCAGAGTAGGGAAAGTGTGGATTTTGATACACAGAAGCACAGAAACCATCATGAAGTGACTAAAGATTGGATCTGTGCCTTTATTACAGGTGAGATCCATTATCCTGAGACCTGCTATCCAGAAAGTTGCAGGGTGGCTGTTTCCCATAAAGCCGCTTATAAGCAAATCATTTTTATTTTTTAAAAATAATTTCCTTTTTCTCTGTAATAATAAAACAGTACCCTTGATCCAAACTAAGATATAATCAATCCTTATTGGAAATTTCTATTTCATAATTTCAAGCAACTTTGCAATATAATTTGAAAATATGCAGACTTTTCATGGTTTTTAATGGTTTCTGACAGTTCCCTAAGCCTAGCCCCCTTCTCTCCTGCTGATCTTTCTGACTACTTTGCTGAGCTGGCTGATTACCGTTAAAAATATAAAATCCCATTTTTACTTTCTTTAATAAAAAATAAATCTATCTCCAATATACTTTAAAGGACCAGTAACATCAAAAAATGAAATTGTTTTAAAGTAATAAAAATATAATGCAGTGCTGCCCTGCACTGGTAAAACTGCAGCGTTTGCTTCAGAAGCACTACTATTGTTTATATAAATAAGCTGTTGTGTAGCCATGGGGGCAACTAGTCAAAGGAGAAAGGACTCAAGTTACACAGCAGATAAGCTCTTTAGAACATAATGTTATCTGTTATCCATTACTCATCCTGTGCCATATAGCCGTTTTTCAATTCCCACCATTGCTACTTAGCAGCTTGTTGATATGAACTATAGTAGTTTTTTCTGAAGCATGATATTTTAGTGTTACTGTTCCTTTAATTAAAAAATGTGTACAGTTTTTATAAGAAACCTGACTGTATGCAGTGAAATTCTCCCTTCATTTACTGCTGTGGATAGGAATTGTCAGATGGTCCCTAACTGCTGTGCAGGGAAACAATCAAACTTATGAACAGCAGGGGGAGCCCCTGCCTTACTTTCCAGCCATGCAGAACTCAAGCAGTTTTGTTTGTTTCCCTGTTTTGATCATTTATGATGATCCCTAAGCAGCCCAAACAACACTGAGCATGTGCACAGTCTTGGTCTTGCAAAGATGTTTCACAAAGTTAAAAAAATACATAATTTGTTTGATTAGGCTTGTGGTGCAGTAAGTTCATATTTATGTTTAGTATATACAGTATTTCTAGCCTTATTCTATTTTACACTTTCCTTGTCCTTATATAAGGAATGGAACATCACAGTGCAATGCATTGTGGTTTATGTAGTTCCTTCATGCTGTCTGTAAACTGTGGAGAAGTTGTTAAAAATTTGTAACATCAGTATTTAGTCCCTGTTTCCCTGCCAGGATTTTAAATGATGCAGAAAGAGAAGAACTGTTAAACAGCTGAAAATAGCATTTATTCAAATTTTGGTTTGGAAGCAAGTTCCCTTTAAAAAATATATATCAGAATTCCAGAAGGTGATGGGGTTAGCATTTCTTAGACACATATAGATGCAATTTGGGTGCATCTGTATCATTGTTAGTTCCCTTTGTCCTTTTGAACATCTACTTTGTGTTAGAGTTAGTGCCCACACCCAGGGTCAGACTGGACATTAGGGTTCCACCTGATTACAAACCCCAGGGGGCCCCATGCGCAAAGTATGTCTCACAGCGTGTATGTGCACAATGCTGGCGTGTATGTAACAGAAAGCTAGCGTGCATCGCTGCAAAAAATATTTTGGGGGGATTCCGGCAAATCGGGATCTGGCCGGAGTGGCCCATGAGAGCCCACCGAGTTTTTTTCCCAGTGTCTCACTGGCCCAGGCCGACCCTTCCCGCACCCTGGCATGCCCCAAGTGCATTCTTATGTTTACCAGGAATGTCTGCAAAGTGCAGTTTTATTTCTATAATGTCTTCTGGAATTAAACACAATCAAGTTCGATGAAAAAAAAATTAGATTATATTCTGCAAAAACCCATTATCCAGAAAGTTCTGGAATGCAGCATAGCCATTTCCCATTTAAACAGATTATTCCTCCTTTATTTTAACAGATTTGCTTTTCCCTTTGCCTCGGTTTTCATAGCAGCAAGTCTTGCACTAGTTTTTAATTGTGTTTATAAGTATAAAGAATAAAGGAAACCCCATTTCCACCTATATCCTAATTTAAAATCGAGTCAAGGCAGTGCTATCAGCTTTATAGCCCCTGGTGTAAGGTTTTTGGGTGGGCCCCTGGTGTAAGGTTTTTGGGTGGGCCCCTGGTGTAAGGTTTTTGGGTGGGCCCCTGGTGTAAGGTTTTTGGGTGGGCCCCTGGTGTCCCAGTCTGACACTGTTCATAAGGAAAATAGTTCAAAAGTAACACAGATGTTTTCTCTGACAGAATAGAGATTGAATATTCAGACAATATTCTGCATCTGTGGGACAGTCAAGTAGAGTTACTTCCAGAAGTCAGTTTGAGTGCTACATATATAATTGCAGGTAGGGGAAATTAGTTGATACCCAGTAAGCCCTAAAATAGAGCCATGCCAGTCACCCCTGTGTTTCAACAGTAATTTCCTTACTCTTGACTGATGTTCTGTTAGTATCTTGATAGTAACTACATAAACAAAACATGTATGTTGATAAATGGAAGCAAGCTGAGCCTTGGTTTGTCTTAAAGCTCTGGTCATATATGAATAAAGCAATATTACCCTCCCCTGTACTGAGCTGTAACTCATGAGACAATAGTGGGCATTTACAACTACAAGTGCATTGGATCAAGTCTAATTTTGAGTGCAATTGGCATGGGTATTACCCACAATGCAACATTTCCACTTGCAGTCACAAGACTCCTGTTGCAATTTTAGCTGATGCATCAAAACTGATGCAGTTGTGCTTGTACAAATTGTGTTTAAGGTCCAGTTGGTGACATTTCCAGCATTGACTAGGAGCCTTACAAGTGTACCTTATTTTTTTTTCAACGAAATTGAGCTGCAACAATTAGCACAGGTCAGTGTCCAAAACCCTGGAGCAACCACCAACCATGGAGCAACCATGACAATTAGGTGTGACTGCACAAAATTCAGAAACCTGGTGTTCCTTAAGCTGGCCATAGATGCAAAGATTTTTGAAAGATCCAATGGTTATCTTGAGACCACGATTGTCTCAAAACGATCGTTTAATGTCAGATGTGTCCATCAACTAAAAAGACCATTTCAGGCGATATTGCCAGCAAAACTGAAGGATCGCAGCCTGCTTTGCCCTGCAAACATAGGTAGATTGCATGGGGGCCAATAAAGATTTTCTAACCTGGCCGATCAATCTTCAGACCAATGTCGGACGAAAAATCGTAAGATGAACGATCGTTTGTATCCCACTAACCGCACGATAATTTGACAGATTGGTCGGACTTCACCAAAATCGGTCGTTCGGGAGCGAAAGATCGTTGCGTCTATGGGGAGCTTAACACTTTACCTTACAATCTTTACTTTTTGTCTCACCATGATATTGCCTTTTTTTAAACTCCTTCACCAAGTAAATTGTCAACCTGTATAATTCCAAATAGGTTATTTTATTAATATTTAATAAATTTTAGTAGAAAAAACATTCATATCACCAACAATTTCCCATAAAGCCCCTCATAAGCAAATAATTTTTATTTTTTAAAAATGATTTCCTTTTTCTCTGTAAAAATAAAACAGTATCCTATACTTGATCCAAACTAAGATATAATCAATCCTTTTTTGGAAGCAAAACAATCCTATTGGGTTTATTTAAATGTTCTGAAGCAGCCTTAACATATGATGATCAAAATTATAGAAAGATCCCTTATCTGGAAAACCCCAGGTGCTGAGAATTCTGGACAATGGATCCTATACCTGTATAAGCATATACAGTCAGGATTTTTATAATTGACTATAGCTTGGATCTACGCCTTTATATAAATATAATCTACAGCCTGGTCATTTCCCTATGAGAAAAGACTGTAAATTATATCCTTCTAAACGGTGCGTTCTGACATCAGAACGCACCGTTTATAACAGCGACCATAATGGACGCCATAATGGACGACGTATGCCCCCCCACCCTCTACCAACATTTCACTGTAGATTATAATGTCCATTATTTCACCAGTATATTGCCATTTTTTAAACTCCTTCACTCTCCAAGTAAATTGTCCCCTTGTATAATGCCAAATAGGTTATTTTATTAATATTTAATAAATATTAGTAGAAAAAAAACATACTTACCACCAACAATTTAATAAAAAAAAAGTTGTGGAACTACTGGCCACTGGGATGCAGGTGCAGCATATAATAGATAGCAAGTAAAACTCAACAAAAAAAAGCATATTTAAAGAAGCCCCATTTATGAGAATTTTGGGAGAAAGAAAGGAAAACGCCCCCCCCCCAAGTCATCCAATCTGAGACCTTCCGACCCAAGTGTGTTGTACTCATTATTTCATTTGCTTCATTATTTTCCTGTCAAGAGCAGGGGAGCAATCATGGTTATAATGTCAGCAGTAATCAGGTCATGAATTCCATCTGTGGGAATTTAATATGCCCCAATGGCTATAATGTTTTCTTCTGCTGTTGTTGGGGGACTAATACCATAAATATTTTACTCTCCTCTAGACTATGTGTCTTCCAGTCACCTCACTTTACAGTATTTATTATTCCTTAAACCACATAAATCATTCAACAATCTCTTCATTTGAAAACAAACATTGTTGTCTGGAGACAACAATAAGTAGAACAGCAAATTACACAGCGAGCTATAACGTCCCAAACTCCTTATTAGCAAAGCAACTGTAAATGCTTGATTAAAAGTGGACTTGGCAAATGCCAGTATTCAGATGTACAGTACATATACTGTCATTAAATGTAATTTAATGGAAATAAACTCTGACTCCACTATGTCTACATTTCTGCACTTTAATAAAACTTACATACACTGCAAGGGGGTGCCCAAAATATGACAAGGTATGGGAAGAATGGGCTGAGGCTATAGTCTAACACTATATGGGTACCAATCTGAGACTATTATGATCCCTCCCTCTACTGGGAATGCCAAAGTACCCCTTTTTCTCTAGCAGGTGACTGAACACATCTGTTGTAGGTCATCACTGACTGATCAGTATACAGTTGTGTTCAGAATAATAGCAGTCTGGCATCACTAACCTGATCACTGTTTTAGTAGAAATTTCTGCTTGGCAAATAATTTACTAGTAGGTGTAGTAGAGAAATAGAAAACCAACCGACCCAACAGTCATAAAGTGCATGCTGCTGATTCTGTGTAATTGAATCATTGAGGAGGAAGGCAGCAAATGTGCATTTCACTCTGAAAAAAATGGGTCATTCCAGACATTGTTCAGAACAGCGTAGTTTGATTAAAAAGTTGATTGGAGAGGAGAAAACTTGTAAAAAAAGTGCAGAAATTTTTTAAGCTGCTCAGCTAACATGATCTCAAATGCTTTAAAACGGCCACGACAACCTGAGAGATGTGTAACAAAATGGAAAAAGACCATTCAAATAGATAAAATGGCACAAACTCAATGATCAGGTCCAGGAAGGTCAAAGAAGGTGTAAAGTTACCTGTACGGTTCCAATTAGAAGACACATATGTGAATCCAAGCTATTGACAAGAAGCCCCGACAAAGCTCCAAAGTTGAAATAAAGACCCGCTGAAGAGGTTACAATTTGCCAAAGAACACTTTGGGGCAAATTCACTAAGCGGAGAAAATGAGCTAGCGTCGCATTCGCTAACGTTTCCCGCACTTCGCCAGGCGAATTTTCACCAGCACTACGCAAATTCACTAAATTGCGAAGTTACTCTCAGGTCGGTGAACGGTAGCGTAGTTGCACTAGTGTTACTTCGCCAGGCAAAGAGAATTTATGCTAGCAATGCCTAATTTGCATACGTATATGTTATAAGTATATGTTACAGCCCCTACATTTCACTACACAAGCCCAGGAAACCTTTACTAAATTAAATAAAGTTTTATATTGCCCTAAACATGTGCCCCCTGTATAGTTGTGTTGCCATATGTTAGGAAATGTAGGGGGGAAGGAGGGTAACCCCCAAAAAAATGTTGTAACGTCTAGCGTAAGTGGTAACGTTCAGTAAAATTTAAGCTTTAGATGCTTCGTGCTTTAGTGAATCTGCCCCATTGACTGGCCTAAAGAGAAATGGACTGATGAAAGCAAGATTGTGGAGATTGTGGAAATTCTATATAAAAAAAAAAAAATTGTGGGGTGACATCAAAATGCTGTTTCTGAGGCAAAACAAGCAGAAGAATTGTAGAAAGTAACAGGTGCCAGAAGCTGGTGGACTCCATGCAACACATGTGCTATTTTTTTGGAACAGCCCAATATTCCATTTTCTTCTGCAAAGGAATAAAACAAATTAGATTTTCTTCATGTTTTGATTTGGAATAGAATGTGCAGTGTTGCCAATGCATTTGTGTGTATAGAAATAAAAGTTATTATAAGTATTTGAGCTTTATTCACTGTTCATTACTGTCTCTATGTTATTAATGTTTAAATAAAAACCTTTAAAAAATTTAAATTCTGCCTTTGATGTTACCTCAGGCAACTTTTAGCCAGTGGTAAAGTACTGTCTGGAGCCAAGTTCTCATCAAACAAAAATGTCCCAAGTATACTTGGAGGTCCCCAAACAATTCCAAATCTACATAGACTGTATGAGCCACTTCTTATTGATAGAAGCCTTTCTTTAGCAGAATAATATGCCTTCACTTGTCAGCAATTCTGTTAGTTGCAGTTAAAGGCTACAGTAAAAAACTTTTAGGTGCCTTTCTACACTTATACCTCTAGTAATAGCACCCTCTCTGTTGCTCTTCCATATTTTCAAACTACTCTTGGACAATGTTGAACTGAGAACCAATAAATATTAACTAAGAGTGGGAAAGAGTGAAATTTATAGTGAGTTATATCCCAATAACTACTGTTAAACTGGCACATTTTGACCACAGCTGAAATGCATTGGTGTCGGTCATGCCCATTCAATCATTAGCAAGTGATGCATTATTGAAGAGGCTTATAGAAAGGCTCAGTAATTGCTATCGATAAGCAAATGCAGCAGATATTTTCTAGCATGATAGCCAAACTGGAAAGGAATAGCACTAAAACTTCAGAGTGATTTATGGGCTAACAGAATGCAGTTTAACCAGGTGAAACCAAACGCTATTATTAGAAGGGTTGGCTCCTCTGCTAACATTAATCAACTTTTTATTGCAATAAATAAACTTCCCGCTTTCTAGAAGGAAAACAGTAAAGTGGTACAAGGATACATTTTCATGACACACATTGGCATATGTTTCTTTCTCTGATCTTTAAATGACCACTATTGTTACAATGCATCGTTATCTTAATGAACATAATGAGTGAAATAGGTTTGACTGTTTTGCCAAATGCTATATTCACCTGTCAGTTGGTCACATCAACACCAATCAAGTTGATAGAAGGGACCACCACTCTCCAGAGTATGATGATCTTTTGTCTGCTCCTCCAGGGAGACTTGGGTGCAAAGTCACTAAAGCGTGAAGCGTCTAACGCTAGTGCTAATTCACCAGTGTGACGTAATTTATTACTAGTGTCCCTGGCGAAAATTCGCAAGCGAAGTAGATAGACTAGCGCAACTTCGGACCCTTATGCCAGGCGAAGTTGCGTACTGACGAAGGGACTTAACTATGCTAATTCACCAGGTTAGACCTGCCGAAGTTCAATAAAATAGAAAGGAGTTTGAAAAAAAATAGCAATTTTTTGGGGGATACCCTCCTCCTCCTGAACATTTCCTAACATATGGCAACTCAACTATACAGGGGGCACATGTTTAGGGCAATAGGGCAACTTTATTTTATTTATTAAAGGTTTCATTGGCTTGTGTAGTGTAATGTAGTGGCTGTAACATTCGCTACTTTTCACTTCCCTGAGAGCAAATTCGCATTTTTGTGAATTAGCGTCGGAGTGGCGAAAGTTCGACTGGCGAAGTGCGGCGAACTACAGTGAAGGCGTCGCTAGCGAATTTCTACACTTTAGTGAATTTGCCCCCTGGTGAGCCTCTAGGCAAAATTTATACATATTCATGGAACAAGTATTTAACGCTAAAGCAATGCGTGTGTGGAGCAAATACACTTTTGAAAATAACCCCATGCCTACAGTGAAGTATTGCTGTGGCAGCACCATCATGTTGTGGGTTGTTTTCCTTCTCTGAGGAAGTCACGCAGCGACGAAACGCGTTAGGCAAAGGCAGGTACGTCATTTCCAAGAGCCCAGGAGGGAGCCAGCGTGGGTTGTAAGCAACGCAGGTCGGAGCTTAAGAACACCACAGGACATACACGGCACCCGGGACTTTGCAGACTTTGACGGAGATAATAATTATATGCCTGATTTTAACTACTGAAAATGTGAGTTCAACTGATTGGTTTTAATTTTTAAATATTAAAGAGATTTTATGCTATTCTGCGCAATTACGCTTCTTACAGCTTCAACCGCTACTTCAAGTATCCATGTCTACAAAACTATTGATGTGCTAAAGTCTATTTGAAACGTTTGTACGTACCCACCTGATCACTAACTCAGCAGTGATTTAATTAAAGGCTAAATACACCAGATTGCTAGTGGGAACCTAGAGTGTGGAACTACAACAATCAACAAAAAATACTAAACTATATAGGTCTAATTTTTTCCCATTTTTCCTTGGTTACATATTCTTTTCCGAGCTTTCATTAGCGCTGACCCTGTGTATTTGGACTTTTGTTTAAAAAAAATTTTTTCTCGAGGAGAAACGAGAAGTGCTGGGCCGGATCCTTGGAAGGAAAAGAAAAAGGGACTTAGGTCAAAATTACCTGTTTATATTTGAATTAATTGCATGAGACAGCCTAGTCTCTTCAAGTATGTCACACTTTGGCCCTGTGACACACATGGCAATTAAAGTCCTCTTATCTGCCATGGTGCATGGTCTAGCTGGGGGCACACAAAGGAAAATATACTGTAATTATAGGGCCACTAATCCATCTGAATAGTTGTAATAGAAACTAGGGGGAGATATTTGTTGCAAGGACCAGTTCCAGCACATAGGGTGTATAATATTGCTGGGGATTATATGGTAATGGACTCTTAAAATATCTATTAATAAACACTAGTTCTACTTAAAGGACCAGTAACATAAAAACATTTTTGTACTGAACGAAAAAAACCAAAACACATTAAGGGTTAAATTTGCAAAGTCTTTATTGAGAAATAACTTACCGATACTGCGCTTCTGCTCCTCTACAGAAAAGGCGATCCGGTGACTTTCCATCGTGCAGTGCTTGATTTCGCCTCCCTGGCTATCTCTTATAGAAGGCAGGGAGGAGAAATTGAGCACCGCATGATTGATCATCGCCATATTGCCTTTCTGAAGAGGAGCGAAAGCGCAGTATCGGTAAGTTATTTCTTAATAAAGACTTTGCAAGTTTAAACCTTAAATGTGTCCGGTGTTTTTTTTTTTCATTCAGTACAAAATGAAATTTATGTTACTGGTCCTTTAACCTTGGGGTTGGAAATATAGATCATGCTTTACATGCGCGTGAATACATGGGCTGCTTCGATACTTTTGTCAGGGCTGCTTCGATACTTTTGTCAGGGCTGCTTTTTCTTCCCAGTCCGGCCCTGGTCACCAGTAACACGTAACCCTTGGTTACTCAGCTTCAGTGAGACTCCGAAATTGGCAACAAAAAAGAAGACACTAAAAAACAAAGTACAATGCAAATAAAAATGTAAAACAATCCAAGGTCAAGTGAAAAAGAGAAATAGATTAACTGACACACAGTCAAAACCAGAAGTCTAGGTCACAACACAGTAAGACAAATAGGGAAAGAACAAATGAACAGAAATAGACCATAAAGCAGGACATATTAGAACAAGAAGCTAAAGCAAACTAGACAAGCCTCATGAGCTGCAGAAACCAGTGTTGTCTGAGAGAATTTTTGCCTGGCGAAGTGTTGTGATGGTTGTGAAGCAGTCAATGCCAAATTTGCATCTTCTATCTATTTGCATTGGAAATTTTTACCCCATAGAGTGTGGAACACGGAGTGATGGAATATGGATGTAAGGGAAGACATTAGTGGAATAAGCCAAAAAGCCTACAGGTTAAAACAGGCAGGTTGTCACAAAGCAGAATGCCCCAAGTTCAAATCCAACAGACAGCAGAAATTTCCAACCACCCATTTCCCCCTTTATAGTCCCATATAAAAAAAAAAAAAATCACAAATTGCACATAATCTTAACTGCTGGAGAGAGGTAGAATG
>CM044438.1:93455430-93477303 GCA_024363595.1 Xenopus borealis
ATGAGATTTCTCTTTTTTTTTTTTGTAAATGATGGCAAATTGTCCAAAAAATTGTGGCAATTCTGGTATATTCAAGGTAGGTTCATTGGACAAATGTGAATAGAGTCCTAATCTCTAAATGGAAGTGAAGTCACAATCCTTTCTTCCCACGTAGAAATGAAGAGTTTCCGAGCTTTTCAGAATCTTAAATGGGCTTTGTTTTTTACCATATACCTGGTGGAACAAGAAAAATGCAGATTATTATATGAGAAAGCAAATTCGAAATAATTGTTATGAATTGGAAAGCGCACGCTGCGGTTTAGAGAGCCTTGAATTGTAAGGCACAAGCGGTAGTTTATTTTCAGAAGACTGATCTTTAATTATTAATACTCTGCCTCTAGCCATGTGAAAAGTAAACTGATACACCAAAGTATAAACAAAACATGTAATATAAATGTGTTCAATAAAACATTAAAGCCTTTACTCATGCTCATCTTTGCTGATGGCCATATTATTTTTGAGACAATGTCATCTCAGGGAAATTGCAGAGAACATTTAAAGGGGATATAAAGGCAAAAAAAAAAAATGATCCCATTTTTACTTTCTTTAATGAAAAAAGAAATCTATCTCCAATATACTTTACTGTTTTTAGAATAAACCTGACTGAATGCAGTGAAATTCCCCCTTCGTTTTACTTGCTCTGCCAACTGCAGATAGGCAACTTCAGATGGTCCCTAACTGCTCTGCAGGGAAACAATCATACTTTCAAACAGCAGGGGGAGCCCCCCCCACCTTACTTCCCTCACCTCTAACAGCTTTGTTTGTTTCCCTGTAATGTAGCCGGCAGTGACCGAGATTTGTATCCGCAGACTCAGTGCAGTCTGTATATTTTGATTATTAATCAGTCTTGCTGTATCGGCTTCTATGGCAGATATTATTTGACTTGTGCTGCTTTGATCATTTATGATGAACCCTAAGCTTAAACTCCCAACTGAAGCCCACACTACAAGGAGCATGTGCATGGTCTTGGTATTGCAAAGATTTTTAATAAAGGTGATGACCCCCTTTGGCCAACTTTGAAAACATAAATCATTAGTTTAATTAGGCTAGTAAATGTTTCTATTTAGTATACAAAATACAGCATTTCTAGCATTATTCTATTTTAGATTTTAGTTCCCCTTTAAGGAAAACTACACCTGAATATATGACTGTATATATTTAAAAGCAGCATATTTAAAATGTGGCATCCAATCCATTATCTATCTAGCTTACACTCTACTGCTGGCGTAACATATCTGCATTTCAGCTATAATATAAACTTAAATGGAATTAGTGAAGTGGCACACGTCTAGTAACCGTTTTTTTATGGAATCCTCCACAGAAGAATTGTTCAACTCAAAAACCAACTACAAACCCCAATTTGCATATTCTATTTTTAATATTAGATGCTTTTTGGGAGAAGGGAAAAATGTAAATATCTTTTAACATAGTACTGTGTGTATCTACTTTAAGTTAAACACAAAGTACAGGTATGGGTCCGGTTATCCAAAATGCTTGGGACCTGGGGTTTTCCATAGTTTGGATATTCATACCATAAGTCTACTAAAAAAATCGTGTAAACATTAAATAAACCGTATAGGCTGGCTTTGTTTACAATAAGGATTAATTATATCTTAATTTGGATCAAGTACAAGCTTTTGTTTTATTATTACAGAGGAAGAAGGAAATGTTTTTAAAAAAATTTGTATTATTTCATTATAGTGGAGTCTATGGGAGATGACCATTCCGTAATTCGGAGCTTTGTGGAGAACGGGTTCCCGGATAACGGATCCCACACCTTTATATCATTTTAATTCACATACAAAGCTTTATGGTTCTCTTCACATTGCCTACCAATGAGCACACTAAACAGATTTGCTAAATGTGTAAGTCAAACACCACAGAAGAGTTCTTTATGGTAATCAACGAATTAAAAAAAGCAAGAATGAATGTAAAATTGACTATTTTTAAAACAAATGCTCTCTACAATTTGAATTGCAAACACAAAGCCTTTTTTTTTTTTTAAAAAATATTAAGCTATTCCTCTTTTTTGTCAAGGAAGTGGTGCACATCCTTTACAAAAAAATAATTATGCAAATTAACAAAATCAGAAAAACAAAGCTGTTGGGGAAAAAAAGTTTCACAACCTTATCAACATGATCTACAGTATTACATGCATGCCCACGCATACACAAATGAGAGAACTCCCGGAAAATTTGTATGTGGAATTTGACATTTACATGGTTTATAATCACATGCTCTTTGTATAGAATTAGTGGCATTTTAATATAAAAAACAAACTTTGCCTAGTAAAGCATTCACATGCTTTATACAAACTTAATGAAGGCTTATGTTTAAATATATACTTTTTTATGCTTTACAGATGAAGATTTAAGGACAGTCGCCATTCAGGTAATTATGATGTGCAGTATATCAGATAGGGACTTTCATTGCTTTCTAAATGCTAGGTTTTAAACAAAAAAGGACTTTATCACAGGAAAGAACAACCTGCAGCCCTATTCATGTTGAGCTACACCCCCAGCATCTTTGGACAGCTAAAGGCTTAAGTTCAGCAATATTATCTCTGCTGTAGTATAAACGTGGCCATACACGGAGAGATCCGCTCTCCGACTTTCGGCCAGATATCGGTCGGGGAAGCCCGTCGGAGGGCCCCACTCACAGGCCAGTAAACTCCCGACAGCTTTTATCGGCCCGTGTATGGCCACCTTAAGAAGCACAACCCTTTCAATCTCATTAATAGAATGAGCTGAAAAACTCGACCATAAAAGGTTACAATAAAACAAACTTCAAATATCTGCCTGGTTTTTGCCTTCATACTCCTTGATGAGATGAAAAGTTACCTGTCCAAAGTCTCCCAGAACTTTAAAAACACAGGTCTGTCCAAGTGCCGTTTGTGATAACTTAATTCCAAAAGCGTCACATCCCACTTCTGCACATTGGGATCAAGTCTAACTTCATCGTACTTCAGGTGGAAAGCTTTAACTGCAAGTTAAAACAACAAAAATAATGCATTCATTTTAGAAAGCCTTTAAAAACAACACAAACATAAAAATACATAGTAACACATAAGCAAATAGATCTCGTCATAAATATAACAGCACTGTGCTTACATATAACTTGACTAAGTACTTCTGCTCTAATCTGGTCTGAAATATAATAAGTGGGTAAAGGCAAGCACCTGAAGCAATGAGAGACCGAGTGCAGATAATTCTGGAAAGAAGATATTAGTTTCTGGAACAGACAGTCAAATTATTTTCACAGTTAAGCTAATCATTCTGTCCTACAGATTTCAGAGCCAAAATAATTGAAAATTTCCAGATCAGCAAATTTTTTTTCCCAGTTAATGCGAGTCCTTGAATTTTCTCCTTGGATGCAATATGGTGTTCAAACTGCAGTGACTATAACGAAAGCCAATAAAATGTGTTTAGCTAATATTGCACACTGCCAGCAATGAACTAAGCATTTATAAGTAACTTAAAGGGCACCTATTGTGCAAAACAGTTACCCCCAACCAAATGTGCGGGCTGATAGAGCCCACATTCCGGTTGGGGAATTTTGATAGAGCCCACATTCCGGTTGGTGGTTTTTTTTTTTTTTAAATGCCCCCCCATCAGCGCGCTCGCACCGGGAGGGAGCTCCAGGTGCGAGCCAATATGACAGTTTCTGTGCATTTGCGTTTGCACACGTGTGATGTCATGCACATTAAGAAAAGCGGCCCCAACAGTGACTGCTTTTCTTAATGCAAAGAAAAGCGGCTCGCACCGGGAGCTCCCTCCCAGTGCAAGGGCGCTGGCGCTAGCGGGGGGCTTTTTTTTTTTTTTCTTTAAAAGCCACCAGTACCCCCAACCACCACTTCACAATGGAACCGTTTTCAGGCAGGCTATTTTACCTCCTACTCAATGTAACTGGAGGAGTCGCAGTGGTACTTTTTGCTATTGAGCGTTGTTCTTATCTGTCAGGGAGCCATTATCTGGTTACCTTCCAATTGTTCGGTTAGGCTGCTGGGGGTGATATCACTCAAAGCAGAATTCTGCTGGAGCAGCACTATTTACCGATGCATTCAGAAAAAAATACATATTTTGTGCCTTTAAATATCTGGAATCATGCTATGTAAACAGACTAAAATCAAAATAGTTTAGACCAGGCAAAGGGATAAATGTAAATACCTGGCATGGCCCGACATGATCCATGCTACATAGCTGTATTTGTCTGGTAGTATGATGCACAGGTATGCAAGACCTAACTACACCAGTAATCTCATCATCATTAAATGGAATGATAGGCAGTACCTGCAAGTCTAGAGTGTTTGCCATTGCCCACATTACATTATTGCTCATTGTTCCCCTATGGTTATTTATGTGTATCTTCAGTTGTGCTGGGGACCTGTTATTTAAAATTGTGACCTATTAAAGCCACAGATTTATATGACAAAGCACGTTTCTGCAGGCAAATTGTTACCTACATGAGCACACAAAAAGAACAAACTAAAGTATGATCATTATTACATTATGGTCCACTTTTGATCCCAAAGAATCACTGAGAACTGTTGGAACCTTGTTGTATCTCATGATTAAGCATATGCAAACTGGAGGCAGGGCTGGATTTACCCAGCAGGCACCCCTAGACCTGCTGTCGGGTTGCCCCTATCCCCTCCCTTTTATTTGCTCAAATTTTCATCAGTACAGAGCAATGGGAATTGGGACACGGGAAATTTAAATTTCTGAACCAATGTGGGTGTGGTTGGGCAGCATGCCGCCCCCTAAAATCCTGCCGCCCTAGGCCCGGGACTAGGTGGCCTCTCCACAAATCCAGGCCTGACTGGGGGTCAACTCAAGACCCAGTACCAGTGCTCATGACCCTCTTAAACATCACCGAAATGCAAGTAACGAGAACCAAGTTGACAGCCAACAACAAAGACCTGCATTTCTCTGTGATACAAGGGCACAGTAATATTCACACAATTCCCAATCATGCGGTTTGGAAGGGGAAAACCGGGCCAATGTTATGGTCATCAAAAATAAATTGCAGGGAGGCTTTAACATGAGGTTTTAAAGTAGATCAGCCAGACGTAGGGTAACAGAGCTCTTTAACCTCAGGTTAAATTACCTAAACGGCCTTTGAATAAATTAGGTTCCTTCCTCTACTTTTTTGTGCTGCCCAGGTCATAATTTCCATACATATATAGAAGAGAATATTCCAATATACTGCAAAGTTCTAACATGAAGCAGCTGAGATGGTAACTTACTTTTTGCAAATATGTCTACAGGCGAGCCATCAGGCAATACCCACGGCCAACCCTTAAATTGCCAGGCCGGTCCTTGGACAAAAACTGCCACAACACGATCCCTAATGGAAAAAAAAGTTGAAGAGAAACATTTTAGTAAGAAGGAAAATTGATTATTTATGAAAGGCATGTTCTCATCTTTGCACTTTCCCACAATATTAACAGATTCTAAAAATGTTGCTACAGCATATGTCCCTACAGAATTTTCGGTGATTTTCAAAAAGCTGTTAGAACATGCTCCTTTCTCACGATTCTTTGTGGCTTCTTGTAAAGGGATGATAACAATGTAAAGGGAAATGGGTTGTGAAACAGAAAACATGGCCAGCCAGACCAAGACAATGGAATCCGAAGGCAAGCCTAAGGCTGCAAGCCACGTCAGGATCAACGTCACAGAAGCAAATTCTATTTGAATATACTAATGTTAACGAGAAAACTAAAAGGATTAAATTAAATAAATAATTACTCTGATAACTTAATGTTATAGTACGAAGAAAGCTGTAATCACATTTTTTAAAATGTCATAACATGTTTTAACACGGACAACCGCACAGATGTGTAAAAGGAGCACCCACACCTTCTGCAATTTTCCAGGCAGAGGTTTAAAAACAAAAGCAACAGTTTAACTTCCAGATGCAAGAAGCGTCTCATCATACCTATTTGCTCAGTTCTAATACTCCTGTCCTGGCCAAGACCATTGACTTCATTTAGCAACCAGGAAGTGCTCTCTATAGGTCAGTGAACTGGAGAATGGTGGATGTGTTTTATGGGATCAATTTGCTGAAATTTTAAAAAGCTAAGATTTCAAACTTCTACTAACTCAAAAACCACAAATTCAACTTAATTTAAGTGACAATCATAAATCTACTGTCCAGCTGTTAAAGAACACTCAGTATTATCACTCAGGATAAAATACCTTCAGCAGAAAGTACCCACGTTTGCTGCCAACAGCAAGATAGAATTAGCATCTTTAAGTCATACCAGTCCTGAGGGAGCAGCTTCAGTGGTTGGTCCACAACTCTGTATGGAACTGTAACACTTATGTTAGTTCCCCCTGGCTGCATTTGGTCTTTTCTCCTTTGTATTAAGGTTTCATTATCCCTCTGGCAACCTTGTTTCTTCTTTTCGTCTGATGAAACAAACCTGAAGGTAGGCAGATATTGTGATGAGAAACGAATCGACCCAAAGTGGGTTTTTTGGATTCTTTTGAACCAAGCAGACAGATTAAAAACAAAAAAGCAAAAGTATAGCAAGGTATACAGAGTTACTATTCCTAAAATTAAATAATGTATAGGGTTACAGAGGCTCTATGGTGTCAAGAAAGGAGTTTGTATACTTGCCCTTCACTTAAAAACATACACGACACCTAGATCATAGATATTAACCATTGTCAAAGTGGAGCTCAGATGCATTTCTGTATTAAGGTAAGGTATGGCATCGGTTATCTGGAAACCCATTATACAGAAAGCTCCAAATTACGGAAAGGCCGTCTCCCATAAATGCCATTTTATCCATTTACATTTTTAAAATGTTTTCCTTTTTCTCTGTAACAATAAAACAGTAACTTTGCACTTGAGCCAAACTAAAAGAGAATCCTTGTTGGAAGCAAAACCAACCTATTGGGTTTATTTAATGTTTACATGATTTTCTAGTATACGTAAGGTATGAATACCCTAATTACGGAAAGATCCATTATCCAGAAAGTCCCGGGTACCAAGCATTCTGGATAACAGGTCCCATACCTGTAATACTCAGCAGCTCAGGAAATACTAGGCAGTGTTGTGAAGCATTCCCAAACAGTACCAGGTACTTGACAGGATACCCATTCATGGGATGACCAATCAAATTGAAGTTAAACGCATCCCAGGAAAGAGTCCACAGACAAGCAGGGGACTGTTATATGTTGGAGGCCCACAGACATCCATTTAGATATCTATGTACTAGAATAAAGTTTATTTTCTAGTCTAACATATTACAGTTTTGCACACACTCTTCCACAAAAATATTGGGGCCAACGGGAAGGGCCAATTTTCACATATAACATTCCTGCAATTATTCGATTAATCAGAGGAAATTCATACAGTATGTAGTAAAATGTCTATCACTTAAAATGTTGTACAAGGAGGAAGTAAGGTTTGTATAGGACCTTTGCATTTTCAAACAAAGCAACCTTGTTAAAATGCAAACAGCCACTTACTTGAGATCTTGCAGAAGGTCTTTTGCATTTAACATAGTAATTAAAGAAGTGGTAGCGGCAGGTATAATGATGATGGGCGTGCGTGATCCTGTGTCAAGTAAAAATACAGAACAACTTTAAAAACAAAAATGTCAAATCTAGATTTTTTCTCACACAATTGTTTCTTAAAATTAAAGGTTACCTTTTTTCTGATTTGGAGGTGGCCTTGCCTGTGAAACTGGAGGGAAAACAAAAAAAGAGAAAATAAAATAAACAACAAAAGCTAAAGATTAGAAGCAAAAATTCTGATAAATAGAAGCATGTGCAAGTGTAACAAATCATACACAAAGGCAGACAAATCTGAGATTTGTGAAATGTAAAAGGTTAGTCTATGGAGGCGATCATGGAACCACTACAGAGTAGAAATGGTATTTGGCACAAGTAACTGATGCACAATTACAGATCTGATTTAAAGGGTTGTTCATCTTCAAACAACAACCTGCATACCTTCACACAGGTTATATAGGACCTATTTTCTCCGTGTCACAGTTTTTCTAATATTGAAGTGTAAAGTGACGTTTTCACCTTCTAAAACAGCTCGGGGAGGGGGCAGTTGGGGGTGTTGGACGACTGTAAACTGTTCTAAATTGATACATTTCTTATCTTTGTCCCAGCTGAGCCAAATCTCTGGGTTTCATTATAGGCAGCTGTTAGAATTGATACAATAGTTGCTAATACTCCAGAGATACTGCTGAGAAATGTAAATTGTAACAGTTTAGAGTCTGCGCTTGAATTACTAAACTGCCAGACTCAAACACCAGAGACACGAAATAGTGATGTGCAGTCCGGCCCGATTCCCGTGGGACCCGCTGGTTTACCCGCGGGTCAGGCGGGTTTGGGAAGAACATGCACCCCATCTTCCGTGTTGAGATCTTATGATTGTTCTTCCCGTCTGCGACCTTACGAATGCTGGCTTCCAGGTTCACTTTTTATAGATGTGTGCCTGCTCGCTCCTTTTGGGACGTCATCAGCAGGGGCGGGCAGTGAGGCCCTATAAAAGGTACCCGGAAGTCGGGTGGGTAAACTCCCGACCCGCACAACATTCAACTTTAAACTTAGAGTTTGGAAAAACAGTAAAAAAAATAAATCATGAAAAGTAATTGAAAAAAAGTCTCTAGAAAAAGTCTTTGGAAGGTGAACAACCCCTTTAAGGTTGAAGGCGATTTGCTAGTGGGTTTTCCATAGTTTATTTAAAAACCTAGTTGCAGGGGGGTGTTGCTTTAATTACCACAGGCACAGCAGTGCATTTAACTGTCAACATGAAGGCTGGCTGGACCGATAACAGATTTAGAGCTCTCCAGCTGGCAGCCCTAGCACACTGCCAGAACTACAGCTCCCAGTCAGAGGCTGTAGTGGCATGCTGGCACTTGTATTATTAACAAGTATTTATAAAGTGCCAATGGATTCCCCAGCGCTGTACAACAAGACTGTAGTCATGAGAAACTAGCAAGTGATCAAATGTGTCTACCCCTTGACGGCTATTTGAGTCAGACACCTTTAACCCCTTATCTGGGAGGCATTACGCATCAGTAAGCCACCATTCTCTAGCAAATATAAAATGTTCCACTTTTGGATTTAGCTCTGCTTTAACAGTGATATTTTCAAATTGAAACCAGACATATAAAGCAGCAGTAGCTTTTCCAAGTACAATTTTCTTATCTTAAATGGAATTTTCTGTGTTGCTAGCCACTGCCAGCATTACTTGGGATGCAGCACACAACCGAGCTTCATGGAAAGATACAAACACATTGTGGCCTGTCAATTTCAAATCTATCCCCTTGTTTCCCAACAATGAGACAAGCCGGGCAGCAATCCTGACCTTTTAGTGCCGATAAGCATTTCATAGACAGGGCTTTGCAAATACCATATCTCAGGATACTGGAGAAGGGAGCTTGCATACACCACAAGTCTACTGTTCTTCTCCCTTCATAAATATAATTTTTAATTAAGGACAGCCAAACTGCAACTCTGTCAAAATGTTCAGCTATTAGAAAACAGATATTGTGAAGGCTGATAAAATGACTTTGTATGATGTAGTTCATTTGCTTCTTAATTTGTACCGAGCAATTTCTATATGGTATTACTGCACTCCTATTTTAGTGTAAGCAGTCTGCATTTATAACATGGATGTATACAGCACCACTCTGTATGATGCCCATTACATTGTTTCAGGAGTACGATAGAAAGAATACATTATGACAATTCAAAGAAAGCAAGTATTGATTGCATGCACATTGAATGAGAACACAGGGAGGTGGCTGGCTCCGTGTATTATTAAAAAACGCTTCTGAAAAGGCCCCTATAAATGTGAGAATTGAATGTGGGGGAAACAGGATACTTAATGCGGTGTGGGAGTGAAACAAGTAGTAGCAGTGGGATCCTAGACTGTAGATCGTCTGCAGACCTACAGTTAAGGCCTTTGCTATGGGTGTGTGTGATGGGAACAGAATTAAAGAGGATCTGTTTCCCCAAATTGAAAAGCTGTATAATAAAATAAATTTTCAAATTAAACTTGAAACCCAAATGATTTGAATGTATTAACAGATCCACACCTGTAAAATTCCCAGCTGTCAATCATATATATTGCCTGCTTTGCCTCTATGCCTCAGGCTGGCCAAGAACTGCCCACATTCACCAAAAGACAGTCTTTTTGCAAACTTCACCTGTCGCTTCTGGAAGCACACACCATGCCCTTAGCCTATCCAGTTTATTGCAGTCTCCTAGACAAAATAGTTCATAGGGAGCAGCCCAGTAAAACTACTCACGGTGTGCTACACATGAAAGCTGCTCCGGAATGCAGAGTTCATCGGAGAAACATGGAGCACCATGTGGAGTATTCTGTATAAAATCCAATATTTAATTAATCCGTTAAAAATCAGTACAAAAGAATGCCATGTGTACAGAGAACCATCATGCTTGACACGTTTCTTAGCCCTCCAGCCACTTTCTCAAAAGCTTAAGGCTCAAGCCAGACAGGAAGATTCGGGGAGATTAGTCGCCTGGCCAGGCAACCTCAAGCGACTTTGGAAAAGCCAGCGCCGCGTGTGAATAGTCGCAGGCGATTATTCATTCAAGTCGATGGAAGGCAGGGGGAAGCAATTCGGGGAGATTTGTCGCCCCAAAGAAGAGGCGATTAGTCGCCAGGCAACAAACCTCTTTGAATCTTCCCATCTGGCCTTACCCTAACAGTTTCCATGAAACCCAAGTTAATAAATCGCTCATAGTCCCATCCCCTAAAAAACATTAAATCCTCACTACCTCCTGTTATCCAGTATCATGTTAAAAGCAACATCCATATTACATTCATACAATTTCAAATCAGATGGTAAATTGTATCAAACACCCATAGTTACAATGTTAAAGAGATATTATCTTGTATCCTTCAAAGTGCCAATAAATAGATACAATGTATACGAGGGTTAATACATCAGTAAACAGATAAGGAATTATACAAAATGACACTACATTGCAATTATCAGACCCAGACCCGTACACCATATTAATATAAATCTCCATAACCAGAAGATTGCTATCCAAAACAAAAAATAATAAAAATAATAATAATTAATAGAGTAACTTGAAACAAACCAAACATGATGAATCAATTAATGTAAATATAGAATATTTAAAATAACTATTGTATCTCATCATCACATTTACTATATTCATTGGGCCAAACTGCTATCCAATAAAGCAAGAGACTTCCCACTCCCAATTCAACCCCCCATATTCTTGCATGGATAAATCCAGTATACCTCTCTAGAGTAGACAATAATCTCCTATTAAAATCTCCTCTCTTTACCAGGGACCATGGTCTATCTGAAACCGTATTTTATTCACATCAAATTGTTGCGTAACCACATGATTAGTTATTGCTGATCTTGTATCACCCCTTCCAACAGCCTATAAATGTTCTAGAATCCTAAACCCTACGGGGCGTATGGTCTGCCCCACATATTGGGCTCCACACTGACAAGTCGCCAAATAAAACACTCATCTTATATTTCTTATATTTCTTATTAGTAAAAGTACTACTGAATTCCTTAGAGACCCATAGTGCCTTTGGATTTACATCTATGTCGGTCACATCTATAGGTTCTCTTATATCGAAGCCAGGCTGTACCCCGAGTATCACCATTCGACCTGTGAAGGCTCTTAGAAATCCATGAGGCCATATTCCGAGCCCTCCGAAAAACAAATCGCGGGACCCTATCCAGGGCACCCACTAAATGGGGGACTTGAAGAAAGATCTTCCAGTGTTTCTGTACAATGCGTTTAATCTTCGGCGCTTGTTTAGAAAAGGTAGTACAGAATTGGTGACCGTTCCACCAGTCATAGCCCCCTGTCCAGTTGTAATCTGTGGAGTTGCTCTCTGACCATCCAGTTCAACCACCCTCTCTCTATCCTGTAACAACATTTTCCTATCTGAAGCAACTGCCCTTTCAAAGGCTTCTATTATAGCCATCATATCATAATCTCTTTCTAAAAATTTATCCCATAGAGCCATAGCTTTACACTGAAAATTGTCCCAAGTAGAGCATATCCATCTAAAGGTGGCCATAGACACACAGATAATATCGTACGAAACGAATTTTCGTACGATATTCGGTGCGTGTATGGTGGGAAATGAGCCAACCGATATCGTCAGAAGATTAAGATATCGGTCGGCTGGTTGATCGGGCTGGATGGAAAATTTTGATCGGATGCCTTTGAAAGCTCCCTGAACATCGGCCATTGTTAGTGCTGAATCGTCAGATACAAGTAGAATTCTATTGTTTCTACCTGTATATTTGACGATTCAGCTTGACACGTGTGTGTTGAAACTAACGATCTTTCTTGGAAAGATCTTTTCCGAGAAAGATCATAACTGTTACGTCTATGGCCAGCTTTACACGAATGAACTGACCCAGGGGAATACCCCGTATACATGATTTGGGATGTCCACTGCTGGCATGCAGTAGTGTATTTCGTGTAATGGGCTAGCGGTATAATGTGGTTCGTATCTGATCCTCCACTATGTAGAAAACTACATCTAAAAATGGAATCTCCAACTCATTAAACTCATAGGTAAAAGTGATACCCTCCACTGCATGATTACAATATTCCACAAACCTAGCGAAGGATTCCAAATCACCTTCCCAGATACCTATGCAGTCATCGATATAGCGAAAAAACTGTACAATATTAGCTCTGAAGGGGTTTTGTTCACCAAAGATGAGAGCTGTTCCCACAACCCCATGAAGAGGTTGGCATAAGTGGGGGCGAAGGTTGCCCCCGTGGCGGCTCCACATCTTTGGAGATAAAAACCCCCATCAAAGTAAAAATAATTTGTCCTTCAATCGATCGATGTCATGACGAATTCTTTCTGGGATTGGGGAGAACTTGAATCCGTATCTAGGCAGAAACTAATGGCCCTTAAAGCCAAATAATGTTTGATAGAGGAGTATAATGCATTAACATCCATAGTAAACCACTTATATGACAATTTCCATTGTACCCCACTGAATTTGTTGATACACATAGTTGTACCCCGCAAATAAGTATGAAGTTTTACCACCAGGGGCATCAATAGTGCATCCACATATCTAGACAAAACCTTATTTAGGGACCCTATTCCAGCAACTATAGGGCGACCTTTCACTTCCACCAAGGATTTATGTATCTTCGGAAGTATATGAAATATGGGAATAACCAGGGTTCTAACCAATAAGAACTCAAATTCAGTTTCATTAATAATCACATCCTCGAGGGCTGTATCCAAGAGACTCTCTAACTTCCCTTGAAAACAAACAGTGGGATCAGATTTTTAAAGCAGTGATTTTCAACCTTGTGCCTCCAGCTGTTAAGAAACTACAAGTCCCACAATGCATTTGCCTGACTGTGGCTGTCAGACTCCTTCATTGCATTGTGGGACTTGTAGTTCCTTAACAGCTGGAGGCACAAGGTTGAAAATCACTGTTTTAAAGAATGTATACCGTCTCATCCAATAGCTGTCTTAAAACCTCTGCCACATATTTTTCCTGATCCAAGACCACAACAGCTCCCCTCTTATCAGCCTGTTTAATCACTACCTTTTTGTTCTTACTAAGTTCCTGTAAGGCTCGATATTCCCCTCTCGTGAGGTTTAGCCAAATTACCCTGTATAGGTCCTAACAACTCAATCTCATTTTGCACTAATTTATGAAAAAGTGTGATAAAATAACCGTTAGATTGTATAGGGTATATTACATTTCAAATCAGTATGTGTCATCTCTCCCTCCTACTCTGTATATAATGTACACATATCTTGAAAATCAAACCCCTGCAGGGAATCTAGCAGTTCCGATCCCTGAGAAAAGGGGGCACAGCCAACAGCAGACATATTGGAATCATTTAATGTACAATTATCCCTCATAGTACCCCCCTCACTGTTGCTCATATCAAGCCCCTGTATGTCTCTTTAATGTTAATGAACAAATAAATTTGTTTAAATCTAGAAGCGTCTGAAATTTATCAAAGTCTAATTCTGGAACAAAATTAAGCCCCTTTTAAAGAAGACTGAATTCATCCTGGGATAACTCAGTCTGTGAGAGGCTAACCACATTGTCAGTAACAGTTCTGGAAACAGTCTTAGCAGATTCACCATCCATAATCTCTATACCATCCCCGATCTCTGTGAAAAAATGAGGTTGAGCATACATTACCAATGGGTCCTCCGTCCCCCTCTCCGAAATTTAATATATGAATATAAAATATGATCTTGCCTTCTTCCACGTGCATGTTGCAGTGGAGTAACTACTCCCTGGTGGGCCCCAGTGCAGGATGGGCACCTGGGCCCCCCTGTCGGGCCCTTACCTCTATAAATCGGATGCTGGAGTGTTGATGGAATTTGTGCTGTAAAATCTCCCGTAGATAACCGCCTGCCATAACTATTTTCGTGACTCCAATGGGCCCCAAGGGGGTGGGGGCCCTGGTGCAATTGCACCCTCTGCACCTCTGGTAGTTACGCCACTGGCATGTTGGTATTGTGGGAGGCACCATTAGTATACTATGTGATTATCGTAATCCTGTTTATCTCTATTAAACTTATCACTCTTCACTTTTTTAATGTAACATTCATAGCTATTCACACTTTCTTGTAGTTGTTTCATACTGTCAGAATCCGGGCCAAAGGAGGTGTGTGTGGCCTCAGAACGTTTAATACACCAAATATCATTACGGGTAAGTTCCAGCTGTTGCCTATCACGTTTCAAAATCAGCAGCATCAAGCTAATCGAGCATTCAGATAAAGCCCCATTCCACACATGTATAAATTCAGCGTCCACCTCATTATATGGAGGAAATTTTTTTAATAATTAGGCCCCTGGGTGTGCGTTAATTTTTAAGATAGTTTTCTAAAGAGAAAAAGAGCAGTCTCCTACCTCTCTCCCCTCCAATCAATCTTAAACTCTGTTATCAAGATCCTCCTGGTCTCTCCTAAGGCTTGAGACACATGGGCAGATTCGAGACACGCAAATTGTTTCCACCCTGTGTGTACTGCAGTTGTACAATTCAAAATTAGTTTGTTACCACTATACAGCTCTTTCAGCCAAGAAATCTTTCCATTTTTTTTTTAAACAGATTATTTTTCAAGATCACTCAAAAATGAAGTTCCAAATAAAAGTCAAGTTGTTGCAATCTGGCCATACTTCAGGTCATTTATGAACACTCGACAAATTTTCCCATGGCCAGTAACACATGGCAACTAACCAAATTGTTGCAGTCACTGTTCTGCCTGCAGTCAGATTCTACAGTCCTATATTTCATGTACATCACAATACAAGCCTTTCCTTTTCTCAATCCAAAACAGCCTAAAAATGTCTGCCAAGTGCCTCTAAATAACAATCCAGATATTTAAAAAATACATGAATTTAGTTCAAGACACATGCACAAAGAAAAAACCTCATACAACAGAGCTATATGGTAAACATGAAATAGTGAAATATAGGATATAAAAAAAAATTCAAGTATGGGTTAATGAGCACATTTTAAAAGAATTTCTACAATAGATAGCCATTTAAAAGCTAGCTATAAAAACACTACCTATCCCTTACCATTGTGCAGTAGATGGGTGAATAATGAACAGGCTTTGGGCCCAGAGGGACCAGCTGTTTGATAGGATACATGACATGAATCAATTTGAAAAAACAGATTCAGTTTCAGGCTTGTGACATTATGAAAAGTGAGCTCAAATTTCAGTGGTTTATCTCACTGCTTATCACCTTCTCTTGGACTCCAAATTCCTTTCCGCTTCTTATTTCCCCTATTAGAATATAAAGCAAGCATCGGGTGGACTCACTGGTAATAATAAACTGAATATCTGTTTATCTGTATCTTTCTTTTTTATAGTTTAAGACCAACAAAATAATTGAATAAAGCTGTCCTCGTATAAGTAATGCAGCCTGGAAAGTCAGCAGACCTCGCTCCCTACTAGTCTAGGACATTTTAGAACAGAGCTACAACCAAAATATATCTTAGTCTGATTTTCAGGGGGAAAAAAAAGAATTCGTATACATTGATGTCAATATCAATAACCTGAAGCTACATATAGTTACCTGGTCTTGGCACAGGCTGTACAGCTGGAGTCTGAGTCTTCCTGGCAGATGCACCTTCCTAGAAAACATAAAAACAAGAGGATTGTCATAAATAGCCAACAAACACAAGTGGATAAATGTAATCATGTCCAAGTCTCATGTGCAGATGCACTGAAATGAAATCATATTAGCTGCAAAATGTTTTCTGTATCTTAGAAATAAAAAATGTGAACGGCAGCCCATGGAAGGACCAAATCCTTAAAGGGGGAGTCCAGCTTAACTTTTAATTTGTAATAGAATGTCAGATTCATATGACTATAAGGAAGGGGGGGGGGGTTCCAATAGCCCAGCAAGCAAAAAAAACAACAACAAAAAAAACAGAATACTGCTCTGTGTGGATACAATTTTATTATTTTTTATTACTAATCTTTTATATTCAGGTATCTGTCTCTTACACAACTGTAAAACAAAGATCAATAGAAATTCTTTATAATCTCATTAAAGGGGGGAAAATATGCAAAATATTTGTCTACAAATGTTACTCCATATGTTTATATATACATAGAAGGGGCTTCCCCGGCTCTGTAGCAGTAAAAAAATGATGCCTAGGATGGCCACAGAATCTCCCTATGTTCGCTTGTGCTGGTTCACAACATTAGTTAGCCAAGGCTGGTGGCACTCATTAAGATTCAGGGGAGAGTAGTTGCGCAGCGACAAAGCTCTTCTTCGGGTGACTCATTTTCTATGCCGGTAGGAAGGCATTTTGGAAAGATTAGTCACCTTAGTCGCTGGGCGACTAATCTCCCCTGAATCTTAATGTGTGTCACCAGCCTAAGGGCAGAGGCACACAAACCTACAAGGGAGATCAGTCGCCCACTGACAAACCACTTCTTGTCCGGGCGGCATTTAATTTGGGGGGGGGGGGGGGAGGGATATGTCGCTCAATGTTCATGTTTGATATCTATTATTTAGAACCTCATTAAAAGTCATAAGCCTAGCAGGGGCACACAAAACTATTTTTGGGAGATTACCCAGCAACAAATCACTTCTTCTAAAGGCGACTAATCTCCCCAAACTGCCTCCCCGCCAGCAGGATGGCATTTGATCCGCTTTGGTTTCTGAAGTCATCGAAGTTTCCTTGTGAGGGCAACTTCGGAAAACAGAAGCCAGCAGGGAGGCAGTTCGGGGAAGATTAGTCACCTTTAGAAGAAGTGATTTGTTGCTGGGTGACTAATCTCCCAAAAATAGTTTTGTGTGCCCCTGCTAGGCTTATGACTTTTAATGAGGTTCTAAATAATATATATCAAACATGAACATTGAGCGATATATCCCTCCCCCTCCCCCCAAATTAAATGCTTCTTTGTAAACAAATGATAGCAAAGTGTCCTCACTTAAGTGATTTACCAAATTCCAATCAATGAGCACAGCTGAGACTTTCCCCTAAGCCAAGACTTGTCCAATTGGAGGCCTGAAGAGCCAGATGTGGCCTCCAATGGGGGGGGGGGGTAATGGCACCCATCTGCTCAAAGGCTCCACAATCTTCACTGTATGGTGGTGTAATTTTAAGATTTTTGAGAAGCTGGAGGGCACTGCCCTAGCCTATATGGGAGATGAAGAATAGGGGCTTGTTTGTGACAAGTCAGTTCAGAGACAGACAGATATAAAAGCAGGAGGAAATCTGTTCTTTAATTTTGTCAATCAGTTATCCGGAAACCAGTTATCTAGAACAGTGATCCCCAACCAGTAGCTCGTGAGCAACATGTTGCTCTCCAACCCTTTGGATGTTGCTCCCAGTGGCCCCAAAGCAGGTGCTTATTTTTGAATTCCAGGCTTGGAGGCAAGTTTTAATTGTATAAAAACCAGGTGCACTGCCAAACAGCGCCTGAATGTGGGTTGACAAGCCACATAGGTGCTACCAAATGGTCAATCACAGCACTTATTTGGCACCCCAAGAACATTTATCATGCTAGTGTTGCTCCCCAACTCCTTTTACTTCTGAATGTTACTCATGGGTTCAAAAGGTTGGGGATCCCTGATCTAGAAAGTTCCAAATTATGGAAAGGCCGTCTCCCACAGACTCCATTATAATCAAATAATACAGATTTTTAAAAATGATTTCCTTTTACCTGTTATAATAACAGTACCCTGTACTTGATCCCAACTAAGATATAATAAATTATTTTTGGAAGCAAAATCAACCTATTGGGTTTATCTAATGTTTACATGATTTTTTAGTAATCTTAAGGAGTGAAGATCCAAATTACGGAAAGGCCCCAGGCCCCGAGCATTCTGGATAATAGGTTCCATACCTGTAAATGTAAAGGCTCTAGCAAAAAAAGAAGAAAACGGTTCATTTTTTTTTTTAAATTAGACCCTTCTTTAAAGGAACAGTAACACCAAAAAATGTAAGTGTTTTAAACTAAAGAAAATATCATGTAGTATTGCCCTGCATTTTTAAAACTGATCTATTTGCTTCAGAAACACTACTATAGTTCATATAAGCAAGCTGCTAAGAAGCAATGGCGGAAATTGAAATGGCTATATGGCACATGAAGAGTAATGGATAACAGATAACTAAGTCCTACAGAGCTTTTCTGCTATCTGCTGTGTAACTTGAGCCTTTTCTCCTTTGAATGGCTGCCCCATTGCTACACAACAGCTTATTTATGTAAACAATAGAAGTGTTTCTGAAGCAAATTTTACTAGTGCAGGGCAACACTGCCATATATTTTTATTACTTTAAAAAATTTTTGATGTTACTGGTTACAGGGTTGATGATTTTGTAAGTCCCATATCCACCGCACACTACAAAGCTGGATATGATAATCGCTGGGGAATTCGAGTAACTTTGCATTGGCAAAAATCAGCCCAGTCATCTAATATTTTTAATAAGATGACAGATTTGTATTTCCCAATCTATTAGCAAACAGAAAAGCTTAAATACAGCTGAAAATCCCTACTTCCAACACTGCACATCTCCTCGACTGGGGACACAAAACGAAGAGGACAAAAAAAAAAAAAAAAAAAAAAAAAAAAAAAAAAACCCTGAAAGATGCTCTCCCATACACCAACAGCATATAAAATATATATGACCTTACATTGATCCAACACGTGTTTTATAGATCTTTCAATGTGTATTTTATGACTCTGACAGAAAACATTACCTATTGAAGGTGAAATGTATAAAAAGCCAAAGAGACAAAGTCTTAAACATTTCTATTTCTGTGCACCGTGCTAAATAGGAAAGCTTGCTATTTTTCTCACTGGAACAATTAAGCCAGCAGAGATGAATACGCTAACATGGAGCTTTTTAGGTTTGGTTTTATAAAAATGATAGTTATACAACCTCACAGAATGTTACGTGTGAGCCAGAGGATTTGTTCTTTATGGCAATTTCCTTTCTCAAGAAGTACTGGCAAAAAATAAAATAAAAATAAGAGTGTGCGAGTTAGTGTGTTTTTAATTGTTCACCTTTCAGTTAACTTTTAGTATGTTGCAGAGTGTTATTCTGGGACAGTTTGCAAATGGTTTTCATTATTTGTTGCTTATTAAGTTATATAGCATTTTATTCTGCAGTTCTCCAGTTTGCAGCTTCGGCAATCTAGCTGCTAGAGTCCAAATTCTCCTAACAGTGAATGGAACGAGACAGAAGAAAAAGGAAAATAATTAACAAAAAAAAAGAAACTATATAAAATAAATAATGAAGAACAGTTTCAACATTTTGGCCATTCTCAAATATACTTAGGGGCAGAGTCTATCAAAATGTGAGATTAGAACTCACCACAGAAAAACTTGCTTTCTATTCATTCCTATAAAAATGAATAGAAAGTGATTTTTATTGTGGCGAGTTCTAATCTCACTTGGACTTCTGCCTCCAAAGGTTAGCTTCGAGGATGTGGTTAAAAGGGTTGTCTATCTTTAGGTCTGCAAACTTTTCTCTCTCATTTTTTGAAGGTTTTTGAGTTAATTCACTTTTTATCCAATTTGAAAATTTGGTATTGCTAGTAGGGATGCACCAAATCCACTATTTGGGCAAAATCCCTGAATACATCATGAAATATTCTGCTGAATATGGAACAGAATCCTAATTTGCATATGCAAATTAGTGACAGGAAGGTAAGTGGAAAAATCAATTTTTACTTCCTTGTTTTATGACAAAATATGTTACATGTCCCTTCCTGCCCTTAATTTGCATATGCAAATTAGGATTTGGTTCAGCCAGGCACAAAGATTTGGCTGAATCCTGCTGGAAAAGGCTGAATCCTAAACCGAATCCTGGATTTGGTCCATTCCTAGTTGCTGGGGTCCAGTGAACAAGGAGAGGACCTGAATGCAAAAATTAATAATCAAAAGTAGCAATAACAAATAACTATAACTAATATGTATATGTTTAGTCAGTCATCCTGATTTGAAAGCTGGAAAGGTTGAGAAGATGGCAGCAAATCAAAAAATGATATAAAACAAATAATGAAGACCAGTTGAACAGTTTCTTACTTCCAAACACTTTTTTTCTGGTCAGTTTTCACCATAAACAAAGACTTTTTTAAATGGCTCTCTGTCTTTTACTTTTTACGGTTTTCCCAAAATTGAAGTTTAAAGTTTATTGTTTGGGTCTCTGGTGTTTCAGTCTGGCAGCTCAGTGAACCTGGTACATCTCAATGGTTAAAATTGGCTACATTTAGTTGATAATATTAGTTGATATATTTCTCAGCATCAGTGAAATATTAGCAACTATTGTATTACTTTTAACAACTGCCTTGAAAGGAGAATTCAACCCTAAAGTAAAATAAACCCTACCCTACATAGACCCCCTTCCCTCCTCCCCCCCAGGGTAGCGATTACCCTGGGCAATACCCCAATGTCTTTACTTACCCCTCGGTGCAGATTCTGGCCACGGCAGCCATATTCTTCTCTTCAGTAATCTTCAGAATGAGAGCAGCATATCAGCTCATGTGCAGTTGGAGCAATCTTCCACTTCGTGACAACAGCACAAGAGCAGAAAGTTACGGGAATTGCAGATACACCGCTCTTGTTCCGAAGCTTACTGGAGAACCAGAAGATGGCTGTGTGAACTCCGCTGCAGAGAATCTGCACAGAGGGGCAAGTAAAGACTTGGGGGCATTTGTCAGGGGTAGTAGCTAGGTTGGGAGGAAGGAGAGTCTATGTAGGGTAGGGTTTTAATTTACAGTTGAATTCTCCTTTAATGAAACTCAGGGATTCTGATCAGCAGGGACAAAGATAACAAATGTATCAACTAATTGTAACAATTTAAAACAGTTAAAGGGTCGGTGACCCACCCTCCTAGAGCTGCTTTACAAGGTGAAAAATGAAACTTTACTCTACAATATTAGAATAACAGTCACAAATAGAAAATAGAAAGTACAGAAAAACCTCAATTCTTTTCATCCGCCGAGTTTAAGTTGTCCCTCATTACATTGTTTTGTCCCTGATTTTACATTTTCCTGGATTTCACACCATTTTTTTTCTGCTGCCCTGAAAAATTTAAAATGTGGGTTGTACTGTAATTGGAAAAATACTTTGTTTCTGGTGAACTATCTGAAAACAACTGAACTGAAAAGGGTAACTGGTAGGGATTTACTGAATAAGTCTGTTGTGGGCTAATCTATATTGCAGTGCTTATTGTGTTATACGTTATAGTGTTCGGCCAAAGTGAATGCAGCACCCACCCATAAGTTATGTGTGACCTGTATATGTGTGTGTGTGTATATATATATATATATATATATATATATATATATATATAT
>CM044438.1:93479750-93491959 GCA_024363595.1 Xenopus borealis
AAAAAAAAAAAAAAAAAGCTAGTGTCTGCTAAGAAACCCAATGCCTGCTAGTCCATAACTGCTTGCCATGGGGAAAGTCGCTCATAAAGGGGAAAGCTAAATCCCCTTACCAAGTAGGTCATATTTAATCTTTAAAGTAATCTCTAAGCTTCAGTGACTCCAGCAAGCTGCCAAGACAAGGGAATCATTAATAGCAGACCCACAATTTAGATTCAAGCAGATGGGGAAATCACAGAGCATTTCCATGTGATTAGGGGAAGTCTTTATCCCTCTCTGGAAAATTAACATTTCCTTACATTTAAATGGGTAGCAAGGACTGTCATAGGGGGTGTAATAGTGGGAATGGAGGTATAGATTTGGAAGTCATTAAAATACTGCAGAATTGGGACTTGGACAAGGTTTGTACAGTGTGCAAAAATATGAGATAAAGGTATAGAATCAATTATCCAGAAACCCATTATTCAGAAAGCTCTGAATTACGCAGAGGCCATCTCCCATAGACGCCATTTTATCCAAATAATCCAAATTTTTACAAATGATTTCCTTTTTCCCATGTTATAATACTACAGTACCTTGTATTTGATCCCAACTAAGAGATCATTAATCCTTTTTGGAAGCAGAACCAGCCTATTGGGTTATCCGGAAAACCCCAGGTCCGGCGCATTCTGGATAATAGGTCCCATACCTGTACAATATTTGCCATGAACACAGCTTGTTTGTGAAAGTGAACTGCATTACTGGGTGAAAACCATAGGGATAGTAAAACACTATTTCTATAAAATAAAGATAAAATAAAGATGCAATACATATTCCTACAGTAATAACAGCACAAGAAAAATCTAAAACCTTTATTATTTATTCCCCAGGCAACCCTGTGCTGCTCAGCTGTCTTTACAACCGCCAAGGGAAATTTACAATAATTTTTTATGGGTTAGGCATGGGAAATATTTGTATAGACACTGCTCTCTGCTCTTATTTATGGAAAACATTCCTTCACCATACAAGTGATCCCAATGACAATCTAATATTTGAAAGATTCTAATATTTACATCGTGGCCATGTTTATAGTTGGACTATGTTAACAGTGGCATTTCAGAGGCTGCTGGAATACACAGATGCATTTGGAACAATAATCTAGATTTTCCTTTAGCAGAGGGGAGAGGAACATTGAATAGCAGGAACATATATTATCCCAGGACCAACAACGAACAAAATCGGCTTAATGTGTCAGCCGAGCACATGCATTGTTCACCGGTTTCCATGCTACTTGTGAGATCAACTAGAACTGAAAAAATATATTTGATTAAAGGGAAACATGAATATGTTGCACAGCAAACCCGTGTAATGCCATCAAGAGGTTAATGTAACAGGAAGTTACAGATGCCAAGCAGAAAACAAACTAGAAATAGAACATCCTTAAAAAATGAACCCCTAGACTAGCAATTGAGCAATAAAGCGCCACATCTTATGGAATACTATCACAGGCAGAACATTTTGAAATGTAAATGTACGAGTTGGGACTGGAAGTAGCATAGCTTTATGTTAAACACTAGCAATCTGGTTCAGACATAAATTATAATTTAGTTAACGGATCCCATACCTGTACAAGTTTTTTCTGCAATTATAAATAATTGAAGGAAAAATAAATCCGCTATCCACAAAGTTCCAATTGTAGAAAGACTCAATTTAATCCACATTAACCAATTTTTTTAAATGATTTCCTTTTTCTGTGTAATGATATAACAGTACCCTGTACATGATCCAAACTTAGATATAATCTTTATTGAATGCATTTTTTATGTTTTCATGATTTTCTAATAGACAAGGTATGAATATCCAAATTACAGAAAGATCAGTTCTCCAAAAAGCCCCAGGTGCCAAGCGATTGAAGTGCCCTCAGTTGAGTCCAGTTCAACAGTCACCATAAAACATGCAACTCTGGCTCCCTCTTCAGGAAGCAACTTGTAACATTCAAAACAGTGAAAACCAGAGATGCATAAAAATCTTAGCAATCATATATATATATATATATATATATATATATATAAATAAATCAATGTTTAGTAGTGGATTTTTGAATGAATGACATTCCAGGCATTTGTTCTGACATTACATCTTCAAATTCCTTTTAAGTGTATGAAGTGTAAGCAGACTGAATGGGGAAAGCTACTGAACCCTGAAAATGAGTTTTGACAACTGCATCTTCTCATTGACTTTTTGAACACAGCGGCTGCCAATGAAAACATGCTAAGCAGTGTAGTGTGACTAACACAACTCAGCTCCCATCAAACTCGCACATGCAGCAGGCTTCTCCGTGCACATGACCAGCACTGAGAACAAAATCAGCAGATTAAATGAGCACATTATTTCACTAAATTAGCTACACGATTATTCACCTAACTAGAAGTCTGGCCCAAGCGGATGACTTGAGCATCTCCAGCGGCAGATGAGCATTAAATCACCCAGACAAAGTCTTTATTCAGCAGTTTAGTCAATAACCAGACAGCGGCAACATCCACTAATTGGGCTGTCAGGCAGTTTTGCCTAAAAATTGGAAAGGAAGGTTTTTACCATGTCTTGAATCTGGTAATGAAGTGTTGGTATATTTTAAGTGCGTCTAATACTTCTCTTTGCAGATCCTCCTTTACTTGATAAAGTGGCCACTGAATAATGAAGGCTTACACCAAAGAGTGAATCAGGACCTGTGCAATAGAGCACGGGGCAGCACCACAAACAGCATGCTTCAGTGGAGGAGACGCCATTGCTGTTTGGTCAAAATGACGTGGAATAGCAAAAGGTCTCTGTTCCGCACTCACCTCACTGGTCTCGTATCACTTGTATTTTTATTTGCAATGTTGCTCCTTTTTAACCACCACAGCTCACTCTCGGGCAGAACTGGACTCAAAGAAAACCCAGTGACGCACACGATACGAGGATACAGGGCAACAAAAAGCGATACGAACAGCTCGCTAAGGAGTATCTGGAAGGAGGGAGCTCAAACATTAAAGCCTCACACTGCTTCTAATGGGAGCAGCACAGAGTTGTTACAACAAGGAGTAACTGGGTTGGAGAACACACTAAGCACAAATGGAAGTATTTACAGCGAAAAAGGCTCTGGGCATCAAAATGTGTATCATTACAAATATATCATTAACGAGCCTGAGAAGTGTCAGGAGAAAACTCCATTCCTTATTCTGCTCATAGCAGCAGAACCCAGGCAGACGGAGGCTCGACAAGCGATTAGACAAACTTGGGGTAACGAGAGCCTTGCTCCGGGGATCCCAACAATACGGTTGTTTTTACTTGGGTTACATTCCACAGCAGATGGATCAATCCAGCAAGCCATTATGGATGAAAGCAGGCAGTATCATGACATTATCCAGCAAGAGTATTTAGACACCTACTACAATTTGACCATTAAAACATTAATGGGCATGAACTGGGTAGCCACATATTGTCCAAACGTTTTGTACGTCATGAAAACAGACAGCGACATGTTCGTTAACACGGAATACTTAATACACAAGCTGCTGAAGCCTGATCTCCCCCCACGAACCAATTATTTCACAGGATATTTAATGAGAGGGTATGCTCCAAACCGGAACAAAGACAGCAAATGGTACATGCCCCAGGATTTATACCCCAGCGAGCGCTACCCAGTATTTTGCTCAGGGACTGGCTATGTGTTCTCCGGGGACCTTGCAGAGAAAATCTTCAAAGTGTCTCTAAGCATCAGACGTTTGCATTTAGAGGATGTGTATGTTGGGATTTGTCTTGCAAAGCTGCGTATTGACCCTGTGCCCCCGCCAAATGAATTTGTCTTCAATCATTGGAGGGTTTCATACTCTAGCTGTAAATATAGTCACCTTATTACCTCCCATCAGTTCCAGCCTGGAGAACTTATTAAATACTGGAATCACTTACAACAGAATAAGCACAATGCCTGTGCCAATGCAGCCAAGGAAAAAGCCAACAAGTATCGGCACCGTAAAATGCACTAAATGGACGACATATTCAATAATAGATTTTATTGTGCAAATTGAAAATATATACAAAAGCATGTGCAGTGGATTGGCAAGCTTAGTGGGAAAGGCTTTTCAAAAGGAGAATGATGGGGAAATTATTTTTTTATTTTCAAGAGATTATTAGAAAAATAATTATCAGAAACGGGAACTAAAGGGTAATTGACAAAAAAATGTTGTGTGTTAAATCTGTGCAATAAGACGCATGCACACTTTCATGGTACACCTGCTCTTTTATGTGCCAATAAAATTCAACTGGTCAAATTTTGTATACAAGCACAAGGCAAGTGTATTTCTGTTAAATGAAAACACGAGTCCCAACATGAGAGCCTGAAACACAGATCAGCAGCTTCAAGCTTCAACTGTTGTTGAAATAAAGAGATTTTAGGGGTCTGAAGTACAGGTATGGGATCAGTTATCTGGAAATCCTTTATCCAGAAATCTCCAAATTAGGGAATGGCCATATCCCATTGACTGCATTTTATCCAAATGTTCCAAATGTTTCCTTTTTCTCTGTACAGTAACTTGTACTTGATCCAAACTAAGATATAATTAATTCTTTATTGGACACAAACCCAGCCTATTTGGGATTATTTAATGTTTACATGATTTTCTAGTAAACAATGTATGAAGATCCAAATTACAGAAAGATCCTTTATCCTGAAAGCCCTAGGTCCCAAGCATTCTGGATAACAGGTCCCATACCAGGACAGGCATAGGACTGGTTAGCTGGAAAGAAATTATCTAAAAAGCTAAGAATTACGGGCAAGTCGACTGTTAGACTATCACAAATTATTTCCTTTTTCCCCAATAATAATAATAATAATAATAATAATAATAATAATAATAATAATAATAATAATAATAATAATAATAAAACAGTAGCATGTACTTGATCCAAACAAAGATAATGAATCCGTATTGGAAGCAAAACCAGCCTATTGGGTTTATTTAATATTTATATAATTTTCTAGTAGACTTATGGTATGGAGATCCAAGTTATCCGGAAACCCCCAGGTACCAAGCATTGTGGACAATAGGTCCCATACCTGTAGAACAGCTACCCAACACACTCACTAGCAATATAAACAATCACTCACTGTTGTAGATTTGCAGACTTATAATTTCAAATATCCGTGCATTATATTTAAGATGATTTTCTAACAAGTGGAAAGGTATCGGAACATTACCCAGAATACTCAAAAATATGGTATTGCCATAGTGCAATAGTGCCCTAGTCCAATACATACAATACATCCAATAGTGCCCTAGTCATACAAATACTTTTTTAACTGCTTTGCTTTTATTTCTTACCCTAAAGAAAGAATCCTGAACATACATCCATATTAATGGATACAAGTGTTTATTTTACTAGCCTTAAGGCTGGGTGCTCTAAATGAGAACCTTAAAATGGAAAACGTCTTGTCCAAGACATTCTGGATAACAGATCTCATAGTCTTGCTTGGTTACTGTCAGTTAGTATCAGTGCTACAAAAACAGACGCCCTGTAACAATGTTATGGGCCATAAAATGTGACAGAATTCAACATCATCCCTCCTAATTTTACAACTAAGGGCACAGCAACAAAAACTCAAGGAATATATTCTTCTCGTCCTTTTTTATTTCTAGTCAGGGTTGCTCATTTAACATCTTCAAGAGCACATTCCCCCGTCATCCAATCAATTTGGTGCCTACTTCCAAAATACAGAGGAATATTTAGGAAGGAAAGTAGACACATAAAAAATAAAAAATTAAGGACCACATTCAAAGGTGCATAGGACCGGGGGGGTGGGGGGGGTTGGAGGAGGAAGTGGTGGGACCTAGAAATATTACTGGAGGGCCTGGGAGGGGCAAGGTTATGCCCCTGCACATACTACAGGATTATAAAAGCGTTTGTCAAGCATTTAAATATAATGAAGTAGTAATCTGCACTGATAATTGTGTGCCTGCTTTAGAAACACTACTTCAGTTTATACATACATGCTCCATGGCCTTTTGTCTCATTTATTTAATATATTATTTTCCCCTCGGGGTAAAATGCTATTACAGTATTCCTTATTTATGGCTGTGTAAAATGGGAATTCTGTATTCTGTGGCGTTTATTTTTAGCATTAACATGAACACACAGCATAAGTTAAGCATCAATAGAAATGATCGCACTACATGTTTATGCTCTATGTGGAGTACTGTGCCATACAAAGACCTAAAAAGCTAAAAAGGTGATGGCACAGTTCATGGAAGTCCCATTATGTGCAAAGCAAAAAAAAAAAAGATACCGGCAATAAAATGGGAACTTTGTCAGTAAGCTCCACTGGGGAAGGGACTGATGTGGGTGATAAACAATTTGTGTGAAACATTGTGAAAAGCTGTCTGCACTATTTAAACAAAGAATACGAATAGTAGGAATTGAATTGGGAAAGGCTTAGTGAGGAGGAACAATGATTCCATGGGGAATATATTGCAGTGTCTAGAAAGTAACTAAGGGTTGCAGTAACTGCTACTGTAAAAGCTTTGCCACCAATCTTGTTGCCCATTTTTTCTTGTCCTCTTAGGGCCTGCTCTCATCTCAACTTTATTTGAGCAGTCCCTTTTCAAGTACTTGGGGCAGACAGGGACATTTAGTCAACTGGCGACTAATCGCCTCTTCTGTGCAACGACAATCTCCCCGAATTGCCTTCTTCCTGCCGTCCATCTGCTTGAATGACGAATCGCCTGCGCTAACGCATTTGCAGCAATTAGATTTCCAAAGTAGCCCGAAATTTCCTCTTGAGGCAACTTTGGAAATCAAAGCACTGCTAGTGCATTAGCACAGGCCATTCTTCATTCAAGTAGATGGAAGGCAGTTTGGGGAGATTGTCGCCGCACAGAAGAAGGGATTAGTCACCAGGCGACTAAATCTCCCCGAATCTGCCCCAACTAGGGTTGCCACCTGGCCGGTATTTTACCGCCCTAGCCGGTAAAACACCCGCCAAGGCCAGGGCCGGTATTACAAATTTACTGGCAGTGTAGCTGCAGGTAAATTTGTAATACCCTTAAAAAGACCCATCGGCCAGCCCCCAATCCCCTGTACACTTACCATTTGACCCCTTCTTGAAGGCTCGGCTTCGGGGCCACGCCCCCAAAGCGTCATCATCCGGCCCTTTTTTATGTCAGGACCCACCCCTTTTGGCCCCGCCCCCCAAAATTAAGAAAAGGTGGCAACCCTAGCCCCAACCCTAAGTACTTGAGAAGGGACTGCTCAAATAAAGTTGAGATGAGAGCAGGCCCCAACAGGACAAGAAAAAGTGGGCAACAAGATGGGTGGCAAAGCTTTTGTAGTAATACAGTTACAAAGTCATACTTACATACTGTGTTATATGATCAATTATCCGGAAACCCATTATACAGAAAACTGCAAATTATGGAAATGCCATCTCCCACAGACTACATCTTAATCAAATAATTGAAAATATTTAAATCTATATTTTCTCTGCAACAATAAAAACAGTAAATCGGAGGAAAAATAATCCTATTGTGTTTGATTCATGTTAAAAAAAAATTGTAGAATGAAGGTATGGATCCTAAGCAGTTCCCAATGTATAGATCCTAAAGGTGGCCAAACATGGGCCAATAAAAGCTGCCAACAGACTAAGTCGGCAGCTTATTAGCCCGTGTATGGAGCCCTCCAACGAGCTTTATCCTGCAGCATCTGTTCATTGATGTGGTCCTGCGATCCGACCGCCCGTACCTTTTCTATTGTGATCCGATTGTTGGGCCCTAGGGCCCACGATCGGATCACCCCGATATCGTCCACCTCAAGGTGGGCATATCAGGAAGAAATCTGCTCGTTTGGCGCCATGCTCGTTTTTGCTCCGTGTATGGCCACCTTAAGAAGGTCCCAAGCATTTTGGATTACAGATTTCATACCTGTAGAAGCAGGTATAAAGGTGGCCATACACAGGCAGATTAAAGCTGTCTAAATTGGTCCTTTAGACTGATTTGGGCATCTTATCTGCCAGTGTATGGGGGGCTTCCTATGGATCTGAACAATCAAGATCTGGTCAAGTTACTATTCGGGGACCGCATCGACTAGCTGATGCGGTCCTACGACCGGTCGGAGCCAATTCTCTTCGTTGTAATCCAATCATTGGGCCTAGGGCTGACCGTTTGGATTAACCGGTTATCACTCTGCCGTTGTTGGGCATATTGGGGAAAAAATCCGTTCATTTGGCAACTTTGAGCAGAGATTATTATGTATGGTGAACACTGGTTAACATTTTTTGCCACGTTTTTCAGTCAAAAATCCCCATTATACTGTGTTACAAAAAAAAAAAAAAAGACCTAGAGACCTTCATGAAGTGCTTAGATGCTATATGAAACCCCCCATGCCAAGAGCCTGACACAGGTTTTTATTAAGCATCTCTTTGCACCATTGGTTTTTTTTCTAAACATTCATGCCCAGCCAAAAAATACACTTGCCTACAGCTCAAGTACACCATTGCCTCCAATAAGGTAACCATCTCCAGATGACAGACATAATCAGAAGACATTATGTTTTAAGGAATTGGCTGTGTCAGTTTCATGCCTTACCTGGCATATTTACAGAGTAAATTTACAGAGTAAAAATTTACAGAGTAAAAATCACTGACAAATATAGAATGATCAGTAACGAGCACATACAGTACAAGGAAATACAGGCAGGCCCTTTAACAGATCAAATATGCTTTTAACTAAATCGCAAAAAGGAAAGCAAATGACATATCGGGTGATTAAGGGATGCAGCTACATCAAGGGAAAACCTTTCCTAGAGATTATTTTTCTAAAACTTCTTGGAAAGTATAACGTGTCCAAGAAGATAGGTTGGCTCTCTGAAGGAAGATAGAAAAAAAAAAAAACTGAAACCAACAATCAATTATCCAAAATACACGATAACTAGCAGCCCAGGACAGAATGCTATACACTAAGTTTTGATTACAGGTACACGGTTTCTGTAATTGAAAGTTGTATATGCCTATGTGGCAATATGCTTCAATGACATATTTCTATATACATACCTGTACAATATGTTACCAGAAAAGTCTTACTGCATCGGATATAGATTAAAAGTAAAAGGTGGCCATACACGGGCCGATAAAAACTGTAGGCAGACGAAGACGGCAGCTTATTGGTCTGTGTATGGGGCCCTATGACGGGCTTCACCGATCGATATCTAGCTGAAAGTCAGCCAGATGTAGATTGGACAGGATTAAAAATCCCGTTGGACTGCGGCAGCATCTGATCGTTGATGTGGTCCTGCGATCCGACCGCCAGTATGTCCTCCATTGTGATCGGACCGCCAGTATGTCCTCCATTGTGATCCAATTGTTGGGCCCTAGGGCCCACGATCGGATCAGACCAATATCGCCCCCCTCAAGGTGGCCATTGCTGCCAAACAATCGGAACTCCCCATGTATAGCCACCTTGAGGTGACTAGTGCAAATCGGCTGTGCAGCAACGATGGCTATAGTACTGTGCAACTACACACCAGCTTCGACCGATAAATGTAATTAAAGGAAAAGCAACAAAACAATCAAAACCTCTGAACTTTTCTTACTTTTGGATTCCTGCTCCTTTCAACAGTTACAATATGATGAGAAAATTTTTGTTCTAATAATGGCTGATATTTTAAGCTGTTACTTGTTGGTGGTATTGGTTTGGAATGTTGACTACCTATGCTACGGATTCAGGGCTGAAGCACTCGGGTCACCTCTTCTTTTAAAATCTTAAAGCTATGAAGCATTAATATTGATTTGAAATAGCTCATTCAGGGCATGTGCCCTGGTAAGTATATATTTAAAATATATAAATATTCATGTTGTGGTTTATGGATATGTAGAATTTAGGAGCTGCCTCTTATAGCAAACAAGTCTTATTTGTCTGTATGTGATGTTCTGATCCAAGCCATTGGGCAAGACAGTAGGTGGTAATGCAGATAGCACATACAATCACTTTACAAAAGTGCAAATAGGAGCAGAAATCAAAAAGTTTACTCTAAAAAACAACAAAATTAGGCATTTAAAAATTACTTATTTCATGACTGTGCATATTATTTGCTGCATCGTTTTGGACCTTTTCATCTCAGTTACATAAAAATAAATATATTATCTGCACACACAATGGGAAAGGTTTAAAAAAAAATTTTAATTTACAAATTTAATTTTATAAATTCATGCAAATAACATTAAATGCAAAGCAAGAAAAAAGTTGCAGGGTCTTTACCTGCGATTTCTCCTCGGATTCCAAAGTGTGGGAATAGCCACAGGTCACTCACTACAAATACAGTTGTGCTCATAAGTTTACATACCCTAGCAGAATTTATGATTTCTTAAAACTATTTTTCAGAGAATATTCACTTATGGTTAGTGGTTGGCTGAAGCCATTTATTGTCAAACAACTGTGGTTACTCTTTTTAAATCATAATCACTACACAAACTACCCAAATGACCCCCAGTTCTTATTACCGTGTATTGCCCCCATTAACATCAATGACAGCTCGAAGCCTTTTGTGGCAGTTGTGGATGAGGCTCTTTATCTTCTCAGATGGCAAAAAGCATCTAGTTACCATAAATTCTTGGGCTGTCTTGCATGAATTGCACATTTGAGGTCTCCCCAGAGTGGCTCAATGATATTGAGGTCAGGAGACTGAGATGGCCACTCCAGAACCTTCACTTTATTTTGCTGTAGCCAATGACAGGTCGACTTGCCTTGTGTTTTGGATCATTGTCATGTTGGAATGTCCAAGTGTGTCCCATGCGCAGCTTCCGGGCTGATGAGTGCAAAGTTTCCTCTAGTATGTTTTGATAACTTACTGCATTCAATTTGCCATCAGTTCTAACCAAATTTCCTGTGCCTTTGTAGCTCACATATCCCCAAAACATCAGCGATCCACCACCATGTTTCACAGTAGGAATGGTGTACCTTTCATCATAGGCCTTGTTGACTCCCCTCCATATTTAGTGTTTATGGTTGTGGCCAAAAACTTCAATTTTAGTCTCATCACTCCAAATGACTTTGTGCCAGGAGCTTTGAGGCTCGTCTCTGTGCTGTTTGGCATATTACAAAGAGCCCAATCGGAACAGCACTTACTTTTCTAAGCCACTTATCATCCGGGTGCAAGTCATTAAGCCTGTTCACAACAGCTTCTTCATAAGGTATAATATTTAATCCATTGACAGCACTCCAATTCCTTAATAAAACCTCCTTTATTGATTGCAAATGTTTGCATGGCAGTACAGCATCATGTTGCTATACTGCCATGCAAAAATCTGCAATCAATAAAGGAGGTTTTATTAAGGAATTGGAGTGCTGTCGATGGATTAAATATTATACCTGTTTGGCATATTATAAGCGGGATACTTTGAGGCATTTGTATAGTAATGGCTTTCTTCTGGCAACTCGACCATGCAGCCCATCTTTCCTCAAGTGCCTCCTTATTGTGCATCTTGAAACAGTCACACCACATTGTTTCAGAGTCCTGTATTTCACCTGAAGTTATTTGTGGAGTATTCCTTGCATCCCAAATTATTTTTCTGGCAGTTATCAGGCCAAATCACCAGGGTATGTAAGTTTTTGATCAGGGTCATTTAGGTAGTTTATGTAGTGATTATAATTTAAAAAGAGGAAACACAGTTGTTTAACAAATAAATGGCTTCAGCCAACCACTAACCATGAGGGAAAGAAAAGTTTTTGTGTTATCATATTCTCTGAAAAATGGTTAAGAAATCAAATTCTGCTAGGGTGTGTAAACTTATGAGCACAACTGTATAGAATTGCCTTGAAGTGCTGATGAAAATTAGTGTCACTTCCCATCATAACCAATAAGTGACAGTAATGATTGACCACATTCCAGTGCTGCTATCAGGGAAACAAAAAGCTCAAGCAAACATGGCAGTTTACGCAGAAAAAACTTCTTAGAAAGTACATCTTTTATTAAGCACCTATTCTATTATGTAGAGAGGGAAATAAAAAGGATATGCCATCTGTAAACAGATTTATAAAAATGACATTTGCAGCGAGAAGAAGTGTAACAAACTTCCTTATTAAATTAACTTTAACACCAAAACATTAAGCATTTCGAAGTAATCAAAATATCATGTAGCATTGTCCTGCACTGTTAACCCTTTCGCTGCCAGCCATTTTGTCCAAAACGGAACATCTACTGCCAAGCAG
>CM044438.1:93495742-93505912 GCA_024363595.1 Xenopus borealis
ACTATTAACTGATACATTTTGAAAAAAAATTTTTTCCCATGACAGGATCCCTTTAAAGGATAATAAATATGAAAAAGATCTTGTACAACACCTCCCTGTGTACATTTTGTGTCTGAGCAATTTTGATTATAAATATCATTGATATCAGTGTCGCATCATTTTGGGCAGAATAAAAGTAAAATGTGACAGATGCATCATAAAATGCTCTTACACGAAAGCCTTAATGCGACCGTACAACATTACCATGGAAACCATTCTCGGAGCTCGCTGTAAAGTATTTAAATTTTGACAGCCTCGTGAGAAGGCTCATACTGAATGATAGTAAGGCTTTGTTTTGTTGGGTAATTCAGCCACTTTTCTGATCTAACCATAGAATTTACTACTAAGTGCTAATGCATTCCACGTTGCGGTTTTTTTCAGAAGTAATTGGATGAGTGTAGCTGCAGAATAATACCCAGCGGATGGCATTTTGGTACAAGCTTATGAATTTTTATTTAACAAGGCCACGCATACTAAGATACAGACGACTTGGTAATAGTAATAAATACGATTGCAAGTTTTTACTGATCCCCCAGATACAAATAAAAGGCAAGTCTGAAAACAAAAATGAGAATGACTTAGTGAAATGCAACCACTTAATGAAGCCAATCAGAATGTGGTAGAATAACAGGGCCAAGTCCAATTCTCTTATTGAAGAGCCCTAAGGAGCCACTTTGTGCTGCTTTATTCATGGCCTGCAACTGGGAGTGTCTTGTGTCATTAGAACCTGAACTCATTACTCTCTATATTGATTTTACTAAAATGCAAGGTGCATGATAAACATTTGCAACAACATATTAAAGGGCAAGGAAAGTGTAAAATAGAATAGGACTAGAAATGCTGTATTTTGTATACTAAACATAAACATGAACTTACTGCACCACAAGCCTAATCAAACAAATGATTTATACTTTCAAAGTTGGCCACAGGGGGCTGTCATCTTGTAACTTTGTTATACATCTTTGTCTGACACTGGCACTGCACATGCTCAGTGTGGTCTGTGCTGCTTAGGGATCGTCATAAATGATCAAAAAACAAAGCTGCTTGAGTTCTGCATGGCTGGTAAGTAAGGCGGGAGGAGCTCCCCCTGCTGTTCATAAGTATGATTGTTTCCCTGCCAGAAGTTAGGGACCGTCTGACAATTCCTATCCTCAGCACTAAATGAAGGGAGAATTTCACTGAATACATTCAGGTTTCTTATAAAAATGGTACACATTTTTAAATAAAAGTATATTGGAGATAGATTTCTTTTTCATTAAAGAAAGTAAAAATGGGATTTTATTTCTTTGCCTTTCCTTGCCCTTTAAATAAAACGAGTCAGTAACTGTTTAAACCACTTGATTACCAGCACCGGCAAAGTATTTGCTCTGGACTTCTACTTTACTTTTCTCTGAAACAACCTTTTTTGTTCAGTTTTTGCCTTTACATTTTTTTTTTTCAAATCTCACAATGCAGATTAGTGTTTAGATCGGGATCAGTATGGACTAAATAGTTTCTGAAGAATTTGGTATTCATCTGAATTCAAGATGTATGGATTCTATGCATCCTCGGTATTTGCAGGTCCAGTTCTCATACTCTGCACCATCTTTTATAACGCAAAGGGAAGTCAGGACTATAGCAGGCATAAAGCTTCCAAACAAAGCAGTACAAGCACTGTCAGTTAGCACAGGTATGGGATTGGTTTTCCCGGAAACCCATTATTCAGAATGCTCTGAATTAAGGAAAGAATATCTCCCATAGACTCCACTTTATCCAAATAATCCAATTTTTTCAAATGATTGCCTTTTTCTCTATAATAATTAAACAGTAACTTCTATTTGATCCAAATGGAAATATAATTAATCCATATTGGAAGCAAAACCAGCCCTTTGGGGTTATTTAATGTTTACATGATTTTCTACTAGTCTTATGGTATGAAGATCCAAATTATGGAATGATCCATAATCCAGAAAACCCCAGGTCCCAAGCATTCTGCATAACTGGTTCCATGCCTGTACAGTGAACAGATGCAATTTTTGCTCCTATAACAACATTTATATATGCATCACATAAAACCCCATTTTCAGCAAAGCACCTTCCAACTAAAAATGTTTAAATGGTCTGGTCACTTTTGTATTTGGGTGTACTAATATGGCTTATACCAACCAAATGCATCCAATGTGCACCAAAATGGCACCTAATGAGAGCTAGGTGTAGCTTCATCTTCTACACCTGTTCAAATAACACATAAGTGTTGGTTTGTGTGGACAACATAGTGATTGGATCACTGGAAAATGATGTTGATAATTCATGCATAAGTGTTTAAATACTGGTGTATAGCTCTTTACATTTAACCTATGACTAAGAGTTTGTAACACTAAATGCGTAAGGCTGTGGACACAATACATCCTTTTTACTCTGCTCCAACAACCTGGTGGAAGATCACATTTGCATGTCTGCTCCATTGAATTTTTCCGTTTGTCTGCTCCCCAAGCTAAGGGCTCAGGGTGGTGCACCTGCACCAGTTCCCTTATGTGGTTAATAATAATTTATCTTATTGGACAACCTTGTTTATGTTTTATCACATCACCTTCCAAACTATCCCCATTTCAGTGAATCTAAAACTGCAGCTCCCACAACTGGAGAAAAAATTGTATCGCAGAAAGAAAAATAAGTAAAGTAAAGGTTAAAGACCCATTTAAATGTGTTTTTTTTTTTAGTCAGGCTAATTTATTAACACCAGGCAAATCTGCATCAGGGCAGGAACCCACAGCAACCAATCAGTAACAAGTGAAGGAAGTTCAATGACATGATATATTTGGTTAATTGCTATACTGGGGCAGATATATTTGTTAACAAATGCGCAACGAGTTCAGAATTTGTTGAGTAGAAATGATAAACACACTGAAGCGCACAGGCTGTTTTTTGGACATAAGGAGTAAAAGAAATGCTTCCAAATTACATCAAGACCATTTAAAGAAATATCAAACCATTGAAATGCTACTAAAAAGAAATAATGGGATCATACTACCCCCAAGTGGCCATGATAAAAAAGAAAACATAAATCATTACCAAACCCAAAGTCAAATCCCAGGCACGTTTAAGGTAAGATACACATTTATAGCAGAAGCCAGAGTTGAAAATGAACAAATTTATACAAAATCAATCATTTACATCAGCGGCTGCCCCAGTGGAGCTTACAATCCAATATCCCGATCGCACACATTATGGCCAGTTTTATCAGGAGCAAATTATCCTTGTTTTTGGAGGGTGGGAAAAAACAGAAAATTTTACAAGACCGCAAGGCAGCACCTCTAACCACTGAGCCACCACGTTTTTATGCATAGAAACAAATAAATGCTTAAAGCAGGATTAGGCAATCATAGATTAAAACCATGCTTACAGGCTGGGAAAACACAAATTTGGCCCCATATGTGTATGCATAAACAGGAACAAGGTCTGCTTATCACTATGCCGCAGAATCGATTTTGGCCAGAAAATGCAAACTTGGGTTGGCAGCCTGCAATCAGTGTTTTATCCACCAGCATTTTATGCAAATGGTGGGATTTACACACCTGCAAAATAAAGCTGTGTTAAGGAAGATTCATTTTCCTTGCAAGACAATCTTAAACATGCATCAAGGCTATGCCAGGACTAACTAACAACCAAGGGAAACGTGTTGACTTGCATAGCTTTCACTTCTCAATCATCAAAGCCCAACTCTAATGAACATCTTTGAAAACATTTGCAAAGGGAAAGGCCAAAACATATTCTAGCATACAAGACACACTAAGCGATGCTCCAAGTGTGCTGAATAATGGCAAGTCTCAAAATTGTCAGCACAGTGCAAGCAGTGGACAAACCAAATACACTTCAACTTAGGTTCGGCAACATTATCAAATTTAGGCTGCAATATTAATTAGGTACAGAAGACAAAATGTAATTAAATACCTTACATTTTCAGATCTCTAATAAGAGTAATAAATTTAAGACTTACAGTCACAGACTTTAGTGTCATGCCGTGGTACGTTCCCATAGTGTCAATCTTAAAGCCTTCCGTTTCTATAAAGGAATGAAATGCATTGATTTGAATAAGAGACTGGAATATGAATAGGGGAGGCCCTGAATATGAAGCAAAAATTTGTAGCTTTACAGAGAATTGTATCTTTGATGGGGTCGGTGACCCCCATTTGAAAGCTTGTAAGAGTCAGAAGATGGCAAATTGTTTAAAAAGAACTATAAAAACAAAAAATAAGCATAATAAAAGTAAAGTTAAAAGGTAAGCCACAAATTTAAAGCACTTGTCTTTCACAACTTCCCTCTGCCCAACAAAGATGAAACTAAAATATACCGAAACTGTATTGAGCTAGTTCAGAAATGCCTCATTATACAGTATAACAAGCATTTACCATTAATGACCACAGTCCAATGTATACACTGTAAAGAACATACAGCACCTATTCCAAATAAAACATTTTTCTTCCAAACGCATGAAAAGTCCAAGGGCCACCTGAAACGTTGCTGTAATCAGGGTCTTTGCCATGTGTTTGGAATAAATGTCTTTTAATTGTAGATGGTGCTGTAAATTCTACAGTGGAGTTAAAATATATGCAGAGTCTGAACGAAGGCCGCCATAAATGTGCCAGAATCCACAATGGGGGGAAATACCTTGCAATCTAGCAAAAATGGCAAATTGCTAATTTAAACTGAAAACTCAACTGAGGGGATAGTTGCTCCACCTTTTAAGGAACTATGGACAGTTAAAAAAACCTTTATATACTGTGGTTTGAAGGTTTGTGAACCATTTTTTAAAATTTCTATATTTTTATATGAATATGACCTAAAGCATCATCTGGAACAAGTCCTAAAAGTATATGAAGAAAACCTAGTTAAATAAATGTTTATGTATTTATTGAAAAGAATAATCCAATAACATATCTGCATGTGGCAAAAGTAAGTAAATCCTTAGGATTATAAAATTTGAAGGTGAAATCAGAGGCTGGTGTATGGCACAGGTCTGGTGTCAGGTCTCCAGCATAAGCTTTCAACATAAGCTTTTTACATGCTGTGAACTCCCTCCACTGGATGCTGGTTGTAACTACACAAGGCCACTTTCTGTATGAATCCAGCAGGTTCATAAGGCCAGGTACAGCAGTGTATTTGAACATATCTGGTTACCGTACTTCCACCATGTGACCTGGAGCAATGCCTTGTGGGAGCCCAGACTTCATTTTACAGCTCATGGTGTGGAAGAAGCACACGGTTTCCATTTTCTCCTCGTGGTATCATCGATAGTAAGCAATTATTATCATTATTATTATTATTATTATTAACATGTATTTATATAGCATCAACTTATTTCGTAGTGCTGTAAAGTGAATGTGATTATACAACTAAATCACATGAATTACATACATAGACCATATGGAGATACATACATCACAATAAATACTGGTACAGAAGGTGAGGAAGGCTCTGTGCAGAAAGAGCTTACAATCTAAAGAGAAGGGAATGATACACAAGGTGTGGGAGTGAGCAAGATCAGAGTTAAGTGGGTGGGAGATGTGTTACTGTAAGTGGTATTGCATTGGGTAGTTAAAAGTGAGGGTAGGTTTCTCTAAATAAGCGTGTTTTAAGAGATTTCTTGAAAGTAGAAAGATTGGGAGAAAGTCAGACAGACCGTGGGAGAGAATTACAGAGGAGGGATGCAGCCCTTGCAAAGTCTTGAATGTGAGCATGTGAGGAGGTAATGAGAGAAGAGTTGAGTAGCAGGTCAGTAGAGGAGCATAGTAAGCAGTTGGGTGAGTATATAGAGATTAGTTCAGAGATGTAGGGAGTTATGAAGTGCTTTGAATGTCAGGGTCATTAATTTGAATTTAATTCTGAAGGGCAGTAGAAGCCAGTGCAGGGATTGGCAGAATGGCATGGCAGAGGAAGAGTGGTAACTGAGGTGTATAAGCCTAGCAGCAGTGTTTATTATGGACTGGAGAGGTGACAGTCTCTGGTGGGGAAGGCCAATTAAAAGAGAGTTACAGTAGTCTAGACGTGATATGACGAGAGTGAGTAAGAATTCTGGCAGCATCTTGGGTGATAAATGATCATATTTTGGATATAGACAAAGTTGCTGCATAGGCATTTCATGTCAGCTAGTGTTTTGATGTTGTAGATATATGTTCACTTTTCCGAGTTTGTATTTTGTGGAGTTCATTGCAAACATACTTATTGTGTTTTCTGTCATTTGTTACAGTTTCACCTCTCTACTCTCCACTTTCACCTATTCCCCTTGACATCCAGTAAAATTTACAGACTTCAGTTCTCAGTCTTTGTTGGAGTGTGGGGAGGTTTAGCTGCATGTCGAACTACACACTGCTCCAGGGTAATACGTAGGGAAGACAGAACAGATGCATAGGCCAGGCAGAGTTTGGCAAACACAGAGAGCAAAGGGCAAGCAGAGTATGGCATACACAGAGCATAGGGCAGGTAGAGAGGTCACAGGGAAGGCAGAATATAACAGGAGACAGGGAAACCTATCAGGGCCACGAAGATCAACAGTTCATACCGTGCTACATACAGCAGTACAAGGTGCGAACAATGTGGGCTATGTGGGTTTTACAGGTATAAAAAGATTACAGGTGTGAACAAGATTGGTTTTACAGGTATAAAAAAAAAAAAAAACAGGGTATATTACAAGTGTGAAAAATGCAGAGTTTTCAGTTTGAATTTGAGGTGTAAACAATGTAGTGGCCAATTAATCTCCATACAGATAGCTTTTCAAGCTCACACATGGTAAGGAATCACAGTAGACACACTAATGTGGGGGGGGGGGGGCAAACAAGGTGAGTTGCAGGCTGGATACACCAGTTAAGACAGCACTGATCTAGATATTGAAGTCTAACAACTTACCTTCTTTTCCTTTGAACCTTTCCTGATCATATCTGTTGTAAGCTGCTGGGACTGGCTTATTGGTTCTTAATGCTGGATCCTACAAAACAGAAAAAGAAAAAGTCATTTTGACCAAGTGAAGATTTATATGTATAGCTACAGAACTTTAGTAATCTGCAAGATGACCACTTCCTAGAATAGACACTTACAGTTGGTGCTGTGGTTTGAGTTGGTCTTTGCTCAGGAGCACGGCCCTCTTCACGAGCCTTCACAGACTGAAGTATTGCAAATATGTTCTTAGCAAAGTTCTGGTGGGAAAACAAATAATTTTAAAACTGATCATCTGCACTGGAACTATTCAACAAACACTTATTACCCGGTCACTGAAAGAATCTATGCAACAGAATATTTCCATTTCTATTTCAGCCCATAACTAAACTTACACTGGCTATTACTAAAAAAAATGGGAATCGACTATTTTTTTAACCAAATACTAAACCACAGCTGAAGATTAATTTGTAGATTTAGGTTTGACAAATATAAACATTTGTGCAAATCGTAAAAATTTTGGTTGCATTGAACTGTATAAATTCAGTGAAAACCTAATCTGAATCCTGCAAAAGTGCTGGGATTCAGCAGTATCCTGAACCAGATCCTGTATCCAGTGCATCCCAATTGCTATAATGTGCAAGAATTATTGATGCACTGAATCCAGGATTTGGTTTGGGATTCTGCCTTTTTCATCAGAATTTGCATATGTAAATTAGGGCGGGAGGGAAATGAGTGATTTTCATCACAAGACAAGGGAATAAAAATGTTTTCCCCTTCCCACCTCTAATTTAGGATATAGGATTTTGATTCAGTCCAGTATTCGGCCAAATCTTTCATGAAGGATTCTGAGGTTCGGTCAAACCCAAAATAGTGGATTCAGTGCATCTCTAGCAAGGATACAGAGGAAATACTTATTCACTATAACACAACCATAGACAACCCTTGAATAGATACATTTTGGAAATAAATACAATTAGACAGTCAAAACTGTTCCTGGATCACAATTATGTACAGAATTCATGTGAATTAGATCAAATTCTAAAGGAAATTATATGTAATCCAAGACAAACCATTTGGCTAGACAGATTTTGAAGCATACACCAAGGGGATGATTTAATAAGGGTCGAATATTGAAGTGGAAAATACTTCGAAAGACTACAACCCTCAAATTTTTTTTGGGGGGGGTCATTTTTTCAATCAAAATATGGCCGTTTGTGATCCAAAAACATCCATATATTTGATTGAATGAAAATCGTTCGATTTGACCAAAATCCTTCAAATTATCTCAGGACAAGTTCTGTGAGGTCCCCCATAGGCTAAAATAGCAATTCGAAGGATTTTTAAAGGGCCAGTGCTTTCAAATTTTTTCCATTCAAATTGAATTTTGGGCTATTCTATAGTCAAAGTCAGAAAAAATACATTTTATTCAAATTTAAATTTGACCCTTAGTAAATCAGCCCCCAAACGTAGTTTGCAGTTTTAAAATGGTGCATGACTAGTTCTAAACCAATGTTTTATTATTTACATTTAAATATTACATTTAATAACCGGATAGTATTTGTTCACCCAAGAAAATAAGTTTAAGAAAAGCTGGTACACAGCCTAATGCTGACACAGTAGTGACATTATGATTATCTTCTGCAATCCAAAAACAAAAACACACAGCAAACTAAGTGGTTTGACCCTGAAATGCAGCAAATTAAGCATACATGTGAAAGGGCCTCATTAGGTATTTTAGCCATGGCCAAAGTTTAGTACAGGTAAGGGATCAGTTATCAGGAAACCCATTATCCAAAAAGTTCAGAATTACAGAATAGACATCTCCAATAACCTCCATTATAATGAGATAATCCAGATTATTCAAAATGATTTCCTTTTTCCCTGTAATAAAACAGTACCTTGTTTTTGATCCCAACTAAAATATAATTATCTATTTGGGTTTATTTAAGGTTTACATGATTTTCTAGTAGGGATACTGTATAGGGAAAAATGCTTTTTTCAAAAAAGATCAGTTAATAGTGCTGCTCCAGCAGAATTTTGCACTGAAATCCATCTCAAAAGAGCAAACAAGCTTTGTTATATTAAATTTTGAAATATGACATGGGGCTAGACAGTCCGTTTCCCAGCTGCCCTCAGTCATGTGACTTGTGCTCTGATAAACCTCAATCAATCTTTACTGCTGTAATGAAAGGTGGAGGTGCCCCCCCCCCCAGCAGCCTAAGAACCAAGATCCAAAAACAGAACTAAATAGTAAAAGCCAAGTCCCACGGAGACTGATTCAGTTACATTAAAGGCATACGGTCATGGGAAAACATGTTTCTTTTCACAACGCATTGGTTAACAGTGCTGTTCCAGTAGACTTCAGATTTTTTTTATATTCAGTTCTGAAATCTGATGTGGGGCTAGACATTTTATCAATCTCCCAGCTGCCCCTGGTCATATGACTTGTGCCAGCACTTTAGGAGGGAACTGCTTTCTGGCAGGCTGTTTTTCCTTCTAAATGTAACTGAATAGAACGCAGCGGGACATGGGTTTTTACTATTGAGTACTGTTCTTAGATCTACCAGGCAGCTGTTATCTGGTTACCTTCCTTCCATTGTTCTGCTCGGGGGGTGATATCACTCCAACTTGCAGCACAGCATTAAAAAAAGAGTGATTGAAGTCTATCAGAGCACAAGTCACATGACTTGGGGCAGCTGGGTCTAGCCCCATGTCAGATTTCAAAATGAAATATAAAGAAATCTCAATTTTTCCATCTAAACAATCTGAAACTAGCTATATAAACCATAATATAATCTGAAACAAAAGCAAACTAGAGATCACAAGAAGCATACTTTGCCAGTGCTCTGTAAGATAGTTGTACGCGTTCTCCACACTCTTTCTCTGCTCACTATGTCCCTGGTGAAATCTACTTCAGCATCCACAAAGCTTCTCTGTTTTAAGGCAGTAATATCATCATCCAGATCGGTTTTGATGGTGGATCGTTTCTTTGCCATGATTTTTGCTTTGATAGCAGCAATTTTTTCAACGGACATAGCCTCTGAGAGTGATCTGAAAGGCAAGAATGTACAGGAATAATATGTGGAGTAGTCTTAGCACAATAAACTTTAGGATACAATTATTTCAAAGCAGAACATAAACCCATTTGTAAGTAAGATCTCCACAGCAATTGGGTAATCATAAATAGAAAATTACCATTTAAAAAAAAAAAAAAAAAAA
>CM044438.1:93505963-93516825 GCA_024363595.1 Xenopus borealis
AAATTACCATTTAAAAAAAAAAAAAAAAGAAACCATACATATTAGGCCACGAGCCAATTAACAGACAGTTCTGTCTTGCTTCCACACTTCTTCATTTTAAAGTTAGAGTTGTAGCATTTCTGGTCAGGTGATCTCTGAAGCAGCACAGATGCCATTGATGTAAACTGTTAGGGATGCACCAAATCCACTATTTTGGATTCGGCCGAACCCCAGAATCCATTGTGAAAGATTCGGTCAAATACAGAACAGGATCCAAATTCTAATTTGCATATGCAAATTAGTGAGAGGAAGGGTAAAAGCCTGTCGCGAACAAGTGGACGGCAACCCTTTTAACTTCCTTGTTTTGTGACGAAAAGTCAAATGATTTTAAGGATATGGTTCAGCCAGGCACAATTATTCGGCCAAATCCAAATCCTGCTGAAAATGGCCGAATCCTGGCCAAATACCAAACTGAATCCTGGATTCGGTGCATCCCTACGATCTGTTGGTTAAAGGGAGTCGGTCGTTATTTTTATAGTGGTTTACACTGCAAATAATGAATTCTACTATGCTAAATTTAAGCCAAACAAGTGTATTTTTTTTAGTTGTAATATAGGTTTGTAGGCAGCCATCTAAGGTCCTTTTGCCTGGTCATGTGCCTTCAGAAAAAGCCAGTGCTGCACTTCAGAACTGCTTTCTGACAGGCTATTGTTTCTCCTAATCCATGTAACTGAAGGCGTTACAGTGGGACATGGATTTTTACAATTGAGTGCTGCTCTTATATCTATCAAAACAAATCACACAGGCGGCTGCAAGCTGTACCCCCTGCCAGGGTAAACTTACATAAATCCAATGAAAACAGCAGCACTGTTGAAAAACATGAAGAACTTTCATTAAAGTACCTTAGGCAACGTTTCGGGCTACACAGGCCCTTTTTATATTTCATTTTGAAATCTGACATGGGGCTAGCAGCCTAACAGAACAATGGGAAGGTAACAGTATAACCGCTCCATAACACACGATAACAGCTGCCTGGTAGATCTAAGAACAGCACTCAATAGTAAAAACCCATGTCCCACTGCGTTCCATTCAGTTACATAGAGAAGGAAAAAACAGCCTGCCAGAAAGCAGTGCCCTCCTAAAGTGCTGGCACAAGTCACATGACCAGGGGCAGCTGGGAAATTGACAAAATGTCTAGCCCCATGTCAGATTTCAAAATGAAATATAAAAAAAACTGTTTGCTCTTTTGAGGAATGGATTTCAGTGCAGAAGACTACTGAATCAGCACTATTAACTGATGCGTTTTGAAAAAAACATGTTTTCCCATGACAGGATCCCTTTAAGTAAAGATGAAGGATTCAGTTTGGGATTCTGTCAAATCGGAGTATTTTTCAGTAGAACTTGGCTGAATCCAAGTGCCTAACTGAACTGAAGCCAAATTCAATAGCCCACAAAATGCCTATTTGCAAGTGTAAATTCGGATTGGGATCTAGCTTGGAGCATTTTAACACTTTACTTACCGAATCTGTTCTGTCGCCACCATGCCTTCTTTGTGGCCTTCCAATCGAGCAGCCAAGCGCTCCTTGTCAAGCCGTACTCGTTCCTCATCCTAAAATGCATTATTACTTTTTACAAATTTGTAATACATAAACTGTTAAATCTCTTTATTATGATATTTAATCATGAAACAATTTGTGAAAAAGAAGGAACACTTGCTAGACTGATACCTCACGTCAGCACTGGTTCCAGGATGGAGCAAAACCCTAAGCAGGCTGGGAATTCTTATAGTAACCTGGATCAGAAGATTAGATTAAGCTGAGCTCATTAACTGGTCTGTGAGCTAAACTTTTAAATCCTGGGACAGACCTACACACCATCCTGCACAAATCCACAAACTTTTACTGACCTGCTGTCACATAATAAACAATAGTAGTGTTTTTGAAGCAACCAGCAGTTTTACCAGTGCATGGTAACATTATTATATTTGTATTACTTTAAAATAATTTTTTTTTATGTTTACCGAGTTTGTGTGTGTGCATTTTCATCTATATACAATATTTACAATTGTGCAATCTGTATGGATGATAGTTTAGAGATCACCATATCCTTGGAACTATTTTATTGCATCGAAAAATCAGTCAAAAAAGTAAAATAAAAGACTTATTTGCTTAAAAAGGAAGAGAGCTGTTTTGTCTGTGTGTTTGTGTGTGTGTGTGGCAAGGTGGATAATAGATCTCATGCATAAACAGAAATTATATAAATGCACATGTGGCTTTTAAACTGAATAAAATACTCCCTTGCCACCATATTTTTGGTAAAACAAAACATTGTTTACACTGATTTTATTCCAGTAAAGAAGTCACATTTAGTTTAGAAACCAAAAGCCATTACTAATAATGAAGTATTTAAAAGCAAGGGAGATATAAAAAGTTATTTATCTTCAGCTTTTAGTGGTTGGTGGGTAGTTCAACATCTGCAGATACTCAGGTGGCCAGTCCTAGTGGATCATAAACTATACAAAATCAAGCCACTGCAATATATATTTCCCAAACTAATACCTCAGCAAATAGAATGCCCTTTTTCCTTAAATCTGCAGCAATAAATTAGCAAACAGCACAGGGAAACTGCCAAAAACCCCTTCATAATGTGCTGAAAGGGAACACTTACCTCTACTCTTGGTTTCTTTGCCTCAGCGGATATTTCATCTGCAACTCTCTTCACTATAATAAAGACAATTGTTATGAATGCATTTAATTCCCCTGGCTGCTAAAGATTTTGCAGAGCATTAGAGGGGCATGCTTGCATCCAAGAAAGTAAAAATTGTATTAATATTCCTATGTACATACCTTGTGTGGATCTCTGAAGACCAATTTCAAGTGGCGCACTTCTGTCTATACTGGCAGATGATGCTGTAGAAAGCAGAATGGTTGAGATAGTGTAGATACAAATAAACTGCTATATTACAAGAAGTCAAATGCCAACTCAGTACAGTAATCTCTTATTCAAGATATTTATTAGAAAATACTAAAGCATTACATTTGTGGGATCTATTTGTTAAATTGTTTTAATTATTTTATTGGCACAGTTCAGTACCATTTTCTATATGTTGACTTTTAACTCAGCTCAACTTTTGCATGCTAATTGTGAGTAATGTACAACGACTTTCATTTTGTTGTTTTCGGTTACAGGTCCTGCAAAATCAAAATTATAGTTTCATAAAGCTAGTGAATTCAGAAAGAGGTTATGAACACTATGAAGTCACAATTGGCACTTACATGTCTCTCCATTTAAGTACGCAAGGAGATCTTTTCTATCAGGTCTTCTAACCACAGGAATGTTTTCAGTCTGCAAAAGGTGAACAGAAAAGACGACTATATTAAAAATATAGGAAATCCAGGAATCTCAATGGGTGGTTTTTAGCCTACAGGGTATTCAGTTAATATGATAGTTTTAGGAGAGAGGAAAAATGAGTTTCTTTACTTTTAAACCTGATTACAAATGAGAAGAGGGTCTCCTCACTTAAAATCCATTTCATATAGATTCACTTCCCTGGCTTTGCATGCACTAATCATAAAAACCTACACTAGATTGATGAGGAAAGAATTATTTCCGGCTCTATCCCAAAATAAGTAAAGAAATGCAGACTATTCGGTATTTATGCTGACCTCTAAGTATTTAATTCATTAAATCAGCAAACAAACTTAGCCATGGCTCACCCGATAAACAGGTTGACCTGGGTGCATAAACCCCAGGTCCCGTCTCCTTAGGGCACAAATTACACAGCAAAGTGAAATGTGTGATTCACACTGACCATTATCAAGTGGTGGCTCTGGGAACAGCGCTTTAAACCCGTAGCTATGATCATATGAAATGTGCTAGGACGAGGTTGTTTTTAATGGAATAAAATAAGAGTTTACCACATCTGTGTGCCTCAGGAGTGCGTGCTCATTTCTACAGTTGTCTATATTGATGAGCCCCAATAAGGCTCAATAAGTGGTCTGTACTCGGGATCTGGTCAGCAACTATCCTGGCTATGCTATAACACCCAGTGTGTGAACACGTCTCTTATTTTAGGAGAAAAATTGGGTTCCTTCCCTGGACTGTTTCACTTTACAAACAAACGAGGAAAGGGTCCCCATCACTTGAAATGTCCTTCATGTTGATGTATCAAGGACTTCAAAACAACACTTGGTGGTTTTAAACGAATTACCTGAACCAATTGCGGATATCAGTACCTGCTTACTTATAAGTATTAAACAAGAGAATTCCAGCACCATGGCTGTAAAGTAGAAAACTATAAAAGGTAATCCATCTATTATTGCTTGTAATGCTTTGGGACCTGGGGTTTTGTGGATAAGGGGTGTTTTCAATATTTTTATCACCATTACTTAAGGATATTCGTGGCAGCAACCTGGGTTTGAGCTAAGCTTTCCCTAATTTGGCAGCTTTCACGAAAAATGGTTTCTGTAATATGGATTACTGTAATACTGCTAAAGTTACATGACTACTATAGGCAAGCCCATTAGTAAATATTTACACAGGATAACAGGAAAAAAAACCAAATAAAATCATATTTAACTTGTTTCATTTTTTGTACCACTTACCGCAGCACGTCGCACATACACAGGATGAGAAAGATGCACATTATTGAGCAAAAACAAAATGGAGTCCAGTGTATAATATTCTCTGGGCTGTCCTTCTTTTCCTGTCCTGCATTGAAACAATTAAGACCATGTTTATTAGCAATTCATAGGGAGTAAACTTAAGGCACATGCACTATTTAAATATCTACTAAACACCCATTACTTGTTGAAGGCTACTTCCCTATATTTATAAAGTACAAGGGATGGGATTTGGTTTGGGATTCGGAAAGGATTCAGCATATTTCAACACCTTTTTTGTGTATGCTAGAACCGAATTCTAATTTGCATATGTAAAATATGTGTGGGAAGGGAAATCACATTGCGTTTTTCCCCACCTTTCCAACTCCTAATCTGTATGTGCAAATTAGGATTTGGATCAGTATTCGGCCAAATCTTTCACAAAGGAAAAAGTGGATTTGATACATCCCTATAAAGTACCAATGGGTTCCCAGAAACAACATAATTTGCATGTTATAGGGATGTTTTAGATTATGTTGAATTTACAGCTTAAAAGAGAAGTCTCCCCTCCCTGCGCTAAACCTCTCCCCCCCGCAGGCCCCCTTCCCCTAAGTTGCTACTTACCCCCCCCTCAGCGCAGGTCCTGTCCATGGAGTTTGCAGGCACCATCTTCTCTCATGCAGTCTTCTTCCTGGATCCATTGGTGCAGTAGGAGGCATTTGCTGGTTCAGCTCTACTGCGCATGCACCGAAAGTCACAAAGTTTTCCAATTGAAACCATGACTTTTGGCGCATGGGCAGTGGAGCTGAACCGATAAATGCTCCTACTGGGCATGCGCCGCCAAGAATCCAGGAAGAAGGCAACTAGGGAGAAGATGGCACCTGCAAACTCCATGGACAGGACCGTAAGTAACAACTTGGGGGCATACGCCATGGGGAGGGTAGACTTCTCCTTTAAAGTTATAAGCTCTAGAGACTCATGAATTCAATTCACTGCCAGGCTACAAGTTGGTCAAGCAACATGTTCATGGTCTACCTATGTGGTTTAAATTGTAGGGGCAGATTTATCAAAAATGTGATATTTTCTGAAGAGGAGCGTAAGCAGAGTTTCGGTAAGTTATTTCTTAATAAAGGCTTTGCGATTTTAAAGTTTATCCCTTTGATCAGAAATGCACTTGTTAAGAGTCACTGTCCAATATAGGGTAGGCTCTCGCAAACCCTCAATGAATTAATCAAATAATATCTGGTGCTTAGGGATAGAGGTCCGGCAACCTCAAACACAATTAGAACTGAAAAAAAAAACCACCGGCACACAGACCTGTAGCAAGCAAGGCGTGCCTTGCACGTTTAATGCAGTATTGCAGTGCAATACTGCATTATCACACACCTATCTATTCATGCCCTCTCATATCCATCTCTCTTATTTAATTCAGTTCAAGGTTAGTAGGGCAACTTGGACCCATGAAACTCATACTGGATGACTGCTGAATAAGATGCTAAATAACAAAAATTATATTCAAATGGTCACAACTTCACTCTCATCATACTAAAAGCTAATTTAAAGATGTACAACCACTTTAAAGGCGAGCATGCCCTTTGACTATGTTTACTTTCCTATTTATTTCCTAGATTTTGCTTCAAACAGATGAACCGCTATATACTGGTTGCTAGGGGCAGAGAGCTAGAAAGTTTCAACACGAACCTGCATTTTATATATTAAAGTGCATATATAAAGTGCAAGGAAAGAGGAATTAACTTTGTGGGGTCAATATGCAATAAGCAGTTCTTTTTTTTAGGAAAAAAATTTAAACAGCATGGGGAGGGGGTGGAGTAGAGCAGCATTGCATGGTCATGTTACCTGCATTTTCCAGGCTTAAAGTAACACCAAACAATGTAAGTGTTTTGAAGTCTTGAAAATATAATGTAGTGTTGCTCTGAACTGGTAAAACAAATGTGTTTGCTTCAGAAAGACTACTATAGTTTATATAAACAAGTTACTGAGCAGCCATGGGGGCAGCAACTCAAGCTGGAAAAAAAAAAAAAAGAAAATGAGGCACAGGTTACACAACAGATAAACTCTGTAGTAGTAAAATGGGATTCTTCAGCACTTGTCGGTTAATTATCCTGTGCCTGAATTGGATTATAGGTTCATTATGGCTCAAACTGTTGAGGCAATGTAAGAGAAGGCAGTGGATAAACAGACCTGATTTTGCTGGGGAACCCCCATTTTGCAACATTGTTTTAAAAAGTTACAACAAGGAGTTAAGAAAATGCTGCTTTCAATTGCAATTGTTTTTACAACTTTAAATGGCACCTGCTGGGGCAAAATTGTACCCCCAACCAAAGGTGCGGGCTGATAGAGCCCGCATTCCGGTTGGGGGTTTCACTATTTTTTTTTTTTTTTTAAATGCCCCTCGCAAGCGCTAGCGGCGAATTGTGACCGCTTTTTCATTCTGTGCATGCGCGTGACGTCAGTAAGATGTGCGCTTGTGGGGAGACGGCTGCTCACTCCGGGAGCTCCCTCCCGGAGCGAGACCGCTAGCGCTGGCGAGGGGCATTTAAAAAAAAATAAATAAATAGTGAATCCCCCAACCGGAATGCGGGCTCTATCAGCCCGCACCTTTGGTTGGGGGTACAATTTTGCCCAAACAGGTGCCCTTTAAGGGCTGAACTCCAGGAGCGTTTTCCATCGGATTGGCAAGACACAGGCAACAGATTGGATGTAGTGGTATTCATCAAAATATAATGGGACGGAACAAAAATCACAGGTAAAAACTACACATGCTTGCTGCATTCACATCCGACAGTCATGTAGTGTCAGATAAAATGCGGTTTCTACCTGCGATTTTTCGTTCATTCCCATTATATTTTGACGTGTGCCACTACATCCGATTTGTTGTCTGCGTTTTGCTGTTCTGACAAGATCCAACGGAAAATGACCATGGAGTTCAGTCATAAAAATATTTAAGAAATTTATATTGGAATGTTGCTTAGAATTTATCCTCTTTTATTATGCATTTTTTTTTCTTTTGGGGTTGACTTTCCCTTTAGCGTAAAAGGGGGACAAAAAACCTGTACAGCATTCGAAAGCTGCTTCTCTTATTTACACTCATAAAAAAAATGTGCTATTTGTAGCTCCCTTCTGTATATCCCTTCTGATGTTGCCTTTACTATAGCCATCAGATGCAAACACAAAAATACAATAGGAAAAAATTGCAAAGAGCAAATCTTTGCGAATAAAAAATTTGCCAGATGCAATATAATATTCTTCGCTAGGCTTTTATTGCATTGTGAATTGCGCATAGTGAACCTTTAACACTTGTTTGGGGTTACAATAAATATTCTATCTCCAAAAATTGTAAATTTTCACAAAAGCAATTTGGCAGCAAATTTTGCAAAGGAAGTATTTGAGGTCTTTAATCAGTCAAAAATGGAACAAACACGGTCACCAACATTCGCAAAGATGTTTGTGAATGTTTTTGCACAAACAAAACATATTCATTTCCCCCATGAGTGCAAAGCACAGTCTCTCCTGGACTAAAGCTCTTCAAAGTCTTTTGCATGTTATTAAAGTTTTACACATACAGAGATTTGTAGTTCAGCAACTTCTGGGTTGACACGTTATAAACACATGCAGATAGCAAGACATGGAAGATGTAGGCGTTGCAATGTAATGCTGAACCAACCATGAAATAAACAAGAGGAAATCCCAAAGTAAGTGTTAGCCCATTTGTCAAAGTGTGCTATAGTTAGCAATAACATCAACATTTTTATTTTTTTATTTTTTAGTATACTACGGAAAAAAAAAAAAACAACACATATAACATTTTAAAATCTTTAAGAAATTTCAAAACTCTGCTTGCGCTCCTCTTCAGAAAAGGCGATCCATCGTGCGGCGCTCAATTTCTCCTCCCTGCTTTCCTTATAGGAGATAACCAGGGAGGAGAAGTAGAGTGCCACATGATGGATCGCTGCCCGGACGCCTTTTCTGAAGAGGAGCGCAAGTGGAGTTAAGGCAAGTTATTTCTTAGTAAACTTTAAAATCGCAAAGCTATTATTGGTTGGTGGGGTTTCTTCGTAGCATACAAACAATTTTTTTTATGTTACTGGTCCTTTAAAGGGGTTGTTCACCTTCAAACAACTAGTTATTTTCACATAGATCATCTAAAACAATTTTCCCAATAACTTTCTATTTTCTGTGTGTGACTTTTTTTAATAGTGAAGTGTAAAGTGTCATTTTTTACTTTCTGAAGCAGCTCTGGCAAGGGAAAGTCGCCAACACTGTAAAATGTTCTAAATGAATATTTAGTTGATAAATTTTTTTATCTTTGTCCCTGCAGGGAACGCTGGGTTTCATTAGAGGCAGCGGTTTGATACAATAGTTGCTAATACTCCAGAGATGCTGCTGAAAAATGTATCAAATAATTGGATCAACTAAAATTGGCCATACACAGGGAGATCCCTCCCCGATATGCCCACATGTAGGTGGGCAATATCGGGCTGATCTGAACGTGGAACCTAGGGCCCAATGATGGTATCAGAATGAATCGATACAGGTGGTTGGATTGCGGGACCACATCAACACACAGATGTGGCCGGGATCAGATGGGATTTTTTTAACCTGCCAAATCGATATCTTTTTGGTCAGATATTGTTTGGGGAAGCCAGTCAGATGGCCCCACACAGGCCAATAAGCCAACGACTTGGTCCGTCGGCAGCTTTTATTGGCCTCTGTATGGGGGCCTTTCATGTAGCAAAATTGTAACAGTTTAGAGTCTGAATTACTGAGCTGCCAGACTCCAACACCAGAGACACCAGCATTCAACTTTACACTTAAATTTTGAAAAAATAATAAAAAATAAATAATGGTCCTAGCGCCCGCCCACACTTGCCTCTCCCAGCGCAAGCATTTGCGAGCCTGTGCATAAGCGCCAGCGAAGCGTGCTATTGAACGGGGACCCACAGATCCACATAATGCGGCTGGGCGGCACACCACCTCTATTTTTATTTTGCCACCGTGGCCCGGCCTATTTGGCCTTGCCACAAATTCGGGCCTGGAGGAAAATAAAAAGTCTTTATTTCTGGGGAACAATCTAAAAACAACCGAATTGAAAAAAAAAAAGTGTTTGGAAGGTGAACAGCCCTCTGCAGCTCTTGCTTAACTCCCAGCAGCACTTAAGCAGAATAAGTCTGACATGGGATGCTGGGAGTTGTAGAAGAGCAATCGCTGCGGAATTGGACGCTACAGATACTCATCTCGAACTATGTGGGGTTTTATTTCTGCTCATAAACAGCTGTTGCCACTCACTCCCTCCCTCAACCCCCCAGTGGCATTAAGGAATACTGGGAGTTACAGCTGAACAGGGACCATAGAATGAAAGGTTGGAGTTACCTTCTGGATAAAGCGATTTTGTTTAAAAGCAGCTGCGGCATTAGTACGTGTTGCACATGTCTGGGGGTGGCCACACACAAACAGAAGGACAGCATGATACTCACCCCCAAATGACATAGTTGGTCTTAACATTCTTGGGCCAGGAGAACTCCCCGAAGATAACTTCATCTCCTTTCACGTTGATCTCCTTCTTTTGGATGTTGTACTGACGCAGAACGCTCAGCACGTCCGCCATCTTCTTCTCCTCCGCCTCCTCACTACTCCCGAGGATGCGTACAACCTACTAGCGGTCTTCCTCGAAAGCCTGTTCCGACAACAGCAAGGACCCAGATGGACCAGCTGCCCCACGCAATGCCTGCCCAGATTTCACACAGGACCAAGGTGTCAACCTGCCCGATAGATGGCCTGAGCCTTCTACAACAAGGACGCAACGCATCAGAGCTGTCCCAGAAAATGCCTGTTTAGAAGTGCAGACCCCACGCATGCGCATAAAAAGATTATTTTGCCTAGCAGTGTACCTGTTTGTATTGGTAACTTAGTAGCGTAAACACATTTACCTGTTCAACATGGTTAATTGCATATAGGGGAAACCCAGTGAGCCTCACTGCAGATATTTATGGTTAAAACGAAATAGATGTATAATTTGTTCAACAATGAACTAGTTGTAAATCAATAAAGAATGCGCTTCATTAAGCGCCAATAGGTCCATCCACTGAGCTATTCTTCTCATTATTTAATATGTGATGTCATACAAGCATGCAATCGTGTAACTGCTGATACACTGAGATGGTTCTTTTTTCTTTCTCCTTTGTTTTCTCTTCTTCTTTTTTGTGTTCCTTATTGTATTGTTAAAAGCATAAATAAAACATATATAAAAAAAAAAAAAAAAAA
>CM044438.1:93516894-93531978 GCA_024363595.1 Xenopus borealis
AAAAAAAAAAAAAAACAATGAACTAGTTGTAGTTTGTTTCAGCCCTACAACTCCCAGCATCCCCCAAGTGAGGATGTTGTAATGTAACAACAGCTGGATATATATATATATATATATATATATTACACAAAAGCCAGTGGCGTAACTACCAGGGGTGCAGAGGGTGCAATTGCACCAGGGCCCCTACCCCCTTGGGGCCCATCAGAGCCACGATAATGGTAATAGCAGGCTGTTATCTAGGAGGAAATTTTAGAGCACATATGCTATCAATACTCCAGCATGCGATTTATAGAGGTAAGGGCACAACAGCAGGCCCAGGTGCCCATCCTGTACCAAAGCCCACTAGGGAGTAGTTACGCCACTGACAAAAGCCGTAAATATCTTGTAAATTATATCCTTATAAACGGTGAGTTCTGATGTCATAAGTTATAAACGGTGAGTTCTGATGTCATTTCTGTCACATGACTCCCTGAAACTTGTGTATTATAATAAATAAAGTACCCCCAGTTGCAAAATATGAGGATATTAGAAGTTACCTCGGAGTTCCATGACCTGTATAAAAACACTCTGCCTTTGGCCTCGTGTTTTTATATGGTCATTAATCTCCTCGGTAACTTATAATATCCTTATATTTTATAAGAGGGGGTACTTTATTCACTATATATATATATAACACATTAGAGACAGCTATCAATGGCAGGGTTGCCACCTGGCAGGTAAAAATGTTGCTTGATGCAAATGTTATGTATAGGGAAAAACTATAAAAATATAGGACGGCCGGTATTTTTTTCCAGAAAAGGTGGCAACCCTAATCACCGGTGATGTTGGCCATAACAACCCATCCGATATTTGCTTTTGTTTTCTAACTTGTAGGTGACTGTTCATATATATAATTGGTGGTTGGTTGCTGTGGGCAACATCACTCTTGACCATTGTCTCCACAGTGAATAGATATGTATCTAAATGTGCCTGTAAGCAATGAATGCTCTTTCTATGAAAGTTGCTACTTACCCCCTCAGCGCAAGTCCTGACCGTGGAGTTTGCAGGAGCCATTTTCTTTCATGCAGTCTTCTTCCAGGATCCATTGGCGTTTGGCAGCGCATGCGCAGTAGGAGCATTTGCCGGTTCAGCTCTACTGCGCATTCGCCGAAAGTCACGAAGTTTCAGTCAGAAAACTTCATGCACTCCCTCTGCCTCTACTCATTATTTAGACCCTTTGCTTTAAACCCATGTATTCAGCCAAAAACACACTTTGACTCCTATTCATTTTACAATAGGCTGCTTACTGGGGAATATTTGCCAGGAGTCACACTATGCTATATATTGTGGGGAATGTAAGTATGAAAGATAGGACAGGTGTTGCATACCTATCAATCCATATGAGCAATTGTTAGGATTAAAAGGCTAAACACACGAGAAAATATGTATGAATCAGCAATGCCAGTTAAAGGAACGGTAACATCAAAATTTTTTATTAAAAAATTTGTTAGAATACAAGGAATAAAAAAACACCAAGACAGATTAAAATTTTAAATTGCAAAGCCTTTATTAAGAAATAACTTACCAAAACGCCACTTCCGCTCCTCTTCAGAAAAGGCGACATGGCGACCATCCATAGTGCAGTGCTGGATTTCTCCTCCCTGGCTGGAGAGTGCTGGAAAGCTGTGGCAGCAAGCGATGCTTAGCGAGAGTGCCCCAGGGCGGGTGGCAGCGCAGGAGGCAGGGCTCACAGACATCGCTGGTTGTCTCTTTATCCCCTCTTGGTGCATCTATCAGTGCAGGAGTGAGTCCCATGGGTGACTACACAGAAGGAAGACGCACCAGCTCCAGCCAGGATCGCACCATTTATCTGCTGCTGTCTGCTGCACCTTGATTGTCTCTTCATCCCCTCTGGGTGCATCTATCAGCGCAGGAGGAGTGAGTCCCGTGGGTGACTGCACAGACGGAGATACAGCAGCAGATAAACGTTGCGCTCCCAGCTGGATAGCCTTCTTCAGATCCAAATCAGAGGACAGGTGCTGGCAGCTGCCCACGTACAGGAACTGAGCCTGCTCCTCTCCCTCAGTCTTCTGGTGGTAGAAGTAGTTGAAGTTGGACACTATGACAAGCACCGGCAGCATGCAATGCTCAGCGCAGGAGGAGTGAGTCCCGTGGCTGACTGCACAGAAGAACGGCGCACCAGCTCCAGCCAGAAGCGCACAGTGTAGCTGCAGCTGTCTTCTGTTCGAGTATCCTGTCTTGTTTTTTTTGTATTCATTGTATTCTAACAAATTTTATTAAAAAAAATTTGATTTTACTGTTCCTTTAAAGGGAACATGTCACCTAAAGAAATAATTCCAAATCTTATGTTATGATATGAAACAAAATAAACTTCACTTATGCTAAATAAAGTATTTAAGTCTTAATTATCTTAGTCTTGGAATTCACAATCACATCACATAGGCAGGTGCCATTTTGTGCAAGCTTTGCATTGTGCTAAAATATTGTTTATGTATCAGAATATGGCACCTGATGCCAATGTCCATACACTGGCTACACAATTAGAAAGTGAGGAGGAAGCAGGAAGTGGGGAGTGAAGTGAAAGTAATTGCTTGCTCTGCAAGGCATAGAGTAGGGACAATAACTATATTATTGAAAGCTGACATTTTAAAATGGTTTATAACATATTAATTTTATTAACATAGTTTCTTACTTGAAATTAAAAATGTTTTCTATGAAGCAGGAGTCCTATTTATTGATTGAGTGAGTTTACTATGATGCTATGTGATGTTATAGGTGGGCCTTCACTTCTGGTGGGTTGAGTGCTCCATTTGTACTTAGCTGTATATACATTTAAAATGTTTTCTCACAACGAGCCAAGATTACAACTCTATAGATACCTCCAATTTCACCATGCCTTTAAAGCTCAGTTCTCCTCCTTGGAAGTGATGTACAATACCCCTCCAGTGGACTTACTTCATGACCAAAAGCGGGAAAAGTTGACATCCAGGCTGTATCATGAACTCATAGGCACAATCCCACCAACATTTAACAGAGCCCAGTGATACTGGCAGCAGGTAATTTCAGCCCTTAGTGAGGAGCAGTGGGATGAAGCCACTGACTAACTCTATGGTGACGTAATCTCTCTGCATGGTAGGCTGATCCAATACAAGTTTATCCACCAGCTCTACATTTCTCTGGGAAAAGCTTCCAAAAATGGGCAGAGAACTGGAGTCTAGGTGCCCAAGATGCCAGGAGCCAGAGGCATCATTTTCGCAACCCCAGTACAAAGTTTCTGGAGGCAGGTGACAAGGTATTTGGCTGACAATCTGGCACTTCCCAATGTGCGTTCCCCGTAAACCTGCCTACTAGGCTTAGTGGAGAAACCTGTGCTTCTGAATAAAACCAGAACGGGTCATACTGTATTATGCCAAAAAACTGGTTATAATGAACTGGATGGGTACCAAAGGCCCCACTGTTACTCAATGGGTTCATTTAATCAATAACCCCCCTCCATTAAGCTCACTAATATGACTAGGGGGTGCCCAGATAAGTTTGGAGAGGCTCTTGGGCAGGATGTTGTTTAGAATATTGTATTAATATACTGTGCTGTATAAGACAATTTAATCATAAACCTTTTTGGTGGCTCCTCCAATAAGGACCACCGGAGACACCAAATGCCAATGCTGAATTTCAATTGTGAACCAAATGTTGTGTTGTTTGCATATCCTCCTCTTCCCCCTCCCTTGTATGAAAATAAAATAAAGACTAAAAAATGTTTTTCTGCAAAGAAAAAGCCCAGGCGCTTATTACAATATGATTGCTAACAAATGCAGTGTCTACAGACACATTTTATCATTGCCAAGCAAACCCTCACACAGTCTTTTGCATTCCGACGAAATGTTAATACACTTTCATAGCATATGAAAAACAACTAGAATATGGAGGACATGTTATCTTCTCAGGCCCAGACTGAGACTGAGTAAAGTGAAAACCATTGGAGGTGGAATAGCAGCATTCGCACTTCCGCTATGCCGCTACACTTGGGGGCAGATTTACAAAATTTGTGTGAAGAGATCGAGTTCGATCGAATACCGATCGTAAGATTTTTTCGGAGGATTGAATATGCCAATTTGGCATCTTCGATCACCGAATGATCGAATATTCGAATATTCGATCATTCGATGATCGAAGGATTTAAAATTGTAAAATCATTCGAATGCCTACTTCGGCAGATTGAACCTACCGAATACCAATAGAAGCCTATGGGAAAAAGTAATGATTTTTTCGTGAAATCGAATGATCGGTATTCGATGGTACGATTTCATCGAGAAATCGAATATCGAGGAAATTAAAGCCTAAACCTATTCGATAAGCATTTGATAGTCGAATGCCTATCGAATGTATTTTTCTTTTAACAGTAAAATGAACCAGATAAAAAAAAGTATGCCTGTTGTTTGCCAGCCTGATTATTAAGTGTCTGGGGTATCTGTTAATACCTATGTGATGATGGATTCTGGGAGGCAGCCAGTTTCATTGTCAGGTTGGAGTTATTGTGGCTAAAACTAAGGGGTTAGTGCTTTGCAGGCTTTCCAGGTCGTACCATGAGGGATTGGTTGTAGATTTTTTAAAATGTTTTTAAAAATCCTCCATTTTTACATGTGCCTGAAGATTCTCCAATTTGCCTGTAGATGTCTCTAGAGGTCTACCTGATCTTTTATAAAATGTATTCTGTCTGTACTTCCTCTTCCTTAAGCAACAACTTGTTTCTGTATTAACCAAGCACCATATTTCAGCTTCCTTTAAACTCTTTTTATGTAATATATATCTATACATATATATCATACTATTAATATTTGTAACATTTTAAAAAAATATGGATGTCCTTTTCACAGTCACAGTAGTCCCAAAATTGGACCATTGGATCCAGATTCCAAGAAGACAAAATATTGCAAACCTAGATACAAAGCGGATACTTGGAACCAGGTAGTAAGTAGCAAATGTAAATTTGCAGCTGACGGAGAGCAGCCACTTTTATTCTTAGATACGTTTGTTAGCGGTTATATAGAATTATAATGAAAATTAAAAAGCACAAATGGCCTAGGACCTCCAGGAGATACTCTGATACTCTGGCAAGTCTGACCCTGTTTTTTAGATTGAGCTTGTGCCTGGGTAACACAGGTGCCTTCCGTTATGTTGTGTTACAATCACATGAAGTGTATACAGATGGTACCCATCCATGCATGACTATTAGGAAGCCTTTATTTTTTACCTGTACTGGGAGTTCTTGGTCCAGAGAGTGAGGTGAGTACCTTTGTTAAACAATCAAGGAAACACTAGCAATAACACAGATGTATACACATAGGTAAAAACTAGTGATGGGAGAATCGACGAAACGCCGCCGCATCTCGTTTTGGACCCGCACATCCGTTTTTGGCGTCGGGAAAACGGATGCACGCATCTAACACAAGACGCCGGGGAATTTTTGCCAGGCAAAATTTTGCGAATCGCGGGAATAAATTTGCCCATCACTAGTAAAAACTGTTTAAAAATATAATTGGCTTTCTGTTTGAAATAACATGAATAATATGCCAATATCAGCTGCCATTCAAGTGCTGTACTCAAGGTCAATGTTATACCAGTAAAATTAAGGAGTGCTGGAGTTCGCTGCTATGCCCTTCTAAAAACCTGGCTGGGGGGGTTCAGTGTTCCTATAATACAAATGAAAACAAAGTAGACACTCTCCAAGTGCCACAACTTACAAGATATTGAGACTTCAGCGCGCAAACCAAAATCTAATCCAACACCTATGTAGGAATAGTGAGAATACATTTTGGCTGTGGTGTTTCTCAGTTCTTGGACTGGCTATGTTTGTTTGGTGGTTGGGCAGCACATGTCCAGGATGATTGGTTCATATGGCTGGTTTTTCTAGCTAAAGTAGGCACCTGCTTTGAATGTTTGTTTAGAAGTGTGTTCATGTCCTAGGACCTAGATAATATTGAGCTTTGCGTTTTTCCTGGGTGAGTGTTCTTAGTTTTGCTACTGTGTATGCTGGGTAGTGGTGCTAAGCTCTGAAATAATAATTTCATGTACAGTTATATAGAAAACTTGGACAAACAGAAGCACTAAATTTCAAGGAAAGCTGTATTCACTATGGGTTATGTTATGCACCCCCATTGAATCCAGTCACTATGTTTTTCCCTGGACCAGTGCACCCTTTAGGAAAAAGCAAACTGCCACTCACCATGTCACTTATATTTCTCAGAACTCCCTCTTCAGAGTCAAATATTCAGATGTCTGCTTTTTGGAAACCCTGTGCTAGAAACAGAACTATGCCTGGCCCTAGTGAAGACATCTATAACTTGTTGAGAATGGTCTTTCATGGACCACATGGCAGTCTCAAAGTTCAAACAATCAAATATAATGTGAAGTCAGTCTCTGGTCTTCAGCAATAGATTGATTTGCGGTTTCTGTTTCCCCATAGCTCGTCAAAGGCCGGCTGTCCCCACCATCTGTTTAAATGTTTGAGGGTTTAGCCCATTCTCCCTAGTCCACCACCCAGATAAGGACCAATAGGATGAAGACTGCAGAAATTGTCAGAAAATGTGTACTGTATTTGTAATTGTAAGGGTCTCGGCCGTAGCAAGAGCATCTGCATACAGCATTCCAAAGTTCCCTGATCTACAACACAGTGATGGGGAGAAGTGTCCTTGACACGTGAGTGCCTAGCACTAATGCTCATCCCTGTAAAATGGGGCATGTTGTCAGGATCTGCCAAGATAAAGGGCTCCATAGCTTTCCTGATGTGAAGTTGTGCTGAAGAACCCACCAGGTAAGTCTGCCTTGTGTCTGAGAAGAGGTATCTGCTGTAATAGATTTTGATGGTGTACAAACTAAATAGAAAATGCAATTCCCTTCTTCCAAGTCAATTAACTGTCCACTGTCCCTGCCTTCAAATTCCTTGTAGTCTTTTAGCCATTTGGGTTATAGATGACCGAATAATGAATTTAATTTAGCCTCAAAGCTGGTGCTTATTTTTGAATTCCTGGCTTGGAGGCAAGCTTTAGTTGCATAAAAACCATCTGTACTGCCGTACACAGCCTCCTGTAGGCTGCCAGTCCCCATAGAACCATCAAATATCCAATCAGTGCACTTATTGGGCGTCCACTGGAACTTCTTTTCCATGCTTGTGTTGTTCTCCAACTGGTGCTGCTGGATGGTCCATGCACTTGTTAGTAGTAGCCTGTTGTGGTAAAAGGTGCATTATGGCAGACAGCCAGGGCAAATAATCTCTTACTTTTTACAGTGTTTGGCAAAACAAATGAACTGGAAGATGAGCCAGCATTGTATTCACCAATGAGTAATTGAAAAGTTTTGTCCTGTTATCAGATTTTAAAGGATAATCAGCACTGACAAGAAGGGCCACTAGAGGAATCTTATTTCTAAGAAGGGTTTGCAATCACATTATTTTCTTATAAATGTGCAGCAGAAAATAAATATTAATGTGCATTATTCTACATGGCAAGCCTTTTCATCATTGCAGGGCACCTAATAAATTAGCGTCTACCAGTGATTTTAATTGTCCTTATTTGCTATTCTCTTTTTTTAAGTATATATCAAAGTTGGTTTTATTTATATTATTTTTGGCAGTGAGTGGAGTTCCCTCTTCAATATAATCACCCAGTCACAGAAACTTGCTGTTGGTTCAGCAAAGTCAGTTTTCCTGAGCTGAGGTATATCTTGCAGCTGTTCTAGTTTACTATGTTGCTGCACTGATCTTACACTCAAACCAATCTCAGTAACTTGCCCTCTCTTTCCAGATTACGTCTCGTGCCACCTCCAATACGTTTCCCGTTAACATACACCTGGGGACCCTGAAGGCAAAATATAAATACAAGTTACCAATGGAAAAAAATGTAGATGACATTATGTGATATTCTAAGCATGCAAAATACAATGCTATTTGCACAACAGGTCTAGTATAGGACCTGTTATCCAGAATGCTCAGGACGTGGGGTTTTTCAGGATAACGGGTCTTTCTGTAATTTGGGTCTTCATACCTTAAATCTACTAGAAAAACATGTAAACATTAAAAAACCCCAATAGGCTGGTTTTGCATCAGATAACATTAAAGCATTTAGATGTACATAGTACTGTGTGTAAGAACATTACAAATAAAATACAGTGGAACACACACAGTAAGTATATTATCCTTGTGCATCACTTCTACTTAATATCCCAGACTATTACACATGCAGTCCTGGTCCCTGGACTAGTATCCTCTGCTTCAAGAGCTCTGAATAAGACTTTCTAGCTGTGCTCAACACTGTGTCTACAACCATATAATCATCTGACTCACTTCATAATGAGGAGATATTTTTAAATTAATCCTTTAACAAAATATATCATAAATACCTACCTGATCTGACCCTGCTCCTGGTGACTGAAGTATAATGAAGGCATGTCTATATGGTGCGACATGCCACTGGGCAGCTGAATTCCCCTTTAAAGCTCATTAATAGACTTGGATGTACCTATTGAATAGGTAGAATCTCATTCATAGCTTTACCAAGCAACTACTACATGGAATATTACTACACATGTTTTATTCACTGTAGCCCTTTAGCAGAGATCTCTGCCTCTACAGATGCCCCCAATAACCCCACACTTTATTTTCTGTTTAGTCACTGCACATGCTCAGAACTGTTGTCTATATACAAAAAATAAAATTTGGAAACAATCTGGCTCCACAAAACATGGCACAATAGAAATGCTGATGTAGTCTGGATCAGAACAGATACAACACTATCCTGGTAGCATCAGCTTCCTCTATCAGATAATCCATTAATGACTTAACTGACTTTCCCAAGATTGCAAAAGCGGTTTATAAAGGAAGCAGTTTGGGGTAATTGAATTAAAAGCCACTGGAAGCAATAAGCAAAACTCCTCCCTGGACCTTTTATAAAAATAAAAAAAAAATGTTTACAATAATGTTCCCTCGTAAAAAACAAACTGTTAAATATTCATCACTACACAACTATGAATGTGATCTTGTAACATACCTTTTTACATTACCAGTTGAGATCATGTAAATAAATTAAAAATGACTTGACAGACTAACCCGTGTGGGGTGTGAAGTTGTAAGCCAGTGATTCTCACATACAAGTCAACTACTCAAAGGCCCATGCTGGTGATGGCTAATCAAAGACAAGCATCCATTAAACATTCCTGGTGTGGGACATCTGGCCCTGGAGATTTGTTGACATTACTTTGTCTAGAAGTATCATTATCTTGGGTCAACCAAGGACAGTATTTGTAATGCAAGTAACTATTACTTATCTGCGAAAATGATAAACATGACCTATGGCTAACTTTTAGGGGCAGATTTTCATTTAGAGTTGCATTTTTGGTCAAAACCACATCTCGACTCTAAAAAATTCAATAGGTCACCACCTAAAACCTGCCGAGTTCATGTAGAAGTTAAAGGCAGAGGCCCGTTGACCCTTTGAAGATATGAATAGCCTTCCGGACAGCTGAGGGTTTTTTTCTCAAGAAAAAAAACAAATTGAGTTCTGTTCAAATTTTATTCTAATTTGATTAGAATTTTTGGGTCCGTAATATTCGTTCGAATTTTAGACAGTTTTTTTTTTTCTTTAATAAGATGCCTTTCAAGATCATCCGAGGTAAATATAAAAAATTTCACCTTTGAGAAATCTGTCCCTTAAAGGAGCAGTAACACCAAATTAAAGTGTTTTCAAGTAAACAAAATATCATGTAGTGCTGCCCCGCGCTGTTAAAAATCTGTTTGCTTCAGAAACACTACTATAGTTCATATAAACAAGCTGCTATGTAGCAATGGCGGAAATTGAAAAACGGCTATATGGCACAGGATAAGTAATGGATAATGGATAACATTATGTTCTACAGAGCTTATCTGCTGTGTAACTTGAGCTTTTTCTCCTTTGAATGGCTGCCCCCATTGCTACACAGCAGCTTATTTATATTAACAATAGAATTGTTTCTGAAGCAAACACAGCAGTTTTACCAGTGCAGGGCAACACCGCATTATATTTTTATTACTTTAAAACAATTTCATTTTTTTATGTTACTGGTCCTTTAATGTAGATGAATATTTTATTAAAGGGTAGCTTTCTTAATATAGCACTTGATACAATCATTTGCAGCATACCAAGGCAAGTTAATATAAAGGCACTAATTGTCAAATTAAAATGTGCTTTGTCATGGTGATAAACAAAAGTCTGACTACCTGAATATCTAGGCAAGGTTCAACAACTTGAAAACAAATAAATGGCAATTGAATTGTATATGGTAATATATATTTTATGTAGGCATCATTAAAGGGGTGGTTCACCTTCAACTTAACTTTTAGTATATTGTAGAAGGGCCAATTCTAAGAAACTTTTCAATTGGTCTTCATTATTTATTTTTCATAGTTTTTTTAATGATTTGCAATTTTCTTCTGTTTCTTTGCAGCTTTCAAAAGGGGGTCACCGACACCATCTAAAAACAAATGCTCTGTAAGGCTACAAATGTATTGTTATTGCCACTTTTTATTACTTATCATTCTATTCAGTCCCTCTCCTATTCATATTCCAGTCTCTTATTCAAATCAATGCAGGGTTGCTAGGGTAATTTGTACCCTAGAAACCAAATTGCAGACACTGCAAACTAGAGAGCTGCTGAATAAAAAGCTAAATAACTATAAAACCACAAACAATAAAAAATGAAAACCAATTGCAAATTGTCTCAGAATATCACTCTCAGTATACTAAAAGTTAACTCAAAGGTGAACAACCCCTTTAAAACAATTTGTAGCAGTGTCCTGACAATGTTTTAACCCTGTGAGTATGGCAGAATTAATTTTGTCAGAACTTTACAAGAAATGTTTCCAATTATAAAAATCCTATTTTTTTTATCAGGGCAAGTGCAGTAATTATCATGGGTCAGTTGAAATCATGTTGGGGCACAGAGAAACTATATATAATATAGTAACTATCATTGCATCAGTGGCAAAGAATAAGTATCCCACTGGTATAGAGGCTTGATAAAAAAAGTCTAAACTACAGCACCCTAAGCGGGTTAAAGAAGAACTAAACCCTAAAGATTAATGTGGCCAAAAATCCTATATTTTATATACTGCATTTATTGCATCAGCCTAAAGTTTCAATTTCTCAATAGCAGCAGTAATCCAGGACTTGTCACAGGGGCTCACCATCTGCAATACTCTCCTGCTCAGTGGGCTCTGAGCAGCTGTTGAGAAGCTAAGTTGTCACAAATTATCAAGCAGAAAATGAGGGTTGTCTAATATAAGCTGAATTATTGTGCTAATTGCACTGGTTTCTGTGCTGTCGTAGTAATTATCTGTATTAATTACTAATCAACCTTATATTGTGAGATTTACATTCTATGAATTCTGTATATTGTGAGTGGGTCCCTAAGCTCAGTAAGTGACAGCAGCACAGATCACGTGCAGGGAATCAGCAGAAAAGAAGATGGGGAGCTACTGGGGCATATTTGGAGGCACAGTCCTTCACTGCTAAAGGGCTGTAGTTGCCTTGGGCTGGTATAGAAGCTCAAAGCCATAATGAGCAACATTTTTAGCTACTTCTTTATTTACTCCTAAACAATTAAGAATAGCAGTAGTAGATTGTAGAGTGGCCATTAAACATCTAAATTCATCTGTGCCAAATTGAACCACACACATTTTTGTTGGCATGACTCCTTTGCACTTATAAAAACTAATATCCTGGACCAACCATCAGACACACATAAGATATCTATTTACTATTTTTACTCACCTCCTAGCTGAATAATAATGGCACCTGGCCACAGGCTCAGACCTTTCACCACTGTGGACCACACAAGGACCATCACTTCAACATAAAACAACATAAGGGAGGATTTCAGATAGTGCCACTTATAAACATTAAATGAAATTGTGAGATGTCACAATGTTTCAAAGAAACGCCACACAATCAAGTTTACAGTCAATTTTATTTAAGAATAATGTACATTAGAAGTGAGGGAAAGACGAAAGGTTATTTGAGCTTTTTAGATGATAAAATATAGCAGGAGGTTTTCCTTTACAGGGCACCTACAAAAAGATTCCGCTTGATCAAAGACTCTAAAAAATGAGTATCTGCAGACAAATCCATTACAAATTAACTGGCTTCAGCCTCTGCACTTCAATATATTTATTGGTTTAAAGGAGAGTAAAAAAATGCATTTGAAAACACTGCAGCTCTCTTCATACCTGGAAGCAAAAATTACTGCATCTATCAAAATGCACAGCTCCAAAAGCTTTGGGGTAATGTATTGAAGGAAAAACACATTAATAACGTGTTGATAATTCACTGTGCCTGCCACTGAGTATATAAAACAGTAATAAAAAGGCAATCCAAAAGTTGAGTGTTTTGGCACAACTGCACTTTACTCAAAAATATTGATTCAGTAAGGCTTTAAGCACATTATTTTATACTAAAGAAAAAAAAAATCACTTGCATTCAATTAAACCCATATGATTTTTGTAAAGACTCAGTAACTGGAACTCTACACGTCAGTGCAATAAGAATAGAGCGAACATATACAAAACAATGCTTGCAGAAAAAAAAATCCCCGGTTTTCATAGTATTCCACAGTAGAGTAATTACAAAGTTAGCACAAGTTATTTCAACCTTTCCTTCTTACAAATAAATGGAAAAAAAAATATTTACAACTTTTTGAACATATGCAATATGCAAAAATATACATTGCTGGTACAACAAACATGAGGGGCTTAAGCCCAAGCAGATCTGTGAATTGCATCAGTGTGCAAAATGAGTACTAGCATTCACACAGTTGTGTAAATGGACTCCACTCATCTGTCAGAGGGTTATAAACTTCAATTGTATTTAAGAATTCATTGCCATCGAAACCACCTGCAGCATACATTTCATTTCCTACAACTACCATTCCTGCATTGCTTCTTGAAGAGGTCATGCTCCCCACCATCTTCCACTCATTTCTTTCGGGGTCGTATGATTCAACACAACTTAGAGCATGGGTACCATCAAATCCTCCAACCACAAATAGCTTTCCTGTTTAAAATAGGACAAAGGATGTTTAGCATTCAAATAGCAAGAAGAAAAGCAGCGCTCCATCTTTACTTATACAGAAATTTGTGTTCTGCATTAGTAGAACTCATACACAGGACTACATCACTAAACACAGACCTACATCAGTAAAAATATATTTTTTAAAAACTAGTATTTTCATTAAGTTTCTATGCAAGAACAGTGATGCCCCTCATACAACTTTTTTTCTTTAGTACGGGTATTGGATCGATTATTGGGACATCAGGTTTCTGAAATAGGGGTCCTTATGTAATTTGTAGTGCTACACCTTTAAAGACATGTAAACCCCTCCACAAAAAAGTAATCAGTGAACAGCCTGTTTGAAATCTTTAGATAACTGCCACTCTGGTTGTTAAAAGGTTCACATAAGGCTGCAGCAGCCCCTTAATCACTTAGAAATCTTTCTCCTCCTCTAATCCACTCTGCCCCTTGCCTCGGTAATTTGCTTTGGCTGCCGACTTATAATCATGCTCAGTTCTTCTCAGCTCTAACTAAGCACACCCTCCAGTCTAACAGTCAATGAAGATATAACATTTCTGGTTCACTTATAAACTGTAGTTGTCTGATCCTATTTTTTTCTCCTAACCACGTCTTCTGAGCTCAGCTTAACCATTACAGTGCTCAGCTCCAGCAGAACTTTTTATCAAAGTATATTGTGCCTGTGTAAACCTGCATTCTGCTTTGCAAGAACCTTTTTACAGCATACAATCCTTTTTGCAGATGTCAATGTTACTGATGATGTGTCAGAGGGAAAATGGCCTCAGGGAGAAAGCTGCTATTTGTTTTAGGGATATGTGATAACACTGGCAAATGGAGGGGTGTAAATGCAGTACAAATGATGTGGCCTGGCTGTCGAAGATATGACCAACTTATAATCATGGTTGGAAAATGTAGGCTTTACATGTATTTTAAGGTCACTGAAACAAAAAAGTAGGAATGATACAGCTTAAGGTGGCCATAAACGTAGAGATCCGCTTGTTTGGCGATGTTGCCAAACGAGCGTATCTCTCCCCGATATGCCCACCTTGAGGTCGGATCGCGGGACCGCATCAACGAACAGATGCGGCCGCGATCCGACGGGATTTTTAATCCTGCCCGATCGACATCTGGCCGACTTTCGGCGAGACATTGATCGGGAAAGCCCGTCTGAGGGCTCCCCACACAGTCTGTCGGCAGCTTTTATCTGCCCGTGTATGGCCACCTTTAGTTAATCAAGTAAAGGGTACTGTTATATCATTAGAGAGAAAATAGGATTCAGTTAAAATACAAGAGGGCTGGACTACAGCCTTTTGTGAGATATGACTGACCAGCTTTTGTATGGGAATCTGCAAGGAAATAAAGTTTGATATTAAAAGTTTGATATGCATACAGATTACCATCATAAACAGCAACACCAGCACCACGTCGGGCCATGTTCATAGGCGCCACCAATGTCCAGGCGTCATTTTCTGGATTATAGCATTCTACAGAATTAAGACAATTCCATGATTCAGCTCCTCCAATAATGTACATCTTGTTGGACAATTCACAAACAGCAGACTGGTGCCTCCCTGGAGGTTGTGCAAAATAACATAAGGTAAACCTGAGGCCACCAAATCAACATTCTGTTAAGGACAGTAAAGCAAAGACACTTACTGATGTTTAGCTGGGCGCAACATGTCCACATCCTTGTTAAGGGGTCAAACACATCACAGTTTTTAAGACCTTTCTGGCCATATGGATCTGAACCTCCAACAACATATAATTTTCCACTGAGAGCACACACACCTTTAGGAATAGAGGATTCATTAATAACACTACTAACCACTATAATTATGAGGAATTATTATAACCACTAATATAAGAAAATCATGATACCCCTGGATACATAGACAATGCAGAGAGCATGGTCTCACAGAGAAAGCAAAGGCTAATCCAACCTGTAATGAAAAAAAAAACCTTCCCCGGACCCATGTGTAGACCCCCTCCCTCC
>CM044438.1:93559745-93575340 GCA_024363595.1 Xenopus borealis
CACTATTAACTGATGCATTTTGAAAAAAACATTTTTTTCCCATGACAGGATCCCTTTAAACACATGCAAGAATTTGCATAGTAGCCTGTATGTGTGTGCACACTTCTAGAAAATTTCAGTGCTTCACTATGTACATGCTATTTCTGATAAATCACTACATGCAATTCCAAATCGCATAATGACTGGTGACTTGCATATAGTTGCATGTTGAGATCTGATGATATCAATGGGTGAATGTCACTACTAACTAAAACATAACTTTTATACTATTGCCATCAAGGCCAGAACATTATTCTATTTGTTCTTTTACAACTTTAATCTGAATGGTTAGTTGCAGGTCAGAAGATTGCAATGTTCCACATCAAAATGACAATATATAGTGAGAGGCAGAGGGTACTGGCACCCTATCTACATGAAATGCCTCTAGTGACTGGGCTTTTTTGCTGCTGGTTAAAGATTTTCCACTTGGAAATCATGAAAACACTTGGAAAAATACTACAGAAAAATGTGCATTGCACATGGTTCTTAAACAGCAACTCAAGAATTCTTCACAGCTCTTGAGAATTCTGAATAAAAAAAATGACAAAATATGAACCCATTGCTTGAAGAGGTTTGAATTTTGTCTTCAGAAACATGCAAGTAAAATTGGTAAATTTGTGGTTAAAGATTGGTCTGCAGAAGAGAATCAATTTTGAAAGCTGTTGAAAGCTGCTTAATATGATTTATGAGAACTCCAGTGCCTACGGCACAAGGTGCAGTGTCAGGAAAAGCGTGACAACTGCTGCCGTTTTCAAATAATTTTGAAAGAAATTATGATCCCTGTACTTACCTGGAAATAAAGGTTTATGGCACTTTCTTGTGAGTTATGGATAAAGATTTACATATTAAGTCTAATGGGACTTGCAATTCAATGTTAGGTCATGATTAGCCACTTTTACAATCACACCTTTTGCAAGATTTGCTTGGAAGATTACAACAATGAATGATTCTCCTCTATTGATACTACTGCTCCAACACAACCAACAAGCAAAAAATATTGGGGTCCATATACTGAAAACACAAACTTGGCCACTCAAGCTCAACACTATATCTTGCTGGAGAGATGGCTGCACAATCCCACAATGTCCCCATAGTTCTAATACAGCAAAACAAAAACATAAGTCAGCAGCACCATCTACTATAAAAAATACAAATCTTTATTTTGATCTGCTGAGGTTTTAAATGAGGCCAGGGCGTTACGGTTATGGGTTAGATATATGTTCTGCATTTGTTCCAAGCGCTGCACTACCCATCTGAACTCTCTCTCTAAAGCTGGCCATAGACGTAAAGATTTTTGAAAGATCCAATGGTTATCGTTAGACCATGTGTCACAAAACGATCGTTTAAATGCCCGATGTGTCCATCAACTAAAAAGACCATTTCAGGCGATATTGCCAGCAAAACTGAAGGATCGCAGCCTGAAACAGGTAGATTGCATGGGGACCGATAAAGATTTTCGAACCTGGCCGATCAATCTTCAGACCGATGTCGGATGAAAAATCGTAAGATGTACAATCGTTTGTATCCCACTAACCGCACGGTAATTTGACAGATTGTTCAGACTTTGCTAAGATCGGTCGTTTGGCAGGGAAAGATCGTTGCATCTATGGGGAGCTTTATAAATGACACAGATCAGGGTTCCATAGAAAATAGCCTTTTCTGTCCTTTAACTTGTTTATCACATTGACTCAGGGTGCCACATCATCTTGCCTTGCTGTGGATAAATCACGGTGTTCACTTATCTCCTTTAAATTTGGGTAACATTAAAGGGGTGGTTCACCTTCCAAACACTTTTTTCTGTTCAGTTTTCAGATTGTTCGCCATAAACAAAGACTTTTTTCAGTTACTTTCCATTATTTATCTTTTACTGTTTTCTGAATGTTGGTGTCTGTGGTGTTTGAGTCTGGCGGCTCAGTAAGTCAGGTGCAGACTCTTAACTGTTACAATTTTGCAACATTGTATTGATACATTTCCCAGCAACACCTCTGGAGTATTAGCAACTATTGTATCAATTCTAACAACTGCCTGTAATGAAACCCAGAGATTCTGCTCAGCAGGGACAAAGACAAGAAATGTATCCATTAAATGTATCCGTTTAGAAGAGTTGGGGGGCTCCCAGAGCTGCTTTAGAAGGTGAAAATTACACTTTACACTTCAACATTAGAAAAACGGTTACAAATAGAAAATAGACAGTAATTGAAAAAAGTCATTATTTATGGTGATCTATCTGAAAACAACTAGTTGTTTGAAGGTGGACAACCCCTTTAACGCACTTCCAAAGTGTTAATGTATCCCTCATGCAACCCTGGGCGAAGAATAAACACAATGCTCCATGTCCAAGACATGTGCAGTGTCACCCCTCTCTGCTTTTCACTGGCAACGATATGTAGGTATACCATGTGACCCACAGACCATTCACCAATTGTCACAATTACACCAATAGGAATCTGATCATCAAGCCACCTAGGAGACAAGAGTTCCTGAGACTTCATGCTTAAGTCTCATTCATTTACTCATTCATTAAGTGTTCATGCACTAATTGGGGGCTAAGCTTAAGGAAGTGGTGTGCGGGTGGCTGGGAATTAAGTGGAAAACATATAAGGAGAATACACAAAATACATTTGAAATTGACAATTTGTCAGATTGCTAAAAGTATCCGGTATTTCCTTGACTTATTAACAGGTCAGCTTATCTTGCATAGCACAAAGTAGTAACATACAACCTAAATAAATGATCATGGGTGACATTAAGAAAAGCAAAACTGGTAGACACATTTTAATACCATTTCTCCTAAATTGTGTAAAGGGAGATGATTCAAAGATTAAGTTACGATCGTTTTTAGCTTAAAGTTACTGCCGCAACATAAACAAAACTCATGTGATACAGATACTTGGTAAGAATATGTGAGCACGCAGCATCACAAAGTTCTGAAAGGCAACTAAATTTAAGAAACATTCAACAGGAGGCTTCACTCTATTACTACTGATTTGCAGAGCAATACCAAGTTTTATTTATATCAAAAGCACAAAGACAATGTTGTAACCAGTAGATACATCCCTTCGTGATGGTTATATAGATTGTTGGCAGGTAATATGCATAAACACTGTACTAAGCTAAAAAGGTTGCTATCTAATACAGAACACTTTGACCTGTTACAGGATTGAAAGGACGTGGGGTATTGCAAATGTATTTTCTGCAGCATGGAGCACAATGCCTCAAGGCTTATAAATATGTGAACATGAACGCCCATAGCACATGTTGGTCTTTTTCTGGACACAGAGATGCAACTTGTGACAATATTATTTGGGGAAAATCATCTTGTAAACCAACCATCTTCAATTAAGATGGTGGCAGGTGGATTTGGGAAAAGTGGCAGGTGGATTTGAAGGCTTATATGCAAGAACAGGACTAGCGGACGCCAGTTGAGATAAAATCTTTGTTTGCACTGATAATGATTTCATCAGGAAAAAGCAAACAATCAAAAGACTAGTTAAATCTGGCTGGTAACAGGAATTGGTCCTTGACCGACCCTGAAGCAGGCCTGCCTCAAAGGTAGAAATTCAACACAAATTGAAATGAACATTACACACCAAGTTTTAATAGCCCTGAATGGAAAAAATACATAAATATATACCTTTTTTTTTTTCTTAAATAGACATTCAGTGAAATCTAGCTAATTCCTCAGATGGCCAATAATTTAGGGAGAGATTTGAGGTAAAAACACTCTCCCAATTTGGGGCTTCAGAGGCACCCGAGCCATTAGCAATGTTTATGTTAAAATAAATATTACCTGTTGGTTTGTAGCTATAGTTTACTAGAAATTTTCCAAATTTTGCAACTTTTAAAACATTACCCCAATAGAGACTTGACACTTACCCATCATTTTAATAGAACCTTTTAGTGCAGCACCTTCAATCAATTAAACAGTCCTGTACAAAAGTATAGTTTACAGACTTATTTGTCTTCGTTATTTTGTGTTTTCAGCACAGTATACCAATGGAAAAAGAGCATAGGTTAGAGCACCTTAAGGATTAAGCTACCATACTGCACTTATTTATCAACACTGAGCAAATTTACCCATGGGCAGTAACCCATAGCAACCAGTGAGTGTTTTTTGAGCTAGCTGCAGGTAAAACAATGAATACAACAATTTGATTGATAGCCACAAGTTACTGCCCATGGCCAAATTTGCCCAGTTTTGATAAATGACCACCAATGTGGTCATCTGAGCAAGCCCTCAACCAGGCACAACTTTAAAAGGAGACAAGTGCTTTCAGATATGCTGATCAGCTAAAAAAACGGCAGAAATAAATGGGGCCCAGCCCGAAGAATTCTCATCCATAGCAGTCTACATGGAGTTGTAACCAGTCAGTCCAAGGCAAAAACAAAAAGCCAAATATGGTGCAGAAAAAAGCTAATATCTGAAACATATAGTTTGAACAGTAAAGTTGCCCACCAAAGGGGCAGCTTCATAATAATAATAATAATATATGGATTAATGCCTGCAGGCAACAGTAAAGCATGGTGCAGATTCCCTGCAGTTTTGAAATGATTAGGTCAAAATTGATAACACACTCACTGCTAAGGGTAAGGACACAACTGCCGATTCTGGGGGGCGACTAATAGCCTCTTCTTTGGGGCGACAAATCTCCCTGAACCGCTTCCCCCTGTCTTGCACCGGCTATAATGAAGTCACCTGCGGCATCACACATGCATTGCATCATTTTCCAAAGTTGCCCGAAGTTGTGACTATTTTTGTAACATTGACGTTTTACTTTTCATTATTCACCTTCTTGTGTCTTTCTGAAGCAGTTTTGAGCAGAGAGGGTCGCCGATTCTTTAAACTGTTCCACAAGATACATTAAAGGGGTTGTTCACCATTCAAACACTTTATTTCAGTTGAGTTGCTTTCAGGGTGTCCACCAGAAATAAAAATTTCAGTTGCTTTCCATTTTTAATTTTTATAGTTTTTCCAAAGTTGAAGTTGTTTGTGTCACAAGTGTTTCGGTCAGTTCAGAATCTGCACTTTTACAATTTGGTACAATTAGTTGATACATTTCTCAGCAGCATCAGTAGAATATCATCAACTATTGTATCAATTCCAACAGCTGCCTGTAATGAAATTCAGGGATTCTGCTTAGCAGGGACAAATATAACAAATGTATCAATGCTTTAGAAGGTGAAAAATTTTACTTTACACTTCAATATTAGAAAAACGATCACAAAAGGAAGTAATTGCAAAAAGTATTTCTGGTGAACAATCTGAAACCAACTGAACTGAAATCTATGTTTGAAAGTGAACAACCCCTTTTTTTTTATCTTTGTCCCTGCTGAGCAAAGGAAGTCATTACAATTGATACAACAATTGCCAATATTCCACAGATACTGTAAAAAATATCAACTAATGTAGCAAATTGTAACCAAATCAATAATCCAACTCTGCTCCTAGATCACTGAGCTGCCAAACAAAGCCCAGACAGGAGCATTAAACTTTAGGGTGGTGACACCATAAGATTTGGAGAGATTAGTCACCAAGCGACAAATCTCCTTCTTCGGGTGATTAATCTCCCTGAACTGCCTTCTTGCCAGCTAGAATATAAACCGCTCACTTTGGGCAACTTCAGAAAACAGAATTCAGTGAGTCATCCCACTGGCGATTTACATTCTAGCTGGCGGGAATGAAGTTTGGGGAGATTAGCCGCCCAAAGAAGAGATTTGTGGCTGGGCGACTAATCTCCCCGAATCTTAGCGTGTGTCATCACCCATAAACTTGAGTTTTGGACAAACAACTCAACTTAAAAAGTATTGATGGGGTTGTTCGCCTTCCAAAGGTTACCATGTAGCTCAATGAAAATCAGTTGCTAATGAAGTCTCAGTAAACAAACGGGGTGATGAGGTTCTACTCAGTTCAGCTTTTCAGCTCCTGAGAGAGTCCAGTAGTAAGAGCCATAGAAAGAGAGCTGATGACATCCTTGGAATATCCCTTGAGAGGATGGTAACTGCAAGCAGCAACAGCAGTAATAAGCAGCATTTAACTCAAGGAAACAGTACCAAATGTTATATCTAACTAGACTAGGTGGGTTTGAGCAAAGAAAACTTTGGGCCCAGGTAACGTAATGATGGCCCACCCCATACACATTTGTGCTTGGAAGCTGGGCTCTCTTCTGCAGATGTATTTGTATGTACACCCAGAGGACACATATCCATGATGTGACCTAGAGCAGTGATTTTCAACCTTGTGCCTCCAGCTGTTAAGAAACTACAAGTCCCACAATGCATTTGCCTGACTGTGGCTGTCAGACTCCTTCATTGCATTGTGGGACTTGTAGTTCCTTAACAGCTGGAGGCACAAGGTTGAAAATCACTGACCTAGAGAAGTACCTAGCAGCAACAGGATTTGTTTGAAGATAATTCAATGGAATATTTAGTTCAATAACATGCTTATGTGTAGGATAGAAAAATATTTATAAAGTCAGCTTTCACTGGATCGTTTAGTGTCAAATATTTACAACAGGTTTAAAAGATGGAGCCACAATACACAAGATTATTCAGAGACCAATATTCCGAAGAAAAGGTGTTTCTCGGTAAAAAAAAGTTACAGCATTTTGTACTTGTATGGTAAATGTATCAGTTTATTTTTCTTTCCTGGGTATGTGAGTTTTAAAGGGTTAAATGAGATAAAATGGGCAAGTTTGATTCATATTAATAGTTAGCTGTAGAACCCTGTAGGTTAAATTAACCCAAAATTCTCTAATTTCAGTTTTTATGCCCTTCCACAGTCTTACTGTTGGCTCTTACACACAAATGTTTGCTCATGCCTTCCAACTGCATTCAGTTTTTCCATGCAGTGCAGCAAGCACAAGCAGATAGTAAAGAATGGGCTGCATTAACTCATGAAAGCATGAAAGGGCCATAACAGGGGAACACATAAAGCATTTATATTTAAGAGCCCTAAACATATCAGTCAGGTCTCCGTCTGTTCTTTTAATTAGCTGGATTGCAACCTTGGAGAAAAGAACAGGGGAAGAGAATGTACACAGAGACAGATAATGCTTTCATTATCAAAAAAAAAAACTATTTTGGATGTCTCCAATTTTGTAATAAATATATATAGTGGATACTTTTTTAGAATTTCTTTTTCTTTCGCAAAAACAGTCAAGTGAGAGGTATAAGTGGTCCGATACCCAGTGACTGTTATGGTATTGTAAGGAATTATCCCTCTGCTGGGTTTGAACCTGGGACCTCTTGTGTCCTAGCCTGTTCCTTTACCTCTCCCCTATTCTGGCAGGCTAGAGGCATGGGCTCACCTTGTATTGAGGTCCCTATGGTTATCCCTTGTGCTGCTGATTAATCCAGCTGCTCTGCACTAACTGGCAGGTGCAGTCTATTCCCTAGTTAACTCCCAGCAGAGGGCCCTTATTTAAAGCTTGAGCAGACCTCCCCCCACTGCCAGTTCATAGTTCGTCAATCTGCTGGTCACCCGGTTCTATGTGCCTAGTCTTAGTCTGACCCTGTTCTTGGATTCCTGATTCCTTGTTCCTGCTTCTGTATTTGGACTTTGTTTTACCTTTATCTCCCGAGCCAGTAAGTTGCTGTATCTTCTGTTTGCCAATAAACTTTCTGTGAGCATCCTATCCAGTCTACTCCCTCTAATTACCCTTTAAATATTAACCCAGTGGCCCTTCTGGTTGTTCCTGTGTGGGATTTGGGCCACTGAGCGTGACAGGTATTTGCCGGACATCATTTTCCACTGAAACCATTATGTGGTAAACTGAAACATAGAGTAGAAAATGTCTACAGGTGGCCATACATAAAGAGATCCACTTGTTTGGAGATGTCGGCAAGTGAGAGAATCTCTCTCCAATATACCCACCTTGAGGTGGGCAATATTGGGCTGATCCGATCATGGACTCTAGGGCCGGTGATTGGATCAGAACAATAGGTAATACAAGCAGTCGGATCACGGGACCGCATCAACAAACAGATTTTTTGGAAATTTTTGTGACTTTCGTCTAATGCGCAGTCGTTCCAGACTGGAAACTGTGCATGTGCCAAAAATGCTGGTCTGATTCCGAAGGAGATGGCGCCCAAGAACTCCTGTGGCCCGAATCTGAATGGATGTAGGGGCATTTGCCCTGGAGGGCAACTAGTCTGGGGGGTCTAACCACGGTAGTGTTTTTTTCAAGAACGTGTTTAGTTCTCCTTTAAGGCTGTCATTTGAGATGCAGTCTCAGCTTCTCTGCACCTGTGTGTTTTCTCAGCAGGTGGGAAGAACTAATGTGGTCCCCTCCACAGCACTGACCTGTGCACACACAGAGCAGATTTCTGTGAAAAAACACTTATTATTACAGTAGAACCTCCATTTTACATTTTTCAGGGGATCAGGAAAACATTATTTAAAATCCGGGATAATGTAAAATCAAGGAAATATGTTAAAGTAACTTTTTCTTAAAGTACTGAAAAGATACAAGTACAGGAGTCCATTTTACTTGGAGATACAAAATATATGGTGTCAAAGTGGACCAGTCACCCCAAAAAAATATTCAAAATCATATTTTATCACTTTAGTCAAGCAAAATGAACATTAATTACACTATATCAATTATTTTAATCTTGTTTTCTTCAGTCTGGGAATTCATAATAAAAGCAAGCAGGAAGGAGCCATTTTGTGGACACTGTTATTAAGGCAAGCCTTGCATCATCTCAGAATCTTGTTTGTGTACCAGAATGGGGGACCCGATGTCTATCCCCATGTCCTGGCTACACAATTAAATGGTTAAGAGAACTGGGGGAATGTGTGGGGAGCAGTGGCATCTAGGAAGTGCTGAATGGAAAGTGAAAGTAATTATCTGCCCCACCTCTAAGGCATAGGCATTGCCTAAGGCATAGAGGAGTGGCAGACAATCTTTGATTGACAGCTGAGACTTTTAAATGAGCTTAAAACAGCTACGAATGCTTTAATAAAAATTTGAAATTGGATTCCAGGTTTAATTTGAAAAGGACTTATTATACAGATTTTTGTGTCTGGGTGACGGGTCCACTTTAATGACAAAGGTTAAGCATTGCAGTGTTAATGTTACACTATGGGGGGCATAGTTCCACTTGAGAAGAGTGACCTATAAATCTCACTTAGCTCACAGGGGAATATATCCCACAAGGTCATAGTTAGGGAAGAGGAGACCAGGCCTGGACTGGCAAGCTGTGGGTTCTGGCAAATGCCAGAGGGGCTGCTGTAAGATGCCATAGAAAGTGCCTATTAAGTGAGCTGGTGGGGTCTGTTTGGACCTCTGTGTACTTAGAATGTTAAAGTGGCCATAGACGCACAGATAATATTTCACTTAAATTTTCATACGATATTCAGTGCGTGTATGGTGGGAAATGAGCCGGACCGATATCATCAGAAGATTTAGATATCAGTCAGCTGGTTGATCGGGCTTGACGGAAAAAACGGGGGCTTCCAATGGGTCTCCCCGACCGATATCTGGACACGATATTGATTGGGAGGGTCGGATTTTCTTCAGTCCATTGCGCTTCTCGTAATCCGATAGTTCAGCCATAGGGCCGAATGGTCGGATTACCCCAATATAGCCATGTCGGTTAGTGGCATATCGGTGAATGATCTTTGCCTCTATGGCCAGCTTTAGTGCTGAATCGACAGATACAAGTACAATTCTATTGTTTCTACCTGTATATCAGACGATTCAGCTCTATACGTGTGTTGAAACGAACTATCTTTATTTTCCCAGAAAGTGCATAATTGTTACGTCTATGGCCAGCATTAGGGTCTATTTTGAATCCAAGTCCAGACCTGGAGCAGACCACTGCTAGCCCAACCCTTGAAGGGCAAGTCGCATTGTCCCATAAATGAGTAATGTTCCAAAGATGAAGACTGCACACTCCAAAAGTTAAAAAACTTAAATTTATTCCGTTATAGTGATTTGTCTAAGTTGGGAAACTGGGCAGCAATCTGGAAAATGAGGTTCAATGTTGATAAATGCAAGGTTATGCACTGTGGCAAAAATAATATTAATGCAAGTTATACACTAAATGGCAGTGTGTTGGGAGTTTCTTAAGTGAGAAGGATCTTGGGGGTTTTTATAGATAAAAAGTTGTCTAATTCTGGGCAGTGTCATTCTGTAGCTACTAAAGCAAATAAAGTTCTGTCTTGCATAAAAAAGGGCATAAACTCAAGGGATGAAAACATAATTATACCGCTTTATAGATCCCTAGTAAGGCCTCATCTGGAATATGCAGTGCAGTTTTGGACTCCAGTCCTTAGGAGGGATGTAAATGAGCTGGAGAGAGTGCAGAGACGTGCAACTAAACTGGTTAGAGGGATGGAAGACTTAAATTATGAGGGTAGACTGTCCAGGTTGGGGTTGTTTTCTCTGGAAAAAAGGCGCTTGCGAGGGGACATGATTACACTTTACAAATACATTAGAGGACATTATAGACAAATATCAGGGGACCTTTTTACCCATAAAGAGGATCACCGCACCAGAGGCCACCCCTTCAGACTAGAAGAAAAGGACTTTCATTTGAAGCAGCGTAGGTGGTTCTTCACAGTCAGGACAGTGAGATTGTGGAATGCACTGCCGGGTGATGTTGTGATGGCTCATTCTGTTTATGCTTTTAAGAGGGGCTTGGATAATTTTTTGGACAGACATAATATCAAAGGCTATTTTGATACTAAACTCTACAGTTAGTATAGCTATGGGTATATTTGGTTTGTGTGAAAGAGTGGAGATGGGTGTGTGTATGTAGGCTGGGTTTTTAATTTAGAGGGGTTGAACATGATGGACTGTCTTTTTTCAACCCAATTTAACTATGTAACTAACTATAACAAACTATGCAACTATAGGCCCCATAAATATAGGCCCTACGCCAGGCCCAGACTGGCCATTTGTGGGTTAGGGCTAGGGTTGCCACCTGGCCGGTATTTTACCAGCCTGGCCGGTATTTTTGATGGGTGATCCCAATGTTATTAATAGGAAAAAAAGATGAATATATAGGAAGGCCGGTATTTTTTTCAAGAAAAGGTGGCAACCCTAGTTAGGGCAAATGCCAGAGGGGCTGCTATAAGATGCCATAGAAAGTCAGTATTTAGTGGGCTGGTGGGGGCTGTTTGGGCCTCTATGTGGGCTGATGGGCCTCTGTGTACCTGAAATGCCAGGGCCTATTTTAATTCTCAGTCCAGTCCTGCCCTACGCGTTTAGACCATTAAGGTCTTCATCAGGAGCCATAAATGAGTAACGTCCAACCTGTACCTTTCCAACTGCAATTGGACTACAAATACCAGCATGCAGCACGACAGGCTGCGAATTCCTGGAACTGCATAATAACAATTACATTACATTTATTCCGTGGTATTTAAACAACATATAACGCGTACATTTAGCTACTTTCACCAAAAGACACCCGAGATCAAATATCCTCTGTTCTCCTGGCATAATATAATGGCAAGTGAAGGAAGACGACGGAGGAGACCCCTGTGTATTATTAGTTCGGTAGCGGAGCCACATCATTACTGGCAGACGTGAAGTAACGAGGCCAATTAAAAGATACGCAATAGCCATCAGCTGACTGACAATACGAGCACGCTTCCTCCTTCTAGTCCCCGCCACTAACAATGCCGATTTCTGCACCACTAGCCCCCAAACAGTTACGCCTCCCCCTAAATCCCCTGACTCCATGTCAGTCCAACAGCAGGGAGCCGCTACCACTTTGGCGGAAAAAAACAGGAGTTTTGGCACAAACATCCTGTCAAGCAGCAGCACATGACGACATACTAGTGTATAGTCTCTATTCTCTCACACTCCAGCAGCAATGCTGTCCATTTCCTTCAGTAATTTGCTACCAACTAGCCAGAACCATAATGTCGCCCAGCCTGATCAACAGCAGCAGTTATACATTACCTTGCGCCACACCGTAGAGCCGACACTGTATGATGCCACCACACAGCTACACTACATCCCACGCTAGAGCGCGCGAAAGCAAGGCGATGGGGCCAGCAGCACTATCACTCCCCAGAACGCGCACGCTCACTGCCTAGCAACACATCGCGTCACGCCTCAGCAGCGAAAGCGAATGGCTCAAGAGCCTCCAATGAGTCCTGCGAACTTCACACTCATTGGTCGGAGAGGAAAAGGTAGAATCGTGTAATGATTTGTCTTTACTTTGCGTGCTGCTAGACCTCTTCAAAGATGGCCGATAAGGGAGAAAGAAAGGAAAAAATAAAGAGAAGGAAAAGCAGCGGGATAGTAATAACATATAGGCGGCATATTTGCGAGATTTTACACTGATTATAGGTAATTTTGTGTATGTAGAATGGCGTGTTCCAAAGCGAGGGATGAAACAATGAAAGCTGCATGAGCTTTCTGGCTGTGCAATAGCAATTACCCTTGGCGTATAATACTTTCTCTCCTCTGAGGGAAGGGGAAGCTCCCACATAGTGGCTGCAAATGTGCAGAAACAGTGTAGATAATTCATACCTCCCAACATTTTGGAAGTAAAAAAATTTTTTTTGACTCATAGCATGGCACCTAGCTGCTTACCATTTAATAAAAGACTTCCAGCACAACCCTCATTTTTGACTAAATCAAATGGATTCTATGCCTGCAAAACCTGTAAAGGGTGTCAATCAAGTAAATTCAATGAAACAAAAGTAACTAACTTCATGTCTAATGTAACTAAAGAAGCTTTCAACATCAAATCCTTTATCACATGCAATAGCAAAAATGTCATATATTTGCTACAATGTCCCTGCAAACTACAATACATTGGAAGAACCAACAGAAACATGAAAACTAGAATAAGGGAACATATGTATAATATTAAAAAGGGTCTAATGACCCACAGTGTGTCAGCGCATTTTAAAACCCACCACAATGGAGACCCTTCTTTACTAAAATTCATAGGCATAGCACAAAAGAAAACTCACTGGAGGGGAAGTGATATAATAAAAGTTATATCCCAGGAAGAAACATACTGGATATATAAATTAAAAACAATGTCCCCTAAAGGTCTTAATATAGACATTGATTTAAAATGTTTTTTAACTTAATGTTTTTTAAACTTGATGTATTAAAAAAGCTTTTTAAAATATTTATTTACATCCATAAGTATTTAAAATGTATTTTACCTATGCAATTAATTTTGTACACAGAAACTGCTGTGAGTTAATTATATAATATGCTAATTAGCTAATTGAGGCACTGATTGAAACCGTGATGTCACTACACACGTGTGATGCCCCTGAGGAAGTATTTGTAATACGAAACGCGTTGGGCCTGTATTAATAAACAGTGAAACTTATAGAATTGTTTCCAGTTTATTTAAAAAGTTTGTCCCCCTAAATTTTTTAAAAAACACAAGACTTATCACCTAAGACACACTTGCGAGGAGAGAAGATTCGGCCCTCTGTGCACAGCAGCGAGATCGCACAGCCAGGAAGAACAGAGCGCTGCCCTGTTCAGAAAATACCGCCTAAGCAGACCAGCTCCCTCCCTGATACAGCGAAAGCAAAAAAAGGAGGACGCGATTCACTCTGACAGATGCCGGTAAGAGACTGCAGGACATACTACTGAAGCCGCTGAGCAGGATCGCGACACGTGGAACGCCGGCCGGCCATTACACGCTACTTACACACAACGAATCCGGTAAGCACAACTATCAGACAGGGTTTTGCGGTCTCAACGTTTAATGCACTATTGAAGCCTTATCTTTCACAGCCTGAATACAGCGCTTACAGCCTGAATTTAATATTTACATGCCTCCTATCAAGAGTTGCACATGTGAGTAAGACCAACGCTCTCACCACCATATTAAATAATCGGGCTTATTACACTATATAGTGTTCTTTTTTATTTAGGAGACGGGAAAACCTATAAATAATTACTGGCAAGCGCACTACCTAAGGCAATTTATTTAATTCATATCGTGGACAAGTGGGTCCACAACCCCTGTGGTGCTGCTCACATTTTTAAAGAAGATCCCTCTGCAGCGCTGAGCTCGATTTAACCTTTGCCTAATAGGGTTGCCACCTTACTTTTCTTACCGGCTGGCGGGGCCAAAAGGGGGCGGGGCGTGACGTCAAAGGAGGCGGAGCCACGCAAGTGATCGGCTGAAGACGCGAGAAAGGTAAGTCTACATTGGATTTAAGGCAAGGCAAGGGCCATTTTTAAGGGGTATTACAAATTTACCGGCAGCTACATTGCCGGTAAATTTGTAATACTGGCCTTGGCTGGTGTTTTACCGGCTAGGCCGGTAAAATACCGGCCGGGTGGCAACCCTAATAGGAAGGCCGGTATTTTTTTTTCAAGGCAGCAATTCACACTCATGCCAATGGTATATTTGGACATGTTGTCAGTGTCACCCACACTCATTTGTGTCTTTACACTATGATGCCAACTAGAGCTCATGTTTTCACATTGTCCTCCTTTAATTTCTTTTTCCTTTTCTATCTTTTAACACTCTTTATCCACTGTAGCAAACATATTCCTTCAGATTTCAAGTTGGTTGCTCTTAAATGTGGTTTACTAGTTCCACCTTGAAACACCTAAACTAGAAAACCAACATTTTATTTTTTAAGGGAACCAGATGCAAAAAGTATAAAATCTGAAAAAAATGGCTCACACCTTTGGAATAAGAAATTTGAGGTTGAAGATTACCGTGTATCTATCATAGCTGCAAATGGTATGGAGATAGTATGTAAGGGGTATGTAAGGGGTTGGATAAGAGGGTAAGTGTTGGGGAATGTGCTTATGGAATGTCGAGTGAAAGTGATATGACAATAGCTGTAATGTGTTATATTGGCAATATATTTATAGTAAAAGTTAACTGTAGGTCATACCCAACCATTAGAAGGGGATACCTAGGATGGTGTTTTTTTTTCTTCCTGACATCAGCTGGACAGGTACAGGTAGTGAGAGGTTCTCCTATTGAGAAGTACTGGGTACTTCAGTTAAACATGATAGATAGCATGGATAGCCCAGACCCCAATGAGGAGGTAGTGGCATTGAGACCGTGGATAAGCCAGAGATAGGGTGGAAGTTATAGTTGTAGGGCCAGTCTTCAACAGTGCTGTTCTGGTAAATTTGGGGACCAGCCGAAGCGAATTCGTCTAATACACCTTTCCAACATCCCCCTATAGGGTTTAATGACTCTGATATGCCGACATACTCTACTGTGAACCACTCCGGGTCCACATGGTTGAGTCCTCTACAAGTAACGGTAGGCTATACAATACACCAACATTTTATCTCTGGATGCATTCACAAATTTTACTGGTTTTAATTAGGGATGCACCAAATCCACTATTTGGGATTCTGCCAAATACTGAACCTAATCCTAATTTGCATATGCGCGAAGCTTCTAATGCTAGTGCTAATTCGCCAGCGTGACGTCAATTCACTAACATGGACTCTGGCGAATTTTCGCTAGCGAAGTAGATAGACTTGCGCAACTTCGCACCCTAACGCCAGGCAAAGTTGCCCACTGTAATAGGAATAATCAGCGGAGCACTCCATCGGTATACTTGAAGTTTAAAATTTCATAT
>CM044438.1:93579446-93629697 GCA_024363595.1 Xenopus borealis
CTGATAATATGGGCACCCCGGTTATAGGTGGTACAAAAACGAATCTTTGATGGTTTTTTAATTTTGTTTGTTTTCTCTATTTTTTTGTAACTGATGTCTTTATTTGGGTAATTGCAATTTTTACGATTTTTTCCCACTGACGAAGGATCGTAATTATGCAAACTCACTAAGATTAACATTTTACTGAACGTTACCACTTACGCTAGATGTGGTCAGACCTGGCAAAGTTCAATACAATAGATAGGAGTTTGAAAAAAAAAATTAAAATTTTTTTTCTAAGTTCCAAAACAACGCTGGCGTGTTTTACCTTTTTATGGTTATAGTCTGAAAAAGAGTGAAATTTCTTTGGGGGGTTACACTCCTTCCCCCTACATTTCCTAACATATGGCAACACAACTATACAGGGGGCACATGTAGGGCAATAGGACAACTTTATTTTATTTATTAAATGTTTCCTGGGCTTGTGTAGTGCAATGAAGTGGCTGTAACATATACTTCTGTTATACTTTGAAATTCGCGCCGTATGCAAATTGGGCATCGTTAGCGTAAAGTAACATTAGCGCAACTACGCTACAGTTCGCCGACCTTAGCGTAACTTCGCACTTTCGTGAATTTGCGTAGTGCTTGCGAAAATTCGCCTGGTGAAGTGCGGCGAACGTTAGCGAAGGCAATGCTAGCAAATTTTCGCCACTTAGTGAATTTCCCCCTATGGGTCATGGATTATGGATTTTCCATAGTTCAGAGCTTTCTGGGTTTCCAGATAATGGATACCTGTACCCTATAACCATACATTGAATGTTAAACTGGAATATGAACAGGAGAGGCCTGAATAGAAAGATAGAAAGTTAAGCAATAAAAAGTAGTGATAACAATACATTCATGTTTTTAGATGGGCTGTGACCACAAACTGAAATGATATTATTTATATATATATATATATATATATAAGAAATTGAAAAGTTGCTGAGAATTAGCCATTCTATAACACATTCTATAACACACTAATTAATTAATTAACCCTCGAATTCGACCATCGAATTTTGGTTGAATTTTAACCCTTCAAATTGGAATATCAACAAAACAAAATTTGAACGATCGAATAGGAGAAATTTGATCGAACGATAAAATCTTTCAAATTGAACGATTCGAACAATTTTAACCATTCGATCAAATTTTTTTTATTCAATCTGAAAATGCTGGAATAACCCTATGGGAGCTTCCCACAGGGTTATACAGCAATTCGGTAGGTTTAATCTGGCGAACTAGGGATTCAAATTTTTTAAACGGCAAGAAGCACTTTGACCATCAAATGGTCGAATGATCAAATGGATTGTAAGTCATCATCATTCGATTAAATCAAATTTTTGAAATTCGATGGTCGAAGTGGCCACAAAAATTATTAGAAAATTTGAATTCAAATCTTTTTGAAAATTCGATCGAATTTCAAATCATTCACACAAATTTAGTAAATTTGGACCTAAAAGTTAACTTAGTAACAGTAAGCCACCCTTTAAACTGCTTAAATGTTTATCGCTTTAAGAAAGTAGAATCTTTAAATTCATAGTTGGATTAAGTTAAAGAATACCGATAATTGAAAGAATTGGATGAACTTGTAAATAAAAAGTGATAATGAAAGAGATAGATTATTGAAAGAAAAAAATCATAAAAGGAAAGAGGTTTATTTTATTTGGTAACTTTTTGTACCAGCAGAGTGTGCTCTTGCTTTGTTTTTGCATTTCTCCTAACTAACGGAGAAGATTGGCAGTGGTAAGTCTGATTGTAAAACAACTGATAACGCCTTATCTGCTGCCAACACCCACTACAGAGCTTGTGCCTTAGCTGGGAGACAGTTTAAGAGCAGAGACAGATGAGAAGATTTGGGGAGATCTAGTCGCCCGGCGATAAATCGCCTCTTCTTCTGGGTGACTAAACTCCCTGAACTGCCTCCCCGCCAGTTAGAATTTAAATCATCGGCAGGATGGCACTCGGAGCGCTTCATTTTCCAAAGTTGCCTCATGAGGAAACTTCGGGCGACTTTGAAAATAAATCGCTCCAAGTGCCACCCCACTAACGATTTAGATTTTAGCCGGCGGGGAGGCAGTTCAGGGAGGTTAGTTGCTTGAAGAAGAGGCGATTTGTTGTTGGGTGACTAAATCTCCCCGAATCTTCTCATCTGTCTCTGCCCTAAAAGGGAAGCATTTCATATTCATAGGCAGGTTTTAGGAACCCCCTGAGGTTTTTTTGGCAGTTTAAAAGACTGATTATCCAACCATATAGGATTATAAAAATTGCCATGGTTGCACTTGTGCCTTATTGATCAGTGCTTAGGGGCCTATTTACGAAATTCACATGAAATTATATTTTTATAAAATGAGCTAAAATAGCCAACACTTTTGTAAATATCATATTTTTTAACTCTTCAAGGGCAAGACCCACCTCATTTAGCCTCTTACAGCATCTCAGGAGGTGACGGATATGATTAATAGCACTGCTGGGTTATTCTGCCATGCACAGTCTATTGTTGGCAAGTGAAGGGAAAAAACTGGCCTATTAGAAAGGCCCAAGAGAATTTTTTTCCAATAATTTCAAAAGGCAGCTATAAATAACAAATCAGTAGTATTTACAATTATTAAATAAAATATATATATATATATTTTTTTTTTTTAAAAAGGAGCAGATTTATAATATATCATTAAACTACTTCAATTAAAGGGATACTGTCAAAATGCATCAGTTAATAGTGATGCTCCAGCAGAATTTTGCACTGAAATCATTTTTCAAAAGAGCAAAAAGTTGTTTTTTTATATTTCATTTTGAAATCTGACATGGGGCTAGACATATTGTCAATTTCCCAGGTGTCCCATGTCACCTGACTTGTGCCAGCACTTTAGGAGGGAACTGCTTTCTGGCAGGCTGTTGTTTTTCCTTCCTTCCTTGCTTGAATATTTTTACATCCCAGGTGCATGACTTTACATTTATCAATATTGAATCTCATTTGCCACTTAGCTGCCCAGATTGCCAGTTTGTCAAGATCCTGTTGTAATAATGCCACATCCTGAATGGAATTAATTGGGCTGGATAGTTTTGTGTCATCTGCAAACACTGATACATTACTTACAATACCCTCCCCTAAGTCATTAAAGGAGTGGTTCACCTTCAAGTTAACTTTTAGTATAATGTAGAAGGGCCAATTCTAAGAAACTTTTCAATTGGTCTTCATTATTTATTTTTCATAGTTTTTTAATTATTTGCAATTTTCTTCTGTTTCATTACAGCTTTCAAATGGGGGTCACTGACACCATCTAAAAACAAATGCTCTGTAAGGCTACACATGTATTGTTATTGCTTCTTTTTATTACTTATCATTTTATTCAGTCCATCTCCTATTCATATTCCAGTCTCTTATTCAAATCAATGCAGGGTTGCTAGGGTAATTTGTACCCTAGAAACCAAATTGCTGACACTGCAAACTAGAGAGCAGCTGAATAAAAAACTAAATAACTATAAAACCACAAATAATAAAAAATGAAAACCAATTGCAAATTGTCTCAGAATATCACTCTCTACATACTAAAAGTTAACTCAAAGGTGAACAACCCCTTTAAATAAAAGTGGACCCAATACCGAGCCCTGAGGGACCCCACTAAGAACCTTACTCCAAGTAGAGGACATACCATTAACAATCACCCTCTGTACCTGATCCTGTAGCCAGTTTCCTATTCATGTGCAAATGACTTAATTAAGACCAACAGACCTTAGTTTAGAAAGCAGTCGTTTGTGGGACACGGTATCAAACGCTTTGGCAAAATCCAAATAGATAACATCTACTGCCCCCCCATTGTCCAGCATCTTACTTACCTCATCAAATTTGTCTGGCATGACCTATCCTTCATAAAGCCATGCTGATTGCTGCTCATAATGCCCATTCACTAGGACAAAATTTTGAATGTGATCCCTTAACAAGCCTTCAAATAATTTGCCTACCACAGATGTCAAACTTACAGGCCTATAATTGCCAGGCTGAGATCGTAATCCCTTTTTAAATATGGGGATGACATCAGCTTTCCTCCAATCCATAGGCACCATACCAGATGACAGTGAATCTGAGAAAATCAGAAATAGGGGATGGTCTAAAACTTAACTAAGCTCTTTTAGAAGCCGTGGGTGTATACCATCAGGCCCTGGAGCCTTGTTTACATTAATTTTTATTAAAGCTTTATGAATCATATCCTGAGTCAGCCACTGACTAGATTGAGCTGAATCAGTGCATGAAGTGAGCCTTGTGAGCAACATGTTGCTCTCCAACCCCTTGGATGTTGCTCTTAGGGTCCTCAAAGCAGGTGCTTATTTTTGAATACCAAGCTTGAAAGCAATTTTTAATTGCATGAAAACTAAATATAGTGCCAAGTAGAGCCTTTTGTGTGCTGCCAGTCCACACAGGGGCTACCAAATAACCAACCACGGCCCTTATTTGGTACTGCAAGGAACATTTTCATGCTTGTGTTGCTCTCCAACTCTTTGCACATTTGAATGTGGCTCACGGGTAAAAAAAGGTTGGGGACCACTGGTATACACTGAAGCAAAAAAAAGATTTAGCTGGGGGTACCAGTTATCAAATTAGAATTGCCAAACTTAAACAGAGACCACTGGGAAGTATTCCTGTGCAGATTTAGACATAACAAATATTGAAGGAACACTTAGGACTTAGGAATTCTCTTTAATTGTAAACTAAACAGATATACTCCAAACACTTTTATCATGGAATATACAGTGGCAAAACTACAGGTCAAAAAGTTACATAATGAAAGTATCTGACCAACGCGTTTCGACCGTGTAATGCTATCCAAATTTTTCCTTTTTGTTAAATATACTATGGAGACTTCATAGGAAGCTTCCTATTGGATTAACACATTGCATTGAAAGAGTGTGCACCTTGTAATCCTTTTTTGCATAACTAGAGGTTGCTGGGCTTCACATGCTACATATTTGAACAGCCCACAGACCCCATAAACTCTTGGGCCCCCTTGCAGCTTCTGGGTCTGCTACCTCTATTTTCACATCTCTGTGAATCTAAGCAGATATCAGTTACGAACACTTAAAGGGATATTGTCACAGGGAAAAAAAATTAGTGCTGCTCCTGCAGACTTCTGCACTGAAATCCATTTCTCAAAAGAGCAAACAGATTTTTTTTTTTATTTCCTTTTGAAATCTGACATGGGGCTAGATATATTGTCAATTTCCCAGATGCCCCAAGTCATGTGACTTGTGCTCTGATAAACTTCAATCACTCTTTACTGTTGTACTGCAAGTTGGAGTGATCTCACCCCTTCATTTTCTCCCCAGCAGCCTAACACCAGAACAATGGGAAGATAACAGCTCCCTAAAGGTGGCCATGCATGGCCCGATAAAAGCTGCCGACAGAAAGAGTCGGCAGCTTATTGGCCCGTGTATTAAGCCCTCCCTCTACTATTGTTTTACTACTATTACTTTTTACGGTTTACTATTGTTTGGCACCATCCAAATTCTAACCAGTAACGGACCAGTTATCTGATATGTGGTGCCTAAACTACATATAAACTTGCATTGGTGTTCTCTCCTATTGAATATATGAAGTGATTTGCATCTGTGTAGCTTAGCCACCTACCTGGTATTACAATGGCCAAGGCAGATAAACTTCCAATTGCCAATTGTTCTGTCCTAGACGCTCCCAATTGCCCCCAGGCTGGATTATGTTTATTTTATAAAGGTGGAAACCCTGCATTTGTGGTGATTACAATTTTCCTTTTCTTCATACTTCTAGTCACCATATAATTAACAGGATTTTTTATCGATAGGTGAACTATGAAAATAAAAATATCAAAGTTTGTACTGTAATATACTAAACATATCAAAATGTGCAAAAATAAATCTCTTACCCCCTTATGTAATAAAAGGCGCTACATTTGCCCAGGAGCAGTAACCCATAGCAATAATAAGTTGTTTGCTGTTAAAGGGGAATCCAACCCTCCCAGGCGCTAACCCCTCCTCCCCACCCCCTGTAGGCCCTCCTCCCCCGGCCTACCTCTCCCCCCCCCCCCCGGGCTATTGCTGCTTACCCTTCTGTGTAAGTCCCCTCCAGCGACGTTCACAGGAGCCATCTTTTCTTCAAACCTCTTCTTCCTGGATGCTGCTCTGTTGGCGGCGCATGCACAGTAGGATGCCGGTACTGCTGCGCATGAGCGCGAAGTTTACGAAGTTTGGTGGACTTTGTGCGCATGCGCAGTAGTACCAGCATCCTGCTGCGCATGCGCCGTCGAGCGCCGTTAGATCCACGAAGAAGCGGTTTGAAGAGAAGATGACCCCTGTGAACTTCACTGGAGGGGACCTACACAGAGGGGTAAGTAGCAACTTAGGGGCAATAGCCAGGGGGGAGAGGTAGGCCAGGGGGAAGAGGGAGGGGCTACGGGGGGTGTGGGGGGAGGGGTTGGATTCCCCTTAAAGCAGGTGATCAGTAAATGCTACCTGCTGATTGGTTGTTAGTGGTTACTGCTCCTGGGGAAACTAAGTGCTTTTTATTACATAACTCCCTTGATGTTTTATTTGGCAATTAACATTTTGTTTTCATTTGCAAGTGTATCTTGCTGTAGAGAAAAGTCTGCTCCACAGGCAGTACCCCAACACTGATTGGAACAGTTCTTCACTTGGGGGTTTTGCTACAGTTGTGCTTGTTCTGCTGCAACTGATTCCAATATTTCAATAATTCTGCAGGCTGGAACTGATGGGAGGTGACTATTTGATTATACACACAGTCCGAATAATAAACCCTCCAAATATTAAAATCAGATTTTTGGGGAGGCGGTAGTGGCTTTATGCCTAATTTTTCAAGGCAAATACCAATGTAAACATCCTCCAAATGCAACCGTGGAATAATTAAGGAGACTTTATATATCTTCTCTGCTAGGTCTCCAGAGAACACATAACCAGTTCCAGAACAAAAAGGGGGATACAGATCTCCAGGGTAAAGTTCCAGGGGCATGTACCATTTACTCTCTCTGTTACGATTGGGTGCATACCCTTTCATGAAATATCCCGTGAAATAGTTTGTCTGTGGTGCTGGCTTCAGAAGCCTGTATATCAAATGTTCAGTGTTCACAAACATATCACTGTCTGTCTTCATGACATAAGAAACATTTGGACAAAAAGTGGCTATCCAGTGCAGTCCCATTAGGGTTTTAATAGTCAGATTGTTGTAGGTGTCTAAATAATTCTGCTGGATAATGTCATGATATTGGTTGCTTTCCTTCATAATAGCCTGGTCAGTTGTGTCCGTTCCGTAAGCATCTCTACCAAGCAAAAACAATGTAACAATCCGAATTCCTGGGAAAAGGTCTTCCCTTCCCCAAGTTTGCCTTATGGCTTCACGAGTTTTTAGCTGAGGTGGTTCCACTGATATAAGCAATATGAGGAACGGGGTGCTCTTCTGGCATTTCCCAGGCTCGTTAATAATATAACCATAATGCAGTGAATTCTGAGATGCCCTATTAGACATCATTTTCACAGCAGGCACTCTTCGGCGTAAGACCTTTCTGTGATTGGACTGATTGTTCTTTGAGTGTGAGACAACAAACTTCTGAAACACCTTCGTTATTGTTTCACTTTCCTTTGACTGGAAACTATAGGTATTGTCCACCTCAACAATTCCTCTGTTCATTATCTGCCTCTGAAGCCATTGATTATTATTAAACAGAACAAACATAAAAAACAAAAGGACAAATACTACAAAGCAATGGAACAAGAAGCGCGGGGTATGCCAGTTCCACCCATGAGGGACACAATGACGTCTTCTCCAGGAGAACATGCTAGAACTGTCCAGATCTGAAGTGCAAACAAATATTTATTCCTTTGGTTACAATCCATGCAGTGTTTGTTTCATTTGTAACCTCTCTGCCTGCAAGACAGAAACAAAATTATAGTTATCACTTCTATCCACTTCAGCACTTATACATTACCCCAACTGCCTCAGCTACAGAGGAAGCAGACCCTGTAGTTGTGGGTGGGGGCAGGAGTGTAAGAGACTCAGAAAATTCACTAAAGTGCGAATCATATAACGCCAGCGCTAATTCGCAAGCGTGACGTCAATTCGCAACTTTGCTGATTCACTAACGGTGTCCCTGGTGAAAATTCGTTAGCAAAGGACTTGCGCAACTTCACACCCTTATGCCAGGCGAAGTTGCGCACTGACGAAGGGATGTAACTACGCTAATTTGCTAAGATGAAAATTTTGTGAACGTTAACTCTTACGCTAGACGTTAAGTCGCCAGGTCAGACTTGTGTAGTGTAATGTAGTGGCTGTAACATACACCTCTATTACATGCTTAAGTTCGCTCCATATGCAAATTAGGCATCACTAGCGTAAATGCGCTTTGCCTGGCGAAGTAACAGTAGCGCTACTTCGCTAAAGTTCGCTGCCCTGATCGCAAATTTGCATCTTAGTGAATTTGCGTAGCACTGGCGAAACGTCGGCGAACGTTAGCGAAGGCAACACCAGCGCATTTCCGCGCTTTAGTGAATTTGTGAGGCCCTAATTAATGAGTAATTTCAATATATCTTGGTAAAATAGCCCCAAATTAAATCTGCTGTGGGAGATATTTTTAGCACATCATTCAGGGTTTTATTTTCAGTTTGTTCATTTTAAATTCAGATATGGGATTCATGGCTTTAGAAATTAAATGAAGGTGAATTGTAATAACATTTGCAAAGGGAATACATTTGCACACAAATAAGAATAAAAATGTATGTCACAATGTAATATTCTTCATCAGACTTTTAATGCATTGAACGTGGCTGAAACAACTTTTTCATTAAAAGCTTTATGAAATCCACTGCACACTGTTGCAAACTATAATACAGGTATAGGATCTATTATCCAGAATGCTCGGGACCTGGGGTTTTCCGGATAACAGATCTTTCAGTAATTTGGATCTTCATATGTTAAGTCTACTAGAAAATCATTTATCCTCATTGCAAAGATTTTTGCGCTAGCGACCAACATTCCCTTAATAGCGTTTAATCATGGCACCCCACTGGAAGCTCTGAGCAGGCCAATGACATCACGGTGCAGAATGATGATGTTGTGGGCGGGACAATGATGATGCATAAATGGGTATAGCTATGACATGGCAGTTGGCGATAGGCCAATCGCTGCAACAACTATCAGTTTAACAACCGGCTTACTTACAAGAGGTTAACAAGAATAAGTGAATGCCAAAGAGTATTTTTTTATGATTTCTTTACGTATGTTACCGATAAACCATTCATGAGTCACAAAATGAGAAATAGCACACTCTTAAAGTAAACAAAAAAATATTTATTATATGCCAGTCACTAAATATGGTAATAATGCCCAATGTGTTTCGACCCAACAGGGTCTTCGTCAGGGGCCAAAAGTTATGAAAAAAATGCTTTTTTGCTATTTCTAATTTTGTGATTCATGCATGAATTTTCTTGGAGACGCTACGGTGGGCAGCCTCCTTCAGAACAAGCACCTCGGATATAATTGTAATTACTGACTCATATTGGGAGTGTGTGCCTTTTGCTTATGATTTTTGACCAATAAACCATTGTCTGCAAGCAGGCAGGCACTACCAAGCATGTAGTTCTAGCATACTGGCAGACAATGTTTTGAAGTTCTAGGGGAAAAGGAGCTACTTTAGGACACATCCTGGAATGCATATCCCTGACATTTCGAGCGCTGCCCACACATTTCCTGCTACGTAATTCTGCTGCTGTAGCGGCTTTCCAGTGTCTGCAGTGCCTGGATAACTTAGAAAGTGTACAAACATCCATGTTACTAACTCTTATCACATCACTTCATACTCAAGAACATGTGACAACTCTCTTATCACATCAGTACATACTCAATAACGTGAAAAATAAAGTGCTGCAAAGGTAAAAACTTTGAGTTGGTTTGCAGTCTGTGCACAAAGAAATTAGGGTTAACTTATTGATTAGGGGCTTTAAGACACATTCAATACAGGAAGTTTGATGAACTTGGAGGGGCCAGAATGTCAGCCATGAACATGTGTATGTTTTATTTACATTTTGGGTTCTCTACATGCCACATAGTTGTATTTAGCATGGATTTGCAGTTAGGTACCTATGAGAAGACACGTATTTTCATATTCTGAGTTTTTAAATGACATGATTTTCTAAATGTAACTTACCGTTTAGGTGTTTTTACTTCATGTGCGTCTGCAACAGGGCAATGTAAAGAGTTTACTCTGAAGTTTTATATTCTAGAAATGTGTCTATGTAACCAAGAGCATGTAGGAGATACAAAGACCGTGAATTTACTAAATAAGCAATACATGCACACATTTGGTGCAATGTTCTATACAGCACAATAGCAAAAAAAAACTATTGCACCTTGGGGGCATATTTTAGACTTTAACATATATTTTGACAGTTTTAACGTCTGCTCATTTCTGCTGCAGTGCTTTGAATAGATGCTTTTGCATTGCTGTGGGTTTTTGATCTCTGCAAGTAAAGATAAAACTATAATATCCATAGTTGTACCGGCATGCTTGTGCTTTCATGCATATAAGAATATGTCTGCTTTATATTTCTCTATATTTATTGGTTTCCATTAGTTGGTAGAGTAATTATATGCATTCAAGTGTATGTATTCCGTCAAAACATTGCTACAGTTGGTGCACACATTGATGAAAAATGGTCTAGCAGTGAAATAGTTACTTCTCTGTGTCCCTCACACTCTCTCTCTCTCTCTCTCTCTCTCTCTCTCTCTCTCTCTCTCTCTCTCTCTCTCTCTCTCTCTCTCTCTCTCTCTCTCTCTCTCTCTCTCTCTCTCTCTCTCTCTCTCTCTCTCTCTCTCTCTCTCTCAAGGGGTGTTTTAGAAACATCAGAAATATATAAAGAAACTGTAGCAGCATGTTACAAATACTGGCATTTGGGGGGCTTTTATTCCACAGCCATGCCTGTACATTGCCCCCTTAAACTCTCAAGGCACCAGGTAGTTGGCTGTTTCGTCCGACAGACAGATGGTTTTGTAAAAATATTGACACTTTAATGCACTTCCCTCAAACATCTCCTCCCACCTTCCTCCAATCCTGTCTGCCTCTGAGATCATTACATTATCCGCTGCACATAAAAACACCGTTCCCTGTGTTGCAATTGCAATCTTCAGTAATGTTACTGACAGTCAGTAGAAATCAGGTCACATTTTCATGGATCAGCAAGAAATAAAAAAAAAAACAGGATCTGTTAAAACATGACACGTCCCTGGTACCAGTTCCACATTATCAACAATGCTCACAATCATTTCAGGACTGAAATACCTGCTACTGTAACTTCCATATTCACACTGATATTAACTGCTCCCAAATTTCCACTGACTGGTGCTTAGTGCAAGAGAAATTGCATTGCTAACGTAGGAACTTGTTCCCACCAGTGTTGGACTCGCCCACCAGAATACCAGGAAAACTCCCGGTGGTCCAGGTGTCAGTGGGCCCTCATGCTGTTAAACATTTAGCTTATTTCATGGCCATTCCCTATTTCTATGAGAACAAAGAGGCTAAATAGATGGAATAATAGATTATAGCATGTCAAGAAAAGAGACTAGGAAAATAGAGGATGAGTGAGGAGAGGAAGGATAATAGGACTGAGAGTTGGCCCCCGGTCTAAGGTTTTTTGGTAGGCCCTTAGTCTAAAGTTTTTGGTTGGGCCCCTGGTCTAAAGTTTTTGGGTGGGCCACTGGTTTAAGGTTTTTGGGTGGGCCACTGGTGTCCCAGTCCGACACTGGTTCCCACCAATAATATGCCTGAAGAATTTAATCATCAGCCGTGTCTTACGGCTCACGCCTCCCCCTGGCTTTTTGTAAAAAGGTGAGGTTACAGCACAACACGGGACATAGGAAGTAATAAGTAACTTCCACATGACTGGCATCAGTATAGAGGATATAGAGCTCTAGCAAAATCTTTTGTTAGGCTTTTGGTTGGAGTTTACTGGGGCATCTGTAGGATTTTCATATGGAAAAATAGGCTGATGCATTTCACAACTTTTTCACCCACTAGTTTTTCCCAATTTTCCCACCTATTTACACTGCCTGATTCTCTATACATAGTAAGTTAGGCTGAAAAAAGACACATGTCCATCAAGTTCAACCTTTAAACTTTTTTTTTTTTATTTTATACATTCATTTAAGTTTCCTCTTTTAAATGATATGACTCATTTTATATGAATAAAGAAGCTAGACAAAAAAAAATCCAGGCATTTCAATTTATTTCTTGGGGTGACATTTGGATTTTGACATTCTTAGGGTGACAGGTCCCCTTTAACCTCATGATCATATCTGTAAAACCAAATGCCTTGTTGGTATATAAGCTATCAATCCAGTCATATAAGGGCAAAAGCCATATCTTATGTCTTTTATATGCTATAAGCATATGCCCAATGATCCCAGGTGGAAAAGTCCTGACCTCCACATGTCTTGCATCAGTATAGAGGATATAAAGCTCTTTTGTTAGGCTTTTGGTTGGCCTTTACTGGGGCATCTGTGGGCTTTTCATATGGAAAAATAGGCTGATGCATTTCACAAATGATTATTTTATCTACCCACTAGTTTTTCCCAATTTATCTTGAATACTAACAAAGAGTCAGTGCCAATGATCCAGAAGTTCTATTCTCTTGCTTTTATTTCATGTTTTAACAGTCCTTTCACACTTTCTGTCTGGAATAGAATTCCACACACCTATTTACACTGCCTGATTCTCTATAAATTTATTTACGTTTCCTCTTTTCCTCATATTTTTATCCATGAAGGGAATAGGCAGCGTTTTATATATGGCTTGTATGACATTCAGTTTATGGCATTCATTTAATAAAATGGCACCCAGGACTTGGATTCACCATGTATTCCAGCCAAAGCCAATCCATTGCGGCACCTCACTTCTTGGAGCCGGTGTTTAGACTTATGCTGATAAGCCCTTTCTCCAATATATAAACATACTGTATATAGACATAGAGAAATTATTGATAAACCCCAGCAATGTATTTGTTAGTAAAAACAGTTTAATGAATATATAAGAAAACAAATAGATAATTGCGTGAATTTTAAGATACCTGCCACCACCAGGTGTATATACACACATAGCAAACCAACTGTCTTTTTTTGGGACAGTTCCAATTTTGTCAGCAGTCCCAGATTTTTATGAAAAAGTCTTCTTTTTCTTTTTGATCTCCTGCACTGATGCCAGAGAGAGATAAAGTTTCTGAAAAGAAATTAAAATAAGAGGCTTTTTGTTGGCAAAGAGCCCAGAGCACTCACTCACTGAACTTAAGGCCCCCATCCACGGGCCGATAAAAACTGCCGACAAACCGAGTCGGCAGCTTACTGGCCCTTGTGTGGGACCATCTGATGGGCTTCCTCGAGCTGAGCCCTAGGGCCCACAATCTGATCAGCCAGATATCATCCACCTCAATGTGGGCATATTGAGGAGAGATCTGCTCATTTGGCAATGTTCTCTAGGTCTATGGCCACCTTTAGATATATTTGTAACACTTTAAGCTAATCAAAGATACAATTGTTATTATTTAAGATAAGCATGTCTCTTTCGAGAACTGATACTAGCAGGTAAAGGGGCAATTCCACCATCATTAGCAAAACTGTTATAACATAAAACATGGCCCCAAAACTCCCAGAAATGTGTTCAAACTTTGATTACCTGCCAAATTTTGTAAAACGGACATGGCAATTAGGGGGTGTGGCCATAAAATGAGCGTTGTCAAAAAATGTCACTGTGCTGCTGACGCAGATCATTTTGTCCCCCTTTCCATTTCTCAAATGGTGGATGTAGGTCATAGACACACCTGGAAACTCTGAAAGAGAACAATCCCTGCACTCAGACATTCACTTGTATGTGTATGTACAGCAACATGGGGAACACTTTATTTTCTTTTCATTGCCATTCAGTGCTTGTATGCTTGATACTATTTGGCTCACTTAAAACTGCACATATGTTTATTCCAAGGGTGCTAACATTTAAAACTTATTTCTTAGTTTTAGGGGATTATTAGAAACATTTGAGTTTTTTTAAATATAAAATCTGAATCCCTTGTGAGAGATTCGACCAAATACAGATCCTAACTTTCATATGCAAATTAGGGGCAGGAGGGAAATCACATGACTTGGTCACAAAACAAGGAAGTAAGAAATGTTTTCCCCTTCCTACCCCTCATTCGCATATGCAAATTAGGATTCGTATTCAATCAAACCTTTAGCCAAGGATTAGGGGGTTCAACCAAATCCAAAATAGTGGATTCGGTGCATCCCTATAAATAACCCCCTTAAATATCATCCCAAGGAATTGAATTCTTGCTAGTTCTCCTGCTGAATTCCTCCACATAAGCATGCATAGTCTAATGGGTATACTTTAGCTTTTCTCTTTCAACTGCAACAATAGAAAATAACATTCCCCCTGTAATGGCTAAATTATGAAAGTAAATTATTCCTCTTATCAGAAACACCCTCTGTAATTTCGTGACAATTAATTAAAGAGTTCATTCAGTAGTGGATGGTAAACTATACAAAGGGACAAATTGCCCCCTTAACGAGACTCACTTAAAACTGTACCCTTGAGACACAGCTCAGAAATAACATAGCAACTGAGGCCCAGGATTTAGTTGGAACAGAGAGTGTGAAAAATGTTGAGGTACTTCCTTTAAAGTGGGCACACAAACACTACATAGCCCTGGAGAAGTTTGGGCATCCAAATAGTGGTTGGTCACATTATCCTGCTACTAGTTGATCACATAGACATTTTGAAGGAACTCTAGAATAACCCATGATATCTGAGACAGAACCTTTAGAACTTTCACTCTAGTGCAGCGATCCCCTACTATTGTCTCCTGAGCAACATGTTGCCCCCTTATATGTTGCTCCCAGTGGCTTCAAAAGCAGATGTTTATTTTTTCATCTATGGCCTGAGAGCAAGTTTGATGGCATAAAACAAGGTTTACTACCAAACAGGGCCTCCTGTAGACTGTAAATCCACATAGGGGCTACCAGGAACTTTTTGCATGATATTGATGCTCTTCAACTTTTATTTACATTTGATTGTGGCTCATGGGGATGACAATCCAAGACAGACATGATGCTTATGGGCTAAGTCTAATAAGCAATGTACATGTTCTGTGAGGGTACAGGAACATGTATGGCACAAAGGCAAGCCAGGGGTGCAAGAACCAGAGATGAGATAGGGTCATTTTGGGTCACTTTTTCCCAGTCCCAGTTTTTAAAGCTCTTCCATGTTCACCCCTTTGTTTGGATGCAAACTTTGACTTTACTTATTTAGGCTATCGAAGTGCCCCAAAGTTGCCTTGTGAGGAAACTTCAGGCGACTTTTGAAAGCCATGGCATAAAAGGAGCCCAGGAAGGCTCAATCATCTTGACAGACTCACAAGTGAAAATGGCAATATATGTGGCAACCCTTGTTCATTATCTGGCTCACAGCTCAAACATTCTGATAGCGTCTCATTTGGACATACAGTTTTGATCTAATGATCTTAGTAAGGACATCAAAGTTGGGAGCTGCACTAGGCTCACTGAAGGGAAGAATCTGCAAACTGATTTACAGACCCAATAAGACCTTCTGCAAACTACCAAACCAGGACTATTTCAGCAAACAGGCATACCTTTTAAAATGTTTTGTAAAAAAAAAAATGTATTTGTGGTCAATAATGGGCCTCTGTGGGTACTGCTTGTAGGAGAACACATATCTGAGGTGCAAGAATGCATGGTGCACATTTTTAAGCCTGTCACCTTAAAGGGGTTGTTAAATTGTAGTATGCAGTAGACAGTGATGTTCTGAGACAGTTATTTCTGGTTTTTGAGTTATTTATCTTTTTATTCTGCAGCTCTCCAGTTTGCAGTGTCAACAATCTGGTTGCCAGAATCCAAATGTCGTAGCAACCATGCATTGATCTGAATATTAATAGAGGAGTAATACAAAGTAGCAATAACAATAAATGTGCAGCCTTACAGAGCATTTGTTTAATGGGATCGGTAGCCCCCCCCCCCTGGAAAGCTGGAAGAGCCAAAATGAAGTCTAATGGAAATAGCCAATATAAGATAACATACTAAGGGGTTTATTTATAGATATTTTATTTAAAAAAAAAGTTCGACCAAACTATTGGACCTTATTAATATTATTATTATTATTATTATTATTAATAATAATAATAAAAAGCTCAGATTAAGATTGGGAGCAAACTCTATAAAACTGAGCAAAACCCGAAATTTTTTTTCAGAGTTTTTTTCCCAAATCATACAAATTTTTCAGGCTTTATCCCGGAAAGTCAGAATTTTTAAAATTTTTGCTCAAAAAGCCCAAAATAGTCAGGTTTTCGGGCCAATGGCAGTGCAGACCACAGAAACTTCTGAATAGGATAGGGACCTCTTCCATTGACTTAAATACAATCTTGGCAGGTCTGAGATGGTGGATTTTCGGATTCTGGCTTTTTTCCCATCCTCGGGGTATAATAAATCTTGAAAAATTCAAGGTTTTTTTCCCACTAAAAATTTCGATTTAAAAAAAAAAAAAAAACTTTTTAGCATTCAGACTTTAAGAAATAACCCCCAAAAATGTAATTTAATGGTGACCTACCCCTTTAAGTTAAAAGATGATTTGTGTTTGTGGAATGCAGTAAGAAATACTGCCTTGTTTATTTAGTAGCTTAAAGGGAGAGACTGGAGCTGAGCTTTGTCCATGGTTTTGCAATGCTGATGCTCTCCAGGGCATCCTAGTGCTACTTAGTACAAGTAAACAACCACTTTCTCTTCACAGCAGAAGCAGAAATTCAAAGATTCTGTCTTACTTAACACTGTCAAGAGAACAAGCTGCTATTCAAAGGCCCAGGGTCAATAGTGAATCATGGAACAATGTTTAGATTTGACACAGATCTAGTGACTGGTTTTATAACTTCCCTAAATATTTAGAAAATGTGTATGCAGAAACTGGAGATATTTAAACCTTGTGGGATATAGAGTATAAACAAAAGAATAAAATCATAAGAAATATTCTATACTGTCTTCAAACAGTCTCAGTCTACTACAGTATGTTCCTTGGCATTTAAATAGGGGCCAGGGACAGACAACTCATCAAATCCCCAAATAAGAGGCAGGATCATCTGGGACTGAGAGAGTCATATATACTTTATGTGTATATATATATACATATAGACAAATACAAGAGGTCCTCTGCACTCAACCCAATATCAATATATTTAAGACATTGAGACATTCTGTGCATACAGCTACTAAAAAATGCCTTACCCTTTAAACAACAGGGATTGTTTGTCCATATATTGCAATATATTTAAGCTGGACAACTACGTCAAAGTCATCCCATATCTGGCCAGTCCTACGCTCAATTTTCATCTGATTCATTAAGAATTCCATTACGTCATTAAACATTTTACAAAGGGACTAAGTTTTACCTGCAACTTACTTGCTGCTTTCAAAGTAAAACTCCCAATCATGGATGCCCGTGATTGGGAGTTTTACTTTGAAAGCAGCAAGTAAGTTGCAGGTAAAAAACAAAAAAAATCTTGTTTATATTGTTATTACATGTCCAAAAACGGGGTTGCACATGTAATAACAATATAAACAAGATTTTTCATCATAAGACCCTTGGTGCTGGTTCTCTGTTTTTCTACATTTAAATTTTACCGTGCACAAGGGCAAGACTTTATCAGATGGATGAGGTGCTGTCCAGAGTAACACGATGGATATATATATATATAATCATAATAATAATAATATAATATATATAATAAAAATCATTTATTGCAGGAAAAAAACGACTGACGTTTTGGCTGTAACACTGACGTTTCGGCTGGTGTTACAGCCGAAACGTCCGTCGTTTTTTGCCTGCAATAAATATTTTTTTATTTTTCCTATAAGCCCTGTGAGTGCGATCTACTTTTCTACGATTATCTACCCTTCTTTTGGACTGCACCCAGGCATCTAATGTATACGTTTTCGTGAGTGCCGGTACCTACACCACTTATATATATATATATATATATATATATCAAAACACAGTCCAAGGAGCCAGCACTCTTGTACAAGAGCAAAATCTGCCTGGGTGCAAGAAAGCCAGTAAAGAGAAATAGATATCTTGAAAGGAAGGGCTTGCACTCTCAGGACTTACCAACAGATAATGTAGTTTATTTGCAAAAAAACGCCTAACGTTTCGGCTAGCAATCTGGCTCTCCAGTTAAGGCTCTGTCTATTTTATATAAATTATCTTTTTTTTTATTACATGGCCTACAATTGTGTAAGAGCAGAGTTCAGTCCCCACACCCACAATATAGAGGTGCAATGTGCATAAAGGACCACCTATCTTATAGAAAGGAATAAAAGCATAATCTCTCCTATAGAATTGAATAAACCATTGTATTGTTGTGCAGCATTGTCCAAACAGAAGCCCAAAAGCAGAATGTGACAAACAGATTTCCATGTTCTCTAGACAGCTCAAGGGCTCCACAGATTTCTTTTAACAACACCATGATTTTGGTATATATCTGGCTTTCAACATATAATCAGCTTACTATTGTACTGGTAAAACTGGCATGTTTGCTTCAGCAAGACTACTATAGTTTATATAAATGAGCTGCAGTGTAGTCATGGGGGCAGCCATTCAAGCACAGGAGATACAGTGGATAACAGATAAGTTCTGAAGAATCCTGTTGAATACGAAAGAGCCCCCATGGCTACACAGCAGCTTGTTTATATATAGACTATAGTTGTGTTTCTGAAGCAAACAAGCCAGTTTTACCAGTGCAGCATGACAGTACATTATATTTTCATTACTTTAAAAGAGTTTACTTTTTGGTCTTACTGTTCCTTTAAGGTTTTATTATGCCTCTTATTACACCCTTTGCATGCAGGAATGCTGATTTTATTAGTTATACCATGGTACTGCCATTCAAATGGACTACTGGCCGGCCCCTGGATTGCATAAACTAGACAATTTTTCACTCATTAGTAACTATGAAATATTGAGCCTCACCTCCAAACAATTGTGCCAGATATTTTTTAATTAGCTTTCTGCACTTTTAGTTATAATGAACTGTAACATATCAAAGGACAGACTTCCTCTTCCAGAGAGAAACTAATTGAAGTAAATGAGCTTTATGCTTCAGTGTACTGGCCTGCTGTTGTTATGGAGTGTGTTACAATGAAAACCTTTCAGATCTAAGAGCTGTGAAATGTGATTCAGTCCACACAATACTGTGACTGCCTCTTATATGAAACTGAACTGGCACTTTCCTATAAAAAAACAGGAATAATATTCAGAGGTGGTTGAACCCAGGAGTCCAGTATGATTTTTCTTACATTGCCCCTTTCCTTTTGTTACTTCGGACTCCATCCCTTCTGCCTCCAGCCGGTGTGAAGTTTCATAATACCAATGTAATTGGTATGTGCAGCCTGTTGGAGCCTTGTATCACCACTAAAACAAATGTGACTACTGAATGCTTTAAAGGAAAACTATACTTCCAAAATGAATACTTAAAAAACAAATGGTTTATATCAAATTAAGTGGCATATTAAAGAATCTTACCGAACTGGTATATATTGCCCTTTTACATCTTTCACCGTGAACCACCATTTTGTGATGGTCTGTGTGCTGCCTCAGAGATCACCTGACCAGAAATACTGCAGCTCTAACTAGAACAGGAAGAACTGTGGGAGCAAAAGACAAAACTCTGTCTGTTATTGGTCATGTAATGGCAAAAAAAATAAATTTTCATTTTTACTTACTTTAATGAAAAATAAATCTATCTCCAATATACTTTAGTTAAAAAATGTTTACCGCACAGTCTGAAATTCTCCCTTCATTTACTGCTGTTCATAGGAATTGTTACACAGTCCCTAACTGCTGGGCAGGGAAACAATCATACTTATGAACAGCAGGGGGAGCCCCCACCTTAGTTCCCAGACATGCAGAATTCCAGCAGCTTTGTTTTCCTATAGAGCAGTCGCGACTGTGTTTTTTGGATTTTGTATTTTTGCCTTTACATCCCCTTTACTGTTTCCAACTGCAGGGACAAAGATCTTGGAGCCAGATTTAAACAGATAAACTGTGATTCTATATGGAGGATTATTTTGCTGCAGCCACTGGTTCTGCAGATTTGGAGAAAGTTTGTATTAAACTATACAAAAACTATAAACTCCACATGACAACACAGGACCCAGTGCAGTCTGTATATTCTGATTATTAATAAGTCTTGCTGTATCGGTTTCTGGCTGATATTATTTGACTTGTGCTGTTTAGTTCATTTATGACGATCCCTAAGCAGCCCAGATCACACTGAGCATGTGCACAGTCTTGGTCTTGCAAAGATGTATAACAAAGTTACAAGATGACAGCCCCCTGTGGCCAACTTTGAAAGCATAAATCATTTGTTTGATTAGGCTTGTGGTGCAGTAAGTTCATGTTTATGTTTAGTATACAAAATACAGCATTTCTAGCCTTATTCTATTTTAGACTTCCCTTGTCCTTTAATTGGCTCATGTGAACTTACATGTATGGTTTGTTTGTATGCACCCTACGATCCCAAGGGGCGGCCCTTATTTTTTAAAATGGCAATGTTCTATTTATGATTACCCAATGGCACATACTACAAAAAAATTGTATTATTATGAAAATGATTTATTTACACAAAGCAGGATTTTACATGTGAGATGTTTTATTCAATATATTTTTATAGAGACATATATTGTTTGGGGGGGTTAGTTTTCCTTTAAGACACTGGGAGAAAGACAAGAGTCTATCACACCAAGGGAACAAGATATTTAGAGTAAGGTATTAAAGGTATTATACCAGAATATAGACATCTCACCAAGGATTGATAATTGTGAAACACAATATTATTTCTTATACTTGTAGGAAGATTAGCCTTTCTGTAACAGTAGGTAAGTGTGATTCCTATGTGGGAAGAGACAGAGACACATACATGCAGAAAAACAGAATTTTAACTTTACTTTATTTACCTGACAGGGCAGTTATCTTTACATGAAATCAGAAGTATTATAGTCCCTCTCACATGAAAATGTAGTCTTCCTAACTACCCCAGGGTCTCTGGTTAACACCCTTTTACTGACAGTTTGTCAGAAATATTAATGTATCCCTTTAAGCCAGGCCACAAAATTTATCTGTACATATTTATACCAGACAGTGGTGGGTTTTTTTTCCAAATACACTGTCACATACTGTATATGTAAATGTTGCTGCAGGGCAGCAGAATACATGCTGAATGAATATGAGATTACAATTTTTTGACATTAGATTATCTGTCCAATATAGATAAATAAACATTGTATTGTTCAGCAGTGCTGTGCATCAGGAAGGCCAAGGGACAGATTATGTATCAGTTGTTTTTTTGCATGTAATCTTTATGTTCATTGAATATCCCTATTTATTATACATTATGTTGGTGATTTATAGCTATATGATTTTATTACTGACCCCAGAAAGGGTGGGAAGGCAAGGAGCAGAAGGCAGAGCGATTGTTTTTCACAGAACAGTCCTGAATTTGACAGCTGACCCCACAGCCCCGGGTTTGTTACTGAAATGTCCCAACTTTCTCTTTGATCTCCTGCGCTTAACAGCCAGAAAAAGATACAACGGCCTGTATGTAATATAAGGCACTAAGTTTGCCCAGGAGCAGTAACCCATGACAACCAATAAGATTCTTGCATTTAAACAGGTGACTAGTAAACACTATTTGCTGATTGGTTGCTGTGGGTTACTACCCCCGGCAAACTTAGTGCATTAAATTACATAACCCCAAAAGTATCTAAAACTCAATTGGGTTTCTGCAGAGAACCCAGAATATGTGACAGGTACATGTGGATACAATTTAAGATAAGCAAATAAACTATTGTAATAATTTAAGATAAGCAGGTATCTTGGGGACACTTTGACTTGCAGCTTAAAGGGTAATTTGCCTTCATTAACAACATAGTAATAACACATACAGACCACAGAAATTAGTTCAAACTTTCACATGTGATTCTGTGGCAACCCTAACAAGTGTCCTATAAAAAGAAGGTGAGCAGACAGTGCATAAAGCACCAGGAAGGTCAGACACCCTGTACAGGAAATTACTTGATTACAAAAATAGGGCTGAGAAATGCAGCATTGCAGGAACCACAGGTCTGCTTCATGATATCAACATGAGGTGATGTGAATGCTGTAGCAGCATCTATACATCTTTCCAAGCCTTGTATAAAAGCTCCAAGCTGGACTGAAACCAGACTGAACAGCAACAGTTTTGTAGAGCTCACCTGATGCTAAAGGAACATATGCTTTAAAGGAGAAGGAAAGCTACCGAAGTAGTTTATTGCCAATAAATTAGCCACAACAGTGCAAGCTATAACACTATATTTATTCTGCAGAATGCTTTACCATACCTTAACTGAAAGGATACATTAAGGGTTAACTTCTGTCCTTGAAACTTCTGTACTTGCTCAAACTTCTTTGTGCAAAACAAGTTTCTGTGTTACGTACTCTCCAGCTGGCCTGAGCAGCCCCCAATGCCCTTGGGCGAATGTTTCTTATCTTTTCCTATCACTCATACCAGCACACCCCACTCTCCCAACTTCTAGAATATTCCTTTTGCAGACACACAGAATAATACTTCTGATTTTCCCTTAGCCTAAGGCACACCTATTGTAACACGTCATATTGGCTATATAAGCAACTGCTGTAACCCTAATAAATCGGAACTTGCTTTGCAACACACGAGCGTACTGTGTCGTTCTTTGTAAGACCCCTGCGCAGAGTGTATCTGAAAAGGTGAAATCAGATGGTTCTGCCGTGCCACGACGAATCGATTCGCAAATGTTAGCACTAAGATAGCACAGTGAAAGTCCGGAATTTCTCCTGTTCCTTTCATTAACATACCAGGATGCTAGGATAGCAGCTGCCATATTAGCATGATGTGACATCACTTCCTGCATGAGTCTCTCCCTGCTCACTCATAGCTATGGGCTCATGATTACAGCAGAGGGGAGGAGGGCAGGGAGATGAAGAGAGGAGTAAACTGAGCATGCTCAAGCCCTAGCCCTGGAGGTTTAAGCAAAAAACAGGAAGTCTGGTACAAATGTGTTTTAAAAAAATATTCACACAAAAATCTTTAATAGTTCGGACTTTTGAAGGCAATCCCGCTTTAAAAATAGAAAGTCACCTGCGTTTTTTTACACTTTATATAACTTTCTGGGGTATAGGATATGATTTCACTGACATCAGATTAAGGAAGATGTGGCTTCATTTTAGCAGTTCGCCCGGTCTGAGGTGACGAAGGAAACTCTGGCGAAAGAGGTAACATTCAGTAAAATCTGGAAATTAGTGAAGCGACGACCATTCGCCAGAGCGAAAAGTCACCTGGTGATAGAGTGCAAAAGAATATTAGTGATGGTCTCAATAGTGAATTGTCGACTGCGCTTGTTATTGAATGGTGAAGTCCCTGCGGATGGGATTTCTGTGAAAAGTCACTAGCGACAGTTACTTTGCCCTTTAGTAAATCTGTCACATTGTCTCTAGACTACAAATTCCAGCATTCCTTAAAGGAATACTGTTATCGGAATTTTTTTTAAATGAATCAGTTAATAGTACTGCTCCAGTAGATTTCTGCACTGAAATCCATTTCTCAAAAGAGCAAACAGATTTTTTTTATATTCAATTTTGAAATCTGACACAGATTCGGACAGAAACAAGGATTTGGCCAAATCCGAATGCTGCTGAAAAACCATGCCAAATCCCAAACCGAATCCTGGATTCGGTGCATCCGTACTGAGAACAGCACTCAAAAGTAAAATTCAAGTCCTACTGAGACCCATTCAGTTATACTGAGTAGGAGAAACCAAACAGAGGTAATACATAATCAAAAAAAAAACTTCTCTATAGTCATGCTGAATAAATAATTTTGTTTATTGAAATATAAAAAATATAAAGTTACCCCACATGGAGCCTAACACGTTTCATGCTTACCCAACACTTAATCATAGGCCATTTCAGAGAGCACATGCCCCCGTATGTTACATATATACATTTTCAAATAGACCCACCCACATGTTAAGACCAATCACATTAGGGTCAGTTTAATTACTATTAAACCACCCCGTTAGCATTTGTTAAACCTGCCCAATTAAACATAAAAACACTTTACTAAGCCAATTCTCAAAAGACCATGTTAAGGGGTATAGTTACAATTGGTATAGAATATACATAATCACAATAAGTAGTTAATATCTGTTACACATAACAAGTTACATCAAATATAAAACTGAATCCCAATGGTAGCCGCATCTCTAAGTAAAATATCCAGTGCACTTCTCTTTTGTGCGACATAGTTATAATATCTCCTCCTCTGATCCCTGCCTTCAACTGTTCTATTCATTGTACTGAGAAATATCTTATGTCCCTGCTGTTACATTCCATTAAGTGTCTAGTGACATTGGTTTTATTGGACTATTTAACATTATTTATTTGACTTATACGGTCTGTAATCCTTTCCTTTAGGGAAAGGATATTGTTTATTGTATTTTTTGCATGTTATTAAATAAATAACCCTAGTACTATTATAATTTATATATTGTTTAATGCTGAATGTTTTATTTGTAAACGTAGATTAAAATTCTTTAGAAACTTGTAAAACACCCCTTGTATTTCAAGAAATGTGTTTGCCTAGTTGCCTGGTTTCCATATAAACTTGGTGAAAGTATTGTAAGTCCCCCACACTGCCCACTCCCTGGTCTAAGGTATTGTAGAAATCTGCATCTGTATATAGAATAGGCCAGCCTGTATATGGGCTGGTGGGAAGAGACACACATTGGAAGACGTTCCTAAGGGCATATATTCATTGATTATCTGTTGTGTATTTGGGAAGGTAGTGAGGAACAATTTAATATCTTTGCTCAAGAAATTAATGATAATGATTTGAACTTGAAGTTCACAAACACATTTTAACAGAACAAAACTGAATTTTTAGATGTGAATCTAATTCTACAAACTGGCAGGCAGTTGAACAGTTGAAGGCAGGGATCAGAGGAGGAGATATTATAACTATGTCGCACAAAAGAGAAGTGCACTGGATATTTTACTTAGAGATGCGGCTACCTTTGGGATTCAGTTTTATATTTGATGTAACTTGTTATGTGTAACAGATATTAACTACTTATTGTGATTATGTATATTCTATATCAATTGTAACTATACCCCCTTAACATGGTCTTTTGAGAATTGGCTTAGTAAAGTGTTTTTATGTTTAATTAGGCAGGTATAACAAATGCTAACGGGGTGGTTTAATAGTAATTAAACTGACCCTAATGTGATTAACATATCTTAACATGTGGGTGGGTCTATTTGAAAATGTATATATGTAACATATGGGGGCATGTGCTCTCTGAAATGGCCTATGATTAAGTGCTGGGTAAGCATGAAACGCGTTAGGCTCCATGTGGGGTAACTTTATATTTTAAATGTTTCAATAAACAAAAATTTTTCATTCTGCATGACTATAGAGAAGTTTTTTTGGATAATTAGGAGAAACAACAGCCTGCCAGAAATAAGTGCCATCCTAAAGTGCTGGCTCTTTCTCAAAGTACACAACCAGGCAAAATTACCTGAGATGGCTGTCTACACACCAAAAAAAACACACACACAGACTTGCTGGTTCAGGAATTAAATTTTATATTGTAGAGTGAATTATTTGCAGTGTAAACAGTGTAACTTAGAAATAACAATACACCATAAAAATCATGACAGAATCCCTTTAATGCTATGTTGGAGAATTCTGAGAATTGCAGACATTTGAGTAACCAGTAAAAACAAAGAATACAGCATGTCCCTTTAATGTCCTATAACTGGGATGCAAAAGGCTTAAGGTCAGGACTAAAAATCCCATATGGCCTCCATTATGATCCGATTGTTGGGCCCTAGGGCCCATGATCGGATCAGCCCGATTTCGCCCACCTCAAGGTGGGCATATCTGGGTGAGATCTGCTCATTCGGCGACATCGCCAAACAAGCGGATCTCTATCGCCAAACGAGCGGATCTCTATGTGTATGGCCACCTTAAGTCCTATGCCAATTGTCATATGGTAACACAGCATCAGCCTGAGAACACAGCCTTGCAATATTTGCCCTGTAATGTAGGCATTCAAGCATTCTGGATAACAGGTCTCATTCCTGTACTATTCAAACAAAGGCAGGCAATTGTTCTGCAAGCCCTCCCTTTACTAACAACACCACTGTGTCTTCCCTTCCCTCAGTTTAGCATTCCCAATTAAGAATGTTTATCTTTTGCTGTCAAAATGTAATAAAACATAAATATAGGTATGGGATCCGGAAACCCATTATTCAAAAAGCTCTGAATTACAGAAAGGCCGTCTCCCATAGACTCCATTTTATCCTAATATTTAAAAATGATTTCCTTTTTCTCTGTAATAATAAAACAGTAACTTGCACTTGATCCAAGCTAAGATATAATTAATCGTTATTGGAAGCAAAAGCAGACTACTTGGTTTATTTAATGTTTACATGATTTTCTAGCAGACTCAAGATATGAAGATCCAAATTACATAAAAACCCCAGGTCCTGAGCATTCTGGATAACAGGTCCCTTACCTTTATAACAAAGAAAAAAAAAAACAAGGGATGGGTGACTGGAAGCTTTTTCTCCTTTCTCATGAGTAAAACATTGTTTTAGAAAACCAAAACATTCAATTGTAGTCAGTAACTGAATGAAAAACAAGTATTTTTATACTCAAACTTCAAAAACAAAACCTGGTTCTAGTTCACCCACTGCAGCAAAGAAAGTTCCTTCCAGCATCCGACCCTTCTATCATTTATCAAGAGTGTTATATGGATAAGAGAAGTTGCCAAGAGGCATGGTTATCATATTTATATTATTGGCAGTTCACAAGGTTTCCTGGAATTCAGTGATGTGGCCTGTTCACCTTTTAATAGATGCTCCCCCAGCTCTGCAGGGGCACTAAGGCATTGGCTGGAGGTTAGAAGCATCACTATTTCTTATATATTCTTTTAATACACAAAAGCCATGATCTTGTAAATTATATCCTTACAAACGGTGAGTAGTGATGTCACCAGTTATAAACGGTGAGTAGTGATGTCATTGTGGTCACATGACTCACTAAAACTTGTGTATTATAATAATAATGGACCCCTTGTTGGAAAATATGAGGATAATAGAAGTAAACTCGGAGTTCCATGGCCTTGAAACTCCTTGTGACTTATAATATCCTTATATTTGACAATAAGGGATACTTTATTCACTATATATATACTGCATTTGTTTCCAGCTCATTTCCAAATGAGATGGTTCAGCAGTGGGTTTGGTGGAAGCAAAGCATATGGTGTAATAGCATCATGTTTACTACCACATGGGGGATTTGGACTGATCTATCCATGATGCCCTGTATCTATGAGAAAGGAAATAAATGTTCAAAGCAAGACATACTAGATACTATGGGGCAGATTCACGAAAGCAGGGTTCCCGACCGCCGGGCTGTGGCCCAGAAGCAGGTCGTGGCCAGTCCTGAACTGGGCAGTGAGCCTAACACCAAATTAACAAGGCATGTCAAATTAGATGCCAGCGTCTAATTGGATGACGGTGCGCCGAATTGGATGCAGGCGCAACAGAATTAGACAACGGAGCGCCAGAATTGGATGACAACACCTCCCAACCCCCTCCCAACCTCCCCTGACCCCCCGATCCTTGCAAAAAAATAGGCACTAGAGACCATCACTAGCTTTATTTTCACACTCTATCTCCAAGTGACTTTTCGCTCTGGCGAAAGGTTGTTACTCCGCAAATTCAGCAAAGTGTGGATTTTACTGAACGTTACTTTTTTTGTTGACTTCACCACTTCAGACCAGACAAAGTGCTAAAAAGAAGCTTGATCTTCCTCAATCTTACAACACTTACATAGTTACATAGTTAAATTGAGTTATAAAAAGACAAAGTCCATCAAGTTCAACCCCTCCAAATTAAAACCCAGCATACACACCCCTCCATACCTATACATAAATTATATATGGCCATATACTAACTATAGAGTTAGTATCAAAATAGCCTTTGATATTATGTCTGTCCAAGAAATCATCCAAGCCCCTCTTAAAAGCATTAACAGAATCAGCACTAGCTGAAATTCTCCAGCGTTCCACAACCAGGGCACGACTTCAACAAAATATTAGTGAATCAGCATAGTGGTAGCGAATTTACTCCTGGCGAAGTTCTTTTTTTTTTTTATTATTTGTGGTTTTTGCGTTATTAAGCTTTTTATTCAGCAGTTTGGTTGCTAGGGTCCAAATTGCCCTAGAGACTTAGGGAAGTCTACGATAACCGAAAGTGAAGTCGTGGGATGGAGCAGCACTAATTCTATCCCTCTAATAAACTGCAACTCTCTGCAGCACCTAGGCATGCCACTCATTTCATTTGATATTGAAAGACAAAGGCAAGTGATGGAGATATTGGAATGTGAAGGGGAAGTTGATGCTGAAGAGACTCAGGAGTATCACAGTGGTAACATATAGAGAGGGGCAGCGACCCCCTCCATTCTACAGCTGCCACACTCAGCATCACCCTGGCACTCACCAACGTACCCCAGTCCCGACACTAATAATAATAATATTTATAATAATTAGGTTCTCCTGGTGATATTTCTGTCATAAAGCAGAGCGGACTCCCCTGCCTATAACAGATGCCAGCCCCCACAACACAAATCCCTAGACTTGGAGATGCTGCTGTTTGCTACACAGCGCCCATTCTTGCAGCTCTTAGAGCCCGACCCAAGCCCCACTCTGTGTGTGTGTGTATGTGTGTATGTGTATGTGTGGGCTGCTGCCTACCTTGAGGAGTCATCGTGTTGCTGCGCCTCCACATCTGATCCTTACCCTCCTCGCCACTGCCGCTCTCCTCTCTATCCCTGCAATCCACTCCCGTCTCCCGCAGCTGTCAGTCAGCAGTTACACATGCGCACATCTGGCCAGACTCTGTAGCTCTGGGGCTCCTGCCCAAATCGCTAGCAACTTGCTCAGTAGGACGGATTGGTTGCCCTCCACCCTCTCACAAAGTGACACAAAGTCACGCGTGGATACGTATGTATAGCATATGTACTACTAATAGCATATGTACTACTCATGGCATATGCACTACTCATAGCATATGTACTACTCATGACGTAATACTAATAGCATATGTACTACTCATGGCATTGGCATATATACCACTAATAGCATATGCACTAGTACTCATGGCATATATACTTCTAATAGCATATGCAGTGTCGGACTGGGACACCAGGGGCCCACCCAATACCCTTAGACCAGGGGCCCATCATAAAACCTCTCTCAGTACTAATATTCTTCATCTCCTCAATCAACCTCTGTTGTGCTAGTTTATTTTCTTTACATACTAATACTTTTCAATTATTCCCTCTATTTAGCCTCTTTGTTCTCATAGAAATAGGGAACGGCCATGAAATAGGCCAAAAGTTTAGCAGCATGAGAGTCCACTGACACCTTGGCCCACCGGGAGTTTTCCTGGTATTCTGGTGGGCCAGTCCGACACTGAGCATATGTACTACTCATGGTATATGTACTACTAATAGCATATGTACTACCCATGGCACATGCACTACTCATGGTATATTTACTATTCATAGCATATGGACTACTCATGGCATATGCACTACGTGTAGCATATATACAACTCATAGCATATGTACTACTCATAGCATATGCAGGTATTTTTGATGGCTGATCCAAATGTTATTAATAGGAAAAAAAAGATAAATATATATGAAGGCCGGTATTTTTTTTTAAGAAAAGGTGGCAACCCTATTGGGGACCTCTGCCCTATGTATAGCCTAGGGATCCGGTGCGATCAGGGGCCCATCAAGCGTATTTTAAAATGATTTATATTTCCTTTTAGTTTTTATTTGTGCCGTTGGCTGTGGTGGAGCGCATTTGCTGGGAGAAGAAGGCAGGCAAGATGGTTGTATGTGGCCAGATGAGTGCAGATCCCGTGATGTCACTGAACCCAACCCGGAATAGAGAACCTGATTGCAAACTTACCTGCATCTGAAAGTAAAGCTCTGATTAGTGTGATTGTGTAAGAGGCCTCTGCAAGAGTTATGGTTTTTGTCTAAGGCTAAGGCCAGACGGGGAGATTCGGGGGTGATCCGTTGACTGGCAAAGCCTGGCAATTTTGAGCGATTTTAAAAATCGCGCCTCTCCTTGTGAACACGAGCCGGCGTTTTTAAGCTATGCCGGTGCGCAGCGGTGCCTGGCTATTCGGGAAAGATTCGGGGGCGATCCGTCGTGGCGAGAAGTCGCCAGGCGACGGATCGCCCCCGAATCTCCCCGTCTGGCCTTAGCCTAAATACGATGACCCTGCACATTATCTTTGCCAATCATTATTACTCTAAGCTCACGACAGTCCTTGCCTCTAGGGCAGAGACACATGAGCAGATTCAGGGAGATTAGAGTGGAGTTCAGCCCTTAGGTAGGGTTGCTACCTGGCCGGTAAAAATGATGGTTCATTGCAATTAGTGATGGGGTGAATAAATAAACGGCACTTGCATCTCGTTTTTTGACGCCGGAATTTGTTTTTGGATGCCGGTGTCCATTCTTGGACACAGGCACAAATTCATCAGTGAAAAAGTCGCCATCAGATTTTCTTTGTTCACTAACGAATTTTCACTGGTGATTTGCAAATTTATTCGCCGGCATCGAAACACAGGAATTCGCCACTAATTCACACCTGGCAAATAAATCCACCTATCACTAATCCCAATGCTATTAGAAGGGAAAAAAACTTAAATATATAGGAAGTCCAGACTATTTTGAAAATAATATTCATAGCACTTATCAAAATTATAGAAAAAGTTCAGTTCATCCACATTACTGGAAATCAGGGCTAAGTATTGGGTTGTTAAACATTAAAGCATGTCTACTTTTACATAAAATACAAGGTATATGTTAACTGTCATTTATGGAAGATCTTATTTATGGGATATATAATTGAAAAATAATTTGGTCCCATTACAAAAAAAACTTGCATTCAACCGTCAACACATTTGTGTGTAAGTGAAAGTAGCCAAACTGATCTGTTAAGCTGATACAGAGTTGCTAATATTCCTCATATACTGCTAAGAAATGTTTTAACTAATTGTATCAACTAACTGCAGCAAATTTTAACAGTTTTCATTCTGCTCCTGGATCACTGAGCTGCCAGACTAAAACCCCAGAGACACGAACATTAAACTTTAAATTTCAATTTTGGAAAAACAGTAAAAAGTAAAAGATGGAAAGCAATTGAAAAAAAGGTCTATTTCTGGTGAACACTCTGAAAATAACTGAAAATAAAATCAATTGGTATATTATATACAGCAGCAACAGCACAAATATATACATACCACAAGATCAAGGCAAAAAGAAATAAACCACAGGGAGCAGAATGCCAATGATGTTCTTATCATTAAGGGGCAGATTTACTTTTGGTCGAATTTCGAATATAAAAAAAAAAATTCAAAATTCAACCATGGGAATAGTGGGGAAGTAAAATCCTTCGAATTCGGCTATCGAATTCGAGGGATTTTACCGCAATTCGATCGATCGAATGATCGAATATAAAAAATTCGATTGATTTAATCGATCGATCGAATTTTTTATATTCGATCTCAGCTAATTATTCCCAATTCGGTAGCTTCATTCGGCGAAGTAGGCGGTCGAATAAAAATTTAAAGGGGAAGTAATTCGACCATCGATAGTTGAATATTCAAATTATTCGAATTTGAATATTTGATGGTCGAATTTGCCTAATTTGCATATTCGAAGATTCGAATTCAAATTTAATTAAAATTCGATCGAACTTAGAATTCTTCATGTGAATTTAGTAAATCTGCCCTAAGGGGTTCTGCACGCCCTTAATGTTAGCCAATCACCCTCCCTTTTCGTATGGGAGTAGCTCCCCATGTAGAACAGGCAGGAATTTTTCTTGGGGAATGATTTTGGAAGGGAGGGTGAACTGGCACTACTTTGACAATATACGCAACTGAGTTGCTTGATACACACAGCTACTGATTCTGTATCTTTCGGCAATTATAGCAGCATATAACAGAAATCCGCAAACAGAGGGCGGAGGGGAAGGCACTAGCTCTAACGTTTTCCTGTTAAAAACCTACATTTAATGGTGGGAATTTGTACGAAAGGGAGGGTGATTGTCTAACATTAAGGGGCGTGCAGCAACTGAGTTGCTATTTTATGTTATTGACTCCCGGAGATGCCATATTTCCACCTATTGCTGAGGGTTCTATTGTATGTATTTTAGGGACACTGTCCCGCACTGCTCCTAAGTGTTTTCGGACCAGTGAGTCAGTGAACGTGTGTGTGTTGCAGTGAATACTGAGTTTATTAATATCAAGCACTAAAAATAAAAGTTAAGTTTTAATTACATACACTCTATATCCGAACTGGTTAGCTGGAGGTTGGTGGGTTGCTATCATACTTTGTGTAGCAACCGCACACACCTCGATCCCTTTTTTTTTCTTTTAAATTATTTATGAAACTAGTTTCCCATTTAATATCATTAAAATAGTTTAAATGCAATCTAACAAAATAGCAGTCATACCAAATTTCTAGGCATTATACTTTACTCAAACATGAGCATGACATATAACACAACCCCAAGGGCTTACCAGTCAATGGCCCTGCTGTATTTGCCCATTGAAACCCTCACATCCACTCCACTCATGTCCATCCCCCATTTTCTGTCTACGCAACACCCACAACCTGTCTGTCTGGTATAAAGTGGAATTCATCTGTTAATCCAATAATCCAATAAAGGTGGTCAAATATGCCAAGATAAACAAAAATTATAATTTTATATAATGTAATATTCCATGCAGAAAATTGTATTCCCCATTATACTCATTTGGGATACATTAAAAAAAAAAAAAAAAGTTTTTTATTATATATTTATATGATTAAAGAAGTACTTCAACTTTTAATGTATAACACTATTTTTGACCAAAGGGGTTAATGTCCAGCTAAACGAGTAGAGCAAGGGTTGCACTTGGCTCTAAAGGTGGCCATACACGAAGAGATCCGCTCGTTGGTGATGTTGCCAAATGAGCGGATCTCTCCCCTATATGCCCACCTTGAGGTGGGCGATATCGGGCTGATCCGATCGTGGGCCCTAGGGCCCAATGTTCGGATCAGTACGGGCGGTCGGATCGCGGGACCGCATCAACGAACAGATGCGGCCGCGATCCGACGGGATTTTTAATCCTGCCCGATCGACATCTGGAAAGCCCGTCGGAGGGCCCCCCACACGGGCAGATAAGCTGCCGACACAGTCTGTCGGCAGCTTTTATCTGCCCGTGTATGGCCACCTTTACTCTCCTAGACAGTACTAGAAAATAATCTTACCTGTCTCTGGCTAACCTCATTCACTGGGTCGCTGTTCCCAGACTTATCTCTACAGGTATTGGTCCCTCTAGGGCAGAACAGCTTTAATGGGCCTTAGTGTACCCAGACTCCCTGGAACAGATCCAACTAGGTCAGCAACCAAAGAAGAAGATCCACCTCTAACCGGACACTATGTTACAATGTGGCCAATAATACAAATATGTAAATGAAGTAACTAGATGAATGGCCATCTGCCCAGCAACTAGGGAGATAAGGAAGTGTAAGGCCAATAGTAATATGAAAAGATTCAAATACACTCACGATACAATACAATTCTCATCGACTTGCAGCCCTGCTTACTTCCGATCATGTGACCCAGCGTGATATATCAACAGTTGCGACAAAAGAATTGAAGAAGCAATGCTGTTACAAACGTTGTACCCTTGGTACTACAAACTTTTTTTAGGAGGGAAAAAAGCCAAACGCTCCCTTCCTCAGTGGTACAGTGTTTGACTTGGCCGGTAAAAAATATGGTTGATCCCAATGTTATTAATAGGGAAAAAGCATATATATATATATATATATATATACAGGAAGGCCGGTATTTTTTCCAGTAAAGGTGGCAACCCTAGGTACACCATATCTGTCCTACACTCAAATTGCATCTGATTCATTAAGAATTCTATTGCTTTATTATACATTTTACAAAGGGACTAAGTTTTACCTGCAACTTACTTGCTGCTTTCAAGGTAAAACTCACAAACTTGTTGCCCTTTTATTAGACACCAGTGGTATCACCTGACTATAGCGGGAAGGAGTGGGCTACAACAAGGAGCTGGTCACTGCTCCTGTATGAACTATAACAAACTAGAGAAAGTTGTGCTCACCACTAATGTTTAAAACCATTAGGAGGGGGTACAATGAGGCTGTGACCACAAAATACCTATAGACAAATACAGGAGATCCTCTGCACTTAACATTGAGACATTTTGAGCACAACTTTTCCTTGTTTGATGTATACCAATAATATTGCTTTTTCCTTGTGAATACACTTAAATCATAATTTCTGTTTAATATTTAAAGCCATAAAGATATAAAATAATGTTAATGTACTATCCAAACTTTGAGAACATTTGGTTCATAAACACTGGCTTCCAACATGTGTTTGTTTACATGGCAACACCTTGAACTTGGCAGTACCTTCTATGTAATGGACACACTTACAAGTGTACAAACCTCAGCTATAATCCTCATACCTCTAACTCATACAGTATGTCAGAACTTTCTGCTCCCTCACACATTTAAGTGTCCTTTATGTTCTTTCCAAACGAACCTCCCCTGCCAACACCTTCTATCTTACTGATTTAAAATAAATGTGCAATCCCTAACTACAAACTAGAACTTAAGGTGGTCATAGATGCACAGATTAAATCGTACAAAACGAATTTCCGTACGATATTTGGTGTGAGTATGGTGGGAAACGAGCCGACCAATATCAGCAAAAGACTTGGATATCGGTTGGCTCGTTGGTCGGGCTGGACAGAAACTTTTGATCGCCACTGTTTAGAGCTCAATCGTCAGATACAGGTAGAATTCTATTGTTTCTGTCTGTATATCTGACGATTCAGCTCTACGCATGTGTATTGAAACGGATGATCTTTCTTGGAAAGATCTTTTTCCAAGAAGGATCTTAATCGTTATGTCAATGGCCATCTTAAAACTCTATAAACCATAAACCCTTCACCACAAGATTATCCTGTTGTTCTTTTGTTCTCTAATCTAATCCAAGTCCCAGCACTTTCAAACAAAGCTTTGTCTGCCACAATCAACCCTGCCCACCATAAAATTCTGACAAACCTGTTAATCTTTCCCTGTCATCACCATCATCCCACAACTTTCACTTAGATATAGAAACTTCAGCAGTGAGGACCGAAACATTGGACTCTGATACAATGCAATAAAAAGATAAAGTATTTACAAAGGGTGTGCCAGTTGGAAAATATTTTGTTTATATATTTATATATACATACATACACAAAAGCCATGAATATCTTGTAAATTATAAATGGTGAGTTCTGATGTCATCAGTTATAAACAGACTTCGGCCTCGTGTTTTTATATGGTCGTGAAACTCCTCGGTAACTTATAATATCCTTTTCAAGCTTCATTCACTATATATTTTCTAGTCTGTATAATTTTGAAATCTTAGTTGGTGAGTAACAAAACTTTTAAGAGATTCTCCCTTTATATCACACCCCATCCCAAAGTTTATGGCCAGGTTATTGCCTGGTACATATTAAATATATATATATTTATATGCCAGTAATGTTTTTATTGCTTTTTCCAGGTGAATAAACTAATATAATCATAATTTCTGTTAAACATTTAAAGTCATAAAGCTATAAAATAATGTTAATGTACTATTCAAACTTTGAGAACATTTGGTTCATAGACACTGGCTTCTAACATGTGTTTGTTTACATGGGAACACCTTGAACTTGGCAGTACCTTCTATGTAATGGCCTAATCGCCTCTTCCGCCCAGCGACAATCTCTCCGAACTGCCTTCTTTGTGCTGCAATGAGGAATTGCCTGTGCTAATTCACTCGCCGCACTTCGATTTCCGAAGTCACCGAAGTTGCCTCATAAGACAAGCCATGATAAATTGACCATACCGCACTTAGAGTAAGAAGGGATTTGCGTTCCATGCATAGCACTGCTTTAATCCAAAAATGACAGGCTTTAACCCTTTAAAGGTTTTTTTTTCATTTCTTTATTCAGCTCTTTCTTATTGCTTTTCAATTTAACTTTTAGGACAATGACTCATGAGCCATCTTAATTCATGTTCAAAATTGTGTGTCAGCGGGCAACAAAACACCACAATATACCTTAGAACTGCTGGGAATCCGCAGGTGTGCTGCCCTGGACCACCAATCATGTGAACAGATAAATGACAGAATGTAGATGCCACATGAAGAAATTCATATCCATACCGTAAATTGTTTAATTTGATCTCATATCTGTAGAATGTTCAAAAGTTATACAAGTATGGGACTTGTTATCCAGAATGCTCTTGCCCTGGGGTTTTCAGGTCTTTCAGTAATTCCTTAACGGAATACTGTCATGGGAAAACATGTTTTTTTCAAAACGTATCAGTTAATAGTGCTGCTCCAGTAGACATCTGCACTGAAATCCATTCCTCAAAAGAGCAAACACATTTTTTTATATTCTGTTTTGAAATCTGACATGGGGCTAGCCATTTTGTCAATTTCCCAGCTGCCTCTGGTCATGTGACTTGTGCCAGCACTTTAGGAGGGAACTGCTTTCTGGCAGGCGGTTGTTTTTCCTTCTCAATGTAACTGAATGGAATGCAGTGGGACGTGTTTTTACTATTGAGTGTTGTTCTTAGATCTACCAGGCAGCTGTTATCTGGTTACCTTCCCATTGTTCTGTTGTTAGGCTGCTGGGTGGGGGAAGGGAGGGTGATATCACTCCAATTTGCAGTACAGCAGTAAAGACTGATTGAAGTGTATCAGAGCACAAGTCCTATGACTTGGGGCAGCTGGGAAATTGACAATATGTCTAGCCCCATTTCAGATTTCAAAATGAAATATTAAAAAAAATCTGTTTGCTCTTTTGAGAAATGAATTTTAATGCAGAATGGAATTAACATCATGGTTTTAGCTTGGTGAAACATTATTAATATTATTAGCACACATATTTATAACATATTCTGCAGGGTGTATACATCAAGTGAACCTAGAAACTACTAATCCATCTTATACATCACAAGATAGCATGAAGTGCTATACCATGCACATATTTATTTTCTTGGAAGTAGTACTTAATGAAATTGTAACTGAGGGATAACAAAGACCTAGTTTTTTTTTATTTTTTAAATATTTTTTATTTTTTCACACAAAAAAAAGCAGTCAGAAAATGTTTGGATGTTTGCTCGAATACCTGATGAGGTTTTCCTTTTGACCTTAAATACATTTACAATTGTATGCAACCACTTTATGACAGAATATAAACTTAAAGTCATCCAGGAAAGTGGGTTAGAGCAAATGCTGAATATTGCTAGTTACATAAGGTGTCTATATGAAAAACAAATTTTTTTGTAATCAGTTTGCAACAACAGAAAAACAAGACTATAAAACTGTACAGTAAATAATATAATGAAAAATAAAGAAAAATAGAGTGGGATTTTTACTTTACTGTGGTCCCTTGGCTCATTTTGTCTGTTTAGCAGTATTTGGATTTATAATGCAAGTATTTGTAGAGGAAGGGTACCTTTGTACCTGTACATAATCCATGGCTGCCAAATCTTCAGGGTAACTTCAAGGGTAAATTTGAATGGCATCAGAAGCTATACCAGTCAGTCTCTCATTTATGAAGATCTAATCTAGTTTGTTTTTAAACATTAAATATTTGATTTTAGGGGACTTCCATGACTTAGCTACAGTTTGCCTAGCAGCTAGGAATATGTGGTTAAGGAGTTTTAATTTCAGTTTAGGAACTTTTTTGGGAGGTATGCCCAATAGGGCTTCAGAAGGAACCTTAGCTAGGTTAAAATGTAAGATAGAAGATATCATGTTATATACTCGTATCCAAAATCGAACCACTCTTGGGCATGTCCACCAGATGTGTGCCATGGTGCCTGGGGAGGAGCAGCCCCAGAAGCAGTTGTCATTGAGATCATGATGGATCTTTGCAAGTCTCACAGGCTTTAGGTACCATCTGAATAGGACTTTACATCCTGCTTCAAAAATGATGGTGTTCAGTGATCTATGTTTTAAGTTGTCCCAAGCCTTTACCCAATCTTCCTCTGTTAAAGACATCTCCAAGTCTTTATGCCAGGCTTTAAAGGACAAGGAAAATGTAAAATAGAATAAGGTTAGAAATGTTGTATTTTGTATACTAAACAAACATGAGCTTACTGCACCACAAGCCTAATCAAACAAATGATTTATGCTTTCAAAGTTGGCCACAGGGGGCTGTCATTTTGTAACTTTGTTATACATCTTTGCCTGATACTGCCACTGCACATGCTCAGTATGGTCTGTGCTGCTTAGGGATCGTCATAAATGGTCAAAAACAAAGCTGTTTGAGTTCTGCATGGCTGGTAAGTAAGGCAGGGGCTCCCCCTGCTGTTCATAAGTATGATTGTTTCCCTGCCAAAGTTAGGGGCCATCTGACAATTCCTATCCACAGCACTAAATGAAGGAAGAATTTCACTGCATACGGCCAGGTTTCTTATAAAAATGGTACACATTTTTTAATTAACGTATATTGGAAATAGATTTCTTTTTCATTAAAGAAAGTAAAAATGGGATTTTATTTCTTTGCCTTTCCTTGCCTTTTAACATAGTTGAGGTCTGTGATATTTGTTGGGGATATCATACTGCAGGAATAGTAGAGAGATAGCTTTAGGGGTAATTGTGTTGTTTGTGCACCATCTCTCAAAGTAGGTTTGGGTGGGGGCATCAGGGTTCCTAGTAGACCAAAATTGCTTGGCCCAATGTAGGAATTGGGCAGCCCTGAAATATTCCGTATCTGGGAGGTCAAAATTTTCTTTCACATACGAAACAGTAATGGGGCCTCTTAATGTAGACAGTTTCTTTGATAACCACCAGCCGAAGGAAAGGGTCTGTATCCCAGGAAAGAAGGTTGGGTTACGGTAATAGGAGTTACTGAGGTGGTGTGGGGAGGATGAATTGTATAATTTGGTGTTCTGATCCCATAACGCTAATGTATGATGTAAACATGGGCTGGAAATTTGAAGACACATGGTTGGAGTTGTCCAAACCAGTGAATCAGCTGAATATGGGTGTGTTAGTATGTTTTCTAATTTATCCCACAGTGGTGCTGACTGTTGTAGGTGTATTAAGGGGATCTGAGCCAGCTGAGCAGCCACAAAGTACTTTCTCAGGTTAGGGAGGCCCAAACCTCCTTCTTGGGGTCTCCTTTCTAAAGTTTTCTTGCTAACCCTTGGTAGTTTAGTATTTCAAATGAATGACATAATGTGTTTTTCAAATACTTTGAGATCTTTTCTAGAGATATCAACAGGGAGTACTCTAAACAAGTATAACAGCTTTGGGAGGAGTGACATTTTCACTGCCATTATTTGGCCTAGCCATGAAATATGATACTTGCCCCAATCCTCTAGCTTTTTCTGTAGCTTTTTATACATATAATGTAATAAAAACATTTCACCCTGGTGGTCCAGTGGTGTGGCGGGGATGCCCACCGCACCATCAGCAGGGACCCTGCTGTGCCGCTTCTCTTCGATTGGCAGCCTGATTCCTAGTGCGCACGCGGCGCGCACTTCTGCCTTCTAAAGGCGCATGCGCACTGGCATTATAATGTCAGCGCGCAATGGCACCAAATTTCAAATATTTAAAGGGAATTTTTCTATGTTTACATTGCCCGTGATAGGATCTGATTCCTGGTGGTTTCCTGAGCCTCGCCTGCATACCGACTACCTCTTCTGTTTCTTCCCATTGATTACCCGGTTTAACCCTTTGCCTGCCTGACGACCCTTGCAATCTGCCTGCCTCGACCCAGCCTGTCTGACTACGAATCTAATTCCCCTGTTTGTACCATGACCGTGGGGATAATGGGCAGCCCTGTCATGTTCCCCTTTCTATAGGGAAAGTTGTAGAGGTGTGAGGCCCTATAGTTACTCACACTTTTGGTTTATGGTATAAGGATCTAATCCAGGTAATATATTTTTGGCAAAAGCCCCACTTCATTAAGGTGTGGTAGAGGAAAGGCCTCTTGACAGAGTCTAAGTATAGACAATCTACAGATTATATTGGCCGGTTGTCTTCCTCATACAAATCTACCTAGTCCCTGTGGATTATAGATGGGAGAATCCAATATAAGCACTCAGCTAGGACTTTGGCCAGGATTTCAATATCAATGTTGACAGTTGAGATTGGGCGGTAGTTTTTGCAATCAGTGAGGTTAGTGTTGGGTTTAGGAACAGGGGTGATTTTTGTTGTTAGTGTTTGTTTACAAACAGATCTCCTAGTATGAGTTGATTGAACATTTTGATAAGGTGAGAGATTAAGATATGCAAGAATTGTTTTTTGAGTGCTGAAAATCCATCTAGGCCTGGGGATTTTGAGGGCTGGAACTGTTTTATTGCTGATTTCACTTCCTCTTCAGTTATCTCTTCAACCATTAAAGGGGTTGTTTACCTTTGAGTAAACTTTTAGTATAATGTAGAGAGCGATATTCTGAGACAAATTGCAATTGGTTTTCATTTTTTATTGTTTATGGTTTTTGAGTTATTTAGATTTTTATTCAGCTGCTCTCCAGTTTGCAGTGTCAGCAATTTGGTTTCTAGGGTACAAATTACCCTAGCAACCCTGCATTAATTTTAATAAGAGACTGGAATATGAATAGGAGAGGGACTGAATAGAATGATAAGTAATACAAAGTGGCAATAACAATACATTTGTAGCCTTACAGAGCATTTGTTTTTAGATGGTGTCAGTGACCCCCATTTGAAAGCTGCAAAGAAACAGAAAAAAATTGCAAAAAATTAAAAAACTATGAAAAATAAATAATGAACACCAATTGAAAAGTTTCTTAGAATTGGCCCTTCTACAATATACTAAAAGTTAACTTGAAGGTGAACCACCCCTTTAGGGTCTTTTGGGACTCTAGCATGGTTGATAATGACAAATTGCTAAAGAACTGTGTGAGGCGAAATTGAGGGATAGTGGTAGAGGAGGTGTAAAGTTGCTTATAGAATTTATAAAATTCTTGTAGAATTTTAGGGATTGCGTTAGATGTTTGGCCTGATGAAGTCCTCAGAGTGGAAATGGAGGTGTAATCAAGTATGTGCCGTAACTTACATGAAAATAAACTACTTGGTTTGTTTGATTGGGCATAAAAACAGTTTTGGGTCCACTGTAAGGCATCTTGTGCTTTGGAAGTAAGAAGTAGGTCCAGCTCTGTTTTAGCTCTATGAATCTGACTGGAGTGATCAATGCTGGGGTTTGCCGTTTGGGTGGATATTAAGATAATTTGAGCATTTCTCTATAATAGGTTTTCTTTCTTTGAGCTCCCAGTTGTATTAAGTGGCCCCTCATGATTTTTTAGTAGGAGTTTTTTCAATCTCCACCTTGAGTAATTTTTTGTGTCTTGTAAAGCTATAGGAAAGAGGGGAGTGGTCGGACCAGGGAACAGTTCATATTTTCTATGACTGTGGGAGAGTTGTCAGTGATTGGAAAACCCAGATATAGTTGATTCTGGTGTATGGTTTGGGGGGGTGGGGGGGAAACCATACACCAGAATCAACTATATCTGAAATTGAGTGAGACAAGTTCCAAAACCTCAGATGTAATCTGCTTAATGAGTAGTATGAAATAGAGTCATGCATATTACAACCAACAAGACATATTGTTATAACTTTTTGAAAAATCCCCCCAAAAAATAGAAAAAAAGACCAAAACTATTTGTAACTGAACTTGAAATACCAGTCAGTGTCTGTAAGGCCCAAAGGCTCCGGTGGTTGTGAGGACCAAGGAGGGAACACCAGTCCAGAAATAGTTTGAGGTACAGGTAGGGATCAAGAATAAAGCGTAAACAGAGTCCAAGCAAGTAGTCAGTCCAGGCAGCAAGGGTTTAGCAATCCGTAGTTCAGGCAAGATCATACACAGGTAACACAAAGAAGTCGTGGAACAGCACACCCAGGAACAAGGTAAACTTGACCTATAATCGGGCAAGGGTCCAGAGTCCAAAGCTCACTTAAATAGGCCCAGATTGGCGCCAAGCGGACGCCGACGTGATGGCGTCAGGTTGCACGCCTTCTGGTACGCGCTGGCGTTTTCGCGTACGCATGCCCGTTAGGACGCGCGCTGGCGTATTCACGCCTGCGCATTTATGCCCAGCCCAGCCCAACGCAGGCGAAAATTAGCGGGAACCCTTACAGTGTCCATTTGACTACCAACCCAGTTCTGGGCGGAAGTCTAGGTGACTCATTCAAATGGTTACCTCTGTGCTTACCTCTTGGTTGATGCACTGTGGAAGAATACTGATCCTCTGGCAAAAGCTGTAGGCTTGTGCAGAAGTGTGATGGAGGGTGTTTTAAGCTTGGGGGGAGGAAAGTTTGTGCCTTCTTCCACTTAAATTTTATGTTTCATAGCTGGTTTCAATGGGTTCAGGTGAAAAAATATCAGTTTCATCAAACAGTAGTTTGCAGTGGCTTTGCATGCCTGTAAAAATCAGGTTTGATTAGTCAGGTTTGATTAGGGAGGCTAGGCCTTTGGATGAGAATGCTCAGTGTTATGTCAAATGGGTTATACCCTTTGTCTCGGAGAAGCTTCGGATGATCTAGGTCAGTGCTGCCCAACTTCTGTGTTAGCAAGGGCCGACATTTTTCTGGCCTACATAGTGGAAGCCAGTGTTGACCACTAACTGTTTTCAAACCACACCCACTTTAATCCACACCCATGTTACCACAAGACCATGTCCAAATTAATTGTGGTAGCACACTAAAAAATACCAAATTGTTGGTGCTCACTGCAGGGATATCACTTATATGTGAAAAAAGTTGTCATACCCTTAAATCCATATGTCTCATCTTCCCCTGTGGACATCACAGCACCCCCAGCACATGATTAAACAACTAAAGGGCCCCTAACAATAATTTATTTTCAAATGCTAACAAACCCCAAGAACAAATACCAGGCTTATGTTCCCCAGGCAGAGCTGTCACACACAGGCAGAGCAGGGCACACGCCGGCAGAGCAGGGCACACGCCGGCAGAGCAGGGCACACAGGCAGAGCAGGGCACACACAGGCAGAGCAGGGCGCACACAGGCAGAGCAGGGCGCACAAAGGCAGAGCAGGGCGCACAAAGGCAGAGCAGGGCGCACAAAGGCAGAGCAGGGCACACAAAGGCAGAGCAGGGCTCAAATAGGCAGAGCAGGGCACACAAAGGCAGAGCAGGGCACACACAGGCAGAGTATGTCACACACAGGCAGAGCAGGGCACACACAGGCATAGCAGGGCACACACAGGCAGAGGAGGGCACACACAGGCAGAGGAGGGCACACACAGGCAGAGGAAGGCACACACAGGTAGAGCAGGGCACACAAAGACAGAGCAGGGCACACAAAGACAGAGCAGGGCACACACAGGCAGAGCAGTGCACACAGGCAGAGCAGGGCACACAAAGACAGATCAGGGCACACACAGAAAGAGCAGGGCGCACACAGGCAGAGTATGTCACACACAGGCAGAGCAGGGCAAACACAGGCGGAGCAGGGCAGACAGGGAGCATAGGGAAGGCAGAATAGAGCAGGAGACAGGGAAACCCATCAGGACCACTCTAAGATATACTACATACAGTGACACAGTGCTGCTGCTGCCCCATTAGCATTTTGTATACAATGTGAACAGGTGAACAATGTGGGCAGCTTCAGTCTGGGTCTCAGATGTGAACAGTACAGGGCTTTAAGGGTGTGAACAATAGAGGTGTTACAAGTGTGAACAATGCAGGGGGATCATAGGTGTGAGAAATAAAGGGGATAAGTCTGAATTTGAGGTTTAAACAATGCAGGGGTCAGTTAATCTCTGTAGTGATACCATTTAAAGATTACACATGGTAAGCAAGCACAGCAGGTAGGGGGCCACAGAAGGGGGGTCAGCCCTGGTCTAGGTAATGTAACCACAGTCTTTTCCATCAGGCCCAAGAGGAGTAGTTCTGTGCCCGCTTGTAAGAATTGGACTTGGTGTGGCCGCCATTAAACGAGAAAGCCAGCTTGACCGGAAAGAGCCAGCAGTATCGGACTCGCTGATACTGAAGAACTCTAGTTCTAGGCGCTAGTACTTTACGTTTCTGGAGAGTAGTCTGAGCCAGGTCTGTGTAGATCTGGAATTTGTGGCCCTGATATTCCACTTGATCTGATTGACGAGCTGCCTTTAGGATAGCGACTTGTGTTTGGTGGCAAGGCAGGTGCAAGATGATATCCCACAAGGGGGTCACCGTCTCACTGTGGTCTTAGGGTGCGATGTATCCGGTCACACTCCAAACGGTTGGGTGACAAGTTCGGACCCCTCCTAGAGAATATCGTCTGGACCGTAGTCTGTAAGTCAGTGATGGTTTCCAGTAGGCCTCGAATACGAAGGTTATTGCGCCTGGATCAATTATCAGCGTCCTCGATCTTGTCCAGAGCCTCCTGCATTTGCAGGTCTGCAATGTCCTGTACGTGTGTGTCGAGGACAGTAATTATATCATCTACCTTTTGTTCTATGACTTCTGTCCTCTGGCCCAGCTCTTGAATTTGCTTGGAGATGTCAGATGTTATTGAAGCTGCAGTGGAGGCCAGTTCTTGTTGCAGCATTGTTTTAAATTCGTCCAGGAGCTCTGGTTCTTCTGCTGGTTTACTTTGCGGCGTGGCTGAGTGGGCTGGTTGGGAGTCCATACCCTGCCAGGAGTCATCTTGCAACGCTATTAGAAGTGGAGACTAGGCTTGGAACCTAGTAAGGTATGACGCTACACTTCTCGTGGCACAGTTTGTCTCAATTACTTGGTTGGCTGCTCACGAGCACCCCCCAAGACCTAGTTATTTATTATCTGTATTTATTATAGTTTAAGGACTCCTAAATAATCTAATGGAACAGTGTAATGCAAGTATTTAGACATGCAAGCTTGAAGAACTTTGCACTAAGTTATAGCACACTCTAGAGGCAACACAGTATACATCCTTATTAAAAATGAGTTTGCACGCATGTAGCTGCCTGTTGAGAGTTTTCTACTCTGTATGAATGTTAAAATTGAGTGAAAGCCCATGTGCTGGAGGAAGTGAGGGAGAAAGGCATGACAGAGCAGTATCCTATTGCTGCAAGGCAAACAGAGTAGGCTCAACAAGAGGCCCTGAGTTTAAGTACATTCACATTACTCCTCTGTGGATGGACAGCTGCATATCTCTCTTCTAATACCACAAACCTTCTGCATTTCTGCTTACTGTGATATACAGCAGATTCCAAGACGAAAGATACAGCCATCTATAATGAGAAAGGTGCACAAACCTGTCCCTTGACCAGCAACCAATCAGATTACTGCATTCAATGTTCTACTTGCAGCTGGTTTCAAAAAGCTAATCACTGATTGGTTGCTATAGGGAACTGTCCATGGGCAAATTTGCCCAGTGTTGATAAATGAGCCCCAGTGAGAGGTTTGGACACTAGAGAAGAAAAATGATACATAATTGTGTATAATATATAGTGAATAAAGTACCCTCTATTGTACTAGCATATTGTTGTACTCCACTAAATATGTATCTGGCCCAGTTTACTCAGGCCCGGATTTAGGGAAAGGCCCCCTAGGCCCGGGCCTAGGGTGGCAAGATGTTAGGGGCGGAAACTGGCGCAGGCCTCAGCCTCACTAGGACTAACAGGGCAGAGGGGGAGCCTTGTTAGGTGACCAGCAAGGGCAGAGTGAAGCAAGAGAATGTGATGGAGAAGGGGAGGGGACAAGGAAGGGGATGTGGAAGGGGAGGGGAAAGCAAGGGAAGAGAGACGCTGATGTAGAAGGGGAGGGGGATGAGGAAAAGAATGGGAACGGGATAAGGAAGAGGAGGTGAAAGCAAGGGAATAGAGACGCTAATGGAGAAGGGGAGGTGAAAGCAAGGGAATAGAGACGCTGATGGAGAAGGGGGATGAGGAAGTGGGACACGGAAAAAGCGGGGGGGGATATGTAGTGATGGCCTTGGGGCGCCCCATTTGTAAATCCGGGCCTGAGTTTACTTTATATAAACCAGTGCTTACACTTACATTGGTGAAATGTATCTTTCATAAAATGCTAGGCACCATGTTGTGCTTGTTATGAAATGCTCGGGTCCACGCTGTACTTTTCATGAAATGCTGGGGGGGGGGTACTCTGTCCCTGTCATGAAATGTTAAGGGCCATGCTGTACTTGTAATAAAATATGGGGGCTGCCCTGTATCTGTCAAGAAATACTAGGGGCCACATTGTGCATGTTGTAAAATGCTGGGATGGCCCATTTTCTTTGTCAGGAAAGTTGGGGGCAGTATATGTCATGAAATGCTGGGGACTGCACCACATCATGACTGCAAGGAGACTAGTGAATAGCTGAACTCCCATCAATCTCTGTGGTGCCCCCTAGTGGAAATGCAGTGTCCACAACACACCTTGCACCCCTGACTGATATCTGCCTTAGGGACTGAACACATCATGGTTCTCACTCTATACGTCACTGCACACTGGACCACATTTAGTTGAATTAGTTGCAGTAACACACAAAGCACTAACCTTATTACTGACAATTCACTCTAGATGTAACATGATTCAGGGGAGTTCCAGTGTAATCATTGGTTCCTCTATGAGCGAGTTATCTCACTCCATGTAACATGCGCAGGTCCATTTTTTGCCCCTGGACCAGCTACCCGACCCGCAAGTACGTTATCTGCAACCCGGACCCGCAATCCGCTGCCAATCAAGAATCAGAAAGTGCTGTCATTGTAACCGGAAATAACATCATCGTATTTAGGTTTGATCAGAAAAAATGAGTAAATATCTCTATTGAGAAGACCCGCGGCCCGACCCGCAAACCGCATCTATACCCACACCCGGATCTTTTACCCGCAAACTGCAGGGTACCTCAGGTTTTTGCGGGTAACCCGTGGGTACCCGACCCGCTGCAGGACTCTAGCATAGACTATAACAACAACTCATGAAGACACCTTTGAAGAGAAATAATTTGATCATATAATGCTATGAAGCAGGCTGATCAAGAAGGCAAAAGATTTGGATTTCATAGACATGAAGGCAAAGCAGGCAATCCGAGACCCTCCTTGTCTTATTGTTATGCCATTGGTCTTTCATATCACACAACCACTCACTGAAACACCATTCATTCCATATATATTTTTACAGCATTGCTCAATGTGATATAAACCTACCTTTACCATACCTTTCCTTCGTCAGCTTTCCAGAAGAGTGCCAGAGCTTGATAACCCGAGTGGCACTGGAGCAGATGGTATGATGTAGTTTCTATGCAGCAATTGGTGGTTTCCCAATACTAATGTCATTAGATAATTGTCGTAAGTGTCATGAGGCTCAGATACTCACAAATGAAAAGCCTGAATTCTTCTCATTGTCCCCTGATGTGGTGTCATTCATCTGAGGCTGCAGGACAGTCTTGCCTTCATGTGGCATCCCCTGCTGCACACAAGTGAAATCTTTTTTTAGTATGATACAGAATATTCAGTAAACTACTGGTTGAAGTATCAGTATGCAAAATAAACTAAACTATATTTTGAGTTTTAAGAAGGAAACAGTTATATTTAATTTGGCATATTTAAATTCCTTTTAGAACATGCCTTCAATATTGCTTTCCTCTCTTCCCTGCCATTACTATATTTCTATAAGCATAAAGTTCTACCAAATAACAGCTTGTTATAGTTAGGGGGTTAGGCCTGTAGAATCAGCCTGTTGTATTTTATTTACAGCTCATACATTGGATACTGCAAATTTAAACAGTGCAAGACAAGCACTAAAGAATTACAATGTTTTATACACCAGAGGCCCCTGCAGAGGTCCTCCTCCTGAACTGCACTATCCACAACCTAAATTTACTCCTTGTGCCTGACTCTTTTCTAGCAATTACTTATCAGGAGCATGCACAGTTTAAATGGATTTGTTCATGGTCCTTCAGCTTTGCATGCTGCTGGTTAGAGAGCCTGGCAAAGAAAACCATTGTTTTTCCTCTTATTTAGCAGAAATGCCAACCTTACCATTGTGATTTCAGGGAAGTTTTTAGCCACACCCCATCGGTGGCGTAACTACTCCCTGGTGGGCATCGGCACAGGCCTTACCTCTATAAATCGCATGCTGGAGTGTTGATGGCATGTGTGATGTATAATCTCCCCCTAGATAACTGTCTGCCATAACCATTTTTGTGGCTCTGATGGGCCCCAAGGGAATGGGGGCCCTGGTGCAATTGCACCCCTGCACCCCTGGTAGTTACACCACTGCACCCCATGATGCACTCGGCATGTCCAGTTACAACTACACCTCATCTTTAACCCCCAAAAAATGTATAAATCCAGTTGACACTATCCCCTCTCAGTAATAGTCTCACTTGTAACTGACTGAAAGTAGAAGAGTACCAAAAACCTTTAATCACTGGGGATGCCAAATGTTAAGTGCCCCACAGGGATTATAATTAGTGATGGGCGAATTCGCCGCGAATTCCCGCGATTCACCGCTGGCGAATAAATTTGAATAAATCCGAAATTTCACTGCAAAAACAGGTCGCGTGTCGTTTTGAAACGATGCGACGCGCCGAAGTTGACAGTATGCGCGTCAAAAGCGTGCCGCGACTCGTTTCGCCAATTGTTCGCCAATTCGCAAATTTTTCGCCAATTCGCAAATTTCTCTGGAAATTCGCAAATTTTCCGTGAAGCGAAACTCGGGAGATTCGCCCATCACTAATTATAATCACTTAATTGATACCCAAGCCAGTGCTCCTGTTAGCAGAAAACTGCACCATCCTGGGGTTACTTTTTAACTAGGGTGGTTACCTTCCTGCCTTTTTTCCTTCTTCATGTGGGTGCGAGTTTCCAGTAGAGTGAAAAGCTGAACTTTGACATTTTCACTCTTCTGTGCATACATCACCTTGGGGCCACTGAAGAAAGAAGAAGCAGAAAACGTGGATTGCTCTGTGGAGTATACTGAAAAGTACCAAGGTCAGGGTACCAATTATGAGCATGTGGGATGCCAAACATTCATCCTTTCCACCTTTAATAGTTTTCCAGTATTGTTTATCCTTTTGGTTCTTTCAACTGCTCCTAGGAGCAAGAATAAGATTAGCCAAGCATTTAGCCAGATTTATCCCTTCTGTTTTGTTGCATAAGGATTGTTTATAACGGTCAAGTAAAGTGAAACAAGAGCTGAGAAAGTACTATATTGGGGCGATCTTGAACATGAATCAACTAAACTGGGGCACTTTACTGTGATCATTGTGGAGTCAAGTGTGCCTGTAGCTTACAATGCATATAAAGAGAGGTAAGCATATCACTGGTTAATTGTTTAATACTGAACAGACTAATTATGATATTTTGAATCAACCAATTATTTTTTAAAACTCCTTTAGCAAGGCTAAGTACATATTTCTTGGAGGGGATGGACCATTTGATTCCAATTGAATATTGAACAATCAATACAGTATGTTCCCTTGACATGAACCCTGTCAACGTGCCTTGAAGCCCTACAGGTCTGCTACAAAAGATTAAGGGGCAGATTTATTAAGGGTTGAATAGTAAATTCGGATTTTAGAATTTGTTTTTGTCAAAATTCACACATTTGAATTTCAATCCCCCAATTCGAGTGTCTTAAGACAACCACTAACCATGAGTGAAAGAAAAGTTTTTGTGTTATTCATATTCTCTGAAAAATGAATCATAAGTTATGCTAGGGTATGTAAACGTATGAGCACAACTGTATTTATCTATAAAACCAGAATCATGCTATAATCTTAATTCTAATTTATGACTAGGGATTTACATTTCTCCATGTGTAGCTGGAAAATAGATGTACAAAAGATGGTACAAACTCCACAACAGGTAGAGAAGCTTGTTTAAGTTGAAGAGTGAGTTGTTCAAGTTGGGAAACTGGGCAGCAAAAATGGAAAATTGGGTAGAATGTTGATAGCTGCAAGGTTATGCACTTTGGCAAAAATAATATAAATGCAAGTTATACACTAAATGGCAG
>CM044438.1:93635553-93666694 GCA_024363595.1 Xenopus borealis
TTTCAGCCTAACTTACTATGTTACTATGTTACTGTCGAGGTTGGGGTTGTTTACTCTGGAAAAAATGTGCTTGCGAGGGGACATGATTACACTTTACAAATATATTTGAGAACATTATAGACAAATATCAGGGGACCTTTTTACCCATAAAGAGGATCACCACACCAGAGGCCACCCCTTCAGACTAGAAGAAAAGGACTTTCATTTGAAGCAGCGTAGGTGGTTCTTCACAGTGAGGACAGTGAGGTTGTGGAATGCACGGCCGGGTGATGTTGTGATGGCTCATTCTGTTGATACTTTCAAAAGGGGTTTGGATGATTGTTTGCACAGACATAATATCAAAGGCTATTTTGATACTAAATTCTACAGTTAGTATAGCTATGGGCAAATATGGTTTGTGTGAAAGAGTGGAGGGGTGTGTGTGTGTGTATGTGTGTGCTGGGTTTTAATTTGGAGGGGTTGAACTTGATGGACTGTCTTTTTTCAACCAAATTTAAGTATGTAACTATGTAAGCTGTACATGCTTAAATACTAAAATGTGTTTTTTTGGGGACAAGACAATTTTATTCAGTCAACAGGAGATGATTTAACTGTGGGCTTATGTTTAGGACATTACAACAACTCTATTGATTGTATTTAGGGTACTTGGCATGTCTATTTATCAGTGTAAATGTAATGTATTAGATGCACCATGAAACATAAGTAACTCCATTACACATATGCAAATCAGCCTAAGTGCAAGAAGTTGTGCTAGGCAGAATTGAACACTTTGCTTTGATATGCTCACTCTGCCGAAGTAACGCTGAAAAGAACTTGCCAGCGTTCTGCACCCTGGACACACTTCAATTAGTGTTGTCTAAGCAAATTTTCGCCTGGTGAAGTGTTGTGATGGCTGCAAAGCCGTCGCTGGCGAAATTGCACTCTTTTGTGAATTTGCCCCATAGCCTCATCCAGTGAGGCAAACTTTTTCACTAGAGATTTGTCACACATCTATGAAGAGAGAGTTGACTAGAAATCATGCAAACATTTAATATTCCATCAAGGATAGTGCTTAAAAATAAGTATTTTTGGCTTTATTTATTGACAGATTCTCCCAAAACTCAACTAGCCCTTCCGATCTGTTCCCCTTCCTGTCTACTAAATTCTCTGGCTGTGCAGGGGAGCCAACAGTACTCATACTGTAGGACACAATAGCTTGGCTAACCCGATAGGGAACCAAAGTCTGTATTTGCCTGTGTGAATGCAAGGCTAAGACTGATGTCCCCTCCTACTTTGATTCTGGCAAGGAGTTTAGGATGCGTCCACACCTCATTTGGGGTGCTGCTGACTAGTGTCTTTAGGGCTAAAGCAGACAGGGAGATTCGGGGGCATTTTGTCGCCTCGCGAGTCAATTTGGAGCGATTCCACAAATCGCGCCGCTGCGTGTGAATAGGCGCAGGCGTTTTCAAGTAACGCCGGTGCGCCCCAGGACCTGGCTATTCGGGGAGGTTCGGGGGCTACAAGTCGCGGCTACAAGTCGCCAGGCGACAAAATGCCCCCGAATCTCCCCGTCTGCTCTAGCCCTTAAGCTGGCCATAGACGCAACGACTTGGTCGTACGAATCCTCGATTCGTACGACTATCGTACGACTAGTTGATCTGAAGGTTAGTGACAGGTCGGGAGCAGGTCGGGAGATGCAAAGATCCGATCGTGGAATCATCTTACGATCGGATCTTTGCGTCTATGGCCAGCTTTAGACAAAAAATCCCTACTTGGTGACTACAGTGATTTCACCATGAGATTTTGCACTGAAAATCTTGTGAGATTTCAGATTGGGAAATCTTAAGTGCTCATCTGTGTGCCAAGCCCAGTTAGGGAGTAAGTGAGACTGAGCTTTACCCAGAGTAGTTATTTATGCTGGTGATCTCAACAAAGCAGAGACAGAGCAGTTGCTGATCCTCCACCTGTTTATCTGGTATATGCAACTTACATCGCATCTGAACTGATCCTGGATAAGTGGCTTTGCAAAGAGTTATTGCAAGGGGTTACTGGCCCAAAATATATAGTGGTTGCTGGTAGTTCCATTGAACTATCCATGTAGGTATTTGCTGAAACTGTGAAGGTGTGATGCAGTCGTTATGGTCCATTGTGACTAGATCACACTTTCTCCCCACTGTGAGTTTCAGCCTACGCTTACCTGAATTGTGGTAGGATATTGGTGACAGTTTCCTTAAGGCGTTAAAGGTCTTGTATCAATAGATGCCTACCAAATAAATATGAATTTGCCTTCATTTGTTTCACAGCTTAAACTGCAGCATATATGCATTTACTGTATTTCCCCCTTCCTCTGGGTCAGCTAGCAGATCAGTTGCTTTAGGCTGCTTTAGTTTTTTTTTTTTTCAATCTTATACACTATTATATTGTATGCCTTTGAAACTGCAGTAAAAGACAGCTACTGTTTTTTTCAAGAGGACCAAAATATATTTGCAATATACAGTTAGCATATCCATTGTGTTTTGTGTGGAAGTAGACCAATAAACATAATGTTAAACAACCTAATCATTAGCTCTAATTTACAGTAATGTGGATGAACTGAACCTTTTCCATAATTTTGATAATAAGAAAGTTCTATGAATATCATTTCCAAATTAGTCTGGGCTTCACCCATTGCAAGTGGTAAACAACTTCATCTTCATCATGCAGTCTGAAGGAGGATCAGTTAGTAGCTCTTAAATTATGCCATGTATGGGACAGACTTCAAATTGTAGGGCATATATAGACAAAAACCCTCCTTTTTTGCTCAGACAGGTGAATTACAATGCTTAAAAAGGTTAAGGCTAAGGCCAGACGGGGAGATTCGGGGGCATTTTGTCTCCTGGCGACTTCTCGCCGCGACTTGTAGCCCCCGAACCTCCCCGAATAGCCACGTACCGAAGCGCACTGGCGTTGCTTGAAAACGCCGGCGCGTATCCACACGGAGCGGCGCGCTTTTTGAAATTGCTCCATAGTTACATAGTTAACTGGCGAGGCAATTTGGAGCGATTTCAAAAAGCGCGCCGCTCCGTGTGGATACGCGCCGGCGTTTTCAAGCAACGCCGGTGCGCTTCGGTACGTGGCTATTCGGGGAGGTTCGGGGGCTACAAGTCGTGGCGAGAAGTCGCCAGGAGACAAAATGCCCCCGAATCTCCCCGTCTGGCCTAGCCCTAATGAGTTAAACACTATCAGGGGAATGTAATTACATTCGCAAAGAGCAAAAGAATGCGCATCAATAAGATTAAAAATCCACATCTCGCAATGTAATATTGTTCCTTAAACTGTTATTGCATTGCGACTTTTAATTGCGCATTGCGACTTTTAATTATGCATTGCGAATTTTAATTGCGCACTCTTTAGAAGTGCTTGAAGGTGTCGTAATCTTTAGGAGCAAACATAACGACTTTTTCAGTAAGAAGTTTTATTACATTGACTGCGCATTGGCGCAAGCTGTAAAATTCGCAAACTCTCTTCCACTGTCGGAAGTGGTCGGTTAAACAGTTTCCGATTTCGCAGAAGCTATATTAAATTCGCGCAAAGCAAAAATTGTTCGCACAGAGGCATAACTTTTCGCATTGCGAATAGTTTTTGCCTTACTGACTTATATTACATTCCCCTGGTAATAGTTAAAAATAAACATGCAACTATTGGTTTGTTGAAATGTATCCACTATGAAGTCGAGAAAAAAATAAATCACTCCAGTTTTGAAATGAACATAGTAATATAGTAGCAATGCTAATCACTGCATCTCTATACCTTAATAAAACCAATTGCTAGTATAAAGTGTACTGGAGAGTAAGGGAGATTACTTCCAAAAGTTTTAATGCATTTTATAAACCATCATTTTTATTAATATCTCTTGATCCTTCTTAAATGTATTCTATCTCACTATCATCGGCCAAGCTCATTCTGTCTTTTCTATTACAATATGTTCCACAGAGGAAATATTTATCTGCTACTGTCAATTTAATAGCCATTTAAAAAAATGTTTGAATAATTAGATAAATAAAAAGTTAAAACAAATGTATTCTGTCATGCTTCATGGTGTCTTTTTTTTATTTCTGAGTTATACGGTGTATATTGCAAATTACACTATCCCAATGGTCATCATGTACATTGCTGGTGGGAGAACACAAGCATTGCTTCATTTTTCCAAAGGAAATTTTTAGCAACTTCAGTGAAAGAAGCCACTTGCATGTCTTCCCATTTGTGACTCACTTTCCGATGACAAGGTATTTCATGGAGATTAGTCACCCATGGTAGAGGAGATTTAACAGGTGACTAATCTGGCAGCTCAGTAATTCAGGTGCAGACTCTAAACTGTTACAAATTTAATTGATACATTTCACAGCAACATCTCTGGCGTATTAGCAATTACTGTATCAATTCTAACAGCTGCCTGTAATGAAACCCAGAGATTCTGCTCAGCAGGGACAAACATAAGAAATGTCGGCGCCCCCCCCCCCCCAGAGCTGCTTTAGAAGGTGAAAAATGACACTTTACACCTCAATATTAGAAAAACGGTTACAAATAGAAAATATACAGTAATTGGAAAAAGTAGTTATTTCTGCTGATCTATCTGAAAACAACTAGTTGTTTGAAGGTGAACAACCCCTTTAATGTGGTAACAGCACCTGCAACCACATCTTTCTTGCTTATAGAAATACTTTCTTATACTAGGGACATCATTGCACCAGCAACCCCTATATATAGGTTCTAACCCTTTAAAGGAGGTGCATGAACTTACTGCACCACAAGCCAATCACTGTCTTGTAACTTTGTTAAACAACTTTGCAAGACCAAGACTGTGCACATGCTCAGGGTGGCCTCTGCTGCTTAGGGATCGTCATAAATTATCAAAACAGCACAAGTCAAATAATATCTGTCAGAAGCTGATACAGCAAGACTTATTAATAATCAGAATATACAGACTGCCCTGGGTCCTATGTTGTCATGTAATGTCATGTCATGTAGTTTTTGTATTGTGTAATACAAACTTTCTTCAACTCTCCATGGCACAAGTGCTAACATTTCCTAAGTGCTAATATTTCACAAGTGCTTAGAAATGGCAGTTACACAAAGCAGTTGGACAAGGCATTGACAAGGCAAAAGGAACTGTATTATCCTCCATCAACTTTGAACCAGCTGGGATAAGAAGAAATCAGATTTGTTACTACCTACCAGTTTGTAACTTATTACATAAAATGTTTTATCCTGTTTTTCTTCTCTTTTCTCCTATTTAATTTCCTCTCCTTCCCTCTCCACACATGAAGTATACAAAGTACTCTGTTAAACTATTCAAGGAAACACCTCTTTTTCATACAAACTAAGAACTTACAAATCCCGCTCTCACTTAGTCTATCTCTCCTTTCTATTGCTGGTAGCTGGGGACATTTCCCCAAACCCTGGCCCCTACCCCATCCCAGTTATATCACTGTGACGGGCTCCTTCTCTTCGCTGCAAATTCCAACAATACAGAACTCTTATTCCTATACTCAAAAACCCAGTTAATCTTTCCTGTGCTCTCTGGAATGCCAGATCTGTTTGCAACAAACTCAGTGCTATACACAACCATTTCATTGCCAATTCCTTTAACCTACTCGCACTTACAGAAACCTGGCTTTCTCCCACTGACACTGCCTCACCTGCTGCCCTGTCCTATGGGGGCCTACACCTTACTCATACTCCCAGACCTGGGGGTGGGGTAGGCTTGCTTCTCTCTCCCCGCTGTACTTTTAAAGTTCTTCCACCTGTTCCTTCCTTATCATTCTCCTCATTTGAGGTTCACTGCATTAGGCTCTTTTCTCCCGTTTCATTCTGCATTTCTGTCATGTATCGACCACCCGGACAAATTGCACAATTTTTGGACAACTTTGCTGCCTGGCTTCCTTACTTTCTTTCATATAACACCCCATCCATAATACTAGGTGACTTTAATATACCTGTTAACAACATTAACAACCCTTCTGTCTCTAAACTTCTTCTACTAACTTCCTCCCATGGCTTATCCTTGTGCTCAGACTCACCGTCTCACACCAATGGTAACACTCTGTATCTAATATTTACCACACTCTGTTCAACATCAATCTTACTAACTCACCATTTCCCCTCTATGATCACAATATGCTCACATTTCAACTCTCACTAACTGCCTCCTCACCCCCTACTATTCCCCAAATATGTACCTACAGTGACCTCCATGCTCTAGATGTGTCACATCTCTCTCCTTTCTTTGACTCTCTTTACTCTGTTATCTCCACCATCTCTTGTCCTAATGTGGCTACCTCTGTCTACTACAGCACCACTGCCCTTAATGAGCTTGCTCCTACAAAACCTAAATGTGCTAGACCCAAACCACTTCAACCTTGGCATAGTGCTCAAACAAAAGCGCTCCAAAGACAATCACGCCCACTTGAGCGTTGCTGGTGAAAATCTCGCTCAGAATCAGACTTTTGGAGCTACAAATCTGCCCTGCACTCCTATAACACCAGCCTCTCCTTTCCCCATCTCCACCCCCTCCATGCACATCTGTTTCTGCTCAAGATATTGCTGAGCACTTCAAAAACAAAATCAACACTATTAGAAGGGACATCACACTACTCAACCCCCCTAGACTTCCACCAACCTCCCTCCACACTCCCCAGTCTCACCTGTGCTCCTTCACCCCTGTCACTGATGAGGAAGTCTCAAATCTTTTGGCCTCTTCCCACCTTACTACCTGCCCGCTTGATCCAATTCCTTCAAAACTTCTCAGCAATAACAATCCATGTCTAATCATCTCATCTATTTAATCTCTCACTCTCAACTGGACTTCTCAATTAAAACATGCTCTTGTCACCCTCATCCTGAAAAAACCCTCTCTTCATTCCTCCAATCTTGACAACCTCCAACCTATCTCTCTGCTACCTTTCTGCTACCTTTCATCTCTAAACAGACTAACCTCATTTCTCTCTGACAATAATCTACTGGACCCCCTACAATCCAACAATCCACTGAAACTGCCCTGACCCGTCTAACTAATGACCGTTTAACAGCTAAAGCCAAAAATCATTTCTCCCTTCTAATACTACTTTGACACTGTAGATCACCCTCTCCTCCTCCAGTCCCTCCATTCACTTGGCCTTCATGACACGGCCCTGTCCTGGTTCTCTTCTTACCTCACTAATCCTTTCTTCAGTGTCTCCTACAATGGAGAAGCATCTCCCCTACCTCTTTCTGTTGAGGTTCCTCAAGGCTCTGTCCTGAGACCCTTATTATTCTCCCTCTATACTACTTCCTTCAGCAAATTAATCAGCTCATATGGTTTACACTACCACCTCTATGCTGACGATCTATCTCTCATCTGATCTCAACCCAGAACTCCTAACTCGCACCTCCTCCTGCCTGTCCGCCATCTCTACCTGGATGTCTCAACGCTACCTTAAATTAAACCTCTCTAAAACGGAAATGGTTCTCTTTCCTCCAACTAACACTAGTAATGTCCCTGAAGTATCCATCATAGTTAACAATTCCATTATCACCCCGTCTCCCCAGGTTATCGCCTTGGGGTTATCCTAAATTCTGCCCTGACATTCACTCCTCACTTCCAGTCACTTATTAAATCATGTCACTTCCACCTAAGGAACATATCCAAAATACGATCATTTATCACCCAAGATGCTGCCAAAATTCTTATTCACTCTATCGTCATATCACGTCTAGACTATTGTAACTCTCTTTTAATCGGCCTTCCCCGCCAGAGACTGTCACCTCTCCAGTCCATAATGAACACCATTCTGCCAATACCTCCACTGGCTTCCACTACCCTTCAGAATTACATTCAAATTAATGACCCTGATATTCAAAGCACTTCATAACTCTGCCCCTCCTTACATCTCTGAACTCATCTCTATATACTCCCCCAACCGGTTACTACGCTCCTCTACTGACCTGCTAATCAATGCTTCTCTCATTACCTCCTCACATGCTCGGATTCAAGACTTTGAAAGAGCTGCTCCCCTCCTCTGGAATTCTCTCCCACGGTCTGTCCGACTTTCTCCCAACCTTTCTGCTTTCAAGAAATCTCTTAAAACGCACTTCTTTCAAGAAGCCTACACTCACTCTTAAAGTGGACCTGTCACCCAGACACAAAAATCTGTATAATAAAAGTCCTTTTCAAATTAAACATGAAATTCAATTAAATTTTTTTATTAAAGCATTCATAGCTAATTTAAGCTCTTTTAAAAATCTCGGCTGTCAATCAAATATTGTCTGCCACTCCTCTATGCCTTTGGCATAGAGGCGGGGCAGATAATTACTTTCACTTTTCATTCAGCACTTCCTAGATGCCACTGCTCCCCACACATTCCCCCAGTTCTTTTAACCATTTAATTGTGTAGCCAGGACATGGGGATAGATAATCGGGTCCCCCATTCTGGTGCACAAACAAGATTCTGAGATGACGCAAGGCTTGTATTAATAACAGTATTAATAACAGTTTCCACAAAATGGCTCCTGCCTGCTTGTTATAATTATGAATTCCCAGACTGAAGAAACAAGATTAAAATAATTTATATAGTGTAATTAATGTTCATTTTGCTTGACTAATGTGATAAAATAGGATTTTGAATATTTTTTTTGGGGTGACGAGTCTACTTTAACTACCAAATGCAACACTACATACAGTACCACATTTCTCACCCACTTAATTCGATCTTGCCCATTCCCACATCTTATGTATATCTCCCTTACCTTTAGATTGTAAGCTCTTTCTGTATAGGGCCTTCCTCACCTTTTTATCTGCATTGATTGTGATTGTATGTAACTCCATATGTATGTAATTCATGTGATTTAGTTGTATAAACACATTTACTTGAAAGTACTACACAATATGTTGGCGTTTCATACATGTTAAAGGGGTGGTTCACCTTCAAGTTAACTTTTAGTATATTGCAGAAGGGCCAATTCTAAGAAACGTGTGAGGACTCACCCTGGTGGTCTAGTGGGGGCACGGCGGGGACGCCCGCCGCACCAATCCTTGCCGGCATCCTCTTCTTAGTGTGCGCGCGGCGCGCACTTCCTCTATTTATAGGCGCATGCGCGCTGACGTTGTGACGTCAGCGCGCAATGGCGCGAAGTTTAAAATATTTAAAGGGGCTATTTTGTTAAACTCATTGCCCGTGATAGGATTCTCTCCTGGTGCCTTTTCTGTGCTATTGAAGCTTCTGCCTTGTTCTGATTCCTGTGTTTGACCCTGCCTGGCTATTGATTATCCTGTTTTCTGTATTCCTGACCTGTGCCTGTTCTGACTACCGATTCTGCCTAATCCTACCTGATTGATCACCCGGTTTGACCCTTTGCCTGCCTGACGATTCCTTGCTATCAGCCTGCCTTGACCCTGCCTGTGTTTTACTACGAACCTGCCTCATCCTGTTGTACCGTGACCTTTGGCCTTAAAGACTCTAATACTGTTGTGCCCCATTGCTGGCCAGAACTCCTGCCCTGCACCTCTCGTTTAAGTCCAGGTGGCATCTGAGTAGCTGAGGGCTCCTCCCGAAGCCAAAGGCGGCCACACTACTGGTGAAGCACGAGCCGAGACCAGGGTGCTTGGTACTTGTTCTGGTATTTGGGTGCCGACCGTGACAAAACGTTTCAATTGGTCTTCATTATTTATTTTTCATAGTGCTTTAATCTGGTTATAGTTGCTGGCTGCGTGATCTGACGAGCTACATGATTTCAGAGGTAGAAAGGGGAACAGCACGGGTCCCGTGCAGAGCATTAGGATTGGCTGGCTTTCTTGTTTTTTGGGGGAGGGGTCTGGACGATTGTACCAAGTAGCTGGCAATAAAGGGAAAATTAAGGCGGCTTCATTGAAGCACTTTTAATAAAGTTAGAAACTTTGTGTCTTTTTCTGATGGCTCAGTGCAGCAGAAAGTCAAAAGCTGTCAAAAGTGGGACTGTGCCACGCAAAACGGGACAGTTGGGAGGTATACATGTGGCCCCCCTTCAAGTCGCCGACTAACTCAGATTTAGAGAGCTGAAAAGCAGGATGTTGTGTTGTATTCTGTTATGTTACACATCCAGTCACTCCAGCCTTTATACATTACATTTTTGGCTAACTAACTATATTAGAAACATTTTTTTATTTTGCACAGCCTATCTATTTACCCAGTTTTTATTTTTACCCTGAACTGTTCCTTTAAGTTTGGGATTAGATTGGTGGAGTATACAAAAACATGGAAAAAGGATTTCTAATTGTTGGTGTTGGACATGTGCACAATGTGTGTTATTTAAATATATGAAGTGGAAATCACAAGGTGGTAAATGGCAAGGAATTAAAAAATTCACCAAGGGTGTGCAACTTTAATATAAAAATACTACAATATATAATTTTTCTGTTATTCCCCCTCCTTGATAAACTGTGTTTCTAGCAGAATACAGAATTTAATATTTTGAAGACTTTTATTGTCCAACTACATTGCCGGTAAATTTGTAATACAGCCCCAGACTTGGCAGGTGTTCGGGTGACATCCCTATTTGCAGTGGCGTAACTAGATGTTACTGGGCCCCACAGCAAATTAACTTAAGGCCCCCAACATATGTAGAGATTATCCATTTTACCAGTATATGTTGAAATTGTTCATTAATTAGGGCATCATGGGGCCCCCTATACATCTTGGGGCCCCCTGCAGCCGCAGGGTCTGTTTCCTCTATAGTTACATCCCTGCCTATTTGGTAGAGAGCCCAGAATATATACTTTTGTATCAGTTTTGACTCTTGGGAGAACTAAGATTCACTTCTTAAAGGGCAATCCACCTTCCTTAGCAAAACTGTTAACAACACATAAAAAAATCCATTGTATTGTGTTCACACTTTCATAACCTGGCAAATTTGGTAAAATCGTGGACACTAAATGAGCACAACTCTTTTCCTGTTTCCAAAATGTTGGGTGGTATGCAACAGCAACCATACCTCCTAACTGTCCCTTTTTTCGGATGGACAGTCCCTCTTTTGACAGCTCAACCTGCAGTCCCTCATTTGAACTGGAAAGTCCCTCTTTTCTCTGTACTGAACAGCCAGAGAAAGAAACATAGTTTCTAACTTAATTGGCTTTTGGCAGAGAGCCCAGAACAGCTAACAGGAGCAAATAAGACGCTTTGTAACAATTTTGAGATAAGAAAAAAAGGAATTGTAACAGTTTAGATAAGGAGAAATAAAATGTAAAATGAACATGGTAATTAGGGGGCGTGGCCACAAAAATTTCATCTCACTAAAGGGCAAATTCACTAAAGCGCGAAGCGTCTAACGCTAGCGCTAATTCGCCAGCATGACTTCAAATAGGAACTTCCCAAAACACCGGCTCTGGCGAATTTACGCTAGCGAAGTAGATAGACTTGCGCAACTTCGCACCCTTACGCCAGGCGAATTTGCATACTGACAAAGGATCATAATTATGCAAATTCACTAAGATCAACTTTTTGCTGAACGTTACCACTTATGCTAGACTTCACTTCGCCTACTCAGACCAGGCGAAGTTCAATAGAAAAGATAAGAGTTGGAAAAAAAAATTATAAAATTTTTCTAAGTCCCAAAAAAAGCTGTGGCGTGTTTTACCATTGCGCCGTATGCAAAGTAACACTAGCGCAACTACGCTACCGTTCGCCGACCTGAGTGTAAATTCGCTTTAGTGAATTTGATTAGCACTGCCGAAAATTCACCTGGCGAAGTGTGGCGAACGCTAGCGAAGCCTGTACTGGCGATTTTTCAGATCTTAGTGAATTTGCCACTAAGTGCAAAACTATTTTTTTGTCCCTCTCTTTTTACTTCCAAAATGTTGAGAGGTATGAGCAACCTCGTATTCTACTAACGGAAGAACTAAATAAATAAAATCCTGCCCACCCCCTTCCCCCCCAAAAAAAACCCGCTACTGCTACCCAGCGCAACTAACTGTGGAGGACTATGTTCTCCAGACAATCCACCCACGTAAGCCGCCATTTAAAGAAGGCGCCGAACACGCACAAATGTCACGTGACGGAGACGTTCCCCGAGACGTTCAGGTGACGTCACCGCGGCCGCTTATCAACTGGGAACTAGCAGCTTTCGGATGGGAAATTATTGCATGGGGCCAGTGGAATTGTAATTTGTTTTACTGAGTGCTAGTTGGTAACTATAATCTCACCGTTCTGCAATGAGAATGGTCGCTGTGAACTTGTGACTTGTACTGAAGGGCAGCAGTAATGCAGTGTGAGCAAGGCAACATGGGGGGCCGTAAGTAAAGGAAGCTGCTGGGTAGAATTGTAATTTCATGATGTTGCTTGATGGGAATACTTGTGTGTAATATGGAATATGCTTGTTTGTTTGCCAGTGATAAATGCATGGGCTGGACTTCCAGAAGTACGTGTGCACTTACTAGTATATACTGCAGGTACATTGTGTTATGAAAAGAGTGCAGTGAAGACACAGGTCAATGCAATTCACTGGAGGGCCACATTGGAATTTCAGCTGCCTCTTTACTGTAAAGTTGCTTATAGTGTGGATGTTCACCCAAGCCACAGCCGGCCATCCTCAATAAGATGTGCTGAATTGGTCAGATTTTCAAATGTTTAACCCACGGGACTAAAAAAAAAAAAACTTTCATTGTAAGCAGCAGGCATCATGTTTGTGTGCCAATGACGTCCTTGCTGAAGGAAACTTGCCAAATAGATATCTTGTTGATATTTAGCCAGATATCCGGTAGGGCTGTTGGGTAGGTCTTATATGTGTGCAGATAAACTGCTGATTGTCTTAAAGGAGAACCAAACCCTTTTTATTAAAATCCCCTACCATACATAGATCCCCCTCCCTGCTCCCCCCCCCATCTTAGGTATTATAAATGCCCCAAACTCTTTACTTACCCCTTGTTGCAGATTCAGGGCATCTGAGTTCACGGGTGCCATCTTCTTCTCTTCAGGAAGAGAGCAGCATATCGGCACAATCCTCCAGGCCTCGAACAACTGTGCATGTGACCAGAAGATTGTGCCTGTGAACTCTGATGCCCTGAATCTGCAACAAGGGGTAAGTAAAGGGTTAGGAGCATTTGCCCAGGGTAACACCTAGGCGGGGGGGAGCAGGGAGGGGGCACTATGTAGGATAGGGGGAAGGGCATTTTAGCAAGTAGGGTTTGGTTCTCCTTAAAGGGGCTGAATCACTTCAATTTAAATCTATGAATATAAATCTATTAATAATAATAATTAATAATATACAGCTGTAAATTAATCATAAGGACTACTTCAGCAGATTTCCCTGTTACACTAGACAGAAGGGTCACCAACCCCTGTCCCCTGCAGAGCACAATGCAGAGAAACTGGCAGAATTTGCTGAAGTAGTCTTCCAAAGTTTTATTGCCAACAAGGTCCCTCTGGAGGGGGACTGAACAATTAATCAAAATAAACTTTTGGAAGACTTAACTTGGCCTTACATCTGCTTGCCAAATGAGTGGATCCCTTCCCGATATGCCCACCTTGAGGTGGACAATATTGAGCTGATCTGAAGGTTGGTCCTAGGGCCCAACAATTGGATTACAACAAGCAGAATTCAGGTTGACAGATCAAGGACTTCATCAATAAACCAATACAGTCCTCTGTCCCAACATGATTATTAAATCTACCCAATTGGCACCTGGCTTATTTTCAGCCAAATATCGACCAGGGAGGGCCGCATACACTGCATAATAAATTGCAGACTTAATCTGTTTGCAGCTTATATTGGCCCATGTATGGGGCTCTTATTTGGCAAATCCTGTGTGTGCCGTTCTGCTTGTTTATTTCTCAAGATCCTCACTCGGGTAAAGGAACTGTTAATGATGTGCATCTCTTTAATCTCTCTCTCATTCTCTCTTTCTCTATTTTTCTTTACATTTATATAATATTTGTCCTCAGGTGACTTTACGGCTACAAAGACTGAAATGGATGGAAATGCCTGTGAATCGGAGAAAGATATTTCAGAAAGTGACTTGGATGGGCATCTAACGTCTAAACTAAGAGGTTAGTTAAAAGAAGTCTAGGTATTCATGGCATACTCATTTTGCTGTGTCCACATAACTGCATTTATAGATATAACAAAGAATATCATGTTTTATCATCTTTTTAGAAGTATAATAGATATGCTTTTGTCTTGATTTTAAAAATCAAATGGTATAAAGGCATTTCTGGTCTCTAAACACTGCGTGGGCTTTGCCCAAAAACACCTGCAAAACTCCCCAAATCACCTTCATTGTCCTCTCTGAGAATCATTATCTGACTAGTTCTTCAGATTATTCTCATCTAAGAATAATGTGTACTGAGCATCAGAACATACTAATTGAGCAACATTTCTTCTGGGTCTTTAGTTGTATCTTTTTACTGGATTGCATACTGATATATATATTGTATTATTTTAAATAATTGTATTTAATATGGTATGATCAAAATTAATTTTTTTGTCAGTATGGAGAATTCATTATTAAATCTTGGTAATGTTTAAGAAATGTTGACTGCTTGCATTCTAAAATTCCATTTCTTTTTTCTAGAAAAACACATCTCTATTCAACACTCGCTGAGAGACCTAGAGTCTTTGACTGAGCAAAATGAAGGTGAGAGTGTCGTTTTAAGGAATCTGGAAGCAATAGAGGTTTATTTTATATAGCAAAAGTGTGACCAAAGTTTCTGAAAGTCTCCTTGTTTTTCCGACCAAGTTTAAAGGGATCCTGTCATGGGAAAAAAAAAATTTCAAAATCTATCAGTTAATAGTGCTGTTCCAGAAGAATTCTGCACTGAAATCCATTTCTCAAAAGAGCAAACAGATTTTTTTTATATTTCATTTTGAAATCTGACATGGGGCTAGACATTTTGTCCATTTCCCAGCTGCCCCATGTCATGTGACTTGTGCTCTGATAAACTTCAATCACTCTTTACTACTGTACTGCAAGTTGGAGTGATATCACCCCTTCCCTTTCCCCCACCCAGCAGCCTAACAAAAGAACAATGGGAAGGTAACCAGATAACCACACCCAAACACAAGATAACAGCTGCCTGGTAAATCTAAGAACAGCTCTCAGTAATAAAACCTGTGTCCCACTGCATACTATTCAGTTACATTGAGAAGGAAAAACAACAGCCTGCCAGAAAGCAGTTCCCTCTTAAAGTGCTGGCACAAGTCACATGACCAGGGGCAGCTGGGAAATTGGCAAAAAGGCTAGCCCCATGTCAGATTTCAAAACTAAATATAAACAAATCTGTTTGCTCTTTTGAGAAATGGATTTCAGTGCAGAAGTCTACTGGAGCAGCACTATTAACTGACGCATTTAAAAAAAAACATGTTTTCCCATGACAGTTTCCCTTTAACTCGTTTCTCCTCAAGTGTATATGTTGATATCCCAATTCTGTAAGGTCAGCGCTATTGAAAGCTCAAGGGAAAAGACGATGAAAAAGAAATAAAAAGGATAGGTAATATAGTGTAGTAGTTAATAGCGGAGTTGTAGCTCCACAACCATGTAAATTCCCAGAGGGATCTTTCTTGTGCAATTAACCTCTTGCTCTTCACCCCGTGTAAAAGGTTTGGATGGGTACTTGCAAGCGTTTAAAACATTCCATACGTGTCTAAATAATCTTAGCTTAGTACTTCATAGGTTAAACTCTCCTGCTGTGAGAAGTTAGAAAGTGCGCAAATAGTATAAAATTGTCTTTAATATATATATAGAATAAAAACAATTGGTTACACTCACATTTGTGCGAATATAAACAAGTATAACATCTCTCCCCGTAGGTAGTCCCTGTTATTTAGTGTGTCCTCGGTGGTTTACGCAGTAATGGTCCTCTGCACAGGGCGCTGGTCGGGACCATTACTGCGTAAACCACCGAGGACGCCCTAAATAATGGGGACTACCTACGGGGAGAGCTGTTTTTACACAGTTTGTGCACTTTCTAACTTCTCACAGCAGAACAGTTTAACCTATGGAGTATTAAGCTAAGATTATTTAGACACGCATAGAATGTTTTAAACGCTTGTAAGTACCCATCCAAACCTTTTACACGTGGTGAAGAGTAAGAGGCTATTTGCACAAGAAAGGTCCCTCTGGGAATTTACGTGGTTGTGGAACTACAACTCCGCTATTAACTACTACACTATATTACCTATCCTTTTTTCTCCTTTTTCATCATCCTTTCCCTTGAGCTTTCAATAGCGTGGACCTTACAGAATTGGGATATCTAGAGGTTTATTTTAGTTGTTCTGTTTGCATTGAAAATCCTGTATCTTGGTACACCGACTGGCCGGTAACTACTTTATAAAGATGTCATTTAAAGGACATATCAACCCAAAAAATTACTTTTTGCCTTATTTAAAACTTTTTGTTTTATTCTGGTTAGGGGAAAAGAAGCCTTGTCCTCTTTGTCCAGAGGAGACGTTCAAACCCTGCCTAACCAACAAGCTTCTGAAACATCTGCAGAACTTGCACTGGAAAGTGTCTGTTGAATTTGAAGGTCAGTAATTCCATTATCTGAATTATCATGTGATTTAATCTTGTGTTGAAAGGCATTACAACAGTGGTGTCCAAACTGCGGCCCAAGGGCCAAATGTGGCCCAGTTTCAAATGCTCAGTTCTCGAGAAAACGTCATGTTGCAAAGGATATAGGAGGAGGGGGACTCTGCCCATTGCCCAGTTAGTAATAATAATATAATATAAAGCCTAATATCCAGGTGTCCCTTATTCCAGTGTATAGCTCCATCTGGTTATCCAACTGGTATTGTAGTTTTTTTTTTTTTTTTGTGCATTTTCTTTACTTTTACAAATCAAAGGTGTTTGTGTATTTCATGTGTGGCCCTCAGACAATTTTTCTTCTTCCAATGTGGCCCTTGAAGCCAAAAGTTTGGACACTCCATGCCTTACTACAAATAAGAGTCTTGGTCAGATCTTTTGCTCAAGGAATCGCATACACCTTATGTAGTTGACATTTTCTTTGCACTAAATAGATCTGATAACCCTGGGTAATTGATTCTGAAGCGGTTCGGGGAGGTTAATGAAGAATCACCTACACCTATTCACACGCAGCGCTGTGTTTTCCGAAATCACCTGCAACTTTGTGACTTTGGAAAATGCAGCGCCGCGTGTGAATAAGCGCAGGAGATTCTTCATTAAGCAGCTGGAAGGCAGGGGGAAGTGGTTCATTGAGATTAGTCGCCCCAAAGAAGAATCTTGCCGTGTGGACTAGCCCTTAAACATTTGTTTCAATGTATTTTAATGTTTCTAGATTACAGAATGTGCATTTGCTGTTTACCGTGCATGCAGCAGAAACCATCTCCGGATCAGGATAAGGATGGGGTAAGCGAGTTTTCCTGTGATGTTAATTTACTTTTTATTGGTGATGTGCATCCCCAGTCATTCTGTCAGTGAGGGATAGCCTGAAGCAGTACAAGCATGTAATGCCTATGGGGCAAATTTACTAAATTGCGAAGTGGCTAGCACTGGGGAAAATTTGCCAGTGTGACGTCATTTTGCCACTTCACAAATTTATCAGTCACCCTGGCGAAAATTCGCCAGAGATGTAGATAACCTAGCGCAACTTTTCACCCTAATGCTGGCGAAGTTGGTGACAATTTACTAAGTTTGTCTTTTTTATGAACGTTACTCCCTTCGCCAGAGTTGAAGTCCCAAAACAGATGAAAATTTTTCTATGTCCCAAAAAAACGCTGGCTGAAAATGACCGAAAATTGTTTTTTGTGTGACCACCTTCCCCCCTACAGTTGATCACATATGGCACCTTGTGTAGGGCGTTATCACCTGATGAAGGGGGTATGCCCCCGAGACATTGTGACTACAATTAAACTATTAAGGAGTTGTCCCCTATTTTGAGCATCTGGCGCATGTGTAGGGCATTATAACACCTAAATAAAATTTTAGTAATGTTCCCTGGGCTTGTGTAGTGTGGATGCGCTGCTGCATACATATACATTCAAATTTTAAATTTTCCACCATATGCAGCTTCATCAAACCTGATGAACTAACGCTAGCGCATCTTTGCTACCTTTTGCCTGCTAAGTGCAAATTCGGATATTGGGGAATTTGCGCTCCCCTGGCGAAAATGCGCCTGGCTTCGCTTTCTGAATTTCCACCTATGTCTCTCTAAGTCAGTCCAGTGGTTGCATTAAAGGGTACCCTATTGTGTATTTGATCAAAATACTTTTGCTGAAAAGTATTCTCTCCATAAATATAATAAATGCCTTATTTTCTAGTGTGTGTTTGGTTATTTCTTCCAGGTGCCTCCAAAGACAGCATGCCACTATCACTGCTCTATCTGTTCAGCAACCATTAGCAGAAGAACAGAGATGATAAGTCATGTTAAGAGACATGCCACCAAAGGGGAGACAGACGGAAAATATTCTTCAGGTAGTATTTTAGATAACGTGGTTTTGGATTGTGCTCCTCTTTTTAGTAATGGTGTTAATTGATACTCTGTACTTACATGTAGTGACAGATTTACTAACATTGGAGTTTTTTTAGTTTCCTAAACTTTTCAGCACAAAAAAAAGTGTTTTTAACAGATTGATCTAAAGCACAAAAATGTTGTATGTATTAAAAGACAAAAAAAGTTAAACTAAAGAAGTAGCTAGAAATGTTGTACATTGTTTTGTGCTTCTGTACCAGCCCAAAGCAACCACAACCCTTAAGCAGTAAAGATCTGCATCTCCAAAGATGCCGCAGTAGCTTCCCATCTTCTTTTCTGCTGATTCACTGATTCACATGCTCTTTGCTGCTGTCACTTACTGAGCTTAGGGACCCACTCACAATATACAGTATACATAGAATAGAAATGTCACAGTATGAGGCTTATTCCGCATTAATACAGATAATTACATGGCAGCACAAAAAACAGTGCAATTCGCAACAGCTGCTCACATCCCACTGAGCATGTGAGTGTTGCAGGCAATTTCCAAGATAGTGACCCCCTGTGACAAGTTTGAAGTCCTGGATCATTTCTGCTATTGACAAGCTGAAACTTTAGGCTGATGCAATAAGTTCATTATATAAAAAATAGCATTTTTAATCCTATTTATTTTTAGGGTTTAGTTCTCCTTTAAAAGTAAAAACCACAAAAAACTGTACAAACCACCTCCATCTAAAAGCTGGGAATGTCACTTAGAAGTCATGGGGAGCTATCCTTTTCCAATCATAAAAACTTTCTTTGCTGATTTTTTTTTTCTGGGTTATATCTGTTTGTAATCACAGGAAAGTTCTTATGAAAACAATGATTTTGAGGTATTTGCTCTGCATTTTTATTTGTTCTATGTTTTTATTCATTCTTGCTTTTTATATCTGGGTCTTTGAATAAATAAATAGATTTGTGCTCGAGTGATAGATTTGCAATATTTTGAATTTTGATACTGGACAAATCCAGTTCTGCTTCTCTCAACCTGCAAAAAATGTGTAAGCCAGAGCCTTCAGCCTGTGGGCCCATAGCCTAATCAACTGATGATAAACCAATTAGACAGGATTCTGCCACAAGTGAAAGTTGATCCCCCCCTTTTTTGTTGTTGCAGGCCATTTTCAAAAAACTTTAAAGGAGTTGAACACACATGTGCAAGTTTCTCCCAATTTCAAAACACCACAGAAAACAGACACTTTTTTTAATCCAAAAATGAAAGTTAACAGGTAGGTGATCGCCATTCTATGGGCTGTACAGATGGGGACTAGTTTAGTAAGCAGTTGACTTTGAAATGTCATTTTAAAGGGGTTGTTCACGTTTCAAACACTTTTTTTCAGTTCAGTCATTTTTTAGATTCACCATGAACAAGGACTTTTTTTTTACCAATTGCTTTCCATCTTTTATTTTTCAGTTTGTTTTCCCCAACATTTAAAGGAAAACCATATTTCCAAAATGAATACTTGAGCAACAGATAGTTTATATCAAATTAAGTGGCATACTAAATAATCTTCTCGAACTAGACTATGTATTTAATAAATATTGTCCTTTTACATCTCTTGCCTTGAACCACCATTTCACCATGGTCTGTGTGCTGCCTCAGAGATCAGCTGACCAGAAATATTTCAACTCTAACTGTAACAGGAAGAAGTGTGGAAGCAAAAGACACAACTCTGTCTGTTAATTGGCTCATGTGACTTAACCTGTATGGTTTGGTTTGTTTGTGTGCACTGTTAAACGTACAATCGCAGGGGGCAGATTTCAGATAGATCACCAGAAATCGCGACTTTCTGTTTTCTATGCATGACTGCGCCGACCCTATAAACTGTTATAAATTGATACATTTCTTATATTGGTCCCTGCTGAGCAGAATCTGAGTTTCAGGCAGCTGTTAGAATTGCTAATACTCCAGAGATGCTGCTGAGAAATGTATCAACTAAATGTAACAAAATGTAACTGTTTAGAGTCTGAATTTCTGAGCTGCCAGACTCAAACCCCAGAGCTGCTTTAGAAGGTGAAATGAAAATGGTCACACACAGCAGTAATTGGAAACCGTCTATTTTTGGTGAACTATCTGAAACCAACTGAAATGGAAAAAAATGTTTTAAGGTGAACAACCCCTTTAAGGCACATCTAAATCTACTGTGTAGATAAGAGAAAATGTTATACTTACCGTAATTTTCTTTTACTGGAACAAGCTCATGTCAGTGGGTCACTTGTATGTATCCCTGCCCCCCCCCCCCCCCCCCCCATGCAGGATTGGACAGATAACTAATTAACATAGCAATTAAAATCCTCCTCCTCCCCCTTCACCTTCAGTTCTAGGTTTTCCCAAAGTTAACATAGGGAGGGATAGTGACCCACTGCCATGAGCTTGTTCCAGGAAAAGAAAATTACTGTAAGTATAAAATTTTCTCTTTTCCTGTTCACTACACTGATGGCAGTGTGTCACTTGTGTGATATACCATAGCAATAAAGGGAGGGAATAACATATTTATTGAGAGAAAGAAACTGCTTGCAATACAGAACAACCAAAATTTGCCTCAGTAGCCGACAATACATCCAACTGGTAATGTCTATCGAATGTATGCATTGACGACCAAACTGCTGCTCTGCACACAACTTCAGAACTCACTGAGGACCGGAACGCCCATGAAGTTGCAATTTCTCTAGTGGAGTGAGCCTTAACTAATGCTGGTTCTGGCAAATTCAGAGACTAATAGGCTTCCTTGATACAGGAGGTAATATAGCTCGCTAACATAGATTTAGAGGCAGCAGCACCTCTTTTGGGGCCATCTGGGATCAGGAACAATGATGACTTCCTGAAGTCTTCAACTCTTTGAATATATATTGACAAGGCTCTGGCCACATCAAGCTTGTGCAATCTTTCTTTCAATTCAGTGGAAGGATATTTGTAAAAGACTGGTAGCACAAGATCCTGGTTACAATTAAAAGGAACAAATTTTGAATTAGTTTGTCTTCCATTCTTCTAACTAGGGATGCACCAAATCCACTATTTAGGATTCAGCCGAACCCCCGAATCCTTCCCGAAAGATTTGGCCGAATACCGAACCGAATCCGAACCCTAATTTGCATATGCAAATTATGGGTGGGAAGGGGAAAACATTTTTTACTTCCTTGTTTTGTGCCAAAAAGTCACGTGATTAGCTCCCTGGCCCTAATTTGCATATGCAAATTAGTATTCGGTTCGGCCAGGCAGAAGGATTCGGCCGAATCCGAATCCTGCTGATAAAGGCCGAATCCTGGCCGAATCCCGAACCGAATCCTGGATTCGGTGCATCCCTACTTCTAACCAGTTTAGTTGCATGTCTCTGTACTCTCTCCAGCTCATTTACATCCCTCCTAAGGACTGGAGTCCAAAACTGCAATGCATACTCCAGATGAGGTCTTAAGGTCTAAAGAGGTATAATTATGTTTTCATCCCTTGAGTTTATGACCTTTTTTTATGCAAGACAGAACCCTATTTGCAGAATTAGACAACTAAATCTATAAAATCTATAAAAAAAATCTATAAAAACCCCAAGATCCTTCTCACTTAAGGAAAATCCCAACACACTGCCATTTAGTGTATAACTTGCATTTATATTATTTTTGCCAAAGTGCTTAACTTTGCAGTTATCAACACGCTACCTCGTTTTCCAGTTTGCTGCCCAGTTTCCCAACTTAGAAAAATCACTCTGCAAATTGGCAGCATCCTGTATGGAACCTATAGCTCTGCACAATTTAGTATCATCTGCAAAAATAGAAACCATACTTTCAATGCCCACATCCAGATCATTAATAAACAAGTTGAAAAGCAAGGGACCCAGTACACAGGACTGCGGTACCCCACTAACAACACTGGTCCAATTAGAAAATGTTCCATTTACCACCACTCTTTGTAGTCTATCTTTTAGCCAGTTCTCTATCCAGTTATAAATACTATGTTGCAGGCCAACAATACTTACTTTAACCAGTAACCTTCTGTGTGGCACTGTATCAAATGATATAGCGAAGTCTAAGTAAATCACACCCACAGCCATCCCAGAACCGAGGTCCCTGCTTACCTTCTCATAAAATGAAATTAAGTTAGTCTGGCAAGATCTATTACGCATAAAACCATAATACCATGCTGGCACAGACTCAAAGTATTGTTATTTGTGATGAAGTCCAGTATCCTATCCTTTATTAATCCTTCGAAAAGCTTTCCTACCACCGACGTCAGACTGACTGGAATATAGTTTTGAGGCAGAGAATGGGATCCCTTTTTGAATAGCTGCACGACATTAGCAATTTGCCAGTCTCTCTGCACCATGCCATACCTCAATGAATCCTGAAAAATTAAATCGAGAGGTTTGGCAATCACAGAGCTAAGCTCTTTAATTACCCTGGGATGAATCCCATCTGGCCCTGGCCCTTTGTTTATCTTAACATGTTCTAGTCTCTTTTGAATTTCAGCATGTGTGAACCATGCATCATTAGATGTTTTATTAGAATTGGGACTATTAATAAGGAAAGCTTCATTAGCTTTTCCTGATTTGTGTAGACAGACGAAAAGTATGCATTCAGAATCTGAGCTTTTTGCTTGTTTTCATCAACCAGCTGACCCCCCTCTGATAATAAAGTTCCTACCCCTTCCTGTTTCATTTTTTTACTATTAATATATTTAAAAAATAATTTTGGATTCTTTTTACTGCTTACTGCTATATCCTTTTCCTTATCGATTTTAGCTTGCCTGATAGCTTATTTGCACGATTTATTGGCCTCCTTGTACCTAATAAATTATTTGGCTGTCCCAGCTAACTTGAAAGCCTTAAAAGCACGTCTTGTCTTACCCACCTCAACACCAACACTTCTATTGAACCAAAAAGGTTTTGGTTTGCAACAACGTTCCTTGCTTAGAAGTGGAATTTACTGACTTGTATTTTTATTAATTTGCCCTGGAATGTATGTTGCTGTCAAGTGGCACAAATTCTTCTCTGCCCAGAGAAATATTTTCTCCATCAACTTCATCAGGGACATTGATCTGGTACCATCATGTCTCCTCAGATAACTCACCACCGTGGTATTGTCTGAATGAACATTCACCGACAGCCCTTTTAGCTTCTGCTGATATCTCTGAAGGGCTTCCCAAACTGCTTGTAACTCTTTGCGATTCGAAGACCATGGATTCATCTCTTCCGACCACCAGCCCTGGACTGACTGTTGATAACTGCACCCCGGCCCAGATTGCTGGCATCTGTAGAAAGAATCTGCCATTGTGGTAACAGAATGTGCTTCCCTGTCTGAAGATTGGATGAAAAATGTTCTGCTTCAGATTTGTATGGATCCCTGAACCATTGGGTCAGAAAATCCCATTGTAATTGGCAACAATGAAAATGTGCCCACTCCACAGCATCGGCTGCCGCTATCAACTTTCCTATTACACTGAGGCATTCCCTCGTAGAACATACTCTCTTCTGTCTGAGCACTTGTACTGATTTTCTGTCTTCTCTGTCAAAAAAAATCTTCATCTGGATGGAGTCTATTGGAACTCCCAAATACTGAAGACTCTGAACTGGTGTTAAATGAGACTTGTTGAAGTTTACTTTCCATCCATGATATTGCAGAAAATCCAACACGAAATCCCTCTGATGACTTAATAGTTGAGGATCCCTGGATTTTATTAGGATATCGTCTAAATAAGCATAAATCTGTATACCCCTTTCTCTTAGCTCTTCCATCAGAGTAATTAGAATCTTTGTAAATGTTCATGGTGAGGTGGCTAGACCAAAAAGGTAGAGCCTGATACTAAAAATGCTTTCCCAGAACAGCAAACCGAAGGAATATTTGGTCATAACTGGCCTCGGGAATATGCAGATAGGCATCTTTTATGTCGATGGAGACCAGCCAATCTCCTTGATCTATTTCCTGCAGCACACTTCTTAATGTTTCCATCTTGAACCTCTTGACTCATAGAGACCTGTTCAAAATCCTTAGATCTAGACTAGCTCTGTATTCTCCTGTCTTTTTTTCTTTTTCAGAAATAAAGGGGAATACACTTCTAGTCATCTTTGATGTCTTGGGACTGGTCTTATTACCTTCTGTTTCTGTAAGTCCTTCAGGATCTTTGAAAGAGCATGTCTTTCTCTGGGATCTCCTGGAATCTTGGACTGCGGAAATAAACTTCTCAAATGCCTTCGTTTGAATTCTAATCTGTAACCTGAAGAGATTTGAAGTACCCATCTGTCTTGGACAGTTCTCTGCCATTCTGTATAAAATGTCCCAAATCTTCCTCCCACAGGATCTTGGGATAAACTTCTGGCTTCATGCATACTTTCCTCTGCCGAATCTGGGGTGCCTTTTGGAACAACGAAAAAGATTTGATTGTCCAGACCTCCTGGGTTGATAGTTCAAAAAAATTCTGCCTGGTCTATATACTTTAGCATCTGTATAAGTAGACCTCTCGGCCCTTGTATTCTGAAACTGGTTTCTTGTACCTCTTCTATCTTGTGGCAAAAATTGACTTTTGCCTGCTGTGATCTTAGAAATTATTTTTTTCCAAACTTGAACCGAACAATAACTCTCCCTCAAATGGTAAACCACAAAGGTTGTGTTTTGAAGCAGCATCAGCCTGCCATTGCTGCAGCCATAAGGCCCTTCTGGTTGAGACAGACCGTGCCATAGATTTTGCCGCCAGCCTAAGATTTTCATTTGCTGCTTCTGTGATAAAATCCGAAGCTAATTTTACTTCACTCAATGCATCTTTAATCCTTGATCTACTCCCATTTCTGGATAAAGCATCTTCAATATTTTTCAACCAAATCTTTGAAGCTTTTGCTAGACAAATATTAGCAATGGCCGGCCTGCATGCAGCACCAGCTACTAGGTATGCTCTCCATAGCGTGCTCTCCTAGCGTTTCTCCATCACATCTCGTAAAGACACACCATCATCCACAGGTAATGTAGTCTTACGAGCAATCCTTGTAATAGGAGCATCCACTTTAAGAGGTGTGACCAACTTAGTAATAACATTTTTCTGAAAAGGATACATTTTATTAAATCATTTAGAAATTAAAAAATTTCCAATTCTGATTTAAAGATTTCTTGTATTGGAAAATATGGCTGCTTCTTGTAAGAACGACTAGCCAGTTTAGTCTTCTTGAAGATCATCCAACTCTAAAGCCTTTAGCAAAGCCTCTAATAAAGGTGACACTATTTCCAAATCAAAATTTGATTGGCCGGTAGGTTCCTCTTCTTCCTCAGAATCATCTAGTTCACCTTCTGAAATCTGAATCATATAGTCCATGTAACGAACGGAACCCAATACCAGAACAGTGGCTAAGCACCTTGGTCTCAGCTCGGCTTCACCAGTTAAGTGACCGCCTTTGGCCTCGGGAGGAGCCCTCCGCTTACTCAGATGCCACCTGAATTTATCGAGAGGTGCAAAGCGAAGAGTTCTGGCTAGCACAGGGGCACGATCGTCTCACCAATGATACTGGGTTGAAGAATACCGCCAAGTGGAACAGGTGGGCCAGCGAATGAAGAATAGTCAGGGGACAGGCAAGAGGTCAGGATTGGAGATATCCGAATAGTCAGGCAAAACAAGGGTCAAAAACCAGGAGAACACACAGGAATCCATAGTAATAGCACCCAGGAACTAACTAATAGAAGCTAACAACGGGCAAAGCTCTGTACTCAAGGATCCCTTTAAATACTGTTTGAATTTCGCGCCATCACGCCGGGGCGCATGTGCCTACAAAAGGCGGAAGTGCGCGTGGCGTGCACTAGAGAACCGACGCAGGAAGGAGGAGGATGCACACGGAGAGCGTCCACGCCAGAGGCACGGCGGGCGCTCCCGCGTGCTCGAGGGGCAGCCGCTAGACCACCAGGGAAACCGTAAGCCCTTACAGTCCACATCAGAATCAGTTGACAAAGAGACGGATGTCCTCCTGAACCCTTGGTTTCTTTAGAAGCTTATCTGTAGCTCTAGATAAAGCTGCCTGAATAGGCTGGGACATCTGAATAGATTGTGACATCTTATTCATCAATTCTTCAAATTGATCTGTCATATTTCTTGAGGCAAGAGCTTTACATTCCTGACAGTCTTCTGCCTTGCAATGCAGGATTATCACAAGATCTGCAGATCTTAGATTTTTTTAAGTTGGTATTTTAGCCTTCTCCTGATCCCCAGAATGCCTGAAAATATACAAGCAAACTTAGTAATTTGAAGAACTGAAAAAACATCCATCCTGCTCTCTTTAAGATGGACTCACCCCTCCATATTTAAAGTGACCCATGCCTCCTTAGCTCTGTAAAAATGCTGAAAGAGCAATAATTAATATCCATCAGAATTTTGCCTGTTAGATGTGGTAAAGTGACAATAAAAAAACACTCACTTGCCAGAGTACTGTTCAAAGAATAGCTCACCAACTGTTAGCAAGTTGATCCGACTGCTGTAAAGGATACAATGTTTCTATATAGGCATGGATGAATACAAAGACTCCTTTGCAAGAGCATAGCTTACCAGGAAAAAATGTAGCGAGTAAGTTACAGTAACGCCACAAGTTTGCAAGCTCTAAAAGCTTCCTATGCGTCTGATGTCATCACGTTCAATGTGCATCACCATGGCAACGCATCCTGTACAGATTGTACCTTCTTAGAAAGACTATGGCGCTCGGCAGCAAATAACCACCTGTACTGCCTTAGCGCCTGGTCGCGCCTGCATGCAAGCAAGCTGAACACCTGTTTCTAAAAGTTGCATGACACATTGGTAATCCTATCAGTAACTACACAGAATCAACACCTCTGTGAATTTCAGATGTCACCTCTGAAGAGTTACAATGTGATTGGTGTAGGGCAGTGATCCCTAACCAGTAGCTCGTGAGCAACATGTTGCTCTCCGACCCCTTGGATGTTGCTCTCAGTGGCCTCAAAGCAGGTTCTGATTTTTGAATTCCAGGCTAGGAAACACGTTTTAGTTGCATAAAAACTAAGTATAGTGCCAAGCAGAACCTACTGTAGGCTGCCAGACCACATAGGGGCTACCAAATAGCCAATCACATTCCTTATTTGGCACCCCAAGAGACTTTTTCATGCTTGTGTTGCTCCCCAACTCTTTTTACATTTGAATGTGGCTCACGGGTAAAAAAGGTTGGGTATCCCTGGTGTAGGGAGTTCTCTGGATATAGACTCTTCCAACAATCCAGTCAGTTGAACTGAAGAAGCTGCTCAGATGGGCAGTGAAACGTCTTAATTAATCATTTTCAGCAAGTCCAGTTTCTTTTTGAATTACTTATGAGATATACCATGACCTGGATGAATGAAAGTTGTCATAGTCTTTCTTAAGTTAACTTTATTAATCATACCATTGAGTTTGGGGGGGGGGGGACATCCATAGTAACTTGTCCTTCTGGCAAGAATTTGTGTAGTGCACTGTGTATGTAAATGATTTTCATTTTGCTTTAAAGGCAGCTGATTTTTTGTGCCTTGGCGGTACTGGCTAAAGAGAGAAAACCAATTGAGTGTTTGGATGCCTTTGGATCAACAGGTACAGTTCTCTCTCTCTCTTTCTCTCTCAATTGTTTTCCAGTCATATAACCTACTAATTGCTTTTTAGTGGGACCGCATTGGTTGGATGGATAGGCTCACTACAAAGATTGATAAGCTGCAGTAGGGGCCAAATAGTGTTTTTGTTTGTTTGGTTTTTTTTTTTAAGTTTTTATATTTTATTTTTATAGGCATTATGGGATTGCAATGGGCGAAACATCTTGGAAAGTCTGTAAAGGTTACAATTAATGACATAAGTGAGACCTCTGTAGCAATGATTCGGGAAAACTGCCTCCTGAACAATATTAAAATACTGACCAAAAAAAAGGATGATGAAGAGGAGGAGAATGAAGCGGGAGAAGATTGTGCTGCTGCTGTAGAGGTTACACAATATGATGCCAACGTCTTAATGCATTTAAGGGCTTTTGACTTCATGTGAGTATGCAATCTTCCAGCTTTGTCCATGTCAGTCACCCACAGTAAAACCTGTATGAGAAATGTTACCTTGACCGTTCTCTTTTTTTTTTTTTTTTTAATAGACACTTGGATCCATTTGGGACATCCGTAAACTACCTGGATGCAGCTTTTCGGAATGTAAGGAATCTGGGGATAGTGTCTGTGACATCCACTGACACTGGCTCACTATTTGCCAAGACTCTTAATGTGGCAAAGCGTCATTACGGCTGCAACATTGTAAGGACGGAATACTACAAAGAGTTAGCAGCTCGCATTATTTTAGCTTCAGTGGCCAGGTAATGTGGTGTTTGGAATGCATGTCAATATATGCATATAACATTAATAGTACTATATGTTCTGCTATTGCATACATCCATTTAAGGCAGCATTTCATAACATTGTTTTTCTACAAAGATTGTTTTATTCTAAACAAGTTATGCCAGGGTGTGTCAGTTTGTAAGTCTACATTGGGGTTGCCGAGCTCCTGATACTGGGCACCAGGCCTATATTTTGAGTGTGCTCTACTTCATTTGGTCTCTGGTCAGTTTGTAAACCAAACTGTATTCCGCAGACCATCGTTCCCTTATGCAGAAAGGGGCAACATGTTAGCATATCTTGCAAGGCATAACAACGAAAAGGTAATCTCTCCTGAAGAGCCTTCTATAATGCTTCTGCTTCCTGTCCAGAACTATAGTGGCCCTGTCGCTTAAAATATTTTTTAAGTTGTTGGCCTCCTCAGAGAACTTTTTTAAGTACAAAGTTCATCACGGTTCACACAGCAACATGTTATTGTTGTGAGTTTGAGACATATTACCATTGAATGTCTGCATGCTAGTTCAACCACTTTTCATAGCATCCAAATAACATTTTTGACTTTTATGTTCACCAGAGCGGCTGCTCGCTGTGGTAAAGGAATCGAGGTCTTGCTTTCCGTAGCCGTAGAACACTTTGTCTTAGTTGTGGTCAGGGTTTTGAGAGGTGCTACACAAACTGATGAAAGTGTTCAGAAGATAAATTCGCTTATCCACTGTCAGTGGTGTGAAGAACGGATATTCCACAAGGAAGGGAACATGGTACAAGGTATGTATATGTACATTTCAGACACCAACTGTATATTCAATTTTGATCTCCCTATCAGCTGGATAGAAGTCATAATGGAAGAGAAAGCATTACATGAAATAGAAGCAGTATAAAATAAGATCTTTTAGGCAGTAAGTAGGCAGAATAATAAGGCTAATAATTCAAAAACCCAAAATATGTTGTTTAGAATAGGTCCACTTCTACAAATATCTCTTCGATTTTCACCTCTGTGTATAGAAGAATAATGGTTGTATACTATAAAACCTGGGTCGGCCTCTATCTGGGATCTTTTAGTATTTTAAAAGGGCAATGTGTTGATTCAACTGTAATAAAGGCTTGCTAGGAGTTACTACAGTGATGCAGATGCAGGCAGCATTTTACATACTGATATAATACTTACTGTAGGGTTAGTAAGGGTGGGTTTGCTGACATTGTATCATTTTTTATACTTCCAGAAAACCCTTACAAAAATCTTCCCTGTGATTGCCAGAAAAGCATGCAAGGAAATTCTGCAGTTGTCCTAGGCCCCATGTGGTAAGTAATTTACTCAGGTTCCTGTTTGGCTTACAGTATCATTTTTTTACATAGTTAATTTGGGTTAAAAAAAGACCAAAGTCCACCAAGTTCAGCCCCTCCATATAAAACCCAGCATCCGTACATAACACACTGAGCCATCCCACTCACACAAACATTATATACATATATGTACACTAGCTATGAATTTAGTATCACAATAGCCTGAATATTATACTTGTCCAAGAAATCATCCAAGCCCATCAAAAGCATTAACAGAGTCAGCCATCACAACCTCACTGTTCTTGCTGTGAAGGACCACCTATGTTTCTTCAAATAAAAGTTTTCCTCTAGTCTAAAGGGGTGCAGAGATCTGTTTTAATTGGAAAGAAAGGTCCCCTGCTATTTTTCTATAATGTCCTCTCATGTACTTAAGTGTAATCATGTTCCACAGAATGACACTGCCTGGAATTAGACAACTTGTTATCCACAAAAACCAACCCTAACCACTACCCTACATAGTCTCCCCCACCCGCTTCTCTCCTGCATAGGTAATTACCCGTTAAAGTGCCCCTAATGCAATACTCGCATATAGGTACAAAGTAAGCACAGTGGAGCTCATGGGCTCCATCTTCTGGGTCTTTAGTATTCTTCGGGTCCTCTTCCCTTCAGCAATTTCCGGCATGCGCAGTTGCATACCGCTCCAACTGCGCATGCGCCGAATACGGTGTTCACTTCCCAAAGAATACAGAACAATGGAAGTTGGTGGCCATGAACTCCGTTTGGCTTACTCTTCACCTATACACGCTTAATGAATTAGGTGCACTTTCATGGGTAATCACCCATGCGGGGGGAGCAGGGAGGGTGGGGACTATGTAGGGTAGGGGTTTTTATTATTGGGGGGGGTTAGTTTGCGCAGGTACTGCCATTAGTACCAGTACTCCTAACCAGAATGCGAGCTCTATCAGCCCGCATATTTGGTTGGGGGTAACTTTTCTGTACCATAGGTGACCTTTAACATGTTCTAGTCTCTTTTGAAATTCCTTGTGCTTGAGTTTATATTTTGGGTTTTTATGTGTTCTTTTTTTCTATCAAAGTTTACAACTTTTTTTTTTTTTTTTTTTTTTTTTTTTTTTTTT
>CM044438.1:93668520-93679539 GCA_024363595.1 Xenopus borealis
TTTTTTTTTTTTTTTTTTTTAAGGTCTGGCTCACTTTTTAATACAGGATTCCTCAGAAGAATGTTGTCTGAATCTTTGGAACATGAAATGGATGATCTTCATACCTTGCTAAAAACTTTAATCTGTGAAGCTGAATGTACACCTCTAAAACAGTTTTCGCTTCAACCCAACCAAGCTAATCAAGGTAAGTTATTTTTGGTACTGGTGCTTGAGTGTGACTGACCACTGGTACATCTGTGTTCCACTAAGTGTTTCATAATTTCCTAGTAGCTCTTCCACAAACTTGTTTTTCAAGCTTATTAATTCCATGTATCTGAGTGGTCAATTTTTCAAAAAGGTATAGGGTATAGGTGTGGGATTCGTTATCTAGAAACCCCTTATCCAGAAAGGTCTGAAGTATGGAAAGGCAATCTCCCTAAACTCCATTAAAATCAAATAACAAAATAATAAATATAATATAATAATAAAAATATAATTTTTCTCTGTATTAATAAAATGGTACCTTCTACTTGATCCCAATGAATATATTGGAGGCAAAGTAATCCTATTTGCTATATTTAATGTTCAAAATATTTTTACGTAGAGTTAAAGGACATGTCAACCCGAAAAAAAATGTTTTTTGCCCAATAAAAGAAAGTAATAAAGGCCAGATATTAAGGGGCATATACAATTGAGTTACATATGGAAAGGTGTGTGTATTTGCAAGAGTAGAATCTCTTCATTATGTTTGCTGTGTATGAACCTTGAAATAAGCTGCTGTTTTGTAAGGTATGTTCAGTGCTCAACCAGACAAATCTCTCAGACTCGGTGGAATCCGACTGGATCTCGCAGCTTTGGGACCATCCCCAACCTTACTGCTATTCTCTGTTGCACAATTTGGCTATGATTAGTTGCTTGAGCCCAAGGTTGAAAACATCAATTCCCCTAGCTTTGCATTGGGAATTAAGAGAATAAAGACAATTTTCAGAATGTAATTTTTAAAAAAAAATACCTCATTGAATTTCATAGGAGAGTAAAACGGTAAAAAGTGTAGATCGATAAGTTTTTCATAGGCTGATTTTGTTCATTTATGGTTTGAAAAAAACGTTTAAATTGTATGTCATTCACTTTTTGTCTACAGAAGAAAGTGGGGTGTTAATCAAGGTTTCTGACACAACAGACTATTCCACAGATCCAGGTAAAATGAATATCCTGTGTATATTAAAATCTGTATTTACTGATGTTGGGTTCTTGTTTGGCTTGAATAATTAATAAATATAACTGCTCTTTTAGATTATAGTGGTTTCTTAGTGATACTCCAAATTTATTCATTATTTGTTTGGACTAGTAGCAATGGCCTTATGTTTGTTGCATGGTACATTTTTTCTGCTTTCTTCCCTAAACATTTAATACTACAAAAAAATCCTTTATTTTTTCAGAGCTATCTTTATCATGGCACTACACTCTACTTTTTAGTATTTTCATTTGAACAGTGAACTGTTTTCAGTTTTCCCTAGCGTCGGGCATTGGCCCATGGATGCAGTCTTCTTCCAAGTGCTCTGTACAGGCTCAACTGGGAGATACTGATATGGGCCAGTTTCAAACAGATTAGGTGTACTCTGGTCATCTTTAAATAAACAGAAGTTCTTTAGATGGCAATAGGGAGTATATTGAAAGAGTGAAAGTACCATGATTGCAATAGTGAAGGCAACTCCAGCAAGTAGGGCTAGTGCTTTTTAGGGTCAGTCTACACAAGCAGATTTGGGGAGATTAGTCACCCCAGTGACAAATCTCCTCTTCTTTGGGCTGACAATCTCCCTGAACTGCCTTAAACTGAAAATAGCCAGCAGCATTTCACTCACGCCGTTCAATTTCTGAAGTTGCGTAACGAGGAAACATCTGGCGACTTCGGAAATTGAATGGCCACGTGTGAATTGCCGCAGGCGATTTTTCAGTTTAGCGGCTGGCAAGGAGAAGGCAGTTTGGGGAGATTGTCGTCCCGAAAAAGGCGATTTGTCACTGGGGCGACTAATCTTCACGAATCTGCTCGTGGAGACTGACCCTTACAGTATTACCAACAGCAACAAAATGTGATTGGTCAGCCAGAGGGTCAAATTGATGGATATCTTATATGATTCACCATAATGCAGGTAGGCCATATAGTGCAGATTCACTCATCAGAATCAATATCTGGAATGTCTGTGCCTACGTGAGAAGAATAAGCTGCATCATTTCAATTATGATCTGCTGATGCCCCAACCTTGACCTAAGATAGGTCATTCACAGAAAACTTTTTCAGAAGAAAATGATTTTCTTACTTATACAGCAGCACCCTGATTCACCCATAAGCACTAACTCTCTCTGATGGAATGCAATGCTTTTTTTTTAAATCTGAGTTACCATTTGCTTTAAAATAAAATGTTCATAATGTTTTGCAATTTAAATTCAGGAAAAAGGAAACGTCAGGACATAAGCAAAGCTATTTCTAAACGTCTGAAGAATGAAGCCCCTGTAGAGCACCCTCCATTTTATTACAGCATCCACAGACATAGCATCCGAGGGCTGAATATACCAAAGTAAGTTCAAGCATTTCCATTGTCTATTTGTTGAATGAAATAAATGTTAAGTTGTGCGCAGCATTAGCATAATTCAGAAATCTGGAAGAGCTTTTGAAGAAAAGTATGGAAATGCTCTGTCCATGGCCCACACTAACCGGTCACCACTGCTCACAATCTGTCCCTTATTACCTTTGTTTATTTTAACTTTTGTGTCTCCCTCCTTCTCTCTTGGCAGCTTTTTGTGTAAATAGTGCATGTGTTAGTACCACAACTGAATGTCTTGTTGGTTAATGGTACATACAGTAGGGTCCAGAGTCTGACACCTGGAACTCTCCATAAAACTTAGATGATACTTCATTTTAAAGACTTTATTATTATAGACGTTTTAGCACAGGTGGATGAAATTGATCTGTATCAGATATCTTTGAGGAAAAACTTTAGATTGTAGCATTTGCTTGATCCTGTATGAATTGTTGATTGTTCATCTTTAAATTAACTTAATTGTTTTGTTTTTTTTTAATTTCTTTTTTTTTTGTTTTTTTTAGTTATTTAGCTTTTTATTTAGCAGCTCTCCAATTTGCAATTCCCGCAATCTAGTTGCCGGTACAAATTACCATAGCAACAACCATGCACTTGAGTGAATGAGTGTAGTCACCCTGGGCACCAAGGAGTCGAATAGGCCCAGTAGGCAATTAGTTTGGTTGAGCACTTGAAGTGCCAACTCAGTGGCCATAAATAAGAATTTGTGTGCAGCAGGGAAGTCCCATAAGTGCAAGAAATTGGTGGTTGGCATCTCAGACAATTGGGGGAGCTAATCCTTCCCATACAGTGTTGTTTTTGTGGTGAGATTTTTGGGCGAAAATACTTAAAGTGGACCCGTCACCCAGACACAAAAATCTGTATAGTAAAAGTCCTTTTCAAATTAAACATGAAATCCAATTTCAAATTTTTATTAAAGCATTCATAGCTGTTTTAAGCTCATTTAAAAATCTCAGCTGTCAATCAAATATTGTCTGCCACTCCTCTATGCCTTAGGCATAGAGGTGGGGCAGATAATTACTTTCACTTTCCATTCAGCACTTCCTACATGCCACTGCTCCTCACACATTCCCCCAGTTCTCTTAACCATTTAATTGTGTAGCCAGGACATGGGGATAGACATCGGGTCCCCCATTCTGGTACACAAACAAGACTCTGAGATGATGCAAGGCTTGTCTTAATAACAGTGTCCACAATATGGCTCCTGCCTGCTTGCTATAATTATGAATTCCCAGACTGAAGAAAACAAGATTTAAATAATTTATATAGTGTAATTAATGTTCATTTTGGTTAACTAATGTGATAAAATAGGATTTTGAATATTTTTTTGTGGTGACGAGTCCACTTTAATAGTATGAGTTTATCTCTCATACTTACCAACGAAAGGGAGAGGTTGTTTGATTTCTTCCCAGTTATTGGGATCTAGTTGAACCCCACAGGTACTTCGCTCTAGGCCATGGGTTGTATCTTTTTGAGATCAGGTGTCTGTATGTCTTAAGCTGGAAACTGAAAGATGGTGGGGAGCACCTCCTGACAAAAGAAAAGATGATGGTGTGCAAGATGAATCAATATAAATAGGAACCAAAAAGAGACAGAAAAGATCTACAGAGCTGCACCATCCCATCTAGTTATCCTGAAACTCATTCAAAGTATAGGAATATAAAACGTAACTTTTAATAATACGCATAAAAACATCCAGAATTTGTGATATACATATAAAATCAAAGAGAAGCAAGGAAGTTAGCTAACAGTCGTAAATCAGGTGGCTGGTGTGAGATAGAGCAAGGTGAGAAAGCATGCTGGAACCTAGGCAACAGCCATCCCGTGTGGTATTATCATCATACCATATCGTATCTGGTTAGCCTAGGATATATTTAAGCCAGCAATGTACTGTGTCATAAGGACCAGTTTCCCATATAATAAAACAACACCGTTGTGTAGTTGCGATATAAATATCGTGTCACTAGCTGGCTTATGCCTCAGGCATCAAAGCCAACTAACTGGCATATATCACATAATATTGCAAACTTGCCCCATACATGGAACATGAAATGGGGTTGAGAACAGTCTTTCCACCACACCAATCCGTTAAATTGCAACACCCCCCTGCTGATGTATCACAGACACATTTAGTCACGAAGGTTGTAGTAAGTATGTCTTAAGCTGGCCATAGATGTAAAGATGTTTAAAAGATCCAAACGTTATTGTGAGATTATCTCGAAATGATTGTTTAAATGTACGATTTGTCCATCAACTAAAAAGACCATTTCAGGAAATATTGCCAGCAAAACTGAAGGATCGCTGCCTGCTTGGCCCTGCAAACATAGGTAGATTGCACTGGGACCGATAAAGATTTTTAAACCTGGCCAATCAATTTTGTGACCGATGTTGGACGAAAAATAGTAAGTTGTATGATCGTTGGATTCCCACTAACCGCACAATAATTTGACAGATTGGTCGGACTGCACTGAAATTGGTCGTTCAACAGAGAATCTTCGCGTCTATGGGGACCTTAAAGGGGAATCAGGCGCTAACCCCCCACCTACCTCTCCCCTGGGGCTATTGCCCCTAAGTTGCTACTTACCCCTCTGTCTAAGTCCCCTCCAGCGAAGTTCACAGGGGTCATCTTCTCTTCCAACCGCCTCTTCCTGGATGCTGCTCAGTCGGTGGCCCATGCGCAGTAGGAAGCTGGTACTATTGCGCATTCACACGAAGTTCGCGATTGCACTTCATGAACTTTGTGCGCATGCGCAGTAGTACCAGCTTCCTACTGCACATGCGCCGCCGAGTGCCAATGGATCCAGGAAGAAGCGGTTGGAAGAGAAGATGACCCCTGTGAACTTCGCTGGAGGGGACTTAGACAGAGGGGTAAGTAGCAACTTAGGGGCAATAGCCCAGGGGGAGATGTAGGCCGGAGGGAGGGGGGCCTACAGGGGTGTATGGGGGGGAAGGGGTTAGTGCTGGGGGGTTGGATTCCCCTTTAAAAGAGCTTTGCTCTGCTAGGCTGAGAGGTTTGACAAACAAAGGGTTTGACAAAGGTGGGTCAGGGTGGGTAATGTTCCCTTAGTATAGACATGAGATACACTTTTCACTTCTAACTTAGCCCAGGTTCTTGCTTCAGGAAACCCTGTCAAGTGAGAGAAGTTGCTGTTGCCCAACAAGGGAGTGTCAGGTGACCATAGTCCAGTCAAGTCTGCCATGTCATCCCAAGCTCCCTTAGCATCCTCCATAACAAATAATAGAGAGTGAATATCTTTTCTGGTCCTTATAAGGCATTGTGCAAACTTTCAAATGTGGTAAGGTACAGAGCCTCCAGTATAGAAGCTGGATTCTCCTCATGAAATGGTTTTAGTTGGCTGCATGAGAGGCCTGGGCTACCAGGTTGTAAAGTCCATAGTTAGGAGAGGCTAGTCCTAGCTGGTCCTGTATGGCATTTAGAGTGGCCCTGGAAAGTGTAGGAGTTTTATTTCCCCAAATAAATGCATATGGTCTATATCCTGCAAGATCTTTTTAGGTGTTAGGGGTGTTACTCAGTATATAAAGAAATTTGGGGAGATTAAATATAAAGACGCATTTGTTTAATGGAAGAAATAATTTGAGCATTTGTTTAGATGTGGTCCGTGACCCTCACTGGAAAGCTGGAAAGAGCTGAAAGAAGAAGACAAACAATTAAACTATAAAAAAAGAAAAACTAAAATCCATTTGAAAAGTTACTTTGAATTTGCCATTCTAGAACATACTAAAATTTAAAGGGATACTGTCATGGGAAAAACATTTGTTAATAGTGCGGTTTCACAAGAATTCTGCATTGAAATCCATTTCTCAAAATCCATTTCTCAAAAGAGCAAACAGATTTTTTTATATTTCATTTTGAAATCTGATATGGGGCTAGACATTGTCTATTTCCAGCTGCCCCAAGTCATGTGACTTCTACTCTGATAAACTTCAATCACTCTTTACTGCTGTACTACAAGTTGGACTGATATCACCCCCTCCCTTTCCCCCACCCAGCAGCCTAACAACAGAACAATGGGAAGGTAACCAGATAACAGCTCCCTAACACAAGATAACAGCTGCCTGGTAGATCTAAGAACAGCACTCGAGTAAAAACCCATGTCCCACCGCGTACTATTCAGTTTCATTGAGATGGAAAAACAGCCTGCCAGAAAGCAGTTCCTTCCTAAAGTGCTGGCACAGGTCACATGACTGGGGCAGCTGGGAAATTGACAAAATGTCTAGCCGCATGTGAGATTTCAAAACTGAATATAAAAAAAATCTGTTTGATCTTTTGAGAAATGGATTTCAGTGAAGAAGTCTACTGGAGCAGCACTATTAACTGATGTGTTTTGAAAAAAAAACATGTTTTCCCATGACAGTATCCCTTTAACTTAAAGGAATCGTTCAGTATATCCATAAAAAAACTGGGTTAGATAAGTTGTGCAAAATGAAAACATTTTTTCATTATAGATAGCTAAAAATGTAATGTATAAAGGCTGGAGTGATTGGATGTCTAACATAATAGCCAGAACGCTACTTCTTGCTTTGCAGCTCTCTTCGTTTCCACTGACCAGTCATAAACTTGAGGGGGGCACATGAGTCATAACTGTTGCTTTTGAATCTGAGCTGAATGTGGAGGATCAATTGCAAACTCACTGAACAGTTATGTCCCATGTGACCCCCCCCTTATAGTCACTGACTAACTCGGAGCTAGAGAGCTGAAAAGCAGGAAGTAGGGTTCTGTTTTATTAGCCATCCAGTCACTCCAGTATTTATATACAACTATTTTAGAAACATTTTTTATTTTGCACAGCCTATTTAGCTAGTTTTTATTTAGCCTATTTAGCTAGATTTAGAACACTTGCCATTAGGTGAGCAGGAAATAATCATTCTGTCTGGTTTTCTGATTGTTTTTCAGATTGAACAAATTCTTGCAGTATTTATCAGAAGAGGGTTTCAAAGTGAGCCGGACGCATTTTGATCCTACGGGCATTCGCACCAATGCTTCGCTGGCAACATTCAAAACCATTCTCGAGAAAAACAGCACAATCTCAAATACTTCCCAGGCAAGTAATGCTGTGCAGACGGCCGAGAGCAGAGGGCAGGATCTACTGAAGGAGGAAGCTATGACAGTTTGTGACTCAAAATAACTGTGAATTATTGCTATTTTCCCCCCCTATTTCAGATGTCCGTGTCACACCTTGTCCGGAATGTACCAGTATAAGCTAACGGGCTGCAAGCAAAGCCTCTATGCTGGGAAACTGATAAATGAAGGCTTGTTTTGCAATAGTTTTTTTTTTTTTTTAGGTTTTGTGTAATTTTAAGGCTTTCATACTCATTATACATTACAGTACTTGGTGTGTCTGTATATTAAAGAACTGTATCTTTAGAAAATGGTACATGACAATTACCCTGATGAAGCTTGTGTTTCTTCTTTAAATGTGTATAAGCTCCACCTTGCTGGCTTCAGTTAATTAGCACATGATTAAGCTGTAGAAGGAGGTCATGCCGGATGATTGCAGACAATGATGAAAGTACAGGTACGGGACCTATTATCCAGAATGCTTGGGACCTGGGGTTTTCCGTATAACAGATCTATCTGTAATTTGGAACTGCATACGTAAAGGAAAATTCAACCCATACTTAAAAAAAAAAATCTTACCATACATAGACCCCCTCCCCCCAGCCTAGCTGCTACTCTGGGCAAATGCCCCTCTGAGTTCACGGGCGCCATCTTCTTCTGTTCGGAAATATTCATCTAAAGTCACGGAGATTGCCGAAGGGAAGGAAGAAGACCCGAAGATTTCCGAAGAGCCAGAAGATGGAGCCCATGAATTCCGATGCATGAATCTGCACCGAGGGGTAAGTAAAATGCTAGGGGCATTTGCCCGAGGTAGCAGCTAGGCTGGGGGGAGGAGGGACGGGGGTCTATGGCGGGTAGGAGTTTAGTTCTCCTTAAGTCTACCAGAAAATACTATAAATATTAACCCCAATAGGATTGTTTTGCTTCCAATAATGACTGATTGTATCTTAGTTTGTATTAAGTACAAGGTACTGTTTTATTATTGCAGGAAAAAAGGGAATTCTATTAAAAAAAATTTGGATTGTTCAATAAAATGTAGTCTATGGGAGATTCCTGGATAATGGGTTTCCAGATGAAAGATTCCATACCTGTAGTATTTTTTATTATAAGTGTTTTACTCTCTACACAGCTTATATTTTCATGTTTAAAGGACAAGGAAAGTTGAACTAAAAAAGTAGCTAGAAATGTTGTACATGATGTTTTGTGCTTCTGTACCAGCCCAAGGCAACTATATCCATTTAGCAGTAAAGATCTGTGTCTCCTCAGTAGATGCCCCAGTAGCTCCCCATCTTCTTTTCTGCTGATTCACTGATTCACATGCTCTGTGCTGCTGTCACTCCACCTGATTTTCCATCAAGCCTACCTCTATGATTAGGATAGTCCCAGGACCACTGAGGGAGGGTTTAAGCAGTGCAGAAGGCAACTATTGAAGGCACATTTGTCTATTTTTAAGCTTTTTAATGCAGTGGAACCTGTTTTCCACACAGTTTTGTTGCCACATCCTGATGAACATGTGTATAGACTGTACAAGATGTCATACAAATAGGATTATACATTGGAAATGCACATTTACATAGTGATTAAAACTTGTAAAAAAACCACACTTTTGGCAAAAGGAATTGTTCAGTATAAAAATAAAAACTGGTTAAATAGACTGTGCAAAATAAAAATGTTTCCACTATAGTTAGTTACCCAAATGTAAAGTATAAAGGCTGGAGTGACTGGGTGTTGAAATAGAACACTACTTCCTGCTTTAAAGCTCTCTTGGTTTCCTCTGATTGGTTACCAGGCAGTGAACTATCAGTGACTTGGGGGGGGGGGGGCACATGGGTCATAACTTTTGCTTTTGAATCTGAGCTGAATGCTGAGGATCAATTGCAAACTCACTGAACAGTTACTGTATGTCCCATGTGGCCCCCCTTCAAGTCGCTGACTAACTCAGAGATCTGAAAAGCAAGAAGTAGTGTTCTTTTCTGTTATGTTAGACGTCCAGTCACTCCAGCCTTTATACATTACGTTTTTGGCTAACTAACTATATAACAAAAAAGATATATACATTTTGCACAGTCTATATATTTACCCATTTTTACACTGAACTGTTCCTTTAAGCTGGAATGCCCTCCCTCAAGAGCATCAAAATTTACCTTCTAGGTTCCATTGGTGTGGCCCTTATTTTCTGTACTTGCGGAGGATATGCCTGGTGCACTGTCCAAAATTACAAGGTTTGAAGGCAGGTCGGGTACCTAGTCCCCGGGTCAGACTCATTGTCCAGGATGTATTGAGGGTCTTGCAGGAGGACCCTGGAGTGGAAATGGGGGCTCTGCCTTATAGTTTGGGGGATGCTGGCTGTATGGAGTGGTATGTCTTTTAGCTACACATGAATTGTCTCCACCATCACAATAAACACCAGCGGAGTAGATTTCTGCCAAAAATGTGTTCCCATGTGCAGGTGCTGTGCCTGTCTGTGCTAACTAAACACTTGCCATTTTCTTTACAAGCCAAGAAACCCCTTCAAATGATATTTGATTAAAAGCATTGGCTTTCTGCATCTGTTTAAAAGGATATTGTTTTAGTATAGTGTATGTATAGTAATGTATAGTATAGTGCGTTTTAACCCATTTGTGACCACCACCACCTCCCCCCCGTCAGTTTTCCCACAGCGGTCTAGTCTTTTGAAATAATACTTACCAATATAAAGTACATTTTTATTTTTAAAGAATTTGAACTTCTCTTTGAATAAATATTTTGGGTTTGGTTCACTTTGAATTGAAAGTTTACGTTACAAATATTTAGGTAAAGTATGCTTGCAGTGTAATGAAAGTCTAAGAAGTATCAGGTATTAATAGCAAGTGGCACTTTATTAGCTCACACTACATTAAAGGAGAATTCTACCCACTTTCTAATTAAAACCCCTGCCCTCCATTGTCCCCCCCCCTGCACAGGAGTTACAAGTAAATACCCCTGAAACCAGTAATTACCCCTTGTTGATTCAGTGGAGCCATCTTCAGCCGCTTCGGTATTCTCATTAAGGAAGTGCCGTATCCGTGCATGCACAGTTGGAGCCACAGTTGGAGCATTTTCACGGTTTGCTACAACTGCTCATTTGCCGAAAGTGACCAAAAGTACTGAAGCGCCGGAAGAAGACCCAAAGATGGCCCCCGCGAGTTCCGCTGCACTGACTCTGCTACAAGGGGTAATTACCCGCTTAGGGGTATTTACTTGTGGTAACTCCTGTGTAGGGGAGGAGGGGAGACTACAGAACAGTGATCCCCAACCTGTAGCGCGTGAGCAACATGTTGTTCCCCAACACCTTGGATGTTGCTCTCAGTGGCCTCAAAGCAGGAGCTTATTTTTGAATTCCAG
>CM044438.1:93685796-93696402 GCA_024363595.1 Xenopus borealis
AAAAGTACTCAAAAAAAAAAAAAAAGAACCCAATAACACTGAATTGGCAATGGGTTAAAAAATTTGTACACAATTCCTTTCATAAACCTGAAAATTTCTGAAATAATATTGAATGTAATCTGTGAAGAATATGCACTCACAAGGGTTAAAAATCCCTGAAAGATTTACTTGGGACATGGTAAATCCTGTCCCAGAGAGCTGGTAATGTGTTGAGTGCATACTGCATTTATCGTTTTGGTGCAGCTTCCAGTAAATTATATATGTACCTCAATTGGGTCATGGGTGGGACAGCTTGCTACTTCACCACTCCCCCATCAAACCACGCAGATATTACAAATTTGATACACCTCTGATTTGTTGCTGCTAGAAACTTACCTTTAAGCACGGTTTAATGAAAAACTGCAAAAGAGAGTTTGTACTTGGTGGTAAAAATTGTAATATCCAAGGATCACACTGGTTACACTTGGTTTTAAAAAGTGCATTGTTTGCAATTGAGTTCTGAATATAACAAATCTGCTTATAAAAAGGAAGGTCCAACTCATTATTTGTGCTCCTTGGTGGGTGCGTAGTATAATTCCATTGGTTTGTTTACCTTCCAGTATTTCTCACTGACTAGTTCCAAGGAAAATGAACCGTTCAGCACCTAAGAAGAACATATCCAGTTAGTGTGCATTTGAAACCAGACAAGAGTTGTTGACAGAACTACAATAAAGCTGTTTCAGCTAATTATATTTGTTTTGCTGTTCTGCTTCTGCTTATGAGCCATATTACTGCACAAATGAAATATATATACAGCCAAACCATGCTGCTCTGCAACAGCTGGAAGGCCACAGGTTATACCTACCCATCCTATAAAAAGGCAACAAGCTCTATGAAGCATAAATATATCAACTAGTTTTTCCATATACTGTTACTATCACAATACAGGATTGTCCTATGAGCTTTTAACTATTGTCTGCTATAGGGATTTTCTAGCAAAGCACAACAGCTAGAAAACAGGGGTAAGAAAAAGAATATGGACCGCTAGAAAACAGCTAACAAGAGAACTTGAGCAGTGGCGTAACTAGAGTGTGCTGGTCCCCCCCCCCCCCCAAAAAAAAAAAAAAAAGAGGGACCCAGTGCACTCCAATCCCCATCCTCTCACTCTGCCCACTTCCCCCTGGACCCTGCTCACTCTCCAGCCAGACACGGCCCACTCTTCGCCCTCTACCAACACGCTCTGCTTCACCGGAGCTGGTAAGACAAAGCTGGGGAAGGGGAGTTCATGTTATCTATACCGGAAGCAGATCCCACAGTCCGGGCCCCCCTATGACTGCGGAGTCTGCTTCCTCTATAGTTACCACTGTAGTACGCCACTGAATTTGAGTACTTCTATCTATATGTTGAAAGAACAGCTGCTTTGGCCAAGTCAACAAATGAACACATCTTTGCTCAGTGTAGTGGACAAACCTGTTCATGCTTCAGAGGACACATTTCCACTTCTCAGACCAGTCCAATAGTGAGGACTATTGCATCACTCCAGCCTACTCTTGGCATTGCACATGGTGCTGTAAGGTTGGTTTGCCTCCGATTACCCATAAAAGCCTTATGCTCCCTACAAATAGATTTTGTGCTGATGTTGCTTTCAGAGACTGTTTGGAACTCAACAATAAGTATTAAAACTAAGGAAAGTGTCACTTCAGATCAACAGTCAATGTTTGCCAGTGTACCGGCACATTAACAATTCATGTGTTTTCTTGTATGTTTTAAATGCCATATCGATAAAAAGTTCCAGGTTAAAATAGATACCTTGGCAAACAAAAGACGAGGCCTAATACCATTACTGGCTAGAGGGTTGTTGTTTTTGAAGTTTTTACTTCCTACTATATTCCCATTTCCTATCTAGTCACCTAAAAAGATAGGCAAATTGTCATTCCCACATTTAATTTGTGTGTTCATGTAGTATGTTAGATATGACAGTTGGTTTAAGGGAACAGTAATAAAAATATAATGCAGGGTTGTCCTGCACTGGTAAAACTGCTGTGTTTACTTCAGAGACACTACAATAGTTGAAATAAATAGGCTGCTGTGTAGCAATGGGGGCAGCCATTCAAAGGAGAAAAGGCTCAGGTTACACAGCAGATGAGCTCTGTAGAACATAATAGTGTTATCCAGTATTTAACCTGTGCCATAAAGCCTTTTTCCAATTTCCGCTATTGCTACACAGCAGCTTGTTTGTACAAACTATGGTAGTGCTTCTGAAGCAAACAGATCAGTTTTCCCAGTGCAGGACAACAGAAAGACAGTAATACTTACAGTAAATTGTCCGTTTGCTGTGGCAATGTATATAGTGTACTGTTTCTCACTCGCGGCATTGAGGCTCATCTGATTGTTCTCTCCTTTGCTTCGAAATTCTTCTAAGGCCAACCTCACAGCTAAATACTTTGATAAGTGATCCACTGTGGCGTTGCCTGAAGTCTTTATGTATCTGTGTAGTTATAAATAATGTTTTACCAGAGTTTAAATAACATGCATTTCAATCAAATCTCAGCTGATCTTAGATATGAAGAATGGCAATTACACTTCCTTTACATTTTTATTTAGAATTTTTCAAAGCTGCAGTATGAAGAACATTTACAGTATTTCCCAATGGTTTATTTCTCTGGTTTAGGGTTGGTGACTATCCGATTCATCCTTGCATATGTTTCCATTGTTCTCCATCTCACTGCAACCTTATATCTTGATTTGGCAACCACATCTGACAAGATGGAAAAGTCCAATCCTAGCTCTATGAAAGATGTGCCTAGTAAGAAACTGATACATTCTAGTAATTACCTTTGGCATGTAACAATAATAAAAAGAATATTTTTTAGAAGTTCAATTCATCAGCATTCAAATGGTGATCATTTCTTAGAGGCCTATTCATAAATAGTGGAAACTTATGTCATTTTGCTTTTATATTATGACAAAAACACTTACCGAGTTTGTGCATTGTCATCTTTTTCCATCAGTGTTGGGTGAGGTCTAAAGACCAACTCAATCTCACTGCCTCCTTCCAAAACAGAATCCATGGATGCAATCTCATTGTTTGTGTCCAGCTCTAACCCAGAATCATCTGAAGTTTTGGTCCTCTTGTTACTGGGCCCTGCTTCCTGGTTACTATGGACAGAAGCGTTACTGCAATGGGAACTGTCTGCATTGTCTTCGGCTCCACTTCCATTTTCTACCTGTTGCTTTTTACCTCTTGGTAACCTATTAGTAAAATAAGTCAATTACTATAGCCCTGGATGTTCATTTTCAGTAAGGTTACATATGAGCTGATCATTGGAATGATGATCACTTATGATATGATTCCTATCAGCCCACAGGCTTTTTACCTGTTCATGGCTTGTATCTTCAATCCTTCCTCAATGCTGTGACTAAGAGCCTGCTGGTTGTTATGCTTATTAATCCTGGCTAATACTCTCTCCTGGTGAGCTTCATACTCATCCCGACTTGGATAGATTTTGCTTATCAGAGCGTCAAAGTTCGGATCTGGCCGTAGTGATCTTTTGGAAACAAGCTTCTTTCTACAAGTAGGGCACTCTTTGTTTCTGTGGATAAAAACACCAAGTTTTAAAAACATATATATTTTACTTTCCCTGCAACACATACAAAGGGGCTTATATATTAATTGATACTATTGATGCCAAGTGGTAAAGACTGTTACAATGTTGATGATGACAGGAGACAAGTAAGATGTTATCTTTATTTACATTATAACCTAGACGCATAATAGCATATTTGCTATATATATATATAGCAAAATTCCATTCATAATTCCAAAGCAGCCTTGTCTATGAAAGCCTCTGTGTCATTGCCATCTTGTCACATCTATTGCTGAGCTTTATTTAATGTCACCAGCTAAAGCACTGAATAAATTACACATAGATTAGACTTATCTTATGCATTTGCTTTGCTCAGTCAAGTGGGAAATGACTTACTGTAGGGTTATGGCACATAGGGCTGGGTGAGTAACCGGGGATTAACCCTGTATCATTGGATCTCCTCTGCTAATTGCTTAATGTATTTCAGGGTTGAACTGGGACACCAGGGGCCCAACCAAAAACCTTAGACTAGGGGCCCAATCTCAGTACTATTATTCTTCCTCTCCTCACTCAACGTCTATTCTCCTAGTCTCTTTTATTTACATATTATAATCTATTATTCCATCTATTTAGCATCTTTGTACTTCTACAAATAAGGAATGGGCATGAAATAGGCCAAATATTTATATCAGCATGAGGGCCCACAGACAGTTCTGGGCCCACTGGGAGTTTTCCTGGTATCCCGGTAGGCCAGTCCAACACTGGTCTTTTGAATTTGCTGCAACCCAAACCAAAATATCCTGCAGTCCTTCACTTACCCACTTCTGAGGGCTGTTATGATGCAGTCAGCACAAAATCGATGCAAACACTCTTTTGTTGTCATTGTGTTCTTCAGCATGTCCAAGCAAATGGGACACATCAGTTCACTGTGCAGACTTCGAGGGGACACCACAATTTCCAGCCCGTCAGTTATTGCTTCCTATTCATAAAGGCAAACAATAGATTTCAGTAAGAGCCACTGGAGTTCTAACAAAGTAGAACAGCAGAACACATTTGTTGGTGCTGATTTACCTGTGGTGTCCTCTGCAGCTCGTACAGACTGAGCTCCCATGTCTTGCTCAGTGGCTGGGCACCGTTGGTCTGCACTGCCTGTGACATCTCTAAAAGTTTACAAAAATAAGTTTACTTTTTGTGAATATTTGAAATGCCCCAAACTAATGCTATAATTGTGGTGTAACTGGTCTAAATATACCCATGTGAGAGCTCAAAGTTGGAGAATGCACATTAATGCAGTTCAACTTTTTTCAGTTCAGTTAGTTTCAGTTTTTCCAATTACTGTCTATTTTATATGTGTAGATGTTTTTCTAATATTTAAGTGCAAAGGGTTATTTTTCACCTTCTAAAGGGGTTGACAACACTGTAAACTGTTCTAAACTAATACATTTGTTTTCTTTGTACCTGCAGAGCAGAATCACTGAGCTTCATTAAAGGCAGCTGTTAGAATTGATACAATAGTTGCTAATGCTGCTGAGAAATGTATCAACTAAATGTTGCAAAATTGTAGCAGTGTAGAGTCTGCGCCTGAATTACTAAGCTGCCAGACTCAAACACCACTGACACCAACATTCAACTTTAATCTTAGATTTTAGAGAAACAGTTAAAAATAAAAAATGGAACGGTACTGAAAAAAAGTCTAATTCTGGTGAACAATCTGAAACCAACTGAACTGGAAAAAAGTGTTTGGAAGGTGAAAAAATCCATTCAAGACTCTCATACTCCATGCTGCCTCTTCTGATGAATGCCGCACAACAGACACTGTTTGTACCAGAGAATCCTGAACCTGGTGGCAGCACCAAGTTTCCCACAGTGTGTTGTATCAATGGGCACACTAGGCTTGCACCCAATAGTACACTATGCAGAATATTATGTTTGCAACATTTCTGGTAGTCAGCTCTTATTACCTGGTCAGCTGTATAGAACTGATATTTACAGAGGACAAGACTTAAAGGAACAGTAATACCAAATGAAAGTGTTTTAAAGTAAAGAAAACATCATGTAGTCCTGCGCTGTTAAAACTGATCTGTTTGCTTCAGAAACACTACTATAGTTCATATAAACAAACTGCTAAGTAGCAATGGCGGAAATTGAAAAATGCTTATATGGCACAGGATAAGTAATGGATAACAGATAACATTATGTTCTACAGAGCTTATCTGCTATCTACTGTGTAACTTGAGCCTTTTCTCCTTTGACTAGTTGCCCCCATGGCTACACAACAGCTTATTTATATAAACAATAGTAGTGATTCTGAAGCAAACACTGCAGTTTTACCAGTACAGGGCAACACTGCGTTCTATTTTTATTATTTTAAATCAATTTGATTTTGATGTTACAGGTCCTTTAAGAGTCGGCATCTTACTGGCCCATGTGTGGGGCCCTCAAGACAGGTTTCCCTGGTCGATACCTGGCGAAGGTCAGCCAGAAGTCTGACCGGCAGGGGCGTAACTACAGAGGAAGCAGACCCTGAGGCTGCAGGGGGGCCCCCAAGAGGTATAGAGGCCCCATGAGGCCCTAATTCATATGCAATTTCAATAAATATTGGTAAAACAGGTCAATCTCTAGACATTTTAGGGGCCTGAAAAATAATTTGCTGTTGGGCCCAGTAATATCTAGTTATGCCACTGCTTACCGGACAGGGTAAAAGAATCCCATTGGATTGCAGCTGCATCTGTTCGTTGACCGCCTGTGTTACCTGCATTCTTATTCAATTGTTGGGCCCTAGGGCCCACGATCAGATTAGTTTAATATCGCCCACCTCAATGTGGGCATATTAGGGAGAGATCCAGGGTCAGACTGGGCCAGCGGGACGCCGGGAAAAAACCTGGTGGGCCCCTGTCGACCCAGATCCGCACCCACATTAGTTCTTAATGCAAAAAAACATTTGCGCACTAGTGCATGTGCACATATTCATTGTGCCAGTGCAGGGGGGGGGGAGGGGGGCCTGGGATAGCAGCCCTGGGGGCCCCCCAGTCACACCCTGGAAATATCCTCTTATATGGTGACACTTAGATGCTTTGCACTCTCTTCAACTCCCTTTGTCCTAAATGTCACTGCACACTCGGGCGAGTAAATGAGCCATAGCAGTAGCACTGCAGTCTGCAGCCCAGCCAGGATTACTTGTGTAGGTTACATTACTAATCGGGCTTTGTCACCTCATATTATTCAGCCCATGCCTTAGCACCTAGGTTGCCATAAATATCCAGGTCTGACCCCAAAACGTTGTTTTTCCAGGGACTATTGTCAAATTGTTTTGCTCCCTATTCCCCCGCCTGGTGGTGTAGTCCAAAGCACAGCTGGAGCCCATACACCCCTCATGAATGCCATTGTTACATTTCATTGTTGTTTTACCCCGTGACAAAGGAACGGAATCCTTGCTAGCGGCTAAAAGAGCAGCAATAACGATAACAATAACTGTAATTACTGTGCGCGTCCTCCATTGTGCTGTCCCTCCCTGTAGAGTACGAGTAGTAGCAGAGAGCGGGTACACGCTAACTCACGGCAGCCAATGCCCACACTCACCGTCTCGCTGTGTGTGCCCGGCCTGCTCTGAGCGCCCGATGCTTGCGATAGAGAAGCTGTGTGTTCTACTCCTGTGCTCGGGCTGACCAATATGGCGCAGGCCCAACAACGTCCGCAATGGAGCTCGGGAAAGGACTGCGCCGTGTGAGGGAGGGGAGTGAAAGGGAAGGAGGGGACGAGCTGAAAGAGGGAAGGCAGAAAGCTGAGAGACAGTGAGTGTGGGAGTCACGGAGTGAAATGATGGTAGAGGGATGATGAAACGTACAGGAGAGACGCACAGACTGGCGAGTGAAGGTTAAATGAAATAGTGTGGGGGAAAAATAAAATTGCAGGACTTGGTGATGCTGGGAATGTGGGTGAAAGAAGGGGGAGGCCATATAATTATTGTTAGGGATGTGAAGTCAAGCCTTACTTTTTATTCCTATTATTGTGATTAGTAAGAGACACGGATATGAACCAGCAGACTAAAATATTCCCACAAATCCCTGAGCTGTACAGTTCCATGAAGTGTTCACTAACTCCCCCACAAACAACACTAAACGCCCTCGCCCAGTCACCCTGTCGCAAATAACAGAATGGGCCAATACCTGCCTCTGGTAACAATCACTGTGACAGTATTCCAGTCTGTTCTGCTTTACCCCTACAGCTAGACTTGCCTGTCATGACAACAGCAAATGATCCAATGAGCCTGGGTCACTTAGGACTTTTTTTTATAACTAAAAACTATCCGTAACCTTTTCAGAGTGGATTTTTAAGGACAGACACTGAAGTAACATCTGGGTATCAGTACACGTCTGCACAATATTTGCTCCCTTTTAGGGTGTAACCTCCCAACATTTTGGAAGTAAAAAGAGGGACAAAAATTTATTTTGGCCACAGCACGGCAAAATGTTTGTGTCCACGCCCATTTTTGTGGCCACACCCCCTAATTACCATGTTTATTTTACTATATTTGACAGGTTATAAAAGTTTGAAAATATTTCTGCTTATCTAAACTGTTGCAATTACTTATTTTCTTATCTCAAAAGTGTTACAAAGCATCTTATTTGCACCTGTTAGCTGTTCTGGGCTCTCTGCCAAAAGCCAATTAAGTTAAAATTTTTGTTTCTTTTTTCTGGCTGTTCAGTGCAGAGAAAAGAGGGACTTTCCAGTACAAATGAGGGACAGCGGGTTGAGCTCTCAAAAGAGGGACTGTCCCTCCAAAAAAGGGACAGTTGGGAGGTAAGCCCTTTTGGTCAGTTCTCTGTTTACATCTTGTATCTACATACATCCTTGTATTGTACAGCACTGCAGACTATGCTGGAGCTTAATAAGTATGTGTTGATAATAATTGCATATTTTGAATGATTTTTTCGACAGTTTCTCTTAGATGAATGCCTATTCACTTTTTCTTTGTCTGTTTCTTGGGTACCTAGAGTTTGTACCTAGGGGGGAATTGTGAAGGTAAAAATTGTGCCTAGATGGGAGTCACTGACCTCGTCTAAAAAAACAAATGCTCTGTAAGTCTAAAAATGTTTTGTTATTGGCACTTTTTAGTACTCATATATCTATCCAGGCCCTCTCCTATTCATATTCCAGTCTCTTATACAAATCAGTTCAAGGTTGCTAGGGTAATTTGAACTAAAAAAACACCATTAATAAATAATGAAAACCAATTTGCAAATTGTCTCAGAGTATCATCTCTTTACATTTTACTAAAAGTTAATTTAAAGGTGACCAACTCGTAGCCCTGGCTTTTGTAAGGAGACAGCCGGCAGGCTCAATGAAAGCTGCTGCGTGGTTCTGGGAAGCCAATGAGAATAGTACTGGCTCATAGGTAAAAAAAAAATGTTTTATTTTATGACTACACAGTATTTCTGTAGAAAAAAAACACAAAAACCCGAGCATCTGAAAAACAGCTGCTTTACTACAACCATCCTAATCCAAGCCCCGCCCCCCGGATCTCCGGTACACGTCACTTGTTTGACGTCACACAGCAATGATTGGCTAATGCGTGTCCATGCCAGCGCGTCATCCAGTTACAGAAAGCCGGAAGAAGTTAGTGGCAGCTGAGGTATCTGCCTACTGAGCTGTCCCTGGGGTTAGCAGCTGCCGGCGCGGTACAGGAGCTGCCAGGCCTTGTCATCGCTTTCCAATTGTGGCTTTCTAGGATGTACGTCCCTCAGGCCTATTGTATGTAGGAGGCTTCCTCAGTCCTCCCGTGCTCGCTATGGGCTGCCCAGTAATAGAGCCCCGCCGCTGGGGTGACATGTGGCTGGTGGTGGCCTTCTGTCTGCTGGGACAGGGACGCGCTGCTGTGACCAAGGAGGAGAAGGCTCACTTACGGTAATAATCCCCACACCCCTCATATAGAATATAGATACATGTAATTTGTCTCTGTATCTGCTGTACACGTCTTACTCGTATTAGCCCTGGGCAGAGCATGATGGGATTTGTAGTTGAGCGACTGCTGCAGTGCGATATTGTTTATTTCCTTGCTACAGTGCGATATTGTTTATTTCCTTGCTGCAGCTTCATGTGGAATTGCAGCTGTTGCAGTGCTACACAGGGCTGCTGGGAGTAGTAGAACAATAGGTGGGGTGATAAAGGGCTTATGCTCAAGGCAGGTCCTGCTGTCAGTGAATATCAATGTACTTGTCATTACATGTGCCCTTCCCTCCCACTAACACGGAACCCTCCTTTATTCTGGGTCTGGGCCACATACACATTAAATGTCAGTCTTGTAACCCGCAGAAGTTGAATTATGTTACAGTATTAGTCCTGATCAAATCTGCTGGGAGGGAATTCAGTACATCTTTCATCTTTTCACTTCTACGCTCTGAGTTGACAATTGCCTTTTCCATCTTTCTGCTTCACCAAATTCGAATGATCTCTGAGTACCACGAGACACTTTCCTCTGGGACTCGTTTAGTTTTGAGTTTAGTGAGAGAGAGAGAGAGAGAGATGGATATCCCAGATATCCCAGTGGGGACGGAAACCACTTTATCCATGTCACCTATTTCCGTCAATGATTAAACAGTTGACTTGTAGGTGTATGCAGCATAAACAGGTGTTGTGTAACATGTTTGACTGCTGGGCAGTTCTCCTGACAAGCAACAACACTTCTTGTGGGCCTGCCAAAATCAGTTTGTGCTAGTACAGTTCTGTTCAGAAAAATAGCAGTCCAACATCACTAACCTTATGAATCACTGTTTTTGGTAGAAACTATATTTCTACATGGCAAATAATTTACCAGTAGGTGTACTAAAGTAATAGAAACCAACAGTCATGACATGCATGCTGCTGATTCTGTGTAATTGAATCAGTAATTGAGGCTCGTTCAAAACAAAAGCAGTTTTCATAATAATAATAACTTGTTCCAAAGAATAGCAGTATGGAGTTCAATTAGTGAGGTAATTTATTCTGTGAAAAAACAGGTGTCAATTATTATAATAGCATTCTGAACACAACTATATATATAT
>CM044438.1:93710914-93756342 GCA_024363595.1 Xenopus borealis
CCCCCCCCCCCCCAGTGATTTAACCCATCCTTTTCCTTTAAATAGCTTTCCCATAACTATACAGCAGACTGTTTATATAAACTGTAGCAACCAGAACTCTGTGCCGACCCTTAGCCTGAAAGTGCTAGAAAGTGTTATGTCCTCTGCTCTCACACATTAGGCACATCTAAGGCTTCACTTTTTAATTTACCTTAATACAAGACTGACATATAATCTATTTTCACTCCCCTTATTTATGCTACTATTTTGCATTATTGGCAAACATGAATGCCTTAATGAGTGACCCATCAGTGTCCCATTTGAATTTGTTATAACTATTTCTAGTATATGGCTGTGATTCCAAAGAATGATGAATGGCGTTCATACCCTTTCCTTACATATTTCCTTTAGATTAACTTAAAATTTGGCATCAGAAGCCCAGAGGCTCGGACGGGGACAGAGACTGATACATGTACAGCTTGCGCAGGAACAATGATCTTGGAATTTGCTGCACTGAGCCGCTTTACTGGAATATCAGTATTTGAGGTTGGTCTTGCTCCTATTTGGGCATTTATTTGTTTCAGTTGGCAGTACAATCTGTGTGCTTGGTGAAGTGGTATAAGCTTTAGGCAAAAGGTTTCAGTTTTCCTGCAACACATTCATGTCTCTGAACAGGAACATGCTCGGAAAGCCCTAGATTTTCTCTGGGAGAAAAGGCAGCGCAGCAGTAACCTGGTCGGTGTGACAATTAATATCCATACGGGGGACTGGGTACGCAAAGGTAAACATTCTTACACGGGCCATTCAGAATGTGCATTGCTCTTTGTTATGTTTAGAGAGTTTGTTATTGCTCCACCCAGTTGCATCCTTTGTTTACAAAAAAATTTTTTTGTTTTCTCTTGAAGACAGCGGAGTGGGAGCAGGAATTGATTCTTACTATGAATATTTACTGAAGGCCTATGTTCTTCTGGGGGATGACAGCTATCTGGAAAGATTCAATACAGTAGGTTGAAGGCAGACCTTTAACAGTTCATTTACTTTCCAGCAGTTGGGTGTGAAATACAGATATGTAGATGGTTTGATGTGAACTCTGCCCAAATAGTCACTGTTGCTGAACTTTATCTTTTGTGAAATAAATAGCTTTTACTGTTAGGTTTTGTATTATATTTAAAAAAAATGCAGCCAAATAAATGATGTGAATCGGCTGCAATAGTTTATGTGGGTTCTTGTAGGCGATCAACAAGCAAGTCAGTGGAAGGAGATTATGGTGCTTTATACTTCACCATTTATTATAATTTCCTGACTGTAGATCACTAGCTGTCTTTAGATTAAATAATCTTTTATTCAACACTGATCAAGCAATTCTGCAATCCTGTAGCACTATGATGCCATTATGCGATATATAAGCCAGCCTCCGCTCCTGCTTGATGTACATATCCACAAACCAATGCTAACAGCACGGACATGGATGGATTCACTACTTGCATTTTTTCCTGGTCTCCAGGTAAGGCCCATATAATATATATGTAAAAGAATGCACACTCCAAAGCAGAAATAATGAATGGTTATTAATTATACAGTACCAAAAATCAAGGCAAATGTTTCAGTCCCAATATGGATCTTATCCAGGTCAGGTTCAGTCTAGTAAACTAATATAAAAAAATACATTGCCTTGTTGACTGTATATCACATTTATGATTATTATCCAGATTGCTGATTAGAAAAAAAAAGTTTACCTTTTTCTTTAAGGATTTTTCAAAAAGTACAGTCCTTTTGAAAATAGAAATAGTTTCTACCCCAGGTTTTTCCTATTACTTTTTTCCTCCACTTGATGCAGATATATTCAATCTGACTTTCCCATGGTATATTTTATTTCACAATGTATACACCCTTCTGTTTTACAGCACTGCTTAACATGCACACATATGCTAATAATGACTGTGCTTTTATTGCTGTTTCTACTAGGTGTTGAAGGGGGATATCAGGCCTGCAATTGAGACTCATGAAATGCTTTACCAGGTGATCAAAAAGCACAATTTCCTGCCAGAGGTAAGCTTCTTTATTAATGCGTGCACGCTACATGGAAACCATGATTTATTTATTTTTTACTACTGTATTCCCAATTTGCCATGCTCTTCAGTAGGAGACCATCTTATTTTTGCAGAGAGTGTTTTAGGGACTTGTAAAAGTATTTCTACACAAATTATTACTCTGGTATCTGTGTTCACTGTGTATTTTTCCCTTTTTGTGTGCTTTCTTAAAATGCTTTGGGATGGCAAATTAATAATATCTGCCATGTCCTGACAAAGCTAACATTAGTATTAGTGATAAGAAAATCTGTGTTGATATGGGAGACACATCTCCTGAAAATACATTTACCTTTGTATCACCAAGAGTAAAATACAAAACTTGCAGCTATGTGTCTTAATTCAGAGGGATTTTGGCCCCATAGACATGCCAACTGATGCTGGATTAGCTCTGTTACGCTTTGCTACAGTCATGTTTATTGCATAGATAGAATGACACCATTTTGACACTTGTGTTATTGCAATCTTGCAATTGACACTTGTCTCGCACATCTATGTAACTAGATATCCGGTCAGAGGCAGCAAGTATTTAAAGGAACAGTAACACTAAAAAAAAAGTTTTAAAATAATGAAAATATTATGTAGTGTTGCCCTGCACTGGTAAAACTGATCTGTTTGCTTCAGAAACACTACTTTAGTTCATATAAACAAGCTGCTAAGTAGCATTGGTGGAAATTGAAATACGGCTATATGGCACAGGATAAATAACGGATAACAGATAACATTATGTTCTACAGAGCTTATGTGTTATCTGCTGTGTAACTTTAACTTTTTCTCCTTTGAATAGCTGCCCCCATGGCTACACAGCATCTTATTTATATAAACAATGTAGTGTTTCTGAAGCAAACACTGCAGTTTTAGGCTTAGTCCAGACGGGGAGATTCGGGGGCGATCCGTCGCCTGGCAACTTCTCACCGCGACGGATCGCCCCCGAATCTCCCTGAATAGCTAGGCACCGGCGAGGCTTAAAAGTGCCGGCGCGTGTTCACACGGAGCGGCGCGATTTTTAAAATCGCTCCAAATTGCCTCGCCGCTCTGTGTGAATAAGCGCAGGTGTTTTTAAGCCTCGCCGGTGCCTAGCTATTCGGGGAGATTCGGGGGCGAGAAGTCGCGGCGAGAAGTCGCCAGGCGACGGATCGCCCCCGAATCTCGCCGTCTGGACTAAGCCTTACTAGTGCAGGGCAACACTGCATTATATTTTTATTCCTTTAAAACAGTTTTATTTTTTGATGTTACTGATCCTTTAATAGATTAACTACAATTTTTATAAAATTTCTAGAGCATGTCTAAGCTTTATATACGTGAAAGATTTTCATATAACTGTGTAAGCGTTATGTTTATATTGACTGTCTGGTTTTGTTTTGCTAGGCCTTCACAACTGATTTCAGGGTTCACTGGGCCCAGCACCCTTTGAGACCAGAATTTGCTGAAAGTACTTATTTTCTCTATAAAGTAAGAACATTATTCATTATTTATGAATGTTAACACTTGCACCATACCTAGATATATATAACTTTTGCTGTAATAACTAGATACATTTGACTTACTTCTCTCAAAGTGTCTTATTTGTATGTATATCATTCCACCTGTTAGCAACCATTGCAATATATGGACAAACATCCCCTGTTTTGTTTAAAAGGGGAGGACATTTTTAGTAGCTTAAGGCACACAATGTCTTAAATATATTGATAAGTGCAGAGGACCTCTTGCATTTGTCTATAAGACTTGATCACAGCCTCATTGCACCCCTGCTGAATGGTTTAAAAATTATTGATGAGCACATCTTTCCCTTGTTTATCGTTTATACAGGAGCAGTGGCCAGCTCCATGTTGTAGCTCCCACCCTTTCCAGCTATAGTCAGGTGATCCCAGCGGTGGCCAATAAAAGGGCAACCATGTTTGGGAATTTTAACCTTGAAAGCAAGTGAGTTGCAGGTAAAACTTAGTCCCTGTGTAAAATGTATAAGGAAGCTACAGATTTCTTATTGAATTAGATAAAAGTTAAGTAAAGGACTGGCCATACGAGGGATGACTTTAACATAGTTGACCAGCTTGAATATATTGCAAATATAAAATATATTGCAAGTTACTACAGCTCCGCTCCGCTCTGCCTTAGGCAGCCTGTACTGTTGCTTTCTAGAGTTTGATGATGTTTGTTTGGCTTTGGGTGGCATGGAAAAAATATAATAGGCTGTGGATTTCTGCCTTTTAAAATATATTTGTAAGCATTTGTATCTTTGTTCCAGGCCACTGGTGATCCTTACTACCTCGAAGTGGGAAAAACTCTGATAGATAATCTGAATAAATATGCTCGGGTGCCATGTGGATTTGCTGCTGTTAAAGATGTGCGAACTGGAAGCCATGAAGACCGGTAAGTCCAGCTAAAAATGTTTTCATCCTTTCTTGACAATGTCAATTTTTACTGCCCCATAATAGATGCAATAGTTTTGGAACAAAAATAAACTGAGGTTGCACACGATAAAAGGATGCTGTCATGGGAAAAACTTTTTTTTTTTTCAAAATACATCAGTTAATAGTGCTGCTCCAGCAGAATTCTGCACTGAAATCCATTTCTCAAAAGAACAGATTTTTTTTATATTTCATTTTGAAATCTGACATGGGGCTAGACATATTGTCAATTTCCCGGGTCATAGATGCAACAATATGATCCTACGAATCGAGGATTTGTACGATTTTTGGACTGTGCAGAGAGTCCCAACGTTTTTCATCTGGCGGAGATCGGTCTTTTGGTTGATTGGACAGGTTAGAAAATTTCTGTCGGCTGCCAATAATATGTCTGCGTTTATTGCCGATAGTACGATTTTCAGTGGGAGACTGTCACTGGTTTAGTCGGACATAAACTTTCGTACAGTCCCTGTCAGGGGCACAACATTGTCTGATCTGTTCTTTTACTACTTTATTTGAGCTGAAGGTTAGCGGCAGTTTGGGAGATGGGGAGCATTAGAACAGCACTCAATAGTAAAAACCCATGTCCCACTGCGTACTATTCAGTTACATTGAGAAGGAAAAACAACAGCCTGCCAGAAAGCAATTCCCTCCTAGTTCCCTCCTGGTACAAGTCCCATGACCAGGGGCAGCTGGGAAATTGATAAAATATCTAGCTCCATGTCAGATTTCAAAACTGAATATAAAAAAAAATCTGTTTGCTCTTTTGAGTAATAGATTTCAGTGCAGAAGTCTGCTGGAGCAGCACTATTAACTGATGCAATTTGAAAAAAAACATGTTTTCCCATTACAGTATCCATTTAATGTATCTGCTTTCTGGCTTGCGTTTATATGAAGACTGGACATTATGCTTGGCCTGTACACAAGTAGAAAGGTATTTGTCTGGTTTATTACCAGAGCATCTAGTTTTCCTAAAATGAAAGGATCTGATTGCTCTGGTTAACGCCACTAGCGAAATTAGACAAATGTGTTGCAAAGGCAAAAGGCAAAATAAATTAGTTTCTACTAATTTAAAAACATTTATAAGCATTTTCTGATAAATATAAAATTATATTCTAGTCTACAAGTAAACCGAATCGAGACCATCAGAAGTAATGTATTTTTGCTTTAATTACATAAGATTGAAGATATTTTGGAGCGATTCTCGTTTTATAAATATAATTTGTGCTGTTGGAACTAATGGGACCATTGATAAGACCTGGGCACACTGTCCTGGTTTCTTATGTTGATATAGTGTTATAATTTTGTTTTGAATTCTTAAAACATTAACCTTGCTGATGTTTTTCTTTCTCTCCTCTTTAAGAATGGATTCCTTTTTCCTGGCAGAGATGTTTAAGTACCTCTATTTGCTGTTCTCAGAAAGGGAAGATCTCATATTTGATATAGAAGATTATATATTCACTACAGAAGCCCATCTCCTACCTCTCTCTCTTTCCACTGCAAGTCAGAGCAGCACAAAGAAAAACACAGTAAGTCTTTTCTTTCCTGATTGAGGGCTTGGACAGACAGGGAGATTCTGTCGCCTGGCGATTAATCACAGGCGACAATCTCCCCGAACTGCCTTCTCCCTGTCTGCCCCAGCCCTAAAGCTAAAATGCCTTAATTAATTTATTCTGTTGTGGCTCATGTAACAGCAGTTTTACGAATCTTTGTTCTTGTTAATATACACCGTGCCCAGCAGATGCATGTTCTAAAGAGTAGAAACTTGATTATAACACTACTGTTCATTTGTGTGTTACAGACCACTCAGTACACTGAACTAGATGATCGTAACTTTGAGTGGTCCTGCCCTAACACCCAGATCCTCTTCCGAAACGATCCAATGTATGCACAGAATATTCGGGAACCTGTGAAAAATGTTGTTGATAAGAACTGCCATCGGAGTCCTTCTAGTCTGTAAGATCAGTTTTTTTTTTTTACTATAGAACACTTTACATATATAGTTTTTTGTTACTGTTCTTTACATGAAGGACGTTTAAGATATGTAAACACATAAGTCTGTCATAGTAAAGCCTTGAATGGATTTGACCAGATGTAGCAATAGGGATAGATCAACACAAAACTGCCAGACCACACCTTGCTTCACAAACACTGCAGTTCTGTTGTGTCTGCGGGGGAAAAGATTGTCAATAATCTTATTTAGCAATTTACCACAGCTGGTGTAACTTTTCTAAGTATTCATTGTGTTTATGACTTCCCATCTTCCTACACATTTAAAGTTTTATGCATGGACAAGGATCCAATGTGTGTGTATAGCCAATGGAGGTTTGCTAGAAAGGTTACAGTTGGTACTTCTAATAGGACACTAAGATACAGTGCAATGGTTAGTAATTTCATTACCTCTCCTTTTTCTTTTATCTTTACCAGCAGAAAAAAAAGTAATCCTGATTATTAACTTACTTTATTCCACCCTTTGCAGGGATGAGGTTTCTGGCAGTGGTAATAGGCCACCGCTGCGGGCTCGGGATTTTATGGCCACTAATTCAGAGCATTTAAAGATCCTGAAAAAGATGGGCGTGAGTCTGATTCACCTCAAGGATGGCCGTGTTCAGTTGGTCCAACATGCTAACCAAGTAAGAATTATAATCCAATTTGTTTGAATTACAATTTACCTTGTACACTCTCCCTTTAAAGACAGCTTCAGCTACCATTTAAATAAGACAGCAGACTGGTGAGTTAAAACTGTTTTTAATATGAGGCTGTAAAAGCTGCCTAAAAACTGTACACGGCACTTTTATATTGTATATAATATTGTTACAGTTTGTAACATTTATGTGTGTATGTGTATATATATATATATATATATATATATATAATATATAAGAATGTGAATTCTAACAATAAACACCATTGAGCACTTTGAATAAGGAGTGTGCGGATCCTACTTCTATATATATATATATAGCCAAATTGTAGAGGCACGCACACCGACTTAACTCATGAGTTACCACACAGGTTTGTGTTAACCCCCAAGTACACGGTGAGTAGTCTGGATGTCTTGAGCCCTTTTCAGCAGGGAGGACTTGGGGGTTAACACAAACCTGTGTGGTAACTCATGAGTTAATTATTCCTTCTGACAGTGAATGGGTGTAACTTTTGTTTGCTATATAACTTGTGAATTGATACTATGTTTGTAAACGGATTTTTGCACCTTGAGAACGGTCCTAGACCGTGGACCGAAACGTCGGTGCTTTTAAATGTATTTTCTATAAATAAACTACTTTTTGGATACTTTTAAAGTCGGTGTGTGTGCCTCTACAATTTGGCTATTTCTTCAACGACTAGACACAGCACCCGGAAGCTATTTGGAGTTAACAGTATATAGATGGAGCGTGTGCGGACGCCAATGGAGTTCTATATATATATATATATATATATGTGGCATATCTTTTGACAAATAAATGAAATAAAGCTATCCCTTTCCAGGCTGCAAGCTCTATTGATGCTGAGGATGGCCTTCGATTTATGCAAGAAATGATTGAGCTTTCTAGCCAGCAGCAGAAAGAGCAGCAGTTGCCTCCCCGTGCCGTGCAGATTGTGTCACACCCGTTTTATGGCAGAGTCGTATTAACTGCAGGACCGGCTCAGTTTGGAATGGACCTTTCTAAACATTTAGCAGGGGTATGTAGTGGATCCTTGTCCGGACAAAGACATTTGCTGTATTCTGGAACTTTTTTGCAGTTTATTATATTTAGTAAGTAAACATTTAGCAAGTAACTTTTTTTGGGGGATAGACAAGGAGAGTGAATTAAAACACCATCAGCCAACTCCAGTAATCTTATATTACTCTTACATTTTCCACTCTCTTACATCTTCCACATACTAATTGATTTATCATCTATGTTTTAAAGAATGATAACTGGAAAAGCAAAGTATCCATTATTTAGCAGCCACTCTGTGCTATTTCCCAAAATATGGGTTAAGGTTAATGGCGCACAAAGGGCATTATGGGTAAAGTGGGTTCTGTCATCTTTTAAAAGAATAGTAGCACCAAAAAAAGAAAGAAAGTATTTTAAAGTTTTGAAAATATCATGTAGGTTACCCTTACTGGTAGAACGGATGTTTGCTTCAAAAATACTACTATAGATCATATAAACAAGCTGCTGTGTAGCAATGGCGGAAATTGAAAAAAGGCTATATGGCACAGGTTATCTAGTGAATTACTGATAACAGCATTATGTGCTACAGGGCTTATCTGCTGTGTAACCTGAGCCTTTTCTCCTTTGAATGGCTGCCCCTATTGTTACACAGCAGCTTATTTATATAAACAATAGTAGAGTTTCTGAAGCAAGCACAGCATTTTTTTCAGTACAGGGCAACACTGGATTATATTTTATTACTTAAAATTATTTTCAGTTTTTGATCTTATAGTTCATTTCAGTGTAATGGCACACCGGGCATTATGGTTAAATTGGGTTCTGGCATCTATTAAATACAAGCAAATTATTTGTCTAGCCTGGTTCTTGCAAGAGCAGTTTGTGTTTGTCTGTTATTGTGACTTAGTTGAATAGCTTGGGTAATGTGGGAGTAACGTCTTGATTTCTGCTCGTCTCAGGCACAAGGCTTTGTAGCTAGAGCTGAACCATATAGTGGCTGCTCTGATATCGCCAATGCACGGGCAATACAAGGCAAAATTGCACTGATGCAGAGAGGTCAGTGCATGTTTGCCGAGAAGGCTCGCAATGTGCAGAAAGCTGGGGCCATTGGAGGAATTGTTGTAGGTAAGTACATGCCGTTAATGTCTGAAAAATCAAAGATACTGAGAAAGTTTAAGCAGTTTATACTTGACTCTGGCACATGCTCAGCTCAAGCGTTCATTGTTATTTGTATTTCTTGCCACATTTTTGTGTCTTCTATGTAAAAGTGTTCCTCTGTTATTTTATAGATGACAATGAAGGTAGCAGCAGTGACACTGCCCCTCTCTTCCAAATGGCTGGAGATGGGAAGAATACGGATGACATTACCATCCCCATGTTGTTTCTCTTCAGTAAGGAAGGAAATATCATTCTTGATGCAATTCGTGAATACCAGCAGGTGGAGGTTCTACTTTCAGATAAAGCCAAAGACAGAGGTAAGCGATTGCCTTTCATGGGCCTTCCTCCTTTACCATAATTAAGTCTAGGAAGTCTTCCATCAATTTGGAACATCCTCCATTAATAGCGCTCTGGAAGTGCCAGAAGCTTCTACAGGCTTGATAAACAACTGTATCTTTAACTTAGCCCAGCTAATGGCATTGCCCAAACTAAGGTATGGCTTCATCAGCATTGTAGCTATAGTGAATGTGCTTTTTTAATGTAAAATGCATTTCCCTACAGTTGCAAGTGATTCCCAAGATTCTGAAGCATTTATTGTTAGACAGAGAGAAAACCAGCAAGGAATTGTGTTATGAGCCAATATTTGAGTGATCTATCTGCCTCTGTTTTAGCAATGCAAATAATACCGTTTTATGGAAATTCACTTCATACTGCAGTTGTTTGGGAATCTGTTATCACATGTGGTCATTGCTGAATATAATCAATACATTTTCTGCAAAGGGTTAGCTTTTATCTATGCTACCCCCATAATGCGTTTTAAATAGCCATCTCTCTGTAAATATACATTGGGCATAATGTGCCTCTTTTTTAATATATAAGGATATTAGAAGTCACCAAGTGATTTGATTTTTTTTGGATCTTGGTGCCTCAAATTCTTTAACAAATTCTTTAGTACCCACTTTATTTTCTTCTTTCATGAGATTCTTCCAAATAAATAAACGTACACGTGACTTGTGCAAATGTTATTTATGTATACTTACACTATATTTCCCTTTTTCATTTGTGCCTTCTGTGGAATTTCAGCAACAATTTTTAAAGGTAAAATAGTTCCAAACTACGTTTTTGATAGCAGTAAGTATATTCACCAAGAAAAATCAAGTTGGCTTCAATAAATGGCCTATTATCTATGTAAACTTTGGATATAGAGTGTGATCCGTCTTTATAAGAATTTAAAAACTTTATAGCACTTGTGTACTATATATATATATATATATATATATATATATATATATATATTTTGATAGATCTATAATATAAAATATACCTCCCCCCCCAAAAAAGAAAACAAATTGGGTTTATAGTGGGTACAAGGTTGAAGGTAATGCATACCTTTGTAGAAAGGTCCAGAACATTTAATGTGATTTATTGCATATCACGCTGTATCCAATATTTCTGTCAAGGAACCTGAAAAGATTGCCATGTTTTTAGGGAACAGCTACTTTGTAGTGTGAAGTTCTGTGATCCCAGCCTCCCATGTGTGGGTACAGTTTAGTTCTCTATAATGGCTATAAGTATTGGGGAGATTCTCAGATAGTATCTTAATGAATTCCTACATAAGACCTTTCCTCATAGTAAAAAGTATAATCAATATTAGGGGCCAAAGCGTGCATTTTTTTATTTTACATTGGATATTACAGGTATGGGACCTATTATCCAGAATGCTTGGGACCTGGGGTTTTCCAGATAACAGATCTTTTCATAATGTGCATCCTTGTACCTTAAGTCTACTAGAAAATCATGTAAATCATTTTTAATAAATTGGATTATTTGCTTGTAATGGAGTCTATGGGAGACGGCTTCTCCATAATTTGGAGCTTACTGGATAACTGATCCCATACCTGTACAATGACTTACTGATTCGACAACTGAGAGAAATTTTAGTGGGCCAATATCAGTGGTACTTCAGTTAAAGCTAAAGTATATTATTTTGCAAACTGCTATAATGCCTATATGGTGTAGAGTAGAATACTTAACAATGGTCACTTTTAAGATTTAAAAGAGGTAGTTAACCTTAAAGGGGGACCTAACCCTTCCGGTGCAAAACCCCTCCCCCCCGGCCTACCTCTCCCCCCAGACAAATGCCCCTAAGTTACTACTTACCCCTCCGTGCAGGTCCCCTTCAGCCAGGTTCATTTGCGCCATCTTCTCCGGCAACGTCTTTTTTCTGGATCCATCGGTGCTTGGCGGCGCATGGGCAGTAGGATGCATTGGCCAGTTCACCAAGTTTCATTGGCAGCCAAGCGCCAAGACGTTGCTGGAAAAGATGGCAGCTGTGAACCTAGCTGGAGGGGACCTGCACGGAGGGGTAAGTAGCGATTAAGGGGCATTTGCCCGGGGGAGAAGTAGAATGGGGGAGGGGGGTCTAGGGGGGGAGGGGTTTAGCACTGGAGGGGTTGAATTCCCCTTTAAGGCTTCAGGAACACAGGCAGATTTGGGGAGAGTAATGGCGCCAGCGACGAATCTCCTCATCTTTGGGGGCGACAATCTCCCCGAACTGCCTTTCCCTGCCTTGGGAAGCAGGGCATTGTTTTATTAACATGCTTTCATTCTCTTGCCTGGTATCCCTCACATGCTGGCCTCTTGACTGTTCTTTGCAGCAGACCCTGTTTATAGGCAGAATTCTAAACTCCAACACCATGTGCCAGAGCATGCTAATGGAACCATGTCCTTTTTTGCAGGGCTCTGACATGCTGACAATAACTATTTGCATTTGTGCCATGTACTACATGTGCACGTGCTCTTTAGAATTTTTTAAATATAGAAATGTGCAATTTTTACTCACATAGTTGTAACATAACTGCACCTGAAAATCTAAATACCCAGTTGTTTTTAACTTTTGATAATACACCAAGTCATTGTGAGAATTCCAGTATAAGAATAAGAGGTTTTTTTCCTCTAGAATCAAGTTGAATACTACTAAGATTTGGATCATTTGTTTTTATCTGTTTTTACTTGGGAAAATGTTTCACTTGACTTGGTTATTTTTCTGAGTACATCTTTCTAGTTTATAGCATTTAATTGGGAAGCTACACATTCATTTCATTAAAAGCAGCCTTTGAATTTTGAATTCATGTGAGTTTTTTTTTTATGTAAAGGAGTTAACTTTTGGGTTTGCTTCTCCTAAACTCTAATCCATTCAATTTTACTTCAAATTCAATTAGGGGGTTATTAATTAAAAAAAATCTTAAACTCAGACGAATTTTACCAACCCGAAAACTTGAATCGAGTTCGACTAAACTTGTTTTTTTCTCTGCAAAAGCTTGAATGTCAGGAAGGCTACAAACCTCATCAAATTGGCCACTGGACCGCTCCCATTATCTTATACATGAATGAATGAATAAAAAACAGATTTTCAGGAAGCAGTTTAACAGATCCCCTACTCCCTGGCCAATGTGTCATTAGAGCAGCTGCTGTTCTTTCCTTTGGCTCTGGTAGTTTCTTAGCCCTATTTTCTTTTTCTGTTCTACCCTGCAGATAAGCTCCCATTATTGCTAAAAGAGCTATTCTATTGCTGAAAAACTTTAAATATAACGTTCTGATGACAGAAGGAGGCAGGATCGTTCTTGTATTGAGATGTGTCTTTTCCTTTCCACAGATTTAGAAAGTGAAAGTGGAGAACAGAAGCCAGTTGAAAATGATTCCCAGAAACCGGCACTGGAAGATCTTTTTATGACCCCAGAAGAAATTTCAGAACTTCTTTTAGAGCATAAGAAAAAAATGTCTGTTTCTCAGCCAGAGGTGCCAAGTTCTGACTCTCCATCTGGCGATGACAGAGCTTCAGAAAGTGACATTACACCAGCAAGTCTTGAACATACGACTGAAGAGACTGCACAGAGCCCTAAAGACAATTTTCAGACCCCACCAGAAAACTCTGAAGACTCCACAGAGGAGAAACGGGACAATAACGTTCAGCCAATGGAGTCCGTATTGGACGACTGGAAAGAGGACATTGAGGCCTTTGAAATGATGGAGAAGGATGAACTATGACCAAATATTTTTTTTTTTTTTAAAAGACTCCATCTGTTCTTCTCTAACACGTAAAGGTCGTCCAGCCCTTTCTGAAAGGTTTACACACTTCATGAACAGCAATTGTGAAGGATAATCTCTAACAACGTTTGCTGTACATTTTCAGCGGGTCCACAACAACCAAGGCATGTCTGTCTCCTTATGTTTTGTTGGATCACGTGTCGGATGTTAATCGAAAATAGGAACAAATATATCAATTCTATTTTTCTTGAGTCTCTATGAAGAACATCTTGAAGTTAGGGAGGCGAATGCGTTAGAAATTCTCCAGATTTATCATCATTAATACTTAAAAAAAAAAATAGGGAAAATAGTTTATTTATTTAATCGGTTTCAAATTATTTTTACTAAGAAGATCCTAATAGATCGACATCCAACTTCAGAAATGTTTTTGTTTCATTCTTTAGTCCACTGTTTTCTTAACGCTTCCACATTTCCTTTCTTTTTTTTTTCTTTTTCAACATGAAGTGTTTCTGTCCAGAATTTATAGAAATGTATATTTTGGACATATCTATTTTCTTTTAAAAATGTTGGTAGCCTTCACAAGAAACCAGCCAGTTTACTGCCGAGCATAGCCGAGTTAAATCTGTCACTGCCATACACACCCCATGTTCTTTTTTTTTTATTTTCTTCCTTTGTAAAGCCATATTTCCTACATTTAAATACTTGAGCAGACAATATGTAACATAAAACCAGGGCAAGTCTTTATATCAGGGGTGACTTTATGAAATTCAGTGTTTGACTTTGCCATGAGGATGGGATGAATAAGCACATTATCTGTTATCCAGAAAGTTCTGTATTACGGAAAAGCTTTCTCCCATAGATTTCATTATAATCAAATAATCCAGATTTTTCAAAATAATTAGTTTTTCTCTGTAATAATAGAACAGTAATTTGTACTTGATCCAAACTAAGATATATAATTAATCCTTATTGGAGGGAAATCTACCCCATTGGGTTTATTTAAGGTTTATATGGTTTTCTAGTAGACTTAAAGGGGAATTCAACCCTTCCTGCGCTAACCCCCTCCCCCCGCCTACCTCTTCCCCGAGGCAAAAAGTCGCTACTTACCCCTCCGTGCAGGTCCCCTCCAGCCAGGTTCCTGGGCGCCATCTTCTTCCGTCGGCGCATGCACAGTAGGAAGAATTCACCAGCTTGTACTACTGCGTATGCGCCCAAAGTTCACGAAGTTCAATCAGCAAACTTTGTGAACTTTAGGCGCATTAGTACAAACCGGTAAATGCAACCTACTGAGCATGCGCCGCCAAATCCAGGAAGAAGATATTGCTGTAGAAGATGGCGCCCGGGAACCTGGCTGGAGGGGGCCTGCATGGAGGGGTAAGTAGCGACTTAGGGGTATTTGCCCCGGGGGAGAAGAGTGGGGTCTACAGGGGGGGTGGGGGTTAACGCGGGAGGGGTTGAATTACCCTTTCAGTACAAAGATCCAAATAACAGAAAGATCTGTTATCCAAGAAGGTCCAGAGAGTTCTGGATAACAGGTCCCATACCTGTATTCTATTCATGACACTCTAAGACATGGATAAATTGCCTTGGGAATATGGATGGTTATTAAAGGGACTACTTGGTTAAATTTGAACTCTCATTACATTCTGCCAGCATGATTGTTATTTATATGTTATTGCTTTATTTTATTCTTTAATCTTATTTATTGGTTTACCTGCTCCCCCTTCAAGCCCACTTCCTGCAGAAGCTTCCGGAATTATCAACAGAAATTACTCCATTACCAAACATTGTCTAACCATGCCCAGTCAGCTGCTACAGTATCAGAGCTTTAGTTAAGGCTAATTAACTGCAAAATTGAAAGACTTTTATTTTGTATTATTTTTAACCTTTTTTTTTTTTTTTTATCTGATAAGCGTTCTACTTCTATTGTAAATTCATTTTCATTTATTGGCTGCACCAAGTTTCCTCATCTACAAAAGTGCTTGTTGTGTATAAGATTTTACCTGCAAATGGAGAAAGAAAAGGGGAATATTCTAAATGTAAATTTTATTTGAATTAAGGGAAATACTTTTTATTTGTTGCTGCCCTTTCATAATGTTTTTGACGGGACAAAACATTGTATTTTATTGATGGAATAGCCAGGTTCAGAGTAAGTGCACATAAATGCCTTTGCACAGGTTTGTTTCAATATGTTCACTTTCAGCTGGTAACTGTAGAATATAGCTTACATTTCTAAGCAAAATTCTCTAACCAAATTCCTTTTTTTTTTCTTGGTTATTTTCTCATCTCCCATGTAATTGGACAGACTGAAAGGATTAGAATGAATGTGCAAGTATCCCAATGTTCATGTACTAGGTGCTGCGTGTTGGGAGCAGGTTAAAGGAGAATTCAACCCAAAATAGAAAAAAAAACCCTAGAACCCCTCCCTTCTCCCCCAGCCCAACTGCCCCTAATTTTTTACTTACCTCTCCATGTAGATTCTGGCCTTGGGAGTTCACGGGCGACCATCTTCTTTTTTCGGTCTGATTCAGAAACACCGGAAAAAAAGATGGAGTCCCTGAACTCCCGGGGGAGGGGGGGCAGTTAGGCTGGAGGGGAGGAGGGAGGAGGGTCTACCCAGGTTAAGTGGGTAAGGTTTTTTTTCCAATTTCTCCTTTAAAGCAAGACAAGCAGCTGTGAGTGCTGGACATGGGGCACTCCTTGTGTAGTTATGAGGGTACATTACTGTGAATTAAAATTCATTACTGGTCTCAATACTACCTCTATCACTTGTAATGTGTTTGTATAAAACAAGTCAGGCTGTTGGTACGAATCATGACAAATGCACATTTTTTTTTTTTGTTTATCCTCAAATTGTCCCATATTGTGTTCCAAAGAACAATAAACAACAAGTCTGATATTTTACCACTTCTGCCATTCTTTTAAGAGTCCTAAATAAACAATAACACAAAATATTAAGGGGCAAATTCACTAAAGTGCGAAGCGTCTAACGCTATCGCTAATTCGCCAGCGTGACGTCATTTCACAACGTCGCAATTTCACTAACACGGACTCTGACGAATTTTCGCTAGCGAAGTATATAGACTTGCGCAACTTCGCAACCTTACGCCAGGCGAAGTTGCACACTGACGAAGGATCGTAACTTCGCAAATTCACTAAGATGAACATTTTCCTGAACGTTAGCACTTGCGCTAGACGTTACTTCGCCTGGTCAGACCAGGCGAAGTTCAATACAATAGATAGGAGGTTGGAAAAAAATGTCAAATTTTTTCTAAGTCCCAAAAAAACGCTGTCTTATTTTAGCATAGGAGGGTGATAGTCTGAAAAAGATCTTTAATTTTTTTGGGGGGGTTACCCTCCTTCCCCCCTACATTTCCTAACATATGGCAACTCAACTATACAGGGGGCACATGTAGGGCAATAGGACAACTTTATTTAATTTATTAAAGGTTTCCTGGGCTTGTGTAGTGGAATGTAGTGGCTGTAACATATACTTCTATTATAAGTTAAAGTTCCCACTGTATGCAAATTAGGCTTCGCTAGCGTAACAGCGCTCTGCCTAGCAAAGTAAAACTAGCGCAACTACGCTACCATTCGCCAGCCTAAGCGTAAATTCGCACTTTAGTGGATTTGCATAGCGCTGGTGAGAATTTTCGGATCTTAGTGAATCTGTCTTTTAAAGTAATAAAAATTTAATGTACAATTTCCCTGCACTGCCAGGTCACCTGCTCTGTAGCAATGGAGGCATATGAAGTAGGGCTAAATGGCACAGGTTAAAAAGCAGATAGCAGATAAACTCTGTATATCACCATTGTAATCCACAGGGATTATTTGATATGTAACCAGAGCTTTTTCTCTTTTTAATGGCTTCCCCCATGGTTACACAGCAACATATTAATCTACTATTATATAACTATATTAGTGTTTCTGTTTTACCAGTGCCGGAAAACCTGTACATTATATTTTTATTACTTTAAAAACACTTTCATTTTTTTTTTTTTTGGTGTTAATGTTCCTTAAAATGTGTCAAATTGTAGATCTGCTACTACCCAGTGACCCAGGTGCTTTAAACACACTTTGTACTTTGTCACTTTGTTGTGGAAAGGTAATGTTGATGTTTATTGCTGGAAGCTACTTATGTCTAAGCATTGCCTTTGCTTAGACATGTTTAGCCAGAAAGGTGTGGCATAAAACATTTCCAGCTCATTAAAACAAGGGGAAGTAGAACGACCATAGAAAGGGCTTTGTTACAGTTTTAACCAAGAGTCAGATTTTTACCATATACTCTAATAGGTCTGTGATAGTTAAAGGGATTCTGTCATGATTTATATTGTGTAGTGTTTATTTCTAAATGACACTGTTTACACTGCAAATAATTCACTGTACCTTATAACATTTCATTCCTGAACCAACAAGTGTATTTTTTTAGTTGTAATATTTGTGTGTAGGCCCCATCTCAGGTCATTGTGCCTGGTCATGTGCTTTCAGAAAGAGCCAGCACTTTAGGATGGAATTGCTTTCTGGCAGGCTGTTGTTTTTCCTACTCAATGTACTATTGAGTGTTGTTCTTATAGCTACCAGGCAGCTGTTATCTTGTGTTAGGGAGCTGTTATCTGGTTATCTGGGAGGGGTGATATCACTCCAACTTGCAGTACAGCAGTAAAGCGTAACTGAAGTTTATCAGAGCACATGACCTGGGGCAGCTGGGAAATTGACAATATGTCCAGCCCTGTGTCAGAATTCAAAAGGAAATATAAAAAAAATCTGTTTGCTCTTTTGACAGATGGGTTTCAGTACAGAATTCTGCTGGACTATTAAATGGTGTGTCTTGGAAAATAAAACTCTTTTTTCCCATAACAATAGACCGTTAAGTACAGTCTGTGCTGCAGAAAACATTGCTATTGAAGCAGATATATTAGACTCTGGCTTTTAGTTTGCTGAAAGACGTCTCAGTGTGGCTTTCTGACTCTTTTTAGTAAGAGAAAGTAGGAAACTTAGGTCTTCATGATTCTCTTTATACAACACTCCTGTAACTCGGCAGGAAAATACAATGCACTTCTGCATCTTTGTGGTTTTATCTCCATAAAAATGTTGATCATAAAGCATTTGGTTGGCTTAGATCCTACAGTTAAAGGGCAGTATACATCTTGTGCAATGAATAGGGCATTGTGCTAATCATACAAATCTGTTTTTTTTTGTTATTTCTTCAGCTAAATAGGGCAAACCTGGGAACTAAAGCAACTCCTTGTTTGGTCCTTGCCAGGTAAGTAACTGGATAAGTACAAGCCCCCCCCCCCCTTCAGCTGTATCTAATATGCAGGGGGGTTATCTGTGCTCTAAATGACTAAGCTGAAGGGCGACACAGGCAGATTTGGGGAGATTTAGTCACATGGCGACTAATTGCCTTTTCTTCTGGGCGACAATCTCCCCGATCTGCCTTCCCGCCTGCTTGACTGAAAGGTCGCTAGCGCTATGGCACTCGCTTCACTTTGTTTTCCGAAGTCGCCCGAAGTTTCCTCGTGAGGCAGAGTATGGGGGTCCCCATATAAAAATGAAACTGCTTTGGGTTCAGTTTTTTATTTGTCTGATGCTTCGAATAGAAGGTAATGCTTTTCCAAAGTTTCAGCTTGTGTATTTCTGTTTGTTGTTATATGAACAATACATCCAGGGGGCAATTATTCCAAGTTGAATTCCCAGTACAGAATAAATGTTCTCTAATGTAGAGGCGTTTGTAATCCTTTGTCTCTTTGAGGAACGTTGTTGGAAATGTATTTCCATGGATATGGGAGTGAGCAATGACTCTAGGTCAGCTGACACACTGCCAGACTGTGATTCAATGGCCTTTGATTTGCAATAGACCCCTTACATATAGGTCTTACTACTTTGTGTATGGGCAGACCTTGCTGAATTGCATAGAATACGTGATCAGTTCAGAGTTGAAGTGAAGAAGAACTGCAGCTCCTCTCCGGTCTCATTTGTTGATACGCAGGTTCCAGTCGGCAGATACATCATCTCATTGGATACCTGTGTATCACTCTGAACTGACAATGTGACATCAGGTGACAAACTGTGCTATCACAAGGCATAGGGATCTATATTATCCCCAAGTATATTGTATGAAATTTGTTATGGGGAACTATCGCAAAAATGACATTTTAACATAAGCTTCAGTATGGGGTCCATTATCAGGAAGCCTGTTATGCAGAAAGTTCCAAATTACGGATAGGCCTCCTCCCATGGACTCCATTATAATAAAATAATCCAAATTTTTAAAAATGATTTCCTTTTTCTCTGTAATAATAAAACAATACCTTGTACTTGATCCAAACTAAGATATAATTAATCCTTACCGGAAGCAAAACCCACCTATTGGGTTTATTTCATGTTTACAAGATTTTCTAGTAGACTTGAGGTATAAAGATCCAAATTATTGAAAGACCCATTATCCGGAAAGCCCCAGGTCCCGATGATTCTGGATAATAAGTCACATACCTGTATACTGAAATAAGAAACTTTATAAATACAGTCAATTAAAAATTCTATACAGTTTCTGAAATAATCAAGTTTATCTTCACTATTCCTCACTCAGCATCTGTTTCTCTTCATTCTGTCTTCATGCAGGAGTTGGGTGTCCGGTATTCATTGACAGTTAGATCCAATATATCTTATGGGCGGGGGTGTTTTACCTAGAAGATGTATTAGAGTTCACTGTTAAACTCACCAGACATCATGTCTCTCTACATGCAGGATTTGTGCAAAAGGCAGTTATTTTGTTTGTACTGGAATCCGTTATTTGAGTGAGCTCTAATTCAGAGGTGTCCAAACTGTGGCCTAGGATGGATCTGAATACGGCCCAGCTGGAAATGCTCGACTCCCGAGGAAAGGTCATGTCACAAAGGATATAGGAGTAGGGGGACTCTGCCCATTGCCCAGTTATTAATAATAATATAATAATAAGCCTATTTAAAGGGGGCGTTTTGCATAACATTTTGCCTGATTTTTCTTTAGTTTTAGATAAAATGCCAGATTAAAACTGTATTTGTCTCAATCTAGATTCCAGGGCTTCAGATCTATTCATTTGCCTTCAGAATTGTTTTTCCTCATTAGTAACAAATGAGGGCAACACTGGAGGTTATAAGGGCAAATATATTGTACCCTCCATAGCCCCACACAGCTGATTAACAGCAGCATGCCTATTAAATAATAATGGTTCAAAGAATGTCAGGCTAAGGGCTGAACTCCACAGACGCATGTGTTTTTGCTCAGTGCATCAGATCATGTGCAAATCGGATTTCAGACCTGAATGGTCGGACCCCACACACTTTCACCTCACCAAATCCCGCCCTTGTTGCAAAAAGTTTCGACACCCCTGCTCTAAATCATCTGCAAAGAAAGGAGCCCCCCTATAAGATATATTGGATCTAATGGTTAATGATTATCTGACACCCAACTCCTGCATGAAGACAGAATGAAGAGAAACAGATGCTGAGAGAGGGACAGTGTACGACTGTGAGGGTGGGATGCGGGGACCGTGGGCCGATTAAGGCTAAGGCCAGACGGGGAGTTTTCGGGGAGATCTGGCGACTTATCACCGAGACATAAAGTTGCCTGGCGACGCAATTTTGAGCAACTTTTAAAATCGCGCCGCTGCGTGTGAATAAGCACAGGCGACTTTACGTCTAGCGGGTGCGCAGCACTAACGAGCTATTCGGGGAGATTTGTTGTGACGATAAGTCGCCAGGCGACAGATCTCCCCGAAAACTCCCCGTCTGGCCTTTCCCTAACTGTGAATCTTGTGCTCCTTACATGCCAGGGGATCAATGATTAGAATCTCAGTGGAACAAGAAATCACCCGGAACCTTGCACTTCACTTCCATTCAATGTGTCTGTTAATCTTGATTAGGCATTGGGGGATGGGAGCATCATACACACCGTTATTCCCGATCTTGATTTTAAAAAGCAAAAAGTCTATATATTTGCATGTAAATGGCAGAAAACAATGATGTATCTGTTAAACAGTAATCGTTTCTGTTAAGTCATTTGCAGTTGTGTCCCTCCTATCACTGTATCACAGAGGCTGTTATTAGTGGGCGGCACCATATGAAAGGAACTAGCCCATACAGTTGCATTGATTCTCATGAACTCCGCCCTGTTTCATGCACAGCATCATTCATTACCATCCTTGTTCATTACCGTCCTTCAGTTTTCATTATTTGGTACAAACATGGCACACAATCGTATGTACTGTAAAGACCCGAGTGTGTATATAACATTTGTGTATATATTATTGTGAATTTGACATGATTGTAAAGATTTAATAAAGGTCTGTAAATATTTTTGACTGATTTGATTCTCCTAAACTCATTTCCAATTGCAGCAGTTTTACACATGAACAGACTAGATTTATATTTAGCTGTACAGGTTTGGGATCTGTTATCCGGAAAAAAACATTATCCAGAAAGCTCCAAATTATGGAAAGACCATCTCCCATAGACTCCATTATAATTAAATAATCCAATTTTTTTAAATCATTTCTTTGTAATAATAAAGCAGTAGCTTGTACTTGATCCCAACTAATTAATCATTATTGGTGGCAAACCCAGCCTATTGGGTTTATTAAATCTTTACATGATTTTCTAGATCCAGATTACAGAAAAACTCATTATCTGGAAACCCCCAGGTCCCGAGAATTCTGGATAACAGATCCAATACCTATACAATGATTGGATTCTGCATTGAGCTAGAGGAGATGTAGAAGGAAATCTGTTTCCGCATACAATGGGGAAAATGCAGATTAATTGCCCTTTTGCCCCGGCTAAGCATGTGCTACTTGCATGTGTGAAGGTCGCCGCACCACGGCGCAACAGCTAATTTTGATGAAGCAACTGGGGGAGCAGGTCTGGGGTTTTTTCCCAGTATCGTGATGGCCCAGTCCAACAGTGGGTGCTTGTTTCCACTGGAGAATGCATGTGTTGTATCTAGGGTTGCACCCAATCCAGGGTTCGGTTTTGGATTCAGGCCTTTTCAGCAGGATTCGGACAAATGCTTGTGCGAGGCTGAAACATACTCATTTGCATATGCAAATTAGGGGCGGGAGGGAAAGTAAAACATTTTCCCCCACTTTTTCCTTTCCCACCCCATATGCAAATGAGGATTTGGTATTTGGCCAAAAATCTTTGGCCAATCCCAAATAGTGGATTTGGTGTATCCCTAATTGTATCTCTCAAGCATCATGGAGTGCCATGAAGTGATCTTCAGGTGTCAACACAGATCAGGCTACCATACTTATGATTATTACACCAATACAGCTGACCTTTAGCATTAGACCTGATATGTTAGGTTTGTTTCTCTCTGAGCACCATATGACTACTTCTTGTGCTAATCTTGCTTCAAGAGACAGGAGGTTTGCAGTGAATGCTCCAACTGAAGAAGTCATTTGAGACAGAATGAATACTTTTGGCCATATAGTGGAAGTGTATGATCTCGAAGTAACTGTGCCCCCTTAATTGGAATTAATGAAGACAACAGCATAACATTAGGCTAAAAACACACCCCTATCATTTCTTCTGTGGGTATTCAGTGGCATCCAGTCGTTCTGGTCCAAAAAGCTGCAGGTATATGGAAGGCCAACAATCCCTATAATAATATAACCGCTTAATACAATGGTTTATTACACAAAGCTTTTGTTCCAGCACATTGGTAATGTTTGTTATATCTATCTTACCAGGTTGTATGCTTTGCTCCTCTACAAGAAACATCAGAGGTCTATCCAAATTTCACAGAAGAGAAGAAAGTGCACTGTGCAGAGGCTAAATGTAAGGAGCCCATACACTTGCATCCCTTTCCAGTATCCAAATGATCAGCCCAGGGCTCAAACAGACAGATACTATACACACACTACAGCTCCTCTTCACATTTCCACCTGCCAATAAACTAACACTGGACATTAATAGATGTTATTATACAACCTGCTCACCAACAAACTGATTAATATCCATGGTGTATATATATATTTATATATATCCGTCAGGACAATTGTATTTGGATGGATATAACTTGTTTCATCGATAGATCAAGGGCATCTCTAACCTGGGATAAGAACTCGAATTTGAAAGTTTCTTTGTGTTGGGGGTTCCCAGTGTTTTTGTTTAGATTAGATTAACAATAACAAATGAATACAATAGGCAATGAGGTCATTACCTGCTCTAGACTCTATACAAACATTTGGGATTTTCTGCTTTACACAAGAGAAAGTAACAGAACAACATTGTGTTGTAGTAGGTAAGACTAAAATGATGTACCAAGTTCACAGCTACTCTAGTCCAGGCATCTCCAAACTTTTTTACCCATGAGTCACATACACATGTAAAATAAAACGGGGTGCAACATAAGCATGCAGAAATTTCCTGGGGTGCCAAATGTGGGATGTGATTAGCTATAGGTATCCCCTATGTGATCTGACATCCTATGGGAGGTTCTTATGGGAGGTTCTGTGTTTGGCAATACATCTGGTTTTATGTATCCACAACTTGCCAGGAATTCAAAAAGGAGCACTAGTTTGAGGCCACTGGGAGCAACATCCAATGGGTTAGTGAGGAACACGATTCTCAGGAGCCACTGGTTGGTGATCACTGTTGTAGCCTAACATTAAGGGGCAAATTTACTAAAATTCCCTTAAAATCCTACGAATCCATTCGAAATTCATTAAGCATTTGACTACCGAATGCTTAACGAATAGTTTTAGGCTATCTTTTTGCTCGATATTCGATTTCTCGATGAAATCGTACGATTGGATACCGATCGTTCGATGTCACGAAAAAATCGTACTTTTGCCTTCGAGCCTCCGAAAAATTTGTACGATTCGAACTATCGTACGAATGGTATTGGAGCAAGTCTTAGCAAAGGAAGCCTATGGGGGGGTTCCCATGGGCTTCTATTGGTATTCGGTAGGTTCAATCTGGCGAAGTAGGCATTCGAAGGATTTTAAAATTTGAAATCCTTCGATCATCGAAGAGGCAAAATTTGCATATTCGAATATCCAAAAAAAAACGTACGAATGGTATTCGAACAAAGTTGATCTAACTTCAAATCCTTTACACAAATTTTGTAAATTTGCCCCTAAGCTCTTGCCTATCTCCTGCATAGATTTTATACGGTGCACAGACATTTTTATAACATTCACTTCCATAATTCACATTGCCACCTTTAGTTAACACTCAGTTCAAAGATGCTTAAAGAAACAGTATACACCCCTTTTCAACATGACCTCAAAGCAGGGGTCCCCAACCTTTTTTGCTCGTGAGCCACATTTAAATTTAAAAAAGAGTTGGAGAGCAACACAAGCAAGAAAAAGTCCATGTGGATGTCAAATAAGAGCTCTGATTGGCTTTTTGGTAGCCCCTATATGGACTGGCAGCCTACAGGAGAGAATGTTTGGTAGTACCCTTGGTTTTTATGCAACCAAAACTTGCCTCTAAGCCAGTAATTCAAAAATCAGCACCTGCTTTGAGGCCACTGGGAGCAACGTCCAAGTATGTATGAGCCTCCAGCTTTTGCCGTTCCTTGTTGTTCATGACCATTGCTATCACCAGTTCAAACTTACTAATGGTTTCATTTAACACACACATCCTTGACAGAGGGCCTCCAGTTGTACACTGAGGTCAGACAATTAACAGCGTGTTTTCCTTTGGGCAACAACACATACCTCCAAACTATCCCGTTTTCAGTAGGACAGTCCTGCTTTTGCCAGCTCAACCTGCAGTCACGGGTTTGTACTAGAAAGTTCCTGTTTTCACTGCACTGAACAGCTAAAAACAGATACATTTCTAACTTAATTGGCCTTTGGCAGAGAGCCCAGAGCATCCACAAGGTGCACATAAGATAGTTATTTAACAATTTCTACACAAGCAAATAAGTAATTGTATCAATAAGATAACAGGTCCCTTGGGAGAAGTTAGACTCACAGCTTAAAGGGCAATTTACCTTCATTAGCAAAACTGTAATAACCTGTAAAAATTAACATGGTAATTAGGGGGTGTGGCCACAAAATAGGCGTGGTCTACTGTTTTTGTCTGTATGAATACACCACATGAGTGTACCACCAGCCTTATACATTCTCCTCAACACTTACCATGACTAGTGGAGATTTCATGAGCATCTAAGGGCAGGACTACACGGACGATTTACCTCCGTTTTCAGGGGTGTGAAAATAGATGCGAAAGGAACAAGGTAAGTAATAGAAACCCAACCCAGGGAAAAAAAGGTAAATTTTTAGTGGGTTGGGGCGGGCCAGGGGCCTTTAATAGGGGTATTACAGACACAACATTTACCAGCAGCTACATTACTGGTAAATTTTAATACCGGACCGGCCTTGGCCAGTGTTGTACCGGCTGGGTAGCAACCTTACCCGTGTGGGGCCAATAAATACCTGGCCAAAAGACGGCCAGATCTCGATTGGGCGTATCGCCTCCATTATGATGCAATCGTTGGGCCGTAGGGCTAGGGTTGCCACCTAGCCGGTATTTTTGGTGGTTGATCCCAGTGTTATTAATAGGAAAAAAGTTAAATGTATAGGAAGGCCAGAATTTTTTTCCAGAAAAGGTGGCAACCCTACCTAGGGCCCACGATCATATCAGCCTGATATTGCCCAACTAAATGTGTGGAGAGATCCACTTGTTCGGAGATCTCCCTGTCTGGCCACCTCTCGCAATCTAGTTTTAACTGACAAGTAGGGCTCTCAGGAGCGCCTAACACGGTGACAACAACACCAATAATAATAAGTGGGTTATTAAGAAGCGGAACTCCTCCCCCGCATATTTAGCATATAACCCCGCCCTGTGCAGATGGCGTGGACTGCAGACACGTGATTATAACTAAACCAATGAACCGTAGCTTGCTAGTACAGACGGACGTCCCGCCCTATCCGCTTTCCTTCTTTGCCGGAAGTTCATAACACGTTGCCGCTGCAGAGCTCTACTAAGGTTTATTCGATCTTCCTCAGTGAGGCTTCCGGGCTGAGAGGAGACGTTTTTCTCACAGATCTCACTGCACGAATAACTCGCAAGCGCTACCATGGTAAGTACCAGACGCGGGGAGCCTCGGGTTAATGGATTGCCTACATTTAGTGTTTTAGCCAGCGATCAGTTGGTGTGCAGTGCGGCAGGGCAGTACACGTGGTGGTGTCCATGCTGTGTATTAAGGGCCCTTACTTGCTCTACGTTTATTGATCTGATGATTAAACCCACACCCACTCGTACGTAATAGATCACTTATGGCTGTATCTATGAGTAGGTTTCAGTATTCTCAGTTAAATCCTAAACCAGTGGTGTAACTAGATGTTACTGGGCCTCACAGCAAAATCTTTTTTAGACCACAAAATGTCTAGAGATGGACCTGTTTTGCCACTATTTATTGAAATATTATATAAATTAGGGTCTCATGGGGCTCCCATACCTCTTGCCCACCCCCCTGCAAGTGCAGTAGTTACACCCCTGGCTTAAACTAATTTACTGCCTGTCTGACCCCCTGCTGGGGCTGCCGCTCAGGGTTATCTGGAACAGGTAAATAAGTAGGTGGTGTTTGCGTGGAGCTACCTTTGTACCCGCAGCAATCAGAGCGCATGGACACTTACACCCCTCCTGTAAAGTCTGCACTGGGTTATGTTCCCTTTTGAGTCCCTCCAAAAAAATCCGTCAAGGATATTGAAAAGTACATAGTATTTATTAGGACACATGGACAGCGGCCTAACGCATTTTGTGTCTGTTGGGGCTATGAGCATGAAATGCATTAGGCCGCTGTCTACTATGTCCTAATACATATTTTGTATTTATTCCTGTCCTTGACTGATGTTTGGAGGGACACACAATTGATGTTTTTCTTATGGATATGCACCTATGGACTGGTGTGAACTGAGAGTATATCCTCCCCCTGTTACTCATTTTTGCTTTATTGCAATTCTATTCATTAGGGTAGTGCCCATATTGGCTTTTGACATCTAATTTTTTTCAGCTTTGCTATTATATTTCCTTTGCCCTCCAACAGCTGCTTTCATATTCTGGGCAAGAGTAGCCACATGGAGAATACACTCTTCTCTCTCTCTATGGTTTAATGGGTAGGACAATGCTTTTTCTCCTAATCAGTATGGCACACTTTCTTCATCATCCTAATGTTCTCAGTAGTTCCCATACTACTGAGTTTGTCCCATTGTGATCTACATCGATAAAAGCATTGTTAGCATTGATTTATGAGAGAATTTATATGGCTATAGTTAACAAACTATTTCTTATATAACCTTACCATAATAAATATCTGAATGAAAAGCATGAAATAGGAAGGTGATTTAGACAAGGTGTTTGTTGACCTTGTCTTGAGATCTACTGATCACCAGCTAAAGTTCTACTGGTAGATCCTAATTTGTCTTTTGGGCACCCCTGTTCTGCAGAATATACTGTCACAGCTATTCAGCTCATGCAATTATTATATATGTATATGTTTGTTCTGCAGACTGAACCAGAAGTGAACCCCAAAGCCTATCCACTTGCGGATGCCCAGCTGACAAAGACTCTCTTGGATCTTGTTCAGCAAGCAGCTAATTACAAGCAGCTCCGTAAAGGTGCTAATGAAGGTAAGACATGGCCAAAACTTAGGCTATAATTGAACTAACTGCTTAAAATCAATACTTTGTGCTAGAGACCCTGTCATAGACACTAATAATTACATACATGCATTGGTTAGTGGGCTGCCATGTACGGCGAACCTGGATGAAATAATAATTAGCACTGTTGTGTTTTCTGTACTTTATAAATTCTTTATATTGACTTGGTTCCTAATATTAGATTATCTGACTGCAGCAGCTTTCTTATATAAATTAGGCAATATCCCTTTAGGGAGCATAAATCGGTAGGTCCATCTCAAGGGCCTGATATTCTGGATATAGATGTTTTGGGTTTTTCCCATGTGGTTCTGCAGTGCTGTACAGTGGACACAAGGAATGCACAAACAAAAAAAAACAAAAAAAATCATACTCCCTAAAATTGAGTGCCTTGTGTTTAAACAGAGTAGCAAGAGTAGTATTTTGGAAGTCTACTTGATGATAAATCATGCTATTTTCTCTTCTAGCTACAAAGACTCTAAACAGAGGCATAGCAGAGTTCATAGTCATGGCAGCTGATGCAGAACCCCTGGAGATCATTCTTCACCTTCCACTCCTGTGTGAGGACAAGAACGTCCCCTATGTGTTTGTGCGCTCCAAGCAGGCACTAGGAAGAGCTTGTGGAGTCTCTAGGCCTGTGATCGCGTGTTCAGTCACCATCAAGGAAGGTTCCCAGCTGAAGCCCCAAATTCAGTCTGTACAGCAGGCTATTGAGAGGCTCCTGGTGTAATGTCAGCAATCTGTGCTCACCGTCCCCTTTCAGAAGAGCCGTAAGAAGTTTCATCACACTGTTTAATTTAGTAGCCAGTGGCAAAATTGTAGCTTTGGCAGGAGCCAGGTTACAGCAGCTCAACTGAGCAAAGTCTTATGAGTTAACAAAAGTATAAAAACGGCATTTGTAGTTGTGGACTATTAAGCTGTTGTCATTTGTTCTTTTTCCATTTGCAATTGTTTTGAATGCTTTTATGTCCAACAGGATCTCGAAAGATTTATTTTCATTACGCTGACTTGTATTATATGTATTTTTAATAAAAATATACATGTGAAGTGTAATTGTATTTATTGGGGGCTGGTACCCATTGATACCACACTGTACTATTACTTGGAATGAGAGGGGTATATTTACATGATGGCCATGCACTTGAGTCTGCTTGCGCAATGCCCACGTCTTGTTGTTAGTCATGGTTTCTGATACGTTTTTGTGTAGTTTTCTGGCAATTCATTCAAGTTTAGCCCATTTGTATGAGAGATACTTTAGGGCAGTGGTCCTCAAACTTGGCCCTCCAGCTGTTAAGGAACTACAAGTCCCACAATGCAATGATGGAGTCTGACAGCCACAGTCGGGCAAATGCATTGTGGGACTTGTAGTTTCTTAACAGCTGGAGGGCCAAGTTTGAGGACCACTGCTTTAGGGGGAAAAAAACTTTGGGTAATCAAGACTCTTGTGGAGGGAATAAAGATGTATAAGGGTGGGAGAAGATACATAAGTAGCACTAGAAAAAGAGAGGGCATGCGCATAATCTTGAGTTTTTGAAGTACAAACTTTTTATTTGTTCCCAAGGCTGCAGCTGCATATAATGGTGTACGTATTCTTTCAGTTGTCGGGCTGCTTTTTACTTTAAGAAGCAGGATGACTTTCTTCCAGCAATAAGAGACAGATTTACTAAATTCAAATGAAGAATTTGAAGTTCGATCGAATTTGTATTAAATTCGAATATGCAAATTCGCCCATTGAATATTCGAATAAAATTTTATTCGATGGTCGAATAACTTCCCCTTTAAATTTTTATTCGACCACCTACTTCGCAGATCAAAGCTACCGATTAGAAATCACAGGCAGTACAACATTTTTGTTGCCCCTTAGACCCTGCCCAACCTGGTGCCCAAGCTCCACCCCTGATCCCGCCCACTCCACATCACAGTTAACAGACCACACAGACAGTGCTAAAGAGTAACCCCCCCCCCCCCCCCCACACACAAGTTATAAAAAGCTATTGATGGTCAGGGCCCCCCCTTACAAGTTAAAAAAATTTGGGGCCCCAAAAAATATTTAAAAAAAAAAAACATTGGTGGCAGGGCCCCCCCTTTTTTTTTTTTAAATTGGTGGCAGAGGCCCATAGAGTATTAAAATAAAACATTGGTGGCCAGGGGATTAAAAAAAAAAAACCCACATTGGTGTCAGTAGAATTGAACTTGTGGCTTCAGGACTTCAGTGTCGGCTCCTTTGTGACTTTGTGTCTTTCCGCCACTTCAGGACTTCGCGCATTCTGCACACATCGGAAGGAGCCGCACGGGCTCGGTGCTCGTGAGGGGGGCCCGGCTCTTGAAAAATGCGCCACTGCCAGGCCCCTTTCAGTCCCGGGCCCGGGGCACTTCGTCCCCCCTGATGGCGGCCATGGATCAGCCAGGTAGAAGCCACTAACCTCTAAAATTCTACTGGAGTAAATTCTACTGGAGTAAAGCTGGAGTAAATTCTACTGGAGTAAAGCTGGAGTAAATTCTACTGGAGTAAATTCTACTGGAGTGAGTAAAGCTGGAGTAAATTCTAAAGGAGTACATTCTACTGGAGTAAATTCTACCGGAGTAAAGCTGGAGTAAATTTTTTTTTGTGTCAAACTCCATAATGAGTCAGTGAGAGCATCCTCCCTACTAATTCCTGCCATCCATATTCATCATACCTATCATCTTTCCCCTGGGCTCCAGTATACGCTCTAGTGATGTGCGGGCCTGCTCAATACCCTTGCACCCTCCTTCTTCCTGCTCTCCCCGCCCGCCACCTTATACTTCCAACTTCTGGCTTCCCTTTTTATAGCTGCGCACCTGCTCGCTCTGCCCCTTTTGTGACATCATCGACCGGGTGGGTTGGTGCGGGTCTGTAAATGGAAGCTGGATGTCAGGGTCCGGTGCAAGTCGGGTTTTACCCGACCCTCACATCACTAATACGCTGGGCTCAGGTTAGTTGTCACTGCCAATACCTACCTTTTATATAGTTCTGTTGCAGTACCAAAAATATGCTGTTGAAACTATTTATAGCTTTGTCACTTACAGCACCTGTTCTCACCTGTTTTCCAGCAGGTGCTCATCCCATTGATAATAATGACGTGGGAACTGACATAATTCCCGGCATTTTCTGCATTGATGCTTTTGCCTTAACAAAACCTTTTAATGCTTGTATAAAGGACATACCTAATGTATAAGAGTCTTTACCCCATATGTAATAAAAGACACAATGTTTGCCCAGGTGCAGTAACCCATAGCAGCCAATACAACTTTTACATTCATGACAAGTAAACGCTACTGTATGATTGGTCCTTGTGATTGCTATACATAGGTGTAGCAAAATGTGCACCTTTTATTACATAACATACTTTCTGTATAGTGTAGTATAGTAGCATATTGTACTATAATAATACAGTAACTATAGTAGTTAAGGGAGCATGGCTCAGCAATTTTAACAATGGTTAGTTGCTATTGATGTTAGGCTTTTCTGTTGTAAGGGGAGAGGCACAAAAGTGTCAGAATCATTACTTTCACATTCCTTGATTCAACCTTCTCAAAATTATTTTCCTCCAGCACCAAAGATTATATATCAAGATAAAGCCATCTACATTCATACCAATTCCAGTGGGCGTCAGGGAGAGATTCTATTACTGTAGGGCTGGGGTTAACGAACAAGCAATATTTAGGTTCTAGACACTAAGGGCTCGTCCAGACGAGAAGATTCGAGGAGATTAGTCTCCTGTCTTTGAGGCGACTAATCTCCTTGAATGGCTTACTCGTATCGTGCACCTGCTAGCGCTAAAGTCTCCGGCAATGCGTTTTTTAAAGTCGCTCGAAATTGCCTCGTGAGGCAATTTTGAGCAACTTTGAAAATCGCATCTCCGCGTGTGAATAGGCACCGGCGACTTTAGTGCAAGATACTAGCAAGCCATTCGAGGAGATTAGTCGCGGCGATTAGTCGCCAGGCGACAAATCTCCCCGAAATCTTCCCGTGTGGCCTTACCCTAAAGGGAAATATGAACCTCTATGAGCTCTGTATAAACAACCCTGCCCCTGTAGGTTTGGGCAGAATGATAGCACAGTTGTTAGCATTGCAGCACTTAATCCTAGTTTGTTTGTTCTTCCTGCTCCGTGCCTGGATTTCCTCCTTCTTCCTCCTGCAAGATTTGTTAGAAACGATATCCGCTCCATAAATAGTGAAAAAGATGTTTTAGTCACTGGCAACTTGATCTAAGAAAGCTTAGTTAAGTATTCCATTGTTGGGGGATTGCTACATAGGTATTGTATAATATATTCATATAGGCTTCTGCCTATTTTATTTACTAAAGAAAACCCTCATATGTTTCTCTCCACAGGAAAACAGTTGGAAGGAATCTGGTAAGCAGATATAGCATTACATAAAACGTTTTTATGCTGGGCTGGGGGATGAGCTTTTATATAATACTAGACATTAAGCCCGTTAAATTAACGGGCGCTAGAACATATGTAGTCAAACATTTATAAAAAACAGAATTGTTCTAGGCGAATTTTCGCCTGTGCTACGCAAATTCAGTAACGTGCGAATTTACGCTCTGGTCGGCGAACGGTAACGTATTTACGTTTTTCAGACTATCACCCATAATGGTAAAACACGCCCTAGCGTAAGGGTGCGAAGTTGCGCATCTATCTACTTCGCTAGCGTAAATTCACCAGAGGCGGTCCGTGCGGCACATGCGCAGTAGCGCAATTCCACACACACAGGGACTGGACGCAGAGACACTTGAACTTTACATTAAGCCCGTTAAATTAACGGGCGCTAGAACATATGTAGTCAAACATTTATAAAGACAGAATTGTTGTAGGTGAATTTTCGCCTGCGCTACGCAAATTCACTAACATGCGAATTTACACTCTGGTCGGCGAACGGTAACGTATTTACGTTTTTCAGACTATCACCCACAATGGTAAAACACACTACAGCGTAAGGGTGCGAAGTTGCGCGTCTATCTACTTCGCTAGCATAAATGATCACTCAATGGGAATTGAACACTAAAACACTGGTCAGAGGCAATTACCTTACACACTTCTCTACAGGCTTCCACTGCATCTATACTAAGTACTGGTACTGATAGCATTAGCTAGTGATTGGCGACCTCTAGTGGCGAAAACTGGTAAATTCGGTCTGTCGGCACATGCGCAGTAGCAAATTCCATGGACACAGGGACTGGACGCAGAGACACTTCAACTTTATTATATAGGATTTCCAAGTACTTATAAGATTGTGTCCTCCCATACAGGCACACCTCTGTCATAGTATTTGATGAAGAATTCTTTTATGGCAGCGGAGGGATCACTAGCTGTTTGCCAGTAAGAGTTTACAACATAATGTTATATTTATTAATGTGCTGAGCTGCATATATTTCACTTCTTAAGCATACTCACCATATTTGTACCATATTTGTACCATAAAAACATCTGCCCATTGCACTATAGTATCACACATATTCCGGATGAGCTGAATCCATGTTTTCGCTTGCCACACGCCATGTTTTGTCTCCCGCGGCTACGCGTTTCAGTTTGAACCCTTGTCAGGATGCGGTTCAAAGAGAACCCAATTGCGGAGGTGTGGGATAAGTTCACCTATTGTTTACTCTGTGAGTGTTCCTAATACGTTTCTACTATTTTAATTCAAATGAGGAGCACCCGGGATTTAATTTAAATCTGGCCTTAAGACCTCGCTTGAGAAAGATTATATATTGGATTGCACAATATATGGGACTGTATATAATGACAAAACACTGTGTGCCAGCTGCTTCCTCATTCACCCAGTCCAAAGTCTCAGGTTCTTGCCTCATTCTCTGATCTCGCCCTATACTCAGTTTCCCCCATTCCTGCTGTCTGTCCCTTTTATTGCCTCATACCTCTTTATCACCTTTGTCATCCCAACTTCCAATTTTACAATTTCTTTGTGACCCCATTAATAATGGCTCATACTTATCAGGCCATTTTGTGCCATTTATCTGGACTCTTTTAATATGTATTTTCTCTGCTGACCTGTCTTGCCACAACCCTTCATGTAGTGGTCTGATTAGAAGTTATTGGGCCCCACAGCAAAACCATGAAATAGGCAAGGCTTAGGCTAGGGCCACAAGGGGGCTGATATCAGCTATTCAAAATCCACTGGCAGTCCTACTGCGTGTATTAGCCTCCTCTCTTTTCTGAACTGATTCGATTCGGAGTGAACCGAATCAGCGGGTTTTGGTGGAGAATCATGAGACTTTGGAATTTAAGGGGTAATGTAATAAAAGGCACTAAGTTTGCCCAGGGGCAGTAACCTATAGCAACCAATCAGCAGGTAGAATTCACTAGTCAGCTGTTTAAATGCAAGTATCTTATTGGTTGCCATGAGTTACTGCTCCTGGGCAAACTTAGTGCCTTATATTACATATAGGGGTTAAAGGGGACCCGTCACCCCAAAAAGATATTCAAAATCCTATTTCATCGCCGTTAGTCAAGCAAAATGAACATTAATTACACTATATAAATTATTTTAATCTTGTTTTCTTCAGTCTGGGAATTCATAATTATAGCAAGCAGGCAGGAGCCATTTTGTGGACACTGTTATTAAGACAAGCCTTGCATCATCTCAGAATCTTGTGTGTGCGCCAGAATGGGGGACCTGATGTCTATCCCCATGTCCTGGCTACACAATTAAATGGTTAAGAGAACTGGGGGAATGTGTGGGGAGCAGTGACATCTAGGAAGTGCTGAATGGAAAGTGAAAGTAATTATCTGCCCCGCCTCTATGCCTAAGGCATAGAGGAGTGGCAGACAATATTTGATTGACAGCTGAGATTTTTAAATGAGCTTAAAACAGCTATGAATGCTTTAATAAAAATTTTAATTTGGATTTCATGTTTAATTTGAAAAGGACTTTTATTATACAAATTTCTGTGTCTGGGTGACGGGTCCACTTTAAGGCCCAAATCCTGAGAAGTCCTCCAGTTCAATGTGGAAGAGAGGGGTAGACACTGGCTGTGGAAGGGCTGAAATCACCCAGCAGATTTTGGCGCCCATGTGGCCCTAGCCTTACATTCTTGGCCTATTAGCCATCAGTCCCTCAGGGTTAAACCCTGTTTGCACTGCCTGACATTAGCACGTGATGTGCCAGAATGTTAACTTTGTAGCCATTCAGCTCCTGCAAGTCAAATCCATGGTACAAAGTCATAGCATACGTACCCCACGCTTACCTAGAAGAACACTGAACTTCTTTACCTGCATCTACATTATACAATTTGTTTCAGTAAAACTTTTATAGAAATATAGCACATATTTAGATTAGATAGATGGCAATGCATGTCGTTTTCACTGCTTTTTATGGTCATTTTTTTTCTTTCAGGGAGGAACAATGTTGGGTGAACCCGACTCAGTGGTGGAGCTTGGCAATACTGAGGTAACGGAAGACATTTTCCTGGAATATCTATCCTCCCTGGGGGAGTCTGGGTTCAGGTGAGTGCCAACTGCAACATTATTCCCAGGTCAACTCTACTTATTGAAATATTTCTGCTCATTATGTGTTATGCTCTTTCTTACCACAGTGGGGAGTCCTACCACCTGTTTGATCACAACTGCAACACTTTTAGCAATGAAGTTGCTCACTTCTTGACTGGAAAAAAAATTCCTTCATACATAACAGAGCTGCCATCTGAAGTTTTGTCCACGTAAGTGTTTTGTAGAACAACAAAGTAAAATGCAGGATATTATTACCTTTAATTCTGTATCCCTTCACCCATAGACTTCTTTAAACAGGAAACTGTAAAATGTAGTTATTTATGCAACAGCAATGCTGCCATTGATTAACATAGTTTACTGTTTTTAAGGGGTTGTTCACCTTTGCATTAGCTTTTAGTATGATGTAGAGAGTGATATTCTGAGACAATTTGCAATTGGTTTTCATTTTTCATTATTTGTGTTTTTTTTAGTTATTTAGCTTTTTATTCAGTAGATCTCCAGTTTGCACTTTCAGCAATCTGGTTGCTAGGGACCAAATTACCCTAGCAACCATGCATTGATTGAACTAAGAGACTGGAATGTGAATAGCAGAGGGACTGAATAGAAAGATGAGTAATAAAAAATAGAATCAATAGCAATATCTAGCCTTATAGAGCATTTGTTTTTAACAGGGTCAGTGGCCCCCATTTGAAAGCTGGAAAAAAAGTGTCAAATAATTAAAAAAAACTATAAAAAATACATAATGAAAAACAATTGAAAAGTTGCTTAGATTTGGATACTAAAAGTTTATGAAATGTCATAGATGCTCACAATTGTTACCGGTGCCATTTCTAGGAAGACATAAGTGAATGGTCTCTGTCTTTTTGCCATAATAAAACCAGCGTTAATGCAGTTAAATAATTAATGAATGCAATTAATTAGTACTGCAGTCAGGGACTTCATGGCAAAAGGGCCTTTAGGTCTGATCACGGGCAGTGACATCACATGGGTGGCGGGTTGATGATATAACTGGGCAGTGAACAGACTGGACAGGGAATAAGCAGGGCTATTTTCAGTGGAGAAGGTCAGGGAAGGAAGGGATTTTACCGGTGATAGGAATATACCAGCTATTACATTGCCAGTTAATTTTTAATTTGGCCCCAGCTGGTGATTTACTGGCGGGGCCAGTCAAATACCGGGTGGGTGACAACCATACACATGCACAGTACAGAAACCTCTCCCAAGCCTGACGAGATTCTGGAAGACCAGGAAAAGATGATAACCTGGCATTAAAGGGGTTGTCCACCTTTGAGTTCATTTTTAGTATAATGTAGAGAGGGATATTCTGAGACAATTTGCAATTGTTTGTGGTTTTATAGTTATTTAGCTTTTTATTCAGCAGCTCTCTAGTTTGCAGTGTCAGCAATTTGGTTTCTAGGGTACAAATTCCCCTAGCAACCCTGCATTTATTTGAATAAGAGACTGGAATATGAATAGGAGATGGACTGAATAGAATGATAAGTAATAAAAAGTGACAATAACAATACATTTGTAGCCTTACAGAGCATTTGTTTTTAGATGGTGTCAGTGACCCCCATTTGAAAGCTGCAAAGAAACAGAAGGAAATTGCAAATCATTAAAAAACTATGAAAAATAAATAATGAAGACCAATTGAAAACTTTCTTAGAATTGGCCCTTCTACAATATACTAAAAGTTAACTTGAAGGCGAACCACCCCTTTAAGCAAACAGTACCCCATGCTAGTGTGTTATTGCAAGAAGTCTGCTTAGACTGCATGAGGTGTGGAGTGTGATTTATTTATTTATTTTTTTTACACAGTACAGCAATATATATGCTAAATTTGTTCTCTTTTTTTTTTTTCCTTTAAATTCTGTTTCCTTTCAGACCCTTTGGACAAGCTCTTCGGCCTTTACTGGACTCTGTTCAAATCCAGCCTTCTGGTGGGAACAGCTTTAACAGGCACAGCGGACCAAGCTAATTATTGGAGTGCCCTCACTTTTTAATTTAACCGCATTTTCTAGCATCTGTTTTGACCATAAGTGTTTCCTTTGTTCCATTTCCTAGAGATCAGGACATAGAGCCATATAACTCTTTTTATTACTTCTATACCTTCACTTTCAATAATCTCTTTAATGGTGCAATTTACCATTCTAAATAATATATATAGAAATCAAAATTATTTAAAAATGATAATCCATGTTATGAGGGTATTATTTTTATATGCATTGAAATACAGTTTACTTGTCATTATAATGACACACAACTGTGCATTCTGTCACTGATATCAAAGACAGGGAAGGCCAAGCTTTTGTTGAAATGAATTAAGACAGTTGTCCAACTGGCGGCTGCAGGGAGCAAATTTATGTGGGCATCCCCCCCTCTCCTGCATGCGTTTCTACCTGCTTCCTTTGTGAGCAAAGTACAAGCTTCAGGGGGGCTCTATCCTAACTTGCACATTTTAGATCAGCAGGGCCACATATAAGTTAACAGGGCCCTCCCCTTTAGGGGGATCCAATAACTAGTCCATTGGTCACCTAGACACCAGCGGTGAAGTAAAATGGGTCCCAGATGAAAAAAACTCTGCATACTCCCTGTAATCCCCTCCCCTTTATTGACTAATGAATTTTTAGAGCTGCTCCAGCAGACTTCTGCACTGAAATCCATTTCTCAAAAGAGCAAACAGATTTTTTAATATTCAATTTTGAAATCTGACATGGGGCTAGACATTTTGTCAATTTCCCAGCTGCCCCTGGTCATGTGACTTGTGCCAGCACTTTAGGAGGGAACTTCTTTCTGGCAGGCTGTTGTTTTTTCCTTCTCAATGTAACTGAATAGTACGCAGTGGGACATGGGTTTTTTACTATTGAGTGCTGTTCTTAGATCTACCAGGCAGCTGTTATCTTGTGTTAGGGAGCTGTTATCTGGTTACCTTCCCATTGTTCTTTTGTTAGGCTGCTGGGTGGGTGAAAAAGGGAGTGGGTGATATCACTCCAACTTGCAGTACAGCAGTAAAGAGTGATTGAAGTTTATCAGAGCACAAGTCACATGACTTGGGGCAGCTGGGAAACTGACAATATGGCTAGCCCCATGTCAGATTTCAAAACTGAATATAAAACAATCTGTTTGCTCTTTTGGAAAGTGGATTTCAGTGTAGAAGTCTGCTGGAGTAGCACTATTAACTGATGCGTTTTGAAAACAAAAACATGTTTTCCCATGACAGGATCCCATCAAGCATTGCCTTTAATGAATAACAGAAGTTGATAAAAATAATACAAGATATACTGTTCCATTGGGGGGAGTGGAGATGTGAGTACAAGTGCTGCTAACCCTGTGTATAAATATGTAGATGTATATACAAGTCTGTAAATATTCTGTTGACTTGTGACTCATTGGCTGCACCAACAGCTCGGACACTTTTCGGTTCAAATGAATTGCAACAGCATGGAAAACAGATGAAAACGGTCTCCTGGATTGTCCAGAATAGCTGTGAAGCTTGTTCAATTTTTAAAAAAAGGTATAATTAATCAATGAGAATTGGGCTTTTATGCCAAAAAAAAAACCCGGAAAATACAGTTTGTTTTGGGGAAATAAAATTAGCATTGTGTTAAATGAAACATTCATTTGTCAGTCCAATCCTTTTTTTGCTTGTGTGGAAAATAAAAAATCTTTATAACACAACAAAACAACTCAGTCCATTGCAACACACCGTTCTTCTACATATGTTGCCACCAGTTATCATTTGTAGTGTTGGAGAATATACCGAGAACAAAGAAAAGAAACAGCAGATGGCGACGTATCTACCTTTCCACTGCAAGTCATTGTTGTGCCAATAGTATATTTTTTTACCAAGACAGATCAGAATTTGGTAAAACTTACTGAATAAATGCACACATGCAAATATTTTTCAAATAATCAGTATTTGATCCTGGTTACTCCTAAAACCTCCCCATAGAGCCAATATCATCAAATGTGGCACCTGCAAAGAATATTTAGATCTTCAGCTCCAGACTTTTACAAAGTGCCTATAGCTCAAGCTTGTACAGGTACTACACCAATGGTACTAGGGACTTAAAGGAGAAGGAAAGCTACCAAAGGTGTTTATTGCCAATAGATTAGACACAACAGTGCAAACTAGCACTCCATTTTTATTATGTAGAATGCCTTTCCATACCTGAGTAAACAGCTCTAGGCACTGTTAGCTTACCAGCTGCCATATTAGCTTGCTGTGACATCACTTCCTGCCAGAGTCTCTCCCTGCTTGCTCAGAGCTCTGGACTCAGATTACAGGGGGGGAGGAGGAGGAGAGAGAGGAGTAAATTTAGCATGCTCAAGCCCTAATCCAGAATTCAACCCTGCGGTGCTAAAACCCCTCCCCCTTCCCGACGGTGTTTGCGGTGCATGCGCAGTAGGACACATTTGCCAGTTGGTACTACTGTGCATGCGCCCCTGAAATTCACAAAGTTTTCCGATTGAACTTCGGGTGCATGCGCGTTCTACTGCGCATGCACCGCAAACACCGTTGGGACAACGAAGAAGGTGGTGCGGCAGAAGATGGCGCCTGTAAACCTTCCAGAAGGGGACCTGCACTTTGGGGTAATTTACACGTTAGGGGCAATAGCCCGGGGGGGAGATAGGCCATGGGGGAGGGGGGGCTGTGGAAGGGAGGGGGGAGGGATTTTAGCATCAGCAGGGTTGAATTCTCCTTTAAACTGAAAGAAGACAGAGGACTCCGAGTAGCACTATGAGGGTTTACTAGTGTATTTATATAGACCTTTCTGATAAAGCTTATTTAGTTTTAGCCTTTCCTTCTCCTTTGTTCAACGTGAGTTAACTTTTAGTATGATATAGAGAGTGCTATTCTGAGACAATTTCAATCGTTTTAATTTTTTATTCTGTGTGGCCTTTGAGTTATTTAGCTTTTTATTCAGCAGCTCTCCAGTTAGCAATTTCAGCAATCTGGTTGCTAGGGTTCAAATTACCCCAGCGACCGATTCACGTCCGTTTTCGGGGGATGTAACGCTGGGCGGGAAAACAGATGCGACAAGTCGGACGCTACAGGAACAAGGTAATAGGAAGTCGGATGGTGTCGCAGGGTTGATGAGACGTGACAACTGTTAGCTGAAAATGCTTCATCTTCATCTTCATCTGACAGTCGCGTCACATCAACCCTGCGACACCATCCGACTTTTCTATTACTTACCTTGTTTTCCACCGCATGTAACTCATCACATCCATTTTAGCTCCCAGCATCGGACGTCAATCGCCCTTGTAGTCGTGCCCTGAGAATACTGGTTGCTTGAGATGTGCTGTATCATATAAAGTGATCGTGAGCACTCAATCAAACTGAATTTGTTGAATCTATAGGGAAGAGTTGTTTTTGGGACATTTCTCTACATCGCTCATTTTTGCACTGAAACCAACACAATGTCTGTGAATACTAGTGAAAGGCGAATTTATTCACCAGGCGTGAATTCTCTGTGAATTTCTGAGGTGAATACATTCTCGAAACTGCCACAAAAAAAAATCAAATTGACACCGGTGACAATTTAACGCATGCCCATTGACTTTAAAGGAGAAGGAAAGGTTGTAAAGAACCTACCCAGAGCCACTACCGACATGGAACCCAAGTCAAACTTACCTTACAACCAGGGAGTGGCAACAGGAAGTGACATCATCATAGACCAGAAGGTATTGCCTGCAGCACTAGGGAGAGTGGGAGGGACCAGTCCCACATATTTGCGCAAGTGTGTGCTCTGCACTAGAAGAGCCAAATTTCCGGGTTTGAAAACCGTAAATTCGGCTCTTAGTTACCAGGAGCGGCTGCCTGAGGCGAATGCCTCAACTAGCCACATTGCCCCTGGGTCCTCAGGCGGGTTACGCGTGGACTACCCAGGGGATCAGGGATTTTCTACCCAGAACTTGACTGTTTTGCAGGTATTCCGAATTTGACCGACCCAGTTCAGGGTTCTACCCCCCCAAAAAAAATATAAAACAGCTTACATTGTGTTAGAGCTGTGCTCTTTAGAGGCAGATTGTGCTCTGATTCATGCCAGCACATAGTATGTTGTATTTTGACATCTCATAAAGCTAAATTGTGTTCAATATTATCCCCTTCCAGCTCTACCAATATTGTAAAAAGAAAAAAAAAAAGTTCATCTCTATTTGAAACTAAACAAAAAAAAGTATGCACTATAAATAAACTGTTAAGCAGCTTCTGTCTGTAAGTTATATAGAGAGGAACCTTCACATGTTGTTCCTATAGGCTTTGGTTGTTGAAATGCAGAATCATCGTTAGTGATCATGAAAAGTTTGCTTTTTAAAAAAAATATAACAATAATAAATGCAATCCCTAAAAAAACAACAAAACCGGGGTTTTATTTTATTGCATTTTATTCATTATTGCCAACACACAGACTTAAATTAATCAGACACAGACTACCAGCTTCTGAACACAGACACATACATAACAATTTGTAGAATGTTTTACCCAAGGTGAGAAAAACAGGCAGCAGTTGTCACACTGAACCACCCCGAACCCCAAGGAGGACAAATTGTATAGGGCCTTCGAAAAACACTTTTATATTTCTGGGAGCAGAAAACTGTTAGAGAAAGTAAAATTAAATACTAACGAGTTTATGTAATAAAAGGCACTTTATCAACACTGGGCAAATTTGCCTGTGGGCAGTAACCCATGGCAACCAATCAAATTGATGTCTTCATCATTCAACTTGCAGCTGGCTGAAAGAAAGCCAATTACTGATTGGTTGCTATGGGTTACTGGCCATGGGCAAATTTGCCCAGTGTTGATAAATGAGCCCCACTAAGTTTGCCATGGGGCAGTAACATATAATAACCAATCTGCATGTAGCATTTTCTGGTCATCTGTTTAAAAACAAACATCTTATTGGTTACTTTTAGTGATCTGTCCCGTTTTGCTGAAAAAATGGCAAAATTTCCAGTGTAATGGCGAAAAATTAGCAAAACGCATTGAAGTCAATCGGTGTCAAAATAATTTTGATGCCCGCGGCTATTTTTATAAGTGCGCCTATTTTGTCCAATTGCATTAAAGTTGACGAGGGGCCGAATAATTTTGATGCGCATCCAATTTTTTTTGATGCAGCAGATTTTTCACGGGAAAATTTTTACCCGCAGGTTTGTGAATTTATTAGCTGGCGGCGAAACGCGGAAGTTTGCCACATATTCGCACCTGCCTAATTTATTTGCCCATCACCGGTTTCTGCTCCTGGGAAAACTTAGTGCTGTTTAGTACATATGGGGGGTGGTGTCTTTCACTACATGTGGGGTAGATATAGCATATTAAAAGTCTGCACATTTGAAGTAGAAAGTTTTTTTTAATGTCATCAGCTTTATATTTAGGTGCTGCCCTATGCACAGGACCTCAGCCAATCTTGAAAACTACACTACTACCCCCCCAACTTAGCTGCTGGGGTTGTCGTTGTACACAAGTCTCTGGAAGTGGCTGGGGGAATTTTTTTTTTTTTTTAAATTAATTATTTGTTAGGTAGGAACTATATATATATATATATATATACATATATTGCCCTGTATGCCATTGGCAAAGCTTGGGTTACCTACCATGTGGCTGTAGTCACCCAATCACTGCTCTGCTTCATATTGGGAGGAGCATGGTATATCCCAAATACTATGTGATGTCATTCTGCAATTTTCTCGTTAGCCCCCATGAAAGTTCTTGATATGTGAGTTTTGGGAGCTTTTAGACTTAGTCCAGACGGGGAGATTCGGGGGCGATCTGTCGCTTGGCGACTTCTCGCCGCGACGGATCGCCCCCGAATCTCCCCGTCTGGACTAAGCCTTAGGAATAGGAATCCAGCAGTTGGGCGACTTGTTCAGCTCAATTAACTTTACTGACAGTACTATAATTATTTGTTGCTTTGGAAACATTAATATTTCTGCATGGCATTTTCGTATCCACGAGAAGAAAATGTTAATTGGGAAAAGTGGAGAATACGGATTTCCCGGACGAATGTAAAGAGATGGAAGCGATTGTGAATGAACGCTGCAGCACTGAAGGAAATGGGATACAATGAACGTTGGCCAAAGAGGTCCCTCAGAATACTGACACAACATCATCCAATGAATGCACCCAGTGTTTCTAATTGCTACTTCACATCAATATTTTAAAGACCGGGTAGGATTTAGGAAGTAAGGGGGGAATGTAATTAAAGTCGCTAAAACATTGCGCACCAATAAGAGTAAAAATCCACATCTCGCAATGTTGTTCCTTAAACGGTTATTGCATAGCGAATCGTTATTGCGCAGTGCGAATTGTAATTGCGCCCTCTTAAGAAGTGCTTGAAGGTGTCGTAATCTTTTGGAGCAAACATTGCGACTTTTTCAGTAAGAAGTTTTATTACATTGAGAGCGCATTAGCGCAAACTAGAAAATTCGCAAACGGCCTTCCGCTGGTGGAAGTGGTCTCTAAACAGTTTCCGGGTTCGCAAAAGGTATATTGCATTCACGCAAAGCAGAATTTGTTCGTGCAGAGGCTTAACTTTTCGCATTGCGAATAGTTTTTTTGCGTTACGGACTTATATTACATTCCCCTATAAATGTCTTTTCTGTTAGTCAGGTCCAGCGGAATGAAGGAAAATGTGACTATAGCTTTTGTATCCATCATGGAGTTAAAAAAAAAAGCTGTGCTCAGCAGCTCATTGAGCTAATGACGTTAATTGGGGGAAAAGCCTATTTGTTAATGGATGAAAATAATTTCCACTTCATGTGCCACAGCCATACTGCCTTTCAGTTTGAGTGTTGAGTAACAAACATCAGGTGTCATACAAAGCACAGAAGTGCAGTGATGCAAGTTGCACCAACACTGAGGGAAGAAAAAACAGTAAGGGCTCCTACACACGGGCGTTTTGGACCTGCGCTCCCCTGCGTTGCGTTTGGCTGCGTTCAGCCGCAGGGGAGCGCAGGTCTAGACGCACCTCATTTTGTTCAATGAGGTTGTACCCAACGAGACGCGTGTAAGCGCCGAACGCAGATTCAGACGCAAAATGCTGCATTTTTCCTGCGTTCAGCGCTTACATGCGTTTGTGTGAGTACAGCCCCATTGAAAATAATTGAGTGCGTCTATACCTGCGCTCCCCTGCGTTTGAACGCAGCAAAACGCAACGCAGGAGAGCGCAGGTAAAAACGCCCGTGTGTAGGAGCCCTAAAGCAACCCACCAGTGATTCATATACAAGTTGCAGCACACACTACTTTACTTGAGACCCTGACGAGTTTCTGGGGGGGGGGGGTTGTGCTGCATTGTGGGTAAAATCACAATGGGATGTGTGTTAATTTTACACCTTGTAAATAAGCCCTTATGAGTATAAATGGTCTATGAAATATATACATCCTGTGCCTGTACGGGGCTTACATTTTATATAGCAGTAATCTGCCATAGAAAGGGAAAGCATTGGCTGCGGTTAAATAATAGTGGTGTAGGTAGTTTGATCAGTCTACTACCAGTTGTAAAATGGCACTGGTATAATTTAGCACCTATTCTAATAAATACTATATCTCCCAACATTTTGGAAATAGAAAGAGGTACAAAAAGTTTTGCCACATGACAAATTTTTTTCTGTAAACGACCATTTTGTGACCATATTCCTAATTATCATGTCCATTTTACAATAATTGGCAGGTTATGAAAGTTTGAACACATCTCTTTGATAGTTATGGGTCATTACAATTTTGCTAATAAAGGTGAATTTCCCTTTAAGCTGTGAGTCTAAGTTCCCCCAAGAGACCTGTTTATCTTAAATTGCTACTATTGCTTTCTTTTCTTATGTTACAATTGTTACAAATTTTCTAAAGGGGACCTGGTGGCTGTTCTGGGCTCTCTGCCAAAAGCCACTTAAGTTAAAAAACCGTAAGTGATTATCTCCCTTTCCTGGATTCAGTGGCGCGAGCTGCGGGGGGGGGGGG
>CM044438.1:93757821-93781454 GCA_024363595.1 Xenopus borealis
CCAATATTATAATAGATGTAAAAAAAGAGTTTAATTTTAGGTGTCAGTATCTCTTTAAGAAACTTCTAAAATTGGGCGAGCTTTTCTTTGGTGAGCTCTAATCTCTAAAGTGCCCCTTACCTAGGGTTGCCACCTTTTCTGAAAAAAAAAAAAGAATACCAGCCTTCCTTTATATTTATGTTTTTTCCTATTTATAACATTGGGATCAACCATAAATTTTACCGACTAGGCTGGGATTCCACAATACCAATCTAGTCTTCCCCTTTACATTAGGATAATGTCCCACCAGTGATGACGCTTCTCCAAAAAAATGGTCAAAATGTGTGTGCCATTGTCACCAGTTTTCTAAAGAAAAGTCTTTGCTACAAAACACCTTACCCTTGGTCAATACCATCAGTACAGGAGATTGCACAGTGTTGTTGCAAAGAGCTAATTATTTGGTGCTATAGGACATATGTTGTCTAGATGTTTCTTTTATTAAAGGGGTTGTTTTCAGATAGATCACCAGAAATAACGACTTTTTCCAATTACCGTCTATTTTCTATTTGTAACCGTTTTTCTAATATTGAAGTGTAAAGTGTCATTTTTCACCTTCTAAAGCAGCTCTGGGAGGGGGGGTCACCGACCCCCTCAACTGTTCTAAACTAATACATTTAATGGATACATTTCTTATCTTTGTCCCTGCTGAGCAGAATCTCTGGGTTTCATTACAGGCAGCTGTTAGAATTGATACAATAGTTGCTAATACTCCAGAGATGCTGCTGTGAAATGTATCAATTAAATGTTGCAAAATTGTATCAGTTTAGAGTCTGCACCTGAATTACTGAGGTGCCAGACTCAAACACCAAAATTCAACTTTAAACTTAGATTTTGGAAAAACGGTAAAAAATAAATAATGGAAAGTAATTGAAAAAAAGATTACAATGTGAAAACCACTGAACAGAAAAAAGTGTTTGGAAGGTGAACAACCCCTTTAAGGAGCAGGGTAGACTGATCCAATATGAACAAAACAGATCACACTTTGGGCCAGTTTAGATAAGAAAGATGTTTCCATAGAACCAGATGCAATTTAATGAGAAAAAACAAAACTTATGTCTTTATCACGAGAACATTTTTTCTTCTCAAATTGAATCTCGCCCATATGTTTTCATGTGAAAAGCCACAAAATAACTTTTAATAACGTTTATTCATTTATCTGAATTAGGGATGCACCGCATCCGCTATTTTGGATTTGGCCGAACCCCTGAATCCTTTGGGAAAGATACATCCGAATACCAAATCCTAATTTTCATATACAAATTAGGGATGGGAAGGGGAAAAGATATTTTACTTGTCACGCTCTTCCCCTCCCTGCCCCTAATTTGCATATGCAAACTAGGGGTTGATATAGCAGGGCAGAAGGATTTGACAGAATCCTGCTGAAAAGGCTGAATTCTGGATTCGGAATCTGGCCCTTTGTTTATGTCCCGTATTTCAAATGATGCTTTCTGTTTTTTAGGACTTTTTCATAGTGATCCCAGCTGAAAGACTGCAGGCTGTGAATGATGAAGACTCTAGGCCAGTGCAAAGGGTTGGAGGTCTTGCTGTTTGTGTGATCGGCAATGAAAGATATCAATAGAAATCTGCGTGCAAGATGGTTTTCAATGCTTTGAAGTTTAAATTGTGCTTTAATCCCCAAAGCCATACAAGAAACAATATTTACAAACAATATCCTACCCTGCATTTAAAGCAAAGATATGAAAGTATAAATTAGTACATAAAAAAATCCCAATCCCAATGATAGCTTGTAAGGCTGTGTAATGTGGATCAGAGCAGGGGAGTCATTATATTGTGGTACAGTGTTCTCTTAAAGGAGAAGGCTTAAAAGCTATCACTGGGATTGTGTTTTTTCTGTACTGTTCCTTCTCCTTTAACACAATAAATAAATCTTGGGAAAATATATAGGCACCAGTGTTGTTCTGCTGATTGTAATGGAAAAGAATCCAAGCCTGGGTCACACAGCAGCCTCGGGTCAGCACAGTAGTGAATGTAAACGGAGGGCTTTGCTTACTAGTTGTAACATCACAACAGCGACCTGTTCTGCTGGGTGTACTTCTGCTGTGTTTCTGGCCATGGTTTCCATAGATCCATACATAAACAAGAATAGATTTGGTGTTGGCATTGGGACAGAGCGCTCATTATCCCAGGACACCAGCAGCATGATGCCAATTTAAATTACACTATTTTTTTACTATCTATGTTTTGTGGAGTGGAACCCTTTATTGTGTTGCGCATCCGATTACTGTAATTGTGCAGGGTTTAAGTTTTAATTATACAAATATATACTGCAACTTGCAGTCTTACAGCTGTTGTGAAACTACAACTTCCCAACATATAGTTTAACTAATAGTTAGGGGTTCATATGTTACTTAAATGGAGTCAAATTCTGTCCCTGACCATCAGCAACAGCCTAGCAGTCAGCAGCCTTTCAGTGATATTTGCATGGCTCCACTTGGTGCTAGACCCCTGCCTGCTTAATGCAGCCCTGGAGCCAACAATAGCTACTGGCATCACATCAGGTAAAAAAGCTGCTAAACAAAGTCTGAGTAAGGGCATGGGCCCAAGGAGCTGTAGGTGTATTTTGCAGGCTGAATGGATCAATGGAGAATGCACTCCACTGATCTAAGGAGCGTCCACTTCCGTGCACTCACATGCAGTGGAGATTAGCCCAAATACACAATATGAGGCATCTTCAGGCCAACCTCCTCTGTGTGTGTGTGTGTGTGTTTGTGTGTGTGTGTGTGTGCAGGTGGAAGAGGCGTCAATCAATGGAGCAGATTTGCTTCTCTCAGACTGCAAAATATGCACCAGAGCCTACCCTCTGTGCCCTAAATATCATTACCTGGAGAATATCACGATAATCAATCATGGTCACAAACTAAAGGGAAGAATAGCTGTAGTCGTCCTCAATAAGCAATGGGGGTTGAAAAACATCTTTCAATCAAAAGTGTCACCACAGCACCATACAGGGTAAAACAGGAGTGAAATATACAGCAACTAAAAACCAACAGGTGACTGCTTCTTTCCCTTTTTGTGTTTGTGTCTACCTGTTCTTGTTTTTATACCATGCTCAAGAAAGAAGTCATCAGCACACCCTACCCAGTAAACATAAGCCCAGTGCTCGGTGCTAGAGGAATTAACACCTTCCTATACACAATAGCACAGCAGATCAAGTGAATGCAAGGACAGCCTTTGCAAGTTTAATCAGTTCACTTGGGCTGACTCATTTAATTTGCAAGGGATGTCCCGACAGTGGGCGTGCCTTGCTCTGCCAATGTATGCTGCAGAAAATAATATATTTTTCAAATTCAACATAAGCCTGAATGAAAAATACAGCGTAGCTTATATACAAGTGATGCTTCTGCCAAAACCATTTCCACAATTTCTTGCCTCACAGGAAGTAAAACGCAGTGCCAATGCCTCCTGCTCCTTGCTAATAAACGAGAATATCAATACACTATGCAAAAGTAGAAAATATGCAGTAATGCTACACAAATGTCTCTTCTTCAGAGTTCAGGTGATGATTAAATCCATTGAGCTACAATTTGGGTCTATAAATCGGTAAAGAACATGCAAAGGCAGGAATAAAAATCAGATCAATAAAGTGCAAAAAAAAAAGAAAGAGATGAATGCATCACATCACCACTTGCATCCATAACCCTGCAGTTTAAGCAACAAGGCATTGTGATGATGCAAAGTGTAGAAATGCATTTTTTTTTACAATTGAGATGAGGAAAGAGAAAGAAAAATACCTGGTTGGGTCATATGTGAAGTTCAGCCCCATAATTGGCTTTTGGATGCTTTCATCAAATGAGATTTCCAAAAACCAAAACCCACATAAAGGAAGCATGTTAACTGCAGAACAATTGCTTTACACCTGCCTGCTACCTGTGCCACAGCCTTATTCATTTACAGCTGCAGATTAGATACTAGGCTCCCAATACCAAGTTAATGGTGATAATGGCACCAACATGAGTATTTCATTTAAGCTTCATAGATCTTACAGATAGCTTGAAACAGTTCTTTGCGGTCTATGAAAGTCCCACAATATACTGAGAAAGATGTCAGCATAAACTGGCTCAACCTTTCCAGAAGATCTAGGGACTATGGCAGCGGTAGATACAAGATCAACATGGCAATTATCATATCTTGTTTCGTCCCCACCATATCTGAAAGGTTCTAGTACAGTCTATGAACTGATGATCTGTCCTGACCATGTCTCATGCTTTGTGTGAGGGGAAAGATGAGTTAAGATGACCTCCACAGCCTGAAATTTCTGGTTCTTGGGTGGAACGGGACACATCTTGTATGTAACCTCGTCTCCTTCGACTGGCACATATTCTCCCTCAATACTAAGAAAGAGTAAAAAAAAAATAGTTATTTTAAATGTATAAAGGAACTAAAGCAATGGGTAAAACCTTTATGCACAAGCCCAAGTCTACCAGAGCCCTTCAGTAGTGCAGATCTGTGCCCTTGAAGATGCCCCAGCAGCAAATAATCCTCTTCAATGTTGCGTCACATAGTCTGAGGCCGATATCCTGAGCTAAAGGACAGACTCACAATATATATTATTTACAGACAACAAAATGCACAGTATAAGCCTGATTAGTACTTAAATCGTAGCAGTCAAAGCAGTGCATTTTGCATTAGAAATTGATTAACAATCAAATATGTAGCATCAGCTTCTATGAACGATCTGAACTATTTTGTCAATTTCTGACAACCTCAAAGCTTAGCTTCTCAGCAGCAGCAGCACATGGCAGGCATGGATCATTACTGTTATAGAGCTGCTCAGCCTCTGGCCTGGTATAAGTCTAGTATATCAAGTACAGCATTTATAGCAATATTTTTTGGCTTCAACTCTCCTTTAAAATGTGTTATAGAAATATGTACTCCTCAAATTACAGCAAGTCTCTTTCGTGATGGATATGTGCCGCTACTGGAACTAAAGTGCATTAAAAGAGAAGGAAAGCTACCGAAGCATTGCTAATAGATTAGCCACAACAGTGCAAGCTATAAGACTAAATTTATTCTGCAGAATACTTTACCATACCTGAGTAAACAGGTCTAGAATCTCTGTTTAGGAAAGCAGCTGCCATATTAGTGTAGGGACCCACAGGGGTTAATCTGCCCGTATAGCTTTAAGACCCTATCCTTTTCCCTTCTTCCTAGTTACTAGGCAGAAGCTTATGTATCTAATTGCTATTTGCATATCCCCTGCTACTGGCCAGGTGGCACTGTGACCTCATCCTGCCTCAACCTGGTATAGTGCTGGGAAAGGAGTGGCAGCTTTCTCTTTGCCTTCCACCTGAGGAGCAGGGTGGATGTGGGCGATGAGTCTGGGCATGAGTCCAGTAAAGTCGGGACCAGGCAGCCCTGTGAATGTGGTTTAGCTATGGTAGGGCAGATTTGTAATAGTCTGTCTAGGAGAGAAAGGTAGATGGGGTAAGGAGAAATGCCTAATGGAGTCTTTTCCTCAGCTGTGTTACCTATTACCTGATTTGACTGTGTGTCATATGCCAAACCTCATCTGTGTTCCTGGGGACATTGTCTATGACTAATAAACAATGCATTGTTTGCATCATAAGAACCTCCTGGCGCCCAATAATTTTTTGTATGCACAGTAGTCTGGGTGTTGTAGTTGCACTACACGGCCTGCAGTGTTAGTTCATTGTAACACATGCTCCTATCACTAGCTGGACATTAACTATTTGTGGTCTGCTTAGCCCAAATTAGCGTGACATTAGCTTGGCGTGACATCACTTCCTGCCCGAGTCTCTCCCTGCTGACTCATAGTTCTGGGCTCAGATTACAGCAGGGGGGGGGGGGAGAGGAACAAACTGAGCATGCTCAAGCCCTAGCCCTTGAGGTTTATGCTGAAAACAGGAAGTCTGAAATAAATGCAGTGTTTCTTTTGACAAAGGACTCAGCAGCATTACCTTGAGGGTTTACCGGTGTATTTATATATACCTTCCTGATAAAGCTTACTTTATTATAGCCGTACCTTTCTGATAAAGCTTAATTAATTATAGCCGTTCCTTCTCCTTTAAGCCTCCATACTACATTAACAAGCACATAAGCCCCATTCCCCAACCTTAGATAAAGCACATATCATTACATGCAGTAATATATGACGCATATTATTTACCCAGCCTGTAAACTTCAATCTGTTGTTATACAACTCCCAATATCCATCAGTTGAGCAATACTAGCTGGGGGAGAGTGCCCACAGATTGGACAGGCCCGATATACATAATTTTGGGGAGTTGGCGTTTCCCTGCAGTGCTATTTGTGCATCTTCCAGCCAAGTGAATAAGCTATTCTAATGGTGAAGTAGGAGTTCAAGTGTTTGCTTTTATCATACATATAAAAGTGGTACAAAAACCCTGACAATCCCCACATGGAAAATGAAATATGGATTTCTTTAGCAGCTATATTCAGTAACTATATTTAGTAACTTTTTCTCTAAATGTCACACACATGAGGACTCAAATAACTATGAATAGGGGAGAGAAAGAAGGGCAAATGGGACAAGCACAAGAAGACCGAGTTTTTTTTATAAATAAAGGAAAGAAAGAAAATGGACCATAACATTGGCTAACGAAATGGCAAAAAATGGGGGGAAATCAAACACATATAAGAAAAAAAAGATGAATAAGTATGAAACAGCAAGTACACAGACAGTGAAAGAAATAGGGTTAAAATAGTAATATGAAAAATCCATTAATGAAGGGCACGACACAATGTCAAAGCAAACAAGCAATAAACACAGGTATCAGAAAGGCATAGCAACCATAAGTTGCTCGGTTATGGTCTTTACTATAAGTATAGCATGCCACACATAGACTTACTCAGAAATGTGCACAAATATATCTTCTGTTCCGTTTTCAGGGGTGATAAAGCCATGACCTTGGCAACGTGAAAACTGTTTGCAGACGCCTTTATAAATGGGTCCTACAGAGGCACGTGCAGTACTGAAATAGACCAGAGACAGAAAGTAAGGATGCTACTGATGTAATGGTACACCTGTTTGTGTGTGAGCTGGATACACTCTACAATTCTGCATTTACAAAAGACATCTCAGGGATCGTGTAGTAAAATAGTACAATGGGCAAATTGCATTTTTTTTTTTAGGCAGAAAAGCACCACTTTTTTCCATTTTTGTAGGGATTTAGCAATTGTCAGGAATATGAGTTCTCTCATATCATGTGCTGTTAAATATGGAAACAATTAAAACATTAATATGGGAAAAATTAAAGTCCCAGGCCAAACACAGTAATAGCCAGCTACATGTAAATTTGGGCCACTTACGCTGAATATGTCCGTGTCCTCTTGGTTGGGAGGGGGCTAGGAAGTTCCCCCATAAAGAGGTGACTTCTTTCCCATAGTCTGCTGCCTTCCCTGTGGAATGGATATGATGTGGCAACAGGAGATTTAGGAGAGTGGAGAGGTTGAGTGGGAGTGGTGGGATCTGATGACATAGTGACACGGCCTGGCGTCCCACTAGCTCCAAACTTTAATCACCTAAACAGAAAAACAATTAGAGAATTTTAAGTTCAGTTAAATTTTACTCAACACACACATCCATCATTTGCAGGATACAGTTTTTCAAGGATCTTTCTGTCTCTTACTATTCTTTGCATTCACTGCTGGTTTAAACTTTTAACTTCTGATGAGAAGACAGCTCTCTTTCAGGCGACAGTCCAGTTCCCAAAATGCCTTTCATGTTTCCTCACAGGCCTGTTCCATTCTTTTATTAGTTACATATCAACTATAACTACCCGACTCCCTTCAGCTCTGGTGGCCATAGACGCAACGATAATATTGAACAAAACAAATTTTGTACAATATTTGGTGTGTGTATGCTTGGAGACGAGACGACCGATATCGGCAGAATACTTGGATATTGGTCAGCTCATTGATTGGGGTTGCCGGAAATTTTTAATTGGGCGCCTTTGAAGGCACCAGAACACTGGCCATTGAATAGAATTCTATTGTTTCTCTCTGTATATCTGACAATTCAGCTCTACACATGTGAAATGAACGATCTTTCTTGGAAAGATGTTTTCCAGGAAAGATCTTAATTGTAACATCTATGGCCATTCTATTCTACTTTCTGCACATGTGCATCTACAGGCCAACCCAACCCAGAGGCCAGAATCTATGTGTGACTTCCGCCCAGTATGTTAAACAAAATGGCAGCTAAGTACTACAATTTCTACATTTCAGCAAAATAGGGTTTTCCTCCCTTTTAAAGATATAGTTAAAGGAAAACTGTACCCCCAAAATTAATACTTGAGCAACAGATAGTTTATATCAAATGAAATGGCATATAAACGATTCTTACCAAACTAGAATATATAACGATGAGATAGGGAAGAACAGGGACTAGGATTGACTGGATTACGGGCACTTTGCCATCTACGCTAGATCCTACTTACACTTGGCCCCACCTGTTCCACCGTTCGCAGGTTTTAATTTAATGTGTTTTAGGGACACTGGTCCCGTACTGCCTTTGAACTGTTACGGCGGAATGTATGTTTGTAGTGAGCGCTACATGTTTTTATTTAATAAGTCATTAAAAGTTACGTCTTAAGTTAACTGGTTACTATACACTCTTGACTCACTGAACTGGTTTGCTGGTGATCAGGTAGGGGCTGCGTTAGCTGCAGCCTCCCTTTCCTGGTTACAGTTTATTGTCACAAACTAGAATATATGTTAAAGTAAATATTGCCCTTTTACATCTCTTGCCTTGAACCACCATTTGGTGATGGTCTGTGTGCTGCCTCATAGATCACCTGACCAGAAATATTTCAACTCTAACTGTAACAGGAAGAAGTGTGGAAGCAAAAGACACAACTCTGTCTGTTAATTGGCTTGTGTGACCTAACACGTATAGTTTGTTTGGTGTGCACCATGTAAATGATTCCAGGGGGTGGCCCTTATTTTTTTTAAATGTCAATTTTCTAAAGCCAATTGCACATACTACTAAAAAAGTATATTATTATGAAAATGGTTTATTTACATGAAGCCGGGTTTTACATACGAGTTGTTTTATGTAATATATTCTTAGAGAACTACATTGTTTGATGGGTATGGTTTTCCTTTAATAATAAAATCTGTTTCACAAATAGTCTTATTATTATTATTATGTATGTGTATGTATATGGACATACCTTTAGATTGTAAGCTCTTTCTGTATAGGGCCTTCCTCACATTTTATCTGCATTGATTGTGATTGAATGTAACTCCATATGTATGGAATTCATGTGATTTAGTTGTATAATAGTGCTACGCAATACGTTGGCGCTATAGAAATACGTTATTAATAATAATAAATAATAATAATAATGATTGTGGTTTGTTTCGGAGAGGGTCTGACGCCTTTTAAGATGAAGTTAATGTTTATAACAAATCTGTTTCACAATCTTATTATTATGATCATGTTATCTTCTTATGGTTATTTTTATACAATTTATTTGGAAGTTCCTCACCTAACATTACTTTGCAGCTGCATCCAAAACTACTGCGAGTCACTGACAGATCTCACTTGGTGATTAATAGGCTGATTCCAGCATGAGTTTGTAATCTGCAAGGCATTATTTTACACTCAGGGTAGGGACAGACAGGGAGATTCGGGGAGATTCTGTCGCCTGGCGTTTTTAGCAGGCAACAATCTCCCCGAATTTCCTTCTCCCTGTCTGCCGCTAGTAAAAGGGACAAAGCGCCAGCGCCTGTGCACACGCTGCGCGGCGATTCCCAGAATCGCCCGAAGTTTCCTCACGAGGTATCTTCAGGCGATTCCGGAAATCGCCGCGCAGCGTGTGCACAGGCGCTCGCGCTTTGTCACTTATACTAAAGGCAGACAGGGAGAAGGAAATTCGGGGAGATTGTCGCCTGCTAAAAACGCCAGGCGACAGAATCTCCCCGAATCTCCCTGTCTGTCCCTACCCTAAAAGGCACTGTGTTCACATAAGTGTGAATCAGGAAAGTATGCATTTTTACATTGATATCTGCTACATGTAGCTGCACACAGTCAAATAATCAGTTTAGCTACACAAAGGATCAGTTGGGAGCGGATCCACTTCTATCCACTTATATACAAACCACAGACTGAGAGAAGCAGCTTATCCACATTGACCGACCTTAGCCTAAAGCCTTTATCTTTTGTACATTTCTCTGCCATCATAAATCGGCCAATCGCTTGGGAAATTTGAAATTCTGCACAGTGTTGAGCCAAAAGTGTGAAAAAACCTATTAATATTTATATAATACTGTGCAAATAATCACATCTCACATATAGAAGGAGATAGAAATTGTTGCCAATGCTTCTGGGCATTTTTCATTCAAGTTAATAGAAGCAATGGGATTAGCTCATGGACACATTATACAGGGCTGAAATAAACTCCCCCATGAGACATTAATTGTACATTTTCAGGCTACTACAGTATAGATTACTCTTAGAAGAAAGTGATAGTTGCTGCATTATCAGCGTCAGGTCGCTGACAGAAGAAATGTGATATTCCCTGTGCTAACGTGTGAAATCCTTATTTTAAAGTGAAAGTGTCAAATATACCAATGCACCAGATTATAAAAACAATAAATGACACACATTAAAATGACAGTTTATAACACATATGTACACACAGCACTATGGGTTAAAAATTGCTTTGTCTCCTCATTTTTGGGTTCCATAACCATGCAAGGATTTTTTTTTTTATTAGAAATCCCTCTCAAAAACAGTTTTTTACTTTCCTCCCTCCAACCATTTTTTTTCTTGTTTCAGCAAAATGATTGTGCTACTTTGTCTGCTTCTCCTTGGTGCATCCAGCTGACTAATGTGATTTGTCAGTACCAGACACATCTGTAATAACAAAAGTTAATATCCCAATGAGACCAACTGAAAGCTATTGAAAATAAGAAAAAGATAGGATATAAGTACAATAAATGAAATGTCGTAACAATTGCCATTATTTATATACTATATAAAATTCTTCTTAAAGATTTTTTTTTTTGCAAATGAGTATTCATCAAAATATGTACAGACCAAAAAATTATGATTAGACCAATAATGGCTTTAATATGGGCTACCTACTCTATAGAGCACAGTTCTAGATCCAATCACTTTGGATAATAGGCAGCCCTGTAGTTCTCATTCATGTTATACCTCCCAACATTTGAATGATCAAATGAAAACAAGTAAGACAGTTACACCATGCCCACTTCTATTGGATCCATGTTCTTGCAAAAAAACAAGACCATGGACAGTAGAATATGAATTTTAAGTGAATTTTAGTCTTTACTAATGCCATCACATTTCTTACTAACATTATTTGCTCCAATGCATACAGGTATGGGATCCGTTATCCAGAAACCTATTATCCAAAAAGCTCAGAATTATGGAAGACTCCATTTTATCCAAAAATGATTTCCTTATTATCTGTAATAATAAAACAATAACTTGTACTTAATCCCAACTAAGATATAAATTGATGTAATTAATCCGTTTTGGAACCAAAACCAGCCTATTGGGTTTATTTAATGTTTACATGGTTACTTAATGTATGAAGATCCAAATTACAGAAAGATCCCGTTTCCGGGAAAACCCTGGGTCTGGATAAAAGATCCCATACCTTTCAGTTGTCCTTGGAGTGTCCAGTAGCTGGATTTTATCAGAGAGGTTTGGGGTGTGGTGTAATTTGGTGTCAGTTGATAATCCAAAATTAAGTATGCAATACAAAAACCTAGCATTTCCCATTCTTTAACTCAACTCTTCCCACTCAACTTCATGTATTAGACACTTTTATCCTCACTAAACAAAATTTTAAGTGATACCGACATTTTCTTTCAAAATATTAATCTACATTTAAAGTTACATATAGGTCATGTTGCTGATAGATTGCTGATAGTTCTGCTTTTGTAATTAATTATTACTTGAAGTTCCTAAACCTGACTGTTCAGCCGACCTGACTGTCCCATCTCAGCCTGTCAGAGTTTCTAATGCTAATGGACTACTGCTGCACAAATATGGCAGCCCCCTCATAGAGGAACATAGGGGTAGGTAGGAAGGTAATGCAAAAACATCAGGCAAATACTTTTATAGCAAAATTATAAATAGCATTTAAATCAAAATTAATCATGACCTATAAGACCACCTGACTTCCTCCTCACCACTGTTAGTTTTTGTCCTACTGGACATGGAGGTAGGATCTCCCTCCTTCCTTTGTGATTATGATTCTGCTCTTAAAATGCAATGTTCCTATTCTTGGTGCATGTCTTACAGATATAGGTTTCTCTCTAGATTTTTTTTCTTGTGTGCTTAGTTGTGAGCCCAGTTGTAGTCAACTACACCTGCAGAGTTTTATTGACTGCATGTCTCTTTTTCTTTACTGGCCTTTGACTCCACTCCAGTGTCCACTGGCCCTTGGCTTTTCTTTTAGCTTCTGACTACACTGCTGATTTGCCTCTGACACCTTCTGCTTCTGTCTCATTCCCAGTTGATTTTCAGCTTGGCTCAAGTCAAGTATTTTACAAGATTCCCAGCAGTGAATCCAACAATTTTAGTTCAGTGTGCTGATCTTTCACTGTGATTTTCCTTATATGTTTACCATAATGGCTTGTCTTGGCAGTCTACAATGAGAATACAGAGAATACATGCCTCAGGAAAAAAAAGCTTCCATGCTGCTTCTTGACTTTTTTTTCAACGTATTCTTTATTATGATCTACTTGCCGGTAAGAATGAGGTTAACAATTATAATTGGTTCTCTGAACCTACAGCCTTGCAAAATTAAACAGGTTGTTACATGTGTTCTGACTGCTAAGTTTACTTGCTGCTTAAACATTTCAAGAATGGAGTAACAGTGGTTGTTTTGTTTGTTTTTTTAAATACCTTAACAACCATAGGCTTGTATCTATGGCCTAAATGCCCTACATTTTCCTGGTTTTATAATGAGCCAAGCAGACATTTATTATGGGACTATTGGGTTAATTTACTACTCAAAATCTATACTAGGGCATACCATTCATAAGCCTTGGAATACCTGATTACTAAAAGGTATTTGTGCCTCTATCTGGTTACACAGCCACTCAGACTCAGGCATATACCAAAGCAGGATAAATTTCATTCTCACGGTCAGAAAATAGTAGGTACACAAATCCTTGTTTTTGTGATTTTCCTTCCTGGGCAGAAATCTGAAAATGAAAAATGGCAACTGTATCACCAGTGAACAACATTATGCAAAGATTGTTTTTTTCTTGTCCTAGATGACAGCACTGCATAAGAACTGTTCCGCAAAAAATGAAACAGATAAGTAATAGAAAACAGAGCTATAATTACAAAAAAATACCATATACCTATTACAGGGGATTCTGTTTACAATGAACAGATTCCCAAATCAATTCAGATATTAGAAACCTATCCATCATCCAGAAGGCTCCAAATTATGGGTAGGCCAGCTCCCATAGATTCCATTTTAAGCAAATCATTCTATTTGTTTAAAAAAAATGGTTTCCTTTTTCTCTGTAACAATATACTTTATGGTAAAGACGCTGTGTGAATCAATATAGGTGGCAAAACAATCCTATTTAAAATATTTTTGCATACTTAAGACACAGAGATTCAAAATACAGAAAGATCTCTTATTTGGGTGCCAGGCATTCTAGATAGAAGATCCTATACCTGTGTCTATATGCCTGTTAGAAACTTACTGATCCCTTCTAATACCCAAAAAGAGGTGGACAGCTTAAAAAAAAGAGATAGAGAGTCTGCAGAAGGAGGCAAGAGTGTGCAGTTTTTTTGTAAATTTAATTTCCAACAACAAAATATAATTTTTAAACTTCCCACCCAATGAAAGTCTTATATTAGAAAGGGACTAAGGAGGATTTGAAGAGAAGACTGCAGTGCATTGTTCATTGGCTGTTACTACATTAGAGGGAGGTCTTTGGAAGGAGGAATTGTGATCCTACTAACTGAATTTTTTTGAAAAGCATGTTTTAATAAAAATGGAGTCTATCGCCTATGCTGAGTAGAGCAAGAACAGTTGTAAATTAACTCAGCTAGGAATGTATTAATTTATTACATATTATGCATGATTAGGTTATCTACTGCATTGCCATGAATAGGTTCATCTTCAGTGGGATGCTACCCTATGACAGTGATTTTCAACCTTGTGCCTCCAGCTGTTAAGAAACTACAAGTCCCACAATGCATTTGCCTGACTGTGGCTGTCAGACTCCATTGCATTGTGGGACTTGTAGTTCCTTAACAGCTGGAGGCACAAGGTTGAAAATCACTGCCCTATGATATTAGCTAGCTTGCCCCACCCCCAGAACATTTTCTGCAGACCCCCATGAGTATTGCTTTACATATAAAAGACAATTATAACAATGACAGACAGAAACTATACCCCAAGTTATATTTTCTTTTAATAATAGGTTTGTTTAATTGTATAAAAAGGTTATGTATGGCACAGTTCGAATTAGCTTTCCTATGTAGTAACTATAAAGGATTCTTTCTAGCAGTGAAGCTTATTATGTAAAGATTTGGTGATTACATTTTATTTAAAGAACCGTCATTGATATAAACATGCACGCAAACTGTAGAAGATGCTTTATGCTTTGTTAGGTTATTTGTATTTCTACAGTATTCATTAATAAACGTTTTATTATTGTGCTTCCTCATATAGCCTAACATCACCTAAGACTGAAATACTGCAAACTACCATTTTGGTACTGCAAATTGTGGACTCAGGCTGGAATAAGCCGGTTAGAGCAGGTGAAATCTGTCAGTGACTCACAGTGTTGGTTGCAACTGGATACATGGGTTACGTTGCAGTACTAACAACTGTAAGAAAGCAATAATAAATATTAATTAAAACTATTTCTATTTGTGACACAGATTCACTTCATTTCAAGAGGCCCAAACAGCCCCCACCAGCCCACTAAATACTGACTTGCTATGGCACCTTAAAGCAGACTCTCTTTCATTTGCCAGAACCCACAGATTGCCAGTCCGGGCCTGCATAGATTTATAAAACATCCACTACAGTGTGGTTTGATTTATATTGGAATACCTTGTTTAAATACCATATAATGTTAATACTATGCCATGTTTTAAGACAATAAACTGGCAAAGGGTCGTAAGAAATCCTTGGTAGCATTCTGCCCACAGGCCTCCAACAGGACAGCTCTGTTGTAGAACAAATTAGAGGTGACCCTGAGGATGAGCTCTACAGATGATAAATATATAATAAGAAACATGGCAACTTACGGATTTCCTTTTATGGCTATGAATCTAATCAGTACCAAGATCAGACCATTATCGGTATAAGACTGATAAACATACTTGTAAGAAAAAACATTACATTGAAACCTTGGAAACCATGGTTACCATTTGCCAACCAGATAGGGATGGATCCTGACCTGTTCTATAAAATTATACACAAGTTTAATGATATAAATTGATCCCACTTTTTTAAAATGTACAGGGAATCAAAACTATGGAATATTGTATAAGAAACATATAACAAAGCCTAGAGTAATAGGTTACCATAAATAAATATTAAAGGAAAACTATACCCCCCCAGACAATGTAGGTCTCTATAAAAAGATATTGAATACAATAAAACAGCTCAAATGTAAAACCCTGCTTCATGTAAATAAACCAGTAGCATGTGCCATTGGGTAATCATAAATAGAAAAAATTAAAAATAAAGGACAGCCTCCTGGGATCCTAGGATCCAACGGTGCACACAAACATACCAAATAAACTATAAAGTTAGGTCACATGAGCCAATTAACAGACAGAGTTGTGTCTTTTGCTTCCACACTTCTTCCTGTTACAGTTAGAGTTGAAATATTTCTGGTCAGGTGATCTCTGAGGCAGCACACAGACCATCATGAAATGGTGGGTCAAGGCAAGAGATGTAAAAGGGCAATATTTACTTAAATATATATACCAGGTAGGTAAGATTCTTTAATATACCACTTAATTTGATATAAATCTGTTGTTCAAGTATTCATTTTGGGGGCACAGTTTTCCTTTAAACAACCAAATGTGCCATAAATAATGTGATTAGTGTTTATAAAGCCAAGCAGCCTGTGCTTTAAATCCTTAAAGGGGACCTGCCTCTCAGCCATAAAAAGCTGTATATTAAAAGTCCTTTTATAAATAAAAATTTTAAAAATTAAAACACCCATAGCTGTTTTTAAAAGTATTAGCTGTCAATCATACATTGCTTTCCCACCTCTAGGGGTAGAGTCAGAGCAGCAATTACTTTCCCTTTCAATTCTGAACATCCTAGATGTACTCCCTACATTATCCCTCCCTTCTTACCATCTAAGGACCCTTACACACGGGCGTTTTTACCTGTGCTTCTCTGCTTTCCGTTTTGCTGCGTTCCGCCGCAGGGGAGCGCAGGTAAAAACGCCCGTGTGTAAGGGCCCTTAAAGAAACAAGATTTATATGGTGCAAGTGAAGTTTGTTTTGCTTGACTAGCATCATAAAATAGGATTTGGAAATATTTCTTGGGGTGACAGGTCCTCTTTAAAAAAATCCTAATCTTAATATTTTTCCACACAGCAGATTTGCCTACTTGCAAGCCTTAGGCTTCAAAAAAATCTTTTCTCATAAGTCACATATACCTATAATAGATTTGTAAAATGAGTGCTTATTAGCCATTTAGGGGATTATTTTGGCGACAAACATCACTGGTGAGGTTGTCCATAGCAACCAATTATATCTTTACTTTTGCAGTCAATTCTAATTGCTAATTGATTAATAAATACAAGCCTTAAAGGAGAACCAAACCCATATTTACTTACTTTACTTACTTACCCCCCAGAGCAGATTCAAGGGTTTGGTTCTCCTTTAAGTTGGCCAGAGACACACAGCTATAGTTGTGAAGTTTCATATGATTTTTGGACTGTGTGTGGGCTAATTTTCGTACCATGGTGATCATCAGTGGCGTAACTACTGGGGGAGCAATTGAGCCAAGGACCCCACCCCCACAGGGACCCACAGCAGATGGCACCCACTGCAGCCGGCTGGAGTTGGCTGCAGTGGCCTAGAAATTCCGCACAGACGAGGGTGGTGGGGCCCCGGCTGCACATCCTGCACCAGCCCCCCACCCCATCCAGTTCCGTTACTGGTGATCATTTAGTCAATTGGCCAAGTTAGAGAATATCTGTACACGTATTGCCTATCTGACAATATCCATGGGTGTCCTACAATTGATTTTCAGGACATGACTTTCGTACTATTGTTGTCTGGAAATAATTACTGGCCCAAACATTGTCAGATTTGTTATTTTTAGAGCTTTCAATTTGAATGGTTTGCTTTGCACTAAAAATTTGGTTTACATTGCATTAAACATATCAAAATTCAAATGTTTATTGTATAAAATCTGCCACCCTTTAGAGTCTGAGGAAACTGACATTGGTGAAATGCTTCAGACCAGATGTCACTTTGGGCTGATTCCAAAGCCAAATTTGAATACACAGCACTTTTTTTTTTTTAGGAGGTGTCCACAGACGGGACTGCCAATCTTGTACACCAACTTGTACCTGCGCTGGGGGCGATACTTACATAGATATGTGAAAGGCGTGATTCCTATATGAGAGGTGTTGTCCATGGCAGCCGGACTGAGGCGCGCAGTACTGTTCTTTGCAAAATTATTTTTTATCCACATGTTGGTTGGGGATTTGTCCTATTATACAGACTTCACTTGATGGAGGTATTTAATTGGGGGTAACCACACTAAATATGTTATTGGAAGTTCACTCCCACAAGTGCACGTCACTCCACCTTTGCCAGTATGTTTGTATGCACAGTTTGTAACTCCTGAGGACAGCTCGAGTAACAGAGAGGAAACGTTGAGAATACATTTTTGATTCTCTTGAGACTCTAACAAGCCCTGTTTGTGCAGTTTTTGTTTAGCTATTATATATATATATATATATATATATATATATATATATATATACTGTATATATATATATATATATATTGAGCTTGGTTTTGGTTTATGTTTATTCTTCTGCAGCCCATGGTGCCGATTCCCTGTTTATTTCCATTTGGTGGTACAGTAGAGAAGCTTCTCTTTTTTATTACTGCGTTTAATGTATAATCCTCAAAACACTTGATCCCACTTTACTCTGAATGATATATTACCTTCCACTGTGTCAGATCTCCTGAATCAAAGACTGCTCCCTGCTCTGTCTTATTCCCAACCCCCTTTGTTTCCTCACCCTGTCATTGTGCAATACAAGCAATATTATAGGAAGGTTACAGTTTTAAAGTGGCATTGCCCTCACTGCACAGGTTTCAGATAATGTGGCAGCCTGCTACTTGGCAACGTTTACAGGCAATATAGATCTTTCCTACTCACTGTAATAGGTGTCGTGCAAATATGCATGCATCTGTCCCATTGAACTGAGGATCAATTTCAGTTTTTTAGGAGTACTACTAAAAATTTGTGCTGAGCATGTTTGCTAATGTGGTAGCAGTTAAAGGAAAACTATACCCCCCGAACAATGTAGGTCTCTATAAACAGATATTGCATAAAACAACTCATATGCAAAACCCTGTTTCATGTGAATAAACCATTTTCATAATAATACACTTTTTTAGTAGCATGTGCCATTGGGTAATCATAAATAGAAAATTGCCATTTTAAAAAATAAAGGACAGCCTCCTGGGATCATATGATCCAACGGTGCACACAAACATACCAAACAAACTATAAAGTTAGGTCACATGAGCCAATTAACAGACAGAGGTGTGTATTTTGCTTCCACACTTCTTCCCTTTACAGTTAGAGTTGAAATATTTCTGGTCAGGTGATCTCTGAGGCAGCACACAGACCATCATGAAATGGTGATTCAAGGCAAGAGATGTAAAAGGGCAATATTTACTTAAATATATATACCACGTAGGTAAGATTCTTTAATATGTCAACAATTCATTTTCGGGGTATAGTTTTCCTTAAAGTAGTATCTGGGAGCTGTCCAAGGATGCAGAGGTTATATTATTACTTAGGGTGGGAAGAGTGCACATATATGCATGTGCAATAAGTATAAACCGTGTGGCTTTCTATCTAGAAAGGGAAAAGTGTGATCTAATAAAACATAAACTTTCCAACAGCCTTGGTGAATCTGGTGTTAGTTGTGGTGGTGGCAGCTACAGTATGTGGATGTGCCGGAGCATTCAGTGTTGAAAATACTTTAAATGATATTCAGCTGCCACATGAAGACTCAACTACTGATTCATAATGTTAAATGAATCCTAGCATTACCACCAAATGCAAAGTAATGAGTGCCTTTGTGCTCTGAAATTTGACCCACCCACTTATGATCATAAATCACTCCAACGGATTTAGCCACCTGCTGGTGTATTTCAAATCCACTCAAAAGGGTTGTTAACTTTCAAACCAGTAGGTTTCAGATAGATCACCAGAACAACAACTTTTTCCGGTTGCTCTCTATTTTCTATGTGTGACCTCTTTTGCACTATTGAAGTGTGAAGTGTAATGTTTCATCTTCTAAAGCAGCTCTGGGAGGGGGGGGTCACTGACCATGTAACTGTTCTAAAGTGAAACATTTAGTTGATACATTTCTTACCTTTGTCCCTGCTGAGCAGAATCTCTGGGTTTCGTTACAGGCAGCTGTTAGAATTAATACAATAGTTGCTAAAACCCCTTGAGATGCTGCTGAGAAATGTATCAACTAATGTTGCTAAATTGTAACAGTTCTGAATCTGCACCTGAATTACTGAACTGCCAGACAAACATCAGAGACAGGAATATTGAACTTTAAACTTGGCTTTTGGAAAAACAGTAAAAAGTAAATTATGGAAAGTAATACAGAGCTACGATATATGTTAGCGCTATAGAAATACATGTTAATAATAATTGAGAAAAGTCTATTTCTGGAGCAGAATCTGAAATCAAATGACCTGAAAAAAGTGTTTGGAAGGTGAACAACCCCTTTAATTCCACCAGTACAAAAGGATCACTTGTACTTCCCCTTAATAAGCAGGTGTCAGCAAAAACCAAACTGGACCAACACCACATGATCAAAATATTATGAAACCACACATACACTCTGATTCATTAAAGGGGTGGTTCACCTTCAAGTTAACTTGAAGTATATTGTAGAAGGGCCAATTCTAAGAAACCTTTCAATTGGTCTTCATTATTTATTTTTCATAGTTTTTTGATGATTTGCAATTTTCTTCTGTTTCTTTGCAGCTTTCAAATGAGGGTCACTGACACCATCTAAAAACAAATGCTCTGTAAGGCTACAAATGTATTGTTATTGCTTCTTTTTTAATCTATTCAGTCTCTCTCCTATTCATATTCTAGTATCTTATTCAAATCAATGCAGGGTTGCTAGGGTACTTTGTACCCTAGAAACCAAATTGCTGACACTGCAAACTAGAGAGCTGCTGAATAAAAAACTAAATAACTATAAAACCACAAACAATAAAAAATGAAAACCAATTGCAAATTGTCTCAGAATATCACTCTCTACATTATACTAAAAGTTAACTCAAAGGCGAACAACTCCTTTAAGCCACTAGGAAAAAATGTTCATTGACTTCATCCATCTCCTTACTACAGAACCAGTTCAGCTACCCTGGCAGTCTGGCCTATGGTGCCCTGTAAGCAAGGTATTTAAATGTTCATAGAACAGTGGCATGCTAGAATGCTGGCACTTAGGGGCTGTTGCATGGATAGTGCCCAAGAAGTTAAACCCTTGGTTTGTGTGTGTTTCATCAGAACCCCTAGTTTCACAGTGTGGCTGTGGGTGATTTGGAGTGCAACATGACTGGGAGCTGAGCAGCAAATGATGATGATGATGATGATGATTATGATGATCACAGAGTTAGGACATGAGTATGGCTGCGGGATGCCGATAATTAGCAGATTGCAGTTGCTGAAGCAAGAGATAATTACTGTGCACCAGATATATGCTGTAGAGTCTTAGGAGTTAAATTGCAATATCCAGACAGTACTTAATGCTTCAGGCACTTTCAAGTCAGGATTTAATGTGATGAGAGAAAATGAGGTTGCAAAGCTAAAAATACTATAGCTATCGAGCAAAATGCAGTAGGGTTCTAGATGATCTGCCTCAGTGGGATAAAGTGGTTTAGAAAGAGCCAGTAAGCTGAGAGAGATGTGATAAGGATACAAGTATGGTCATATTAATCAAAGCAATACATTTAGTCTGCCATATGCACTGTGGAACCAGTCTAGTGCCAAACTTTGTACCCCCTAACGCCACATACTGCTTAGTCGCACACAGGGGCGATTCTGCCCATTTTGCTGCCTGAGGTGGCCTTTGTTTTGCGTCCCCACAGCACTCACCTTCAGTGCCGGACGGGGGTCATTGGGGGGGGGTCCATGTCACTAGTGCAGAGATAGCAATTGTGCTATCTGCACTAGAAGAGCCAAATTTCCGGGTTGAAAACTGGGAATTCGGTTCTTAAAGTTACCAGGAGCAGCATTTTTGCCACCCCTGGAAATCAGGGGGGAGCTGCCACCTGAGGCGAGTGCCTCAACTCACCACATTGGCGGAGCACCCCTGGTCGCACAAAGAAATGTCCTCAAGGTTAGTCCACACCTTGCGATTCTGGGTGATTCTGATTTTGGGCCACTAACCTCCCTTAATCGCTTGCCCCTGTCTCGCGCTGGCTGAAATGAAAAGTCACCCACGGTAATTCACATGCAGCGCTGCACTTTCGGAAATCGCCCGAAGTTGCCTGACGAGCATTAAAAGCATTTACCAATAAGCTTAGGATTTCCTTTATAGAGAACTGGGCTCTTACACAAGAGCATGCCAAAATAGATTCCATCTCACATTACACAGAGCAAAGCATAACCCACCTTTGCTTGCAGCTGAGTATATGCTCAATGCTGCACACATTATTAAAGGTACACCAAAAAAATGAAAGTGTCTTAAAGTAACGAACATACAATTTATCGTTGTGCTGCAATGGTAACGCTGGTGTTTGCTTTCGAAACACAGCTATAGTTTAGAAACGAACTTCTGTGGGGGCAGCCATTCACTGCTGAAAAAGAAGAAAAGGCACAGGATACACAGCAGATAACAGATATGCTCTGTAGTATACAAAGGGATTCTTCATAATGTATCTGTTATCATTGTGTATCCTGTGCTTGAGTGGTTGCCCCCATGGCTACACAGCAGCTTGTTTATATAATCTATAGTTGTGTTCCTGTAGCAAACACACCAGTTGTGTGCAGTATATATTGTGCTACTGTTCATTTAAGCCACAAATAGTGGTGGTTTCACTATATGTTTCTCTGTCTGCCTCATAACTACATGCTATTAATTGCATTACTCATAGCAATGTGTTTGTATAAAAGTTGGCTAATATCTATGAAATTAGGTTATCAGGCACAGTAAGCAATTCATGATATCTACCTATATATGTGATAGAGATATACCATACTGCAGAGGTAAAATTGATTAAAGGGGTTGTTCACCTTTGAGTTAACTTTTAGTATAATGTAGAGAGTGATATTCTGAGACAATTTGCAATTGGTTTTCATTTTTTATTGTTTGTGGTTTTATAGCTATTTAGCTTTATATTCAGTGTCAGCAATTTGGTTTCTAGGGTACAAATTACCCTAGCAACCCTGCATTGATTTGAATAAGAGACTGGAATATGAATAGGAAATGGACCGAATAGAATGATAAGTAATAAAAAGTGGCAATAACAATACATGTGTAGCCTTACAGAGCATTTGTTTTTAGATGGTGTCAGTGACCCCCATTTGAAAGCTGCAAAAAAACAGAAGAAAATTGCAAATCATTAAAAAACTATGAAAAATAAATAATGAAGACCAATTGAAAAGTTTCTTAGAACTGGCCCTTCTACAATATACTAAAAGTTAACTTGAAGGTGAACCACCCCTTTAAATATAGATCAATCCAGTGCAGTTGATAATGATCACTGTTCTCAGTGGAACACATTCATACCTATTGCTACATGGGGAGGATTGCACTCCAGTCTCATGGGCAAAACAAACAAGAGCTGAATTTCTGACAAGCAGATAAACCCAAGGCAAGTTCTGGCAGGCCCAAGTGCTGACATTGCTTGTGCAGTATCCATAAGCGAAAGGCTCACTTTAGATTTAAAGGGAAAGCTACTCTGCACATTGACATTATTCCTGGTGTTCAGTAAAGCAAATTGGTGTGCATATGTCTGGGGAGTTATAAAAATGAAATTTTATTAGACTTCCATGGGGTCCCCAGACATAAAACTCATTAAATCTCTACTGCTCGATGGTCTTTATATTTCAGCAGAGACTAGGGTTGCCACCTGGCCGGTATTTTACCGGCCTGGCCAGTATTTTTGATGGTTCACCCCAATGTTATTAATAGGGAAAAAAGATAAATATATAGGAAGGCCGGTATTTTTTTCAAGAAAAGGTGGCAACCCTAGCAGAGACAATCAGTCACCCTTTTGCTGTTGTTCAGCTAAAACTCCCAGCATCCCCTAAATGCCTTCAACCAGGCCCGGACTGGCAATCTGTAGGTTCTGGCAAATGCCAGAGTGGCTGCTATAAGGT
>CM044438.1:93794919-94050085 GCA_024363595.1 Xenopus borealis
GCCTTTGTATTGGGCATTCCCACTCATTAATTCTCTCACCGCTACAACACCTGTCTCATTTGGTATACATGTATACAGGCTATGGACATCCATAGTAACAAATAGAAAATCGGGATTGTCAAATGTTATACTATTAATAACCTGTAGAAAATCCGTGGTGTCTTGCAAAAAGGAACCTGTCTCCCGAATCAGTGGTTGCAACAGTGTATCCACATATCTTGCTACTTTTTCAGTTAATGACCCCACTGCCGAGATTATAGGTCTACCAGGTGGCTTTAAAGCATTTTTGTGAATTTTAGGTAATGTATATAAAACTGGCCTTACCGGGAATTCCACATATAGTCCATCTCTCAGATCACTTGTAATCCATCCACTTTGGCAGGCTTCATCCAGCATCTTCTTTAGTTGTAGCTGAAAGGTATTAGTTGGATCAAACATTAATTTCCGATAGCATTTAGGGTCTGATAGTTGCCCAAGTATTTCGGATCTATAGTATTGGTAATCAAGAACCACTACCGCTCCACCCTTATCAGCATGTTTTATTATAATATCCGAGTTTTCTTGTAATGATTTCAACACAGCCCGCTCCTCCTTAGTGAGATTACCCCTATGTTGGATATCATCCGGTGTCTGTAATATTGTGTCATTAATCATACGTGAATATGTGCGCAACGAAGTATTGTTAGTGCCAGGGTCAAAGTCACTTAGGGGTTTAAAGCGCGCTCTTCATTCTCCCTCATGCCTGTATACTGGGGTTCTCTGTTTAAAGTGTTCTTTAAGTCTTAGGGAGCGTGTAAATTTATAGTTATCCATAACATATCTAAACTTGTGTTGCCTCCTTGATGGTACAAAAGATAAGCCTTTTGTTAGGACGCTTACCTCTCTCTGTGTAAGTTGATATCCAGAGAGGTTAATCACAGGGCGCTCTAATTGGCCTTCGCTCCCCGGCGGGGGGGTCTCCCCCGTCCTTTTCCTCTGTTGGTGCTTTCTGCCTCCACGTCTGCACTTGGTCCGCCTATTCTTTCTGTGGTCGGTAGGCTGTCTAAAAAAACCTCCCGTGTGCCTGCAGCGATATGCGCCTCTTCCTCCGAGTCTCCGCTACTCGATACATACCCCAGGGGCTTGCGCACCCTGCGTGACATCATCATCCTGCGTCTCGATCCTCCCGGTCTTCCTCCATGGCGCCATCGATAGACATAATTGTCTTTGTAATCTTGTTGCACTCGTAAGAACTTGGAGCGTTTAAAGGCGAGTATTTCATTCCTGTATTGCGATATCTGTTCCTGTAGTTTTCTCATCCAGTCCACCTCCTTGTCACTCTTAATCGTATCCATATTGTGGCTCTCGAATTGTACTATCTTCAATTCTTTGCCCGTTTCTTCAATTACTAAAAGCATTAGTTCATATGAGCATCTATCCAGTGCTGCACACCACCTGTTACAAAAGTCCATACTGTTCCTACCAATGGTGGGAATATTATTTACTCGGAAACCACGGGGTATTCTTTTTTCTCTGTAATATTCAGAAAGTGAAACACCATGGAGATGCAACTCTGTCTCTTTTTTTCGTAAACGTATCAACTCATGAAAAATTTCTTTAGGACCCAATTCACCAAATGTATCCTGGAAAGTTTCAGTAAATAGGATCTTGTCCACTTCATCAGTAGTATATGGTTTATACATGTTACTATCTTGAGTCATTTTCCGTTAGCATAAACTTGGCCTCATAGGAAATAGTATGTAAAGTCAATGTAATGAAAACGCAGGTGCTCACCAATTAGGATATGTAGCAGTAATGTTGGGTGGCACTCCGCTTCTCGGTTTTCACCCCTGTTGCACGGTTAAGTCCATTAATATTCTCCAAGAAGAACCAGCAACACCAGGATTTTCTTTTCAAAAGCAAAAAAGGTGTTTATTCAAGCATGTTCCAGCCAACGTGATGTTTCGGTCCCTACTGGGACCTTTCTCAAGGCAAACAAACCCTAAACAGCATGTGATAGATATAGGGCCAATTATGTTAATGCAATTAAGGGATAATGCCACATTCAAAGAAGTAAAGTGATTGGAGTGAAGTCAAAAAGTGACCAAGTGCATATATCTTCTCTTAAATAGTTAATAAAAATTCATATAGTTGTATATTAGATAGTTAATAGATTAAAAAATTCCTTGTGAATAAGTGAATGTGCACCCTAAGAGTACTACATTAAAAATATTGTGTAGGGTAATATTGTGTATAAATTACTATTAAAAATTCTGTAGAAATATACTGTGAAAGTTCATTTAAAACCGAAACGTCACGTTGGCTGGAACATGCTTGAATAAACACCTTTTTTGCTTTTGAAAAGAAAATCCTGGTGTTGCTGGTTCTTCTTGGAGAATATTAATGGACTTAACCGTGCAACAGGGGTGAAAACCGAGAAGCGGAGTGCCACCCAACATTACTGCTATATATATATATATATATATATATATATATACTGACATCACGCTCACCATTAACCTTTTAGGAACCTTTTTTCACAGGCTTAGGCTGAGTTGTAATTTTGAAATTGAATGGTCAAATAACACACTCACAGGCCACAGGCTAGCAGCAATTATGCGGGAGGTCTCAAGTTGAGGATACACTTTAGTTAAATATATCACAAAAGCGGTTGGTACTGACACGTTGTGTGAACAAAGTCCCTAAGGACGTTCTTAGTTAAGCACATAATTAAGGTCTATACTAGTTAATAAAGCACTATGTGAAGAGCTCGTAGCACTAAATTAAGTTGGAATGTCCTCCTCCATAAATATACTGTTAATTTTGTGTATTTTGCCAATTCCATATACATCCTTAAGTCTAAATGGTTATATTGCATATAGCTCTCTTATAATGGATATAAGCCCTAAATCAGACCTTCCAACTTTACTCAAGTGAAATTTTAGTAACAGTGTATGTTTATGCAGAGATAGTTTGTATCAATGGGTAATTTATAATGGAACGATTACACTTGTTACACAGTATTTGTTTTTAACCTGTTTTTAAGTAGCCATTTCAGGGGTGTGTTATTACAAAAACTTGTACACCTTTATGTGTGTTATTTACAGATATGTGCTTATATATACAATATAGAATTGTTTTGATGCACAATGCAATTGCTAAGTCAGCTGACTAACTTTCCCGCCATCTAAAGTATTTAAAGCATGAAGTTTGTACCATTCAGTACTTTGAGAAAGGCCTCGGAGGAGGCCGAAACGTTAGTCTTTTACAATAAACACATTTTTACTTTATATAAGACCTGAGAGTGCGGGCAGACCTTCTCTTTTGGATATATATATATATATATTTCCAGAGGCAGCCGCACTCCAATCCGGTTTTTGTGTTCATATACGGGTGCAGGTTCAAAGATGCATAATTACTCAGATTGTTACAGAACCGCACTCCAGACTTCTTAATGCTGTGAATCAAATAGCTTTTATTTGCATGTGCTTCCAACGTTTCGGCCCCCCTTGGGGCCTTTTTCAAGGATAAGTGCATACAATAATGATCATATATTTATACCCACACCACCCCCAGTGCATTTGACGCCAAACATGATGTCATACATTCCAAACCAATGTGTCATTAATTGTCCAGCTCATTTAAAGCATTGTAAAGTAAATATGTAGTCTCACCACTTGGTGTCACTGTTGTACAGTGCAAACAGTCCATTTTCAATACAATTTCTGGCAAATAATCCTGTGAAATGTATACAAGTGAAAGATAAGAACTTGGTAACATTTGTAACAAGTTAAAAGATTAAAACGTTTCAATAAACAAATCCATAAAAAATGGATACAAAAAACCTTGTTTGGTATGTTTTCAGAATACTTTGTTACAGGTTATTAACCCAAGGATTTGTCATGGAAAAATTCAGTGTAAAAAACAACTAAGAACCAGCTGTCCATTTAAGCCCCTGGGAGCTACACAATCTAGCTCATTTATCCAATAAGCTTCTTTTTTAACAGTGCTTTATCATGGTCACCTCCTTCGCCACCAATTGCTGAGAGATGTCTTGTTTTTTCTTTTTTTCTTTCTCTTTATCAGGGTTTAGGGCTGCATGAAGTTTGTACCATTCAGTACTTTGAGAAAGGCCTCGGAGGAGGCCGAAACGTTAGTCTTTTACAATAAACACATTTTTACTTTATATAAGACCTGAGAGTGCAGGCGGACCTTCTCTTTTGGATATATATATATATATATATATATATATATATATATATATAGTCTGTAAATATATATGTACATTAGTTAATGCCTGGAAATAAGGAATTTCATGTATATAATTTTAGATACAGTAGGTGTCCATGTAAAAGCTCACTAATAAGTAGGTGTTAGGATTTTAAAAGTAGCATGTACTAACCACAGCTGACTGCCTAGTTTTTCCATGTGGGATTTGCACAACTAGAATACAGGCTTTCTAAGTATAAAGGCTGTGTTAGCTGTTCGTTCCATTTAGAGATGCACTGAATTAGCTATTTGGAATTTGTCCAAATCCCTGAATCCTTCATGAAAGAATCGACCAAATACCGAACCGAATCCTATGCAAATTAATGACAGGAAGGTAAAAAGTAGAAAAAACATTTTTTACTTCCTTGTTTGGAGACAAAAAGTTATGTGATTTCCCTTCCCGCCCCTAATTTTCATATGCAAATTCGTATTCAGTTCGGCCAGGCACAAGGATTCAGACGAATCATGCTGGGAAAAGGCTGAATCCCGAACCAAATCCTGCATTCGGTGCATCCCCAGTTCCATTTCCTTTGACCGTTAATGTACCTAAGTACTTCATGCTGTTTTGTGGTGCATTCTGGCAATATAAAAAAAGACAAAGTTACGCTTCAGACTCTCACGTTTCCTTTGTTAGCAAAATGGACTGACTATCAGTTATGGGCAGGACTACATGGATGATTTACCTCCGTTTTCCGCGGATGCGACGGTCGGCGCGAAAATGGATGTTCCTGTCGCATCGATCTTGTCACATCAGTTTTTGCGGCGACCATCGCATCCGTGGAAAATGAAGCTAAATCGTCCTTGTAGTCATGCCCTTAAGGGTAGAACTATATGAGCATTTTTTCATCAGATTTTGTGTGTCAGATTTTATCTGATCCTTCATGCAACACCATGCTACTCAATGCAACACCACAAGCTTTGTAAAGGTGGCCATACACGGGCAGATAAAAGATGCCGACAGACTGTGTCTAAAATTCTACCTAATAAATATAGACAAATACAAGAGGTCCTCTGCACTCAACCCATTATCAATATATTTAAGACATTGAGACATTTTGTGCATACAGCTAAATGTCTCAATGTCTTGTTTGTTATATTTCTACCTAATAAATGCCTTGATGTGAAAAAAATGTTTTAATTCTGTGATACTATGAATGTACACATTTAAAAATATAAGGGAGAATACCACCAATAAATAAAACAAAAGGTCAGTTCATTGGTCGCTTACTCCCATTATTCTCTGTGGTCTTGATAGCATATCAAACTCATTTGTCATGATGGGTCGATGGCTGAAGGTAGGTGTTACGTTTTGGACTTCTTTGTGCACTAGGACATTGTACTCCCTGATGGAACAACTGTACAATGGCTGCTCTCATGGGGGCAGAGTCAGTGCTGAGAGGCCCAGAGACAGAAGTAAAGTTTGTGAGTTGCAAAGGAGCAGGGCTTATGAAGATTGGGTATATTATGAGTGGCGTTTTAGAATAATGGGTGTGAACAGGATGAGACATCATTGGGACATCATGGTGCTTGGATGCAGAACTCTCTTCCAAGGTGACAAATAGGCTAATTGAAGCTTGATCGAGACACGATGATGCCTGTGACCTCCGCTTGACAGGACCTGGAAGGAGGGGTAAGAAACAAGTTAGGGCCATTATGATGTATGGGAGGGCCATGGAATGTGATAAATATGGAAGGTTATGTCCAGTCAAGATGATACAAACGACAGCATTGTACACTTCATAGAAACTACGAAAAACAAAGCAACATGAAGTCATTTTAGATTAATGTTACCATTATAAAAACACAAAGGAAAACTGACAGGCACAGTAGGCCATTTGCTACAAATAATAAATTAAGCTAAAATCAAAAGTACTTCTTTTGCCAAGTGTGTGTTTTTCCTAATAAACTAAGCTAAGACCAAAAGTGTTTTTCTTCCTTAATATCCAAATTGTATATGTACCTTCCCCTCTCTATTTTAACATTCATTATCTGTTACATTTCCCAGGTCTATGTTGAACTCAACCAGCCAGGGATGCCAGCCAACATTTGCCTGGAACTAGGAAATGTTCTGAAGGTCTGTGACCAAAAAGCCTGTTGTATAACATACAGTAAATAGATGAACAGTGTGATCACACTGCAAAATTGAAACCGTTTCAATGAATGCTTCTTAATTCTGTCTGTTTTTTTTACAGGTTTGTAATTGGAAAGAATGAAAGCTAAATCTCCTGCATCCTAATGCGTAATGGCTTAGAGATTCCCTGAACTCAGTGGTTCATATGCATATTCTTCTAATAAGAATTTAAAGTAATACAGGGGAAAAAACAAGTATGCTGGGACTTTAGTAGCTTAGCCACAAAAAAAAAACGTGTAAAACGTTAATATCTTCCTGAAGAAAATGATAAAAGAAATGATGGGTTAGGACATGGAAGAATGTATTGTTACAGTGTCATGGAAGTATTTATAATGAGCAGCTACTTTCTAAATAGTGTGGGGGCAATTAGGAAGACCAACCTTAAGTGGCAAAAAAAGCATGTTGGGTGTTTAGCAGAATAAAAGATGATATTGGCATGACCAACATACTAGATCATATCATTACTGTGGCTGCCTTCCAGTGTATTGGTCCTGGAAGTTAATTGGCCTCTGATGAAGGGTGTCATTTGAATGATATCTGTATAATTTTGAGTAACATGCCAGTGCTAAACAAATTAAGGATGATAATAACAACAAATAAATAGCAATAACATGATCAATCTTAGAAATAGCTATTTTTGGCCTTTGTGGGCAAGCACAAAATATAAACAGCTTTGTGAAATGGATACAAACACTGTATTGGGCCTTGGAGGCAACTATACTTACAAACCAAAACATTTCAATACTCTTTAAACTAGACAGTGGCACTAGGCAGGCATGTACCCCCACTCCCCCTCTACTTCACAGAAGCCATGGAACTCCTGGCATGCATAATAAGACAAACAACAGGACAGAGGATTTCAAGCTTTGAGGGATAACTGAAAATGACAATATTTGCAGACAACACCCTACTGTATATAGCACACCTTGGGCAGGACCTCACTGTGGCCCTGATATTATCAACACACATACCACTTACTCTGGCCTAAAAATAAACTGGAACAAGTCGGCACTGTTTCAAGTAGACCAACAAACAGCCCCCCAACCGGTACTGCCAGTTGAATTAAAATTAATGGGGGAATTTGAACACCAAATCTTATCATAGTCGTGTAAGAATGAGAGGCCATTAGGATATGTTCACCACTTGATTGTATTCAGAACTTTATAACCCAAGTTATCCCTTAGTCTTGGTGTAAAATGTTTAAGTCATTTTAGGGCTGAACTTCACCCAGTGCATATACCATGTCTGTCAGTGCTGCTGGAATATTGTGATATTAGCACTAAACGCCAGTATACACAGATTTTGAGTTAACACTAAGGGGCCCATTTACTAAATTCACATGAAGGATTCGAAATTCGATTGAATTTAAAAAAAAAATTCAAATTTCGAATATGCAAATGAGGACACTTTGACCATCTAATTTTCAAAATTCAACCGATTCGAATAATTCGAATTTAATTGTATTCAAATATTTGAATACTCGATGGTTGAAGTACTTCCCCTTTAAAAAAAAAATTCGATAGGCCAGTTCGCCAACTTGGACCTACCCAATTGCTTTAAAACCCTATGGGAAGCTCCCATAGGTGCTTTAAAGTTTTTTGTGATCGAATAAGAAAAATTTGATCGAAGGGTTAAAATTGTTTGATTCAAACGTTTAATCAATCGATCAAATTATTTAAGCGATCGTTCAAATTAATTAATAGAACAATCAAATTTTTCCTATTCGATCATTCGAATATTCGAATAGCGGTAAAATCCTTCGATATTCTAATTCGAAGGCTTTTAGTTCCCTAACTATGCACATGGTCGAATTTCAAATTTTTTTCAATTCGAAATTTGACCAATAGTAAATCTGCCCCTAACATGTAAGCCAGAACTTCTATTTCAGCAACGTATCCCCATAAAATAATTACACAGCTTTGTAAATATTATGATTCTATAAAGTGTAAGATAGGGACGTTTAGTTTATTTTAATGAACAAGTAAATCTTAATTTACTATGGTATCAGTATTTTTGGAAACTCTCATAAAGTGAATCTAGTACCATACATCTAATAGAACATAAAGTCCTTGTAGCTGTTTTTTTTTTTTTGGCCACATAATGCATTAACTTAAACAACATGCAGTAACAAATTTATTTATCTTGTTTTACAGGTGCATTTCTGAACATCATATCCAAGTGTTAAGTAATGTATCTAGGGTCCTTCTGCTTATGTTGTTACAGGTACAAAATATCTATGTTAAATGCAACCACTTGCTGTATATATATATTGTATTGTTTGCATCCTATAATTGCATCTGTTAGTGGTAATTTAGCAAGTCACTGCTAATGAAGTACAGTGCCCACATATGCATGGGAGCCCAAGAGGTAACACCTAACATGTGCTTTGCTTTGCATCTAATGAACTGCTTGATTATGCCACTGTTGGTGCCGTGCACTGGAAATTACACCATTCACTTACAAAACTTGCATTACAACTTGTGCACAATTCATCAAAGCAAATGCACTTTTAAGCAGGTGCCCAGAATGACAATTTCTATGTAAAAACAGTTACATTGTGGTTACAAACTATCTCAATTTGTTTTTGTTTTAGCACATTTCACATTTGATAATTTATTTTTATATGACCACATCTGTATGAGAACAGCCTATTCCGATGACGGACGAATGGTTATGTGTCAGAGTGTAATAATAAGGAATCAAGTAATAAGTTAACATCAAATACATAAGTCCCCTGTCATTCTGATGCCACAAAGACAATGGCCCAAGGCAGGATAGGTGCAGGGAGGGGTGATGTTCTCCCCAAAAATGATTTCTGCATTCTACTGACATTCTACTGAGTTCAGAAAGTCAGCAGATGTTAGATGGGGCCCCTGTGCAGAAGTGTTGCCTCACAGTGTCTACCTTAGCAGACAAAGAACCACAAGGCTGGGGGACAGTTGAAAAAAACGGGAAACTGTCCTATGTTGCAATACTGAACATTTTGCAGAAATGTATAAATGTAAATGTCTAAATTTCTATATCTTCCAATGTCCAGGGAATGTCCAGAACATGTAAGGTATATCTGTGTACACCCATTTTAAAATTCCTTCCGATGTCTTTATAAACCTTGGACCAAGAGGTGTGTCTTCGGTGAGCCCTTGCATGCCATCTAAGAGGCGTTGTGACAGCTTACCCAGACAAAACTTATGCTGTATTGTTGGGCTCAGGACTGGACTGAGAATTAAAATAGGCCCTGGCATTTCAGGTACACAAGAGGCCCATCAGCCCACAAAGAGGCCCAAACAGCCCCCACCAGCCCACTAAACACTGACTTTCTATGGGACCTTATAGCAGCCTCTCTGGCATTTGCCCTAACCCACAAATGGCCAGTCCGGGCCTGGTTGGGCTAAATAAATAAAGTACCTCTATTATTACTAAAGGATTTCCCTTTACACAAAAAAACGAGGTCATAGCGATAAAATTAGTAACACATTACACTTGCCTTCCTAAACAAACCTTTACATATATTACCAAACTGGCCAGTGAGCTATTCATCTTTTTACCGTTTTAATAGTGGAACCACTTTGTTACCAGTTTTTACTGATACCATCCTTTATTGACGCTGCATTGTTGAACTTTGAATCACATGGTTGTGCCTGCATACTGATATAGGATATATGGTTTGTCAACCCATTATATTCTTGGTTATTTCACAGTTCCTTTTACATAATAAGATAATGAGGCTTATTTGTGAACATTGGACACATTTGTACCTGTGCAATAACAGATCACAACCAATCAAAATTTAGATTATAAGGCATATGTCTATTGTGCTGTCTACTTAGAAGACATTTCTATGAGGTTAGCTCTACTATAAAAATTATATGAAAAACATACACTTTTCCCAGTTAACTTACTGATAATATCAAACAGAAAGTGTGGCATTTGGATTTTAAAAAGTGGCATTGCAATACTGTATAATGCTTTTTCAAAATGTAGTCACTGCTGCAAGGATTAATGTCTGTAGTAAACAGGGAATCCTTTAATCTCATGTAATCATCAAACGCTGATACTCTTCATTAAACTGCACCATTTTATTTCGTCTCTACTTATTATTGTAACAAATACTTGTTAAGTAGGTCATATAATCATTAGCAACAACTCTGTTTTATAGTAAACCTAATGGTCCCATAAAAATGATGGCCCTTCTAGAGACTGGTATATTCCTAATAACATTTAGATATTAAGATTGTCTATATGCTTCTAGGGGGACTGTGTGCGGTGCATGTCTGTAGCTGCTCAGTTAAACTGAAATAACTTGGACTAAGTGAAGATTAGGGGCATTATGTGAGCTCCATGAAACAGGGGTTAAGGGCCAATCCCTCTAAAGAATAATAGTAGGCAGGTATTAAACTGCTCAATGAATGGATGCTATCCTGTTCCACTCCATTCTTTTTGAATAACTAATATATTTATGCTAGGTTCTAAATAAGAGTAGCAGTGCACTTGATCTCAAAGATTTTAAAACAGTTATATTTGCTATATATGTCTAAAAGCTAGACATAATTTTCACTAAGTTTGTATAACATTGGCTGGGTGTTTTTGCAATCAAAATGTAACCATTGTATCTTCTAGGTCTTTTTCCAGACCTTCTTTATGCAGGTCTGACAACCATGCTCCATCAATGTGAAATGTGAAAGTGTTTTGTTATATTCAAAATAATTTATTTTAAATGATATATAGTCTTTGCTATTAATCTGAATTTGTTTTACTAAAAAAGAGACTTCAAGACTTTGAAGTTCTCCATTACCCCAGTCAATGTGTGGGTAATTGAAGTCACCAATAATAATAACTTGACCTAGTTGTGAAGCCATGTCTAGTTGTAAAGTAGCTGTGCTTCATTCTCATCACTCTGTGGTTTGTAGCATACATCAATGTTCATTTTCGTTGTAACCTTTTGCCCAGTCAAAATCTCTACACCCTCCCCCATGCCATCCATGGTTATTTCCTTAGACCATGTTAAATTCAGGCTTTACATACAAACACACTCCTCAACCCTTTTTAATCACTCTGTCCCTCCTAAATAGGATGTAACCATTTAAATTCATGGCCCAGTCACATGTTTCATCCCACCAGGTCTCAGTGATACCAATTATATCATAATCTTAAATTAGTATTAGCCTGTTTTTCAGAGGGACCTTTGCAGGCTCGGACTGGCAATCTGTGGGTTCTGGCAAATGCCAGAATGGCTGCTATAAGATGCCATAGAAATTAAGTGGGTTGGTGGGGGCTATTTGGGCCTCTGTGTAATTGGAATGCCAGGGCCTTTTCTGAATCCCAATCCAGTCCTGGACCTCCATATCTGATAAACTCTTTGCCCCATGACCCCTTAATAATCCCACTGCCCAGTCTACCCTAGCTACCTCATAATTCTTTTTCTCACCCCTTGCCTAGTTTAAACACTCCTCCAACCTCTTTCCATTCTTTCCTCTAGCCCAGTGGACCCCCTTCCATTGAGGTGCAATCCGTCACAACTATATAGGTTGTACCCAAAGGAAAAATCAGCCTAGTGCTCTAGGAACCCAAACCCTTTCTTCCTAAACCAAGACATGAGCCACACATTTAGCTCCCCAAGCTCCTGCTGCCTTCCTAAACTTGCAAGTGGCATGGGCAAAATTTTATTAACAAATGACATTTGAAGACCTTCTCAAAGTAGAAAGCAGCAAGTAAGGCTTTGAATATTGTCTAGCAGTGCACTAACCGTGGGAGAGGAACCCTTCCTAATTGAACATGCAGTATAAAGTTGTGTATATGCACAGGGTGCTTGTTTGAATATAAGCATAGCATATTGTACCAGATAGTGTTTCTGATTTTTTCTGTAAACGTAGGCGTCGATACAATTTTCCGTATTTTACCTTCTTGTATACAGTTGGGAGACTGTAAAAGGATCAGCAGGGATCTACGACTTTAACAGACAAACTAATTTTTCTTTATATTTTATTTATTGTATTGTATCTGAAGGCAGAAGGCTGAGTATATCTGGTTTACAGATTTTTATCCTATGCTGGTATTGAGGTTACAAAATTTCTGAATCACCAAAGGTTACTTATTCTTTACTGGTCCAATATTTTCACCTACCAGTGAAATTATCACTTTTTCACTGTTTTACACGCATACTCCACCTTTGTATGGATTTTGAGCTTTATTCAATTTTAAACACACTGCAATTATTCTGAACATACTGCTATTATTCTGAACACAACTACATACAACACCTAGGAAATTTTGTTGACCATATTTAGTTGCAGTGACAAAATGGCTTCATATAACACACCTTAATAAATACAATAAATACAAAAATGCCATCATATTTGTTGTGCAAGCTGTCGCAAATTGTCGCAGCTACAAAACGCTGTCAGTTTCATTGCTTTAAAGGGAGCAGTCTCTATGTAGAAGCATGCTGTAAGGTGAGATTTGGAATAGCAATTATTAGCAATACTTAGGCAATTTGAGCTCAAATGAATCAGAATCTCTGTCTGATGAGTCTGATGATTAATTAATAGTGGCAAAGATTGATGTTTCTGATTGCTTTCCCAACTGCTGCTTTTATATTAATTATCTACTGACCAATGTTCTGTATAACAAACCACTGATCTGGTTTCCATTTATAATAATAATCTTGATGTTTATGGCTGCTGTAAGTGTCAGAACTGTCAGTGGGGATCTCTTTTATGGTTCTGCACAATTTAGTATTATCTGCAAAAATAAAAATGGGTCTTTCAATTCCCACCTCCAGAGGAAAACCCTGTCACTGCCTTTTCACGCGAAAGAGTTAAGTAGAGCATCTGAAATATTAGTAGCACAGATAACTATATATGCAGAACCAATCCTTAGCAGGGTTTAGATATGAGCAGCTGGGACTTGATTATTTTTTGGATTAGGAACCTCCATTACTGTGCAGCAGATGTTAATGATTTGCCAGCAGTGACTTGCATTGGTCCCTGAGCTATTGGATTAGGCTGGAACTACGAAGATATTATAAGATGTTGTTTGCACACAGTTACTTTCACCACTGCTTTTGAAAGCCACGCACATTTTTGGAAGCATCTTCTCTGTATGCAACATGCATCTCACTTCTAAAGTCACCACTGCACACTTTTTGCAGAAGTCAGCCTCGGTAAGTTTTCCTTTATCATCTGGGTGATATTTCCCAAAGGATTACACTAAGATTTCCTTGACTTCAATTTACTTGAGTCCCTACAAGTTGATGAAGGTACTTGAGAAACTACGCAGCATCCTCAGTGGAGCACAAAGCAGCTCACACTATCTTTCAAATCCTTGAGTTTTCAATTAGTAGCTACTTTACCTTATTTATGGGGTCCCTTCCACCCAACTTTACTAAAGCTGGTTAGGGACTTTTCACTGATTTGCCCAATAATTGCTGCTATGCAGGCTGTTGTGATATAGGCCTCCTTAAGAACTATTTCCTCAGGCTCCACAGTATCCACCCCTGAGCACCATGTGCTCAACCCTCTTTTATAGCCAGGGCACAGATGCACATAATAGGAATTTGTAACTCCTTTATATCACTTACAATTGTGTTATTGTGATAAAAAAAGAGAAAACTAGTTTTCACTCCTTCATTTACATTTATAATTTGCAAGGCGCTAAAGCACAAAGTTTGATTTCTAAAATTTAAATAAGTAACTAATCATGTTTGTAATAAGTAGAAAATCATGCTGTAAATGTAAAGTTGAGTGCCATGTCTGATAGATGCCACTGGAGGTCACTGTTTCATTAGAATCTGTGGATGAGATTTTTACACACAAGCACACACACACAATGTGTACATACAAACTCTGCCATGTGTTCTTTGACAATTATATATTGATGTCACTGCCTCCAGGATTATTTTAGGTGAAATTGGTGTTTTCTCAACCAGTGGAGAAACGGTGTCATTAAAGGGATCCTGCCATGGGAAAATTTTTTTTTCCAAAATGCATCAGTTAATAGTGCTGTTCCAGAAGAATTCTGCACTGAAATCCATTTCTCAAAAGAGCAAACAGATTTTTTTATATTTCATTTTAAAATCTGACATGGGGCCAGACATTTTGTCAATTTCCCAGTTGCCCCAAGTCATGTGACTTGAGCTCTGATAAACTTCAATTACTCTTTACTGCTGTACTGCAAGTTAGGGCTCTTCCAGACGAGGAGATTGCAGGGAGATTTGCTGCCTGCGACAAATCGCCACGTGTTTGGGGCAACAAATCTCCCTGAATCTCTTCCCCTGGTCTTGCACCCGCTAAAGTGTAAAGTCGCCTGCGCCTATTCACATGCGGCGCGGCGCTTTTGAAGATCGGTCGAAAATGCATTTTCGAGTGATTTTCAAAAGCGCCGCGCCGCTTTTGACTACTTCCGCTCTATCCATTTTTGTCTTTCCTGCCTAGAAGACATCTTTAGATGTTTAGACATATCTCTAGCTTGTAACATTTTCCGTAGGTATTTCCTAGCTCCTTCTAAAACTAGGTTTTGTAATCTTTATAAATACATTTTCCTATATCAAATATAGCAAGGCTGAGATTTTTTTTAATAGCAATTAATTTGTTGGGCAGGTTCCCACCAATGGTTTAAAGTTTTGTTCTAATAAAACTAAATACAATATATAATTTTATAATATTAAAGAAGGCCTGTGTAGGGCCATTTTTTACACAATGACTTCATTTCAGGGGCTCAAAAGTAATTGGACAATTAAGGCTATTTCATGGACAGGTGTGGGCAATTGCTTCATTATGTCATTAGCAATGAAGCAGATAAAAGCCCTGAAGTTGATTTGAGGGGGGTGCTTTTATGTGGAAGGAGCTCTCCATGCAGGTGAAACAAGTCATAACTGTATTTTTGTGCCATTTAGTGGCCCAGTAACAAAAGCTCACTCCATGTCATAAATATCACATCAAGATATGTAGGTGCCCTATAAAGTGTGTTAACCCAACTGATTCCTTACCAAAGAAAGAAGTGAATGTATTAGAAATGTAGGTTGGGTTTAACAGTGGTTATACAGCACAAGTTTCTAGCAAAAACCACAGCATCTGAATAAATAAAACAATTTATCTTAAGAGTTACCCATCATTTTTCGCATGGTCTTTAACTGTTGTACACTTGCTTCTGGGGTAGTTTCCCTTTCAGGCTTTCAAAAACGCGTAGTTATTAAAGGGTATGTTCACCTTCCAACACTTTTTCCAGTTCAGTTGTTTGCAGATTGTTCTCCAGTTCTAATTTAATGACTTTTGTGACCATTTTTCTAATATCGAAGTTTAATTTTTCACCTAAAGCATCTCTGGTACGGGGGGGTCACCAATTGTTCTAAATTGTTACATTTAGTTGTTACATTTGTTATTGTTGGTCCTGCTGAGCAGCTGAGTCCAGCTAATACAATAGTTGCTAATATTGCACACATGCTGCTGATGAAAAATGTATCAATAATGTAGCTAATTGTAACAGTTCATAGTTTGTACCTGGATCACTGAGCTGCCAGACTGAAACATCAGAGACAGGAACATTAATATTTAAACTTTAATTTTGGTAAAGCAGTAAAAAATAAAAGATGTAAATTGAAAACTAACATGTTTGACTTTGCCTCTCATCCTGATATATACAGGGGCCTATATAACCTCATATTTTTAGAGGAAAAGAAATTTAATATGCTCTGCAGCTTTTAAAATTTCAAATCTGAAAATACTCCAGCTAAAAACCTGTCAAAATCATGTAGAAATCAACAGCAGATGAAATGAAAGAAACATTTGGAAGGTGAACAACCCCCTTATAATACCTTGTACTCTGTAAATGATCTATTGGCCCAGAGTACAGTAAGTTAAAAGCTGATTTATATGAATAGGTTCCATAGTTTAGTTCTTGGTCAGTTATACTGATGTCGTTTTTTTGTAGATGGAGCTGGCTGAGGTAGTCCAGTGGCGCCGAGCTATTTTGGCTGTGAGCCTAAACGTCTTAGCCCTGGCACTTTCCACTACTGCCCTTCTCAGCAGCTACTGGTGTGAAGGAACCCAGAAGGTCCCAAAGCCTCTTTGTGGCAAAGGAAAAGTAACCAAGTGCATTGTGGTGCCGATTCCTGTGGAAAGCACTAATGCCTCTGGGCAGAATGAGGTGCACTACAGCTGGGAGACAGGAGATGACAGATTTGCTTTCCGCTACTTTCATACAGGAATCTGGTATTCTTGTGAGGAGAACATACTGGGTACAGGTGAGCAACACTAAAAAAGATCACTTGTACGTACAGAAATGGGATCTGTTATCCAGAATGCTCATGACCTGGGGGTTTCCGAATAAGGAGTCTTTCCATAATTTGGATCTTCATGTCTTAAGTCTACTAAAAAAATCATGTAAACATTAAATAAACCCAATAGGCTGGTTTTGCTTCCAGTAATGATTAATTGTATCTTAGTTTGGATCAAGTACAAGTTACTGGTTTATTATTAAAGAGAAAAAGGAAATCATTTAAACATTTTGGATTATTTGATTATATTGGAGTCTATGGGATATGGCATTTCCTGTAATTTGGAGCTTTCTGGAAAATGGGTTTCTGGATAATGGATCCCATACATTTATTAGCAGCTCCAATTAATGTATTGATGTACTGTATGATCAAGCACACAATGCACTGAGTCTACAAGCATTAAATATGAGAATACCTCCAGCAACAAGTGTTGCAATAGGGACAATCCTTTCTGCTTGGGCAACACCAGTTATTTTTCTGTTATGAAACTTAGCCGGAATTCACAACAGATTCACAAAAGGCTTATTCCATTTCATGAATACGGTTTTTACCATTCAGCATTTCATTTCCCCCCCCCCCCCAAATTTTTTTTTATAATTTTGGAATACCAAATAAAGCAAGGCAAATCTTTAGTACAGTGTATGATGGTCTGAAGTAGGCATCTGTTTGATGTTTTTAGTATTATTTATGACTTTGCTGGTTTAAATTACATCACTTTAAGAAAAACAAAGTTAAATTGGTGAAACTGCAACAACAACAAAAAATACATATTGTTTACACAATTCTGAATTTGTAATTTATTGTTTTTTTTTAAAAAGTATTTTTCTCCAATGTAACAGAAAAGTTGGATTAGGACTCTTAAATATCTATATCTTTGTGCAATCATGTACCGTGATATCACTAAGATAAGGATTGGCAAGTGTTTAGAAAGCATTCCATCCAGGGGCGTAACTATAGAGGAAGCAGAACCTGCAGCTGTAGGGGGGCCCAGGAGGCATAGGGGGCCCCATGAGCAATTTTATTTCAGCATTTATAGGCAAAACAGGACAATCTCTGGATATGTTGGGGGCCCTAAAATGAATTTGCTGTGGGGCTCAGTAGCATCTTGTTACACCACTTATTTCCATCAATCACCATACTGCGTTGTGACTTTTCTGAAATTCTTTTACAGTTAACTTAATAAGGACCATGTCTTTGGCCATGCTGAAGTTAAAATATGTGCAAAGAAAAGGCAATTATTTCATTTTTCATCTCCCATAGTGAGCTTGGCATTCCCATGTACAAACAGATTAACATTGTTAATTGTTAACAGTTTTTTTTTTATTTTTTATTTCAGATGAAAAGTGTAGGAGCTTCCTGGAATTAACCCCGCCTGCTGAGAGAGGTACAGGCAAGACTTTACTACCTGTAAATGGGAAAGTGCACAATAAAGTGACCACAGATGTGCATGGGTATTCCCAAGGAGTGCCAGTTCTAGGAAAAATAACCAGTTGTTTGCAATTTTTTGTCAGTAGAATACTGAGAGTTGTATTATCACAGCTCATTGGAGAAGCAGGTTGCACATTTAGATATAAATATTCACCAGTTATTACTTATTGTAATGTTATGTTGTTAAATATATAACTGGCCTTCCCATTGTCCCGCTATACCCTTTGATACATATTTAACCCTTCACAGAGTAATACAACTGGTATAATGGCGTATAGGTTACTGCACCTGAGCAAACATTGTGGCTTTCTGTATTAGGCTAGGGACAGACAGGGAGATTCGGGGAGATTCTGTCGCCTAGCGTTTTTTAGCAGGCGACAATCTCCCCGAATTACCTTCTCCCTGTCTGCCGCTAGTATACTGACAAAGCGCCAGCACCTGTGCAGACGCGGCGCGGCGATTTCCGGAATCGCCTGAAGTTTCCTCACGAAGTATCTTCGGGCGATTCCAGAAATCGCCGCGAAGATTGTTCCCATTGTCCCGCTATACCCTTTGATACATATTTAACCCTTCACAGAGTAATACAACTGGTATAATGGCATATAGGTTACTGCACCTGAGCAAACATTGTGGCTTTCTGTATTACTGTATTACCCCAGCAGGCTGTTTATATTGCTCATTTACATCTGCAATCCTTGGCTGTGGTCTGTTCTACCCTGCTGCCCAAAGTTTCTTACTGCATTTGTGCACAGTAAATATATACACTGCTGTACATATATAATGCAGATGCACAACAATCCCTTCCCAGACATGTCTACAGACAGTGGTGTAACTACAGAGGAAGCAGACTCTGCTATTGTAGGGGGGCTAGGAGTGTAGGGGTCTCAGTGAGGCCCTAATTAATTAACGGCTTCATTAGATCTAGTTAGAATTGGTCAACTTACCAATATTTAGGGGCCCTGAATTGAAATTGCTGTGGGGCCCAGTAACACCTAGAAACTCCACCTTCTACAGCCATGATCTATTTACATGTGTCACAAATTAATTGATCTATATTTTAGAAAGTACACTGCTGACATTTATGCTTTGCACTTATTTGATCCAATATTTTATATAGTATAAGCTTTACTAAAAATCTTAAAGTTGAACGGCACTAGTTTATGCAGATATTTACTTTTTAAAGTGTGACCCTTTAGTTTGTGTTTCCTAGTTTAGCTATAATAATGAATATTATTTTGTTACCGTGACTGACATTTCAGGGATCCTGTGGCTTTCATTGGGCTCAGAATTAGTCTACATCATTCTGCTAGTCATTAGCTTTGGGCTGTTATTGCTGGAGATATTTTACACTGGGAACCCTGTGTGCGGTATGAAGTTAAATGCCTTTGCTGCTGTGTCCTCTGTTCTTTCAGGTAAATATCAAGCAATCTCTTTCTATAATCATGTATACCTTTATATGCCATTATTTCCTTTATAGTTGGACAGTTCTGAATAGAAGATAACTGGCACTGCCAATATATCAAGCAGCGCAATGGATGCTATACATCACTTGGCTTTCATGAACAGACTGTACATTTTTCAAAAGGTGTATTTAACTTGACATGATGTCCTGGGTGTGGTACATTCTGTGAAATACATGCAAATAGCTTTGCTGACTGGTAGAATCAGAGATTATTTCACTCTCCATCAATCTCCTTTTACAAACATCCTGTTCATTCCTGCCTGATGTCTGAGATCAAAGAGTGCAACACCAGATGGAGACTCCATTTTAGTATCAGTCCGCACAAGGACATTTGGGGATTCCCCTTGTCTTGCGCTGGCTAAAATGAGAATAGCCTGCAGCAATTCACATGCAGGGTTTAGTTTTATGAAAACTTCACCTCATTAAGCAACTTCAGGTGAGTTTGTAAAACGAAGTACCACGTGTGAATTGCCACAGGCGATTCTCGTTTTAACCGGCGCAAGTTTTAAGTTTTAACCGGCGCAAGTAACCGGAGCAGTTCTGGGAGATTAGTCACCCCAAAGAAGAGGCAATTTGTGGGGCGACTAATCTCCCTGAATCTCCTCGTGTGGACTGACCCTTAATGGGCCCCATGACTATATCACTTGTCTGTGCAAAAGGATGGAATTGGGAAGAGATGGTTGGCTACAGGTTCAATGAGCATTATATTTAAACAATCATTATTCACTCACTCAAGACTCTTTAGCTCTTTAATTATATTATAATATGATAAAAAGTTGTATAAAATATTTAATTTTGTTGTGAGCTTCTCTTTATTCTGGATATCTGGCAACTTAATTGAAAGCAATGCCAGAGTGTACTGACCAATCAGCTGGGTGTTTAGCCTAGGAGGAGGGTGGGATTCATAGATCCTTCGTTCCTTATTTTAGTCCACTGCTTTTTATTCCAACCATACTATAGTGATGCAAATAAATAATGTATATGTAGCAGCCTTAAGTTTCAGTTCATGCAAGTTATGAAGTGTATAGCAGGGGGGTAGGGTTGCCAACTGGACGGAATTTTACTGGCCTGGCTGGTAAAAATGATGGTTGATCCCAATGTTATTAATATGGGGAAAAAAAAAATATATATAAGGAGATAGTATCAGCACTCACGAATCAGAGGGTTGAATGCGCCTGGGTGCAGCAATCGGCAAAGATGAATGTAGCAAAAGAAGAGGATCCACACGCACAGGACTTAGATAGGTTCAAAAAGATTTATTCTTCCAATGGGTGGGAGACCTGATGTTTCTGTCAGCAATCTGACCTTTCTCAAAGTGAGAATAATAAATCTTTCCCTACAGGGGGGTCAAAAACGTAGATCTACCAGTTAAACTTTAGCTGGTGATCAGTAGATCACTGTCAATAAACAGCTGTCTAAATTACCCTCTGTTTCATGATTTTCATTGATATATTTATTACGTTAAGGTTACATAAGAAATAGATGTTTAAATACAATAATATACATTTTCTCCTGAGTGCTAATAATGCTTTTATGGATGTAGATCGTAGACCTCACATTAGTACAGTGGTATTAGTAAAGTGGTATTTAGTAATTGATGGTGTGTACGTGTACAAAGATATAAAGTTTATCTGATATTATTGGCATTTTGTTTATTGATCAGTCTACTATGTTGCCATAGGTCTCCTCGGCATGGTGGCACACATGATGTATACCCAGGTTTTCCAAGCTACAGTCAGTCTTGGCCCGGAAGATTGGAGACCCCATTCCTGGGGTTATGGATGGGCTTTTTAGTATGTTTTTTTTTTTTTAATAAAAAATACAGTAAAAGTACAGTATGTTGATTTTTTCTGCTGATATATTTCACACATTTCAAATGTAGTGCCATTTTAACCTTAGCCTTAAACCTAGCATATAGTTTTACATAAAGTTTTACAGCACAGCCTGTCAGAGTTATAAGGATGGTATGATATTCTCACAAGATAGTGCTTGCACAATTTGTGCAGTGTATTTGCCTTACAAAAACCATAGTAAATTGTGACTTAATTCATTTTAAAATATGTACAAGCTCCATTCAAGGAACTTTATGTGGTCTTTCTTCTCTGTAATATATAAGAATTGGGTGGATCATGATATACTGTTTCTCTTACTTTTTTCAGCACTGCCTGGGCATCTTTTACCTGTTGCATGGCTTCTGCAGTTACCACACTGAACACATACACCAAGACCCTGCTTGAATTTCGCAGAAATCATAAGGCCTTTGAGCAAAACTTGAAAGAACACACCTGCTTTCTGAACCACAAGCAAATGAGCTTCTATGTGGAGAAACCAATCAACTCACTGTCAGAAAGTGTTGACTTTTACTCAGAGCTTCAGAAGAAGGTCCTGCTTAGAGACCATTCAATAGATCTGGAGGACGTAGAAGAATCTTTGGAGGATGAACACTGCTAAATTCACTTTTGTCCTTTAAAGCTATATTTTAACACCTGAGACTAGGCTGCCTGTATTAGATGGACTACATAGATATGATGGAATAAGAGTTATGTAACCAAATTAGCTGCAACATTTTCGAGTTTTAAATTATACATATGCTTTATATAGAATATTTATATGACTTTGCTTCAGTGGAAAGCTGTTCATACTTCTTCATATTCTGACTATGAGGAATTCCATTGCTTTGCTGGGACACTCCTGGCTCAGCCGTAATATAGGTATGGAATTATTATATTACTTTGTTGAAAGATTCTATATGTTTTAAGAGGAAGGCTAAGAAATCAATATATAGGTTTTGACTCTGGCATATTCAACATATTACATTTGCCAATTAAAAAAATGAAAAAAAAACTTTCTCCAGAATGTCAATATTGTGATAAAGCTACACTAGGGGGCAGATTTACTAACGGTCGAATTCGAGGGTTAAAAAACCCTTAAAATCGACCATGTGAATAGCTAGGGAATAAAAATTCTCCAAATTCGAATTCGGAGGATTTTTACCTCTATTCGATTGGTCGAATGATCGAATAGTAAAAATTGATCGATCAAACTTTTTTATTCAATAAAACTTTTTGAATCCCAATTCGGTAGCATTGATCTGGCGAACTAGGCAGTCGAATAAAAATTTAAAGGGGAAGTACTTCGACTAAATAGTCGAATATTCAAATAGATTTTTATTCGAATCATTCGATTCGATCGAATTTTCAAATGTCACTGGTCGAATTTGTATTCAAAAACATTAGAAAATTTGAATTAGAAACTTTTCAAAATTCGATCGAACTTCGAATTCTTCATGTGAATTTAGTAAATCTGCCCCTAGATGTAGAAACTAGTCTTTAAAATGTTGGCAAGATGGAAAGCAAGAAAATCTTTTGAACATTTTTTATGTGGAAGCTTATATTTATTATCTCCTATCATGATCCAAATGTTTTGTTGCAAGCACCCACCTTGTTACAGCCTCTAGTAGTGGGGTGCAGATACCCAGCCAACTATCTTTAATTAGTTACCTACTGTTCGCTGATACCCCAGCCTGAAACACAGAATGAAAATATGATGCTCTCCATTTCTGTATGTACATATTTACTGGAAGAAGACATGACGGTAGAAATATACCATCTCAGAGGTAAGATTTTCTCTTTTTTATCTCTTAAAACTGTAGTGAGATGCTATATAAGGTGTCAGAAATGATAAGTGATTGAATTGTTATTATGGGCATAGATAAAATTAAAATGGTAAATGTAGCCTTCTTCTTTATTGCATATTCTATTTTAATGTGGCATTAGAACAGATGTTTAATGTAAGAATTAGTTCTTAGCATGTAGTGCCCACTGTAGGGTCATAAGAATTGGTTCTAAAAGCTTGACATTAAACATCTTTTCCTTTTTTAATAAATGTCATCCCATTATGTTTTCAATATACTTATTTCAAACATTTAAAGAAACAGTAAAAGAAAGAAAAAAAAATAATTTGACTGATATAATTGTTCCTATTCAGGCCTGGTTTTGTGGAAAGACCACCTAGGCCCGGGCCTAGGGCGGCAGGATTTTAGGGGGTGCATGCTGCCCAACCACACCCACATTTGTTCAGAAACACTGATGCCGTGCACCAATCCCCATTGCTCCAGTCCCAATGACGGAAATTTGCCTGAATATAGGGGAGGGGACAGGGGTGGTGAACGCCAGTGGGCCTAGGGACACCCACAATCCAGTTTTTTTATTGCAGTGGAATTTCTATCTGCTCTGATGTGTCGCTTAAATTTATCAGACACGCTGGTTATGAACACATCAATAGGTGAACTCAATTTTTATATTGACTAAATATGACCCAGTTGACCTTTATAGCATGATACAAAGACACACACCAATTAGATGAACAAGAATTGTATTTCAGTTCTTGGAGACATATAATATTGTATCAAAATATTTACAATTAGTGCATAAAATACATGTTAATTCCATTCCATAAAAAGCAATAACCCCATGATTTTAGTTGATATATATATATATATATATATATATATATATATATATATATATATAAAAATCCAAAAAGAAGGTCAGCAATCTCAGGTCTTAAAGTAATAAAAAACATTTATTTAGGAACAGTCCGTAATTCCTAGGTATTAGTCCGTAGTTCCTAAATAAATGTTTTTTATTACTTTATGACCAGAGAGTGCTGACCTTCTTTTTGGATTTGTATACCTATATTTTGGCCATGCACCCAGGCAATTTATCCAGTTTTTTCGTGAGTGCTGGCTTCGCTTGGACTGTATGAAGTGAAAGGGATTAAACTTCATAAATGTTGGTTCTCTAATTGTTGTGCAGTGTAATATTGTGAACAGAGGCTAAGGCTGGACCTAACATCAGAGAGGACAGGGATATTAAAGTTAACATGAACAACTAGACATGGGTCAGAATTGTAGAGAAGCTCAACAACAGATTTGGCTAGAAGGGAAAACTAGACTTTGTGTGGGGCTTTAAGAATACCTAATTATTGATGGGTGTGTAAAGGGAAACAAGGGATGGGTTTGGCATGAATATGGGAAGAAAGGTGGGTTAGTCAAACAGACAAGACATGGGTAAGGTATGCAGAGACAATTATATATTGTGGGCAAGATACCATGGAAAAGCACACAGGGACATCTAGACACTGGTACGGCAGATGAGGAAGCAAGACAGGAGTTGAAGTTGTAGGGACAACAAGGTGCTTGTAGAGCAGATAGGGAATACAACCCATGGACAAAGCTTGTAGGGACACACAGAGATTGATATGGCAAGCAGTGCAGCTAAAGCATGGTTTGACCAGATTGGTGAAAATAGACATAGCTCCTAAATGCAGTAGCAATGATGCATGTGCAAAGCAGACATGAACAGGCAGGGATGCATAGGGTAAAATATACATTGGTAGGGCAGGTTGGGACAGCTAAGTAAAAGGGGCATGGAAAACATTTGTCATAGTACTGGTACCAGGCAGCAAACTTCTGAATCTAAATAAACATTATAGCCAGTCAGTGGGTTTTTACTACAAACTTTTCTAGTTGATTGAGAAAATGTATAATATAAATATGTCTGTATGTATGTATGTATGTATGTATGTATGTATGTAAAACAGTCCAAAAGAATGTTCCTGGCCATAACCATAACCAGAAATGCATTAGAACATTTAAGGGGTAGGCTTTTTCTCTTATCCCAGAGTATCTCCTTGTAACTGATGAGAATCAAGGTAACACAATATTGTCACCACATGACCACTGTGTTTGTATTGTTACTACACTGCATGTTCTCTTGGCACACACATCATGGCATCAACTATGGTCTGATGATTATTTCAAAGGGGGCTAGATAAATGATTTCCCTTAGGCCAGTATAATGGAAGAAAAATGTAATTATGGGTTTTTGGACAAGTCACATACTGAACATTGTTCTGCTAATAATCTTGCTGTCCCCTTCCTCCATAACACTACAGACATGTTAGTCTTCACATTATTCCCTGCTCTTGTCATCACTTTAACCTAATATTATTCCAACACCTTGTTCATAACTTGTTACAAAATGAAGAGTAATAGCATTTCACTCAGAGTAGCTTCTTAATCATTAACAATGTGCTCCTTAACAGAATTAAAGAGAATGTTCTCTACTGTTTTTAGAACTGCATATTAAACAAGCGAGTATGCTTCCAAACATCTTTTTATAATTACATTAGAATATATATATAATTCTGCTGTGCAAAGGGCAGTGTTAATAATGACCTCTCCTGAACTCAGATGTACAGTTCAGGATACAATACAATACAATACAAGTGCTCCACCATTGCTTGTGTTATGTATTAATGACACCATCAGGTGAGGGTCTTAAGCAGGAGTAACTTTAATATTCTGTCCATAGGACCTATTGTTGACAAGGGAATTGGCAATTTTGTTAAGAAGTGAAGCAATTGCAATACTTAAACATTAGTATGCAATAATTAAAGATGCCCATACGGCAAAGACTATAATTTCAGAAATAACTGTTAAGCTATTGTGTAAATAAATAAAAATAACAAAAATAGTTTTCTTATTTTAAAATTAAATTCAGATTTTTTTATTGTTTAGAAGCAAACCCACTAAAATGCAAATTAACCCTCTTCTATCAGGCAACTGATATCAGGTTATGATTCTCTGAACCTGTATAATTAGCTAATGATTTCAAGATGAGTTTTTTTGAACTGCAAATGGAGTTTGATTTTTTTTCCAGCCTCGTTATGATATAAAGGTTGTTTTACTTAGTTTTCATTTGGAAAAAAATATGCTTATTTATGGTGCCTGCGTGCCTGTCATTTGAGGTTGCTGCTAGTTTATGTACCGTATGGGACTTGAGGTTTATTTCTTCCGGAGCACTAGGTAGAGAATGCCAATAATGAAACTAAACACAAAGCAGATCCAGGTCAGTATAAAGCAGTATCCATGGAAATATTGATTTCCGAAAGCATTTGCAAATCTGGCCGTGTAGATGGAAATGGCAATCAGTATGCATAGCCCTGAGGAAGATAAATAAGGCAGCAATTAAATTTAATAGTAAGAACAATCTCTTCAAATTATTGCTACATATGAATAAATAGAGGTATGATATTTTCGGTGATACATATGATATTGTGAGTACTTACAGCAAACCAGCATTAGAGCCCCAGTTATGTAGAAACGACATCCCTTATCCAGCGTAAAGAGTTGTCCAATGAAGGCACACAGAGCAGCGCAGGAAAAGATAATGGCGAGGATCATGAAGGCTTCAATTGCTCTCATGGAGGCATCTTTAAAAAAGACACTGTGCATTAGTAATAATGTTAATAGCAGTATTATTTTATTATTGGTCTCAGGTCCATGGAAATATAAATACAGATGCACAAAACATGAGTACCTCACTCCACTCAAGATTGGAAGGGGAATATTTATACCTATTTACAAATGCTTTGATGTGGTAGAATGAACAAATGTTTTTTTTATATCAACCTATTCCCAGATGAGTTGTAACATCCATATTTTTTTAACAATATACTGGGAGGATAGACTGAATTAGTGTTAATTATAAGCAGCGTAGTAAATGCGTCAGATAGATATTGCTTCACTGAAGAGTCAGATGTATCTGAAGGTGCAGCTAGTGGATCTGAATTGGCCACATTATCACAGAGAGAAGGGCACCTTATGGGGAGAATTCAGCATAGAAAGCCTACACTTTTCTTATTTTTAATATTGGGGTCACAGTTTGTTTGTGGGAATAATAGTTTGAAGTTTCTGATGTATAAGTCAAGGATCAAGGATAAATAAATAAGTTTTCTTATACAATCACAGACACACACACACAAATTCCATATTTGTGTTCATTTGGCCAACTTACCCTTTTGACATTAATAAGGATGTTTACTTGTTTGCTAAAACATTGCTTCTTCAAACCTTGCACATGTGGTAGGGTCACACTCATTTTATGGTGGATGGTTTGATAGCAAATATTTTAATACACTACACATTTTTTCACAATTGTGGGATGACCCTAGGGTGAATGAGTTATATAAGGCAGTATCTAACGCAGAAGAATATTTAGCTGAAAATCCTTCCAGTATGGACGTACCCACTCCTAAGAAGAAATCCATAATACCCAAGTCTGGATGAAAATACATTTATTGGAAAAAAAGATATAGTATTATTAGTTTTTTCCCTCATACAAATGTTACAAATAGATTCCAAAGCAGTTTGCTTGTTTGGCTATCATAATAACATGGAGTGCTCTATAGAGACACATTATAGTGATTAAGTCATCTATTAATATTATTTAATATTATATTAATATTAATGATTTATTGTTATCATTATTATAAATTAGTGCTGCTGATCTTGAGTATTGTCATTTAATAATTTCTGGGCCACAATATACTGCATTATAGTATGTGCATAGTAGTAGCTTAATATTTCTGTACATTTGGATCTACAGGTAGTGAATCATTTTAGCAGTTTTGCAGCAAACTTGCATTAAATAATCCAGAATTGGTTGCTATGGTGACCAGGACCCGGAAATCTGATTTTCTTAATAAGTAAGTCACTTATACACAACCCCTTGAGAAAGCCCCAAATGGTGGTGAAACAGCTGTCAGGGAGTCTTTTCAGGAAGATATATGGAGGCCCCTGCAAAGGTATTTAGAAGGTGGATGTATTAGACTACATATTATGCAATCCATTTTGTGACGCAGCCAATACACAGCAATAGCCAGTATTTCAGTGAACCATAATTGATATCTCAGAAGGTCTGGCAGCCAAACCGTGTCAGATAAGTATAACTTTATGTACCGGTCACAAAGTGGAAATTTGATTGTTATTTATTTATACAATTTTAAGAAACTCTGCGATAAATATGTCTAAATACATTTCCTTACAGGAGCTATACTGACCAGTGGACAGTGACAGTGTTTTAGGAGCATTTTAATTCCAGTATGCAATTCCTGTGCATGCATTGTTCAACCACAGTATAAGATTACTTGGAGGCTGCACAGTCCAGCACCGTGATTTAGCAATATCACTAATTCTAAAACCATTTGATATTGGCACAACTTAACACTGTGGTTGATTCATTTCCTGACTTTTGAATTCAGTACTGCTTGGGTTATATACCATTACTTATTTACTACTGCTAATTAATAGCACATTGTCAATGGTGGGGAGGGCCCCCTCCTTCTATCCTCCTGTTCATGTTTTTATGGGAAAGAGAATTGTTCTTTAAATTTGTTTAAATAAAACATGATATTTGGTTTATCTATGCAATGTTTGATAGTGGCCCTATCACTTCCGGTGGAACAGATTCATTGGTTACACATAGGCTATATCATTTACATAATATACAAAGTCTCCACTGGGCTGCCATTGCCAATGAATGTAGTTACAATGTACCAAGGCCAGTGTTGCAGTTTTTCACCCAATAATACAGCAATAAGAACCCATACCGTTATAAATAGTGTATATACATTTCATTGCTCACACTGCCCTGTAAACAGAACACTGTAGTCATAGTTTGATATAAAATCCCAAGTAACTTAACTCCATGTGATAGGAAAACTAATATAGGTTAATATATTGCCAAAATGGGTATATTATTGTTTGCTAAGCAACTTAAAATTGTTGTATTACATTTCTCATGTGTTTTGGATAACAAGAAAAATTCTATGCATGAATAGGTCTTCTAATAAAATACTTAATTTAAGTTATTTTAGTGTATTTCTTTTAAAATCTGCTTGGCTTATTTAATCATCAGTACATTTAAGTAAAAGGTAAACTTGATCCACTTTACTAGTAGTGGGTCTTTTTCATATTAACATTTTTCTTATATTTCCTAAACAATTGGTAACCCTTGGACTGGGGGTTCCCTGGGATGAGACCACTAAATAACTTTTTTTCTAATAGATTTATCTGACTTACAGTATGACTTCTTGTTCAAAGAGTCACGTGCCATTGTTTATTTAAAAGGTCAACTTTGTCGTTTTTTTTAAGCTGTTAAAATAGCAGCCTATCCGATGGAGTTAAGTATTTCCTGATACTAATAACAAGGTAGTACTCTCCATGTGGCAATATTAGGAGCATGGAGCTATCAGATATCATGGGGACTTATACTATTTAGTAAGCAGGACCCTCCCCCACAGGTTCTAAACGTCTCTCAGATCCCTTGGGCAGTAGGGCCTGTCAACTAAGTAAAATTAAATCCAAATAAAAAAGGGCAACTAACTTCATAAGGACAACTAAAGTGTATTGATGAAACAGGAGGGTGATTTAGACAAGCTGTTAATTGTCAGTGTCTTGAGATCTATTGATCACCAGCTAAAGGTCTACTGATAGATCCTGATCTACTTTGGTGGACACCCCTGTTTTAGTTTTCCATTAGAGTCTTTTGGTTTTTTATTTTAGAATCTCTGGTTTTTATGCTTAATAAACCTTTTTTACTTTTATTTTTAGGAGTTTGTTCTCAATCACAATCCTAAATTACATTTCATAATTTTTAATCAAAGAAAGCCTCCTTCCAACAGAGACGCAGTAGGAAAGTGATGATAGGTTGATGGTTTTCTAAATAAGGGATCTTCGGGGCCATTTGAATAGTTGATGCTACTGTTGCATTCCTGAAAATACCTAATGCTTCCTCAATTAAATATTATTCTACATGTAATAGATGTTTCCCGTGCCAAAACTCAAACTTACGATTGCTTGAATCAATATAATCAAATATACTTATGCATGTTCCAGAACATGCCAGCCAGATACCCTGCGATCCATGAGGAGCAGTTCCCGCATTTTGCAGCCAAACCTAAAATATAAAGATTTAATTTATGTTAAACGAAAGGATACAAAGTAAACATGTATTGCATATTAAAGGTGTTTTTTATTATTATTATTTTTATAAAGAACAATATTATGTTGCAATTACTCCTTAGAAATAAAGAGTTTAAGGAAAATTTGTATAGAAAGGCAGAATTGGTTTCCTTTTTATCATAATCAACACTTATTCAGGTTTTTTTTTTTTTTTTTAATTAAAATGGGACTTGTATGAGCAGAGGCGTTCCCGCCCATTTTGCCGCCCCCCTCCCCACAGCACAGCGCAGGATGGGTTAGGAGGGTCCTCGTCACTAGTATATTGCGCACAACTGCACGTCTGCACTAGAAGAGCTGAATTTCCCGATTGTAAACTGGAAATTTGGCTGTTAAAGTTACCAGGAGCTGCATTTTTGCTGCCCCTGGTAACCAGGGGAGGACTGCCGCCTGAGGTGAGAGTCTCAGCTTGCCTCATTGGCGGACCACTCCTGGGTATGAGAAAAGGAGAGTCCACCATAAGTGAGAGCTGCCTCAATAGCATTGTCATTCTGAGAGAGCCAGGTCTCAGTTTGGGCAAAGAGCTGAATTAAAGTGGATTTGTTTGTAACCGAGGAAGCTGTGTGGAATAAGTTCCAGTCACTGGGGTTCCAATCCAGGTTCCAACTCCAGTTTTAACCCCATACTTAAAGCCTTCAGACTGTCAGCCTAACAACTAGCCTAGGCACATAAGTGAGGCATGCAATATATGACTGACAGCTGAAAAATATGGTTTGTTTTGAATTTAAAAAGCACTTATATTAGCGCAAATTATATGTCTGGGTGACAGGTCCCCTTTAAATTGAATAGGTACTGTAAGAAACTCAAGAAAAGGAGATTTATTATTGCAGGCAACTCCTTGTCTGCCATAGCCCTTACAGAAGTGAATTTCTCCATGGGAAGGTGTTTGTTACAACTTTTTAAAAGTAGATTTCTATAGAATGTAATAGTATTTATTAATATTTATTGTTTTTAAAAAATCATATAGTCATATTTTAGGGCAGCAAAGCACATTTAACATTGTGCTAAGAACATTCCAAGTCACCTTTTTTTGCATGTTATTGCCATCATAAGGAACTTATTGATAATCTCAGCAGAAAGCACATTTATTATATGGGTTGAAGAAGAAAACAACCAATTATTGTTACACTTACATTGGAGATAGTGGCAACAAAGAGCATAATAACTGTTGCAATATGGACCACAAAGATACCAGCCAGAAGGACCAACATGTTTGCTTTCTTGATGATAGCACAACAGCTCCTGAAATGTAAGAAACAACTCTCAATACAGTCCCATGCAGATACAATTGGTAGATATGCATACTAAGGTACATTTTAAAAATGTAATAGCCATGCCAAAAAAATTACCACCGCCATTTTATGACCACTCCCCATAATTACTAGGGATGCTCTATTTTGGATTCGGCCGAACCCCCAAATCCTTCCCGAAAGATTTGGCCGAATACCAAACAGAATCGGAACCCTAATTTGCATATGCAAATTATGGGTGAGAAGGGGAAAACATTTTACACTTCCTTGTTTTTACATTTTACACTTCCCCCTATTAGGGGGCTGATTTACTAAAGGTCGAATTTCGAATGCTAAAAAAATTTGAAATTCGACCTGGGAATAGTTGGGGAATAGTGGGGAACTTAAAAAATTTGAATATCGAATTTGAATTTTTTTAGCGCAATTCGATTGATCGAACGAACGAACGAACGAACGAACGATCAAATAGGTAAAATTCGATCGATCAAATTTTTCCTATTCGATCTTAGGGAATGATCCAACATCTCGGCAGCTTTGATCTGGCGAACTAGGGGGTTGAATAAAATTTTTAAAGGGGAAGTATTCAACCATCGAATAGTCAAATATTCGAATAAAATTAAATTTGAATATTCGAATAATTTGAATTCGAATATTCGATGGTCGAATTTGGTCGAATTTGCCTAATTTGCATATTAAAATTTCGAATTCGAATCTTTTTGAAAATTTGATCGAATATTCGAATCATTCATGTGAATACATGTGAATTTAGTAAATTTGCCCCTAGGATTCGGATTCAGTTCGGCCAGGCAGAAAGATTTTGCCGAAACCGAATTCTGCTCAAAAAGGCCGAATCCCGAACTGAATCCTGGATTCAGTGCATCCCTAATAATTACCGTGTTTGTTTTACTAAACTTGACAGGTTATGAAAGTTTGAACACATTTATGGGAATTTTATAACAGGTTTGCTAATAAAGGTGAAATGATACTTTAAGCTGAGTCACAGTTTCCCCAAGAGACTTGCTTATCATGAATTGTTACAATTGTATCTTTGCTTATCTTAAATAGTTAAATATGTATCGAAGTGCAGTTTCTGTATGTTTTGGACTCTGCCAAGAAGCCTCTTGTTTTCAAAAACTGCAAGCTGAGCAGTCAGTGCAGAAAAGGGAAAGTTGGGAGGTATGGATTTGTTCATATTCTGAGTGGGATGCATCATTAAACAGGAAATGACAGAAATACAGTGGTGTTTCTGGGGTTGACACCCCCCCCCCCTTTCTGTTCTGCGCTTAAAAATCAGCGTCTGAGAGGGTCAAAGGGGGGCAGTATCGCTAGTGCATTGAGAGCAATTGCATCTCTTTGCACTAGCAGAGCCAAATTTCCAGGTTAAAACTGGCCGCTCTGTGCCACCTGATGGCAGGAGCAGACCTGCAGAAATAGCATTGCTTTCGCACCTCCCTGTGCTGGATATTTATGCCATTAATATTATTATTTATTTCCTTGAAATTTAGTGAACTGGTTTGCCATTTTCTAGTTGTGAACAGGTGGTCAGTTAATATTAACAGCAGCATTATATATACTGTAAAACAATTGTTCTTCTATGAATTATTCAGCAGCATTTACAGAAGAGGTGAGATTAAAAATGATTCGTAACGATAGCATTTCCTGGCGGTTGCTGGCCCAAGCCAAAAACTTTGGGGTATATTTATCAAAGAGTGAAGTTAGAGATCACCACAATCCTCTACAGTGAAATTACGCCACTCTCCATTCATTTCTATCGGATTTTGAAAGGCATATGGCATATAATTTCCCTGTGAACTGTGTTTCTTGTAGATATTTGTGTTCATTTTTATTTTTCTATAAAGTGTGATCATTTAGATATACATGTACACTGTAAAATGTACTGTATATGATATATATACACACACATGCCTTTTTTTTTTTTTGAACAATATTTTTGCCTGCATTGTACCTGTCCTTTAAGTTGTGCCTGCTGTAGGCAGACGATATACAGTAGTTGTCCCCTTTATTTCATGGATTTTTTAAATCTAATCTTATTGAAATGGAATGTAGAGCAGATGCAGATGGGAAAATGAGATTAAAGCAGAGCAAATTAGGAGCCTGTGGAATAATAACGATAAACTAGAACTGGGAAATAGAGAGATTCTGGGGGCCACACCCTTGCCTGAAACTTTTCTGGGTGCAGGCCAATGGCTTGTGTAATATCCACAATATCCAGCCAAAACTGTTCCACTGGGAGTGTATTGGAACCCAGTAATGAAAGCCTTTATTTCATTCAGCATTCTGCATAGAAAATGCTCATTTTGGACAGCAGTGACGAGAGAAATCTTTTGCCAGGTTTACTGCCAAAAAGATGCCTATAGACTCCAATTAACAAAAAATTGTTGCACATCAAAAAAATAAAATTCTTGCCCTTATGCATTTGGTAAATATTTTGTGATGATCGAAACAAGTCAGATTCCCCATCATGAGACAGCAGTTGTCACAGATAGTATTGCTCCTTAATTTAATATTTTTGGTGCGTTTATGTAATGCATTGCTACTATCAGGTACATCATTATAATCTTTTGCGGTGCCCTCACAGTTGGACTTTTTCCTTGGAACATGTGGTTTATCGTTGCTGTGGAACAATACTTCATACTACTTCATTCCCTTAGCACCTTATTAAATTGCACCTGAAATGAAATCCTGTTCTGTGCAACTGTAATTGTAACAAACCCACTTAACTGTGTATTTCAAATTACCCATCAATATGTATTAATCTTGGTAAGAAAGATGTCATTGCTCGCTCACAATTGCTTTTCTATATGGACACCCCCTTGCTGCAGTTGTGTTAAGAAATTTCCACTCTGGTTAGTGTGGGAAACCACCAAGGCAGTCTTCTTATTGCCGCCCCTGGTAACCAGTGGGGCACTGCCGCCTGAGGGGAGTGACTCAAATCACCTCATTGGTAGAGCGCCCCTGTGGGAAACACAAGCCCTGTCCCACCTCCTGCACATTTACAGGCCAGAGGCTATCATGCTGTCAGGTTATCATTATGTTTATGCAGCATGCTGGGGCAGGTACATTCTCTGCCTTATTTCATCCTTCATGAGCATGTTTCAACACTGTAGAGCAGCCTCAGGAATCACAAACGGGATCCTTTCAAGGGGTTGTTCACCTTCAAACAGTTTTTTCAGCTTAGATGTTTTCTCATAGTTCACCAGAAATAATAACATTTTCCAGTCACTTTATATTTTCTATTTGTGACTATTTTTCTAATGTTGAAATGTGAAGTTTAATTTTTCACCTTCTAAAATAGCTCTGTGAAGGGGGGGAGGGGGTCGCCAACTCTATAACGGATACATTTTGCTGATACATCATCTTTGTCCCTGAGTTTCATTAAGGGCTGGGGCAGACAGGGAGATTTGGGGAGATTCTGTCGCCTGGCGATTAATCGCTGGCGACAATCTCCCCGAACTGCCTTCTCCCTGTCCGCCGCCTGTTAAAATCAAAAAGTGCCAGCGCTAATACACACGCAGTATATATCAATATATCAAACATATATATAATTAATATATATCAAATATCAATTAACGCATGTGAATGTAGTGTGTCATCCCACATTGGGGAAATAATACAGCAATATGCTTTTTAATCCTATTTGAAATGAAATAGCTGAACTGAATGTAATATAAAGTGATGCTTTGATAAGACCTTATCTGCTTCTTTACATCTGCTTCACTATACAAATCAACTGGGATAATCATTAATGGGGACTGGTGCATCTTAGGGAGGCATCACTGCATTGATAGATTATTGATAGGTCAGGGTACTCAATATCCACTGTATAACACATTCCTTCAGACACACAATCAAGCCAGCAATGATACACATGCCATTCCATTGTCCCAGAACTGTCTATTAAAAACCTAGTGAACCTAGTAAACTTTTCTTCTGAAAATGTGTGGACATATAATATATGGTAACAGCGATTATAGTTAGAACTGGCATGGCAGCTGTCTCAAGGGTCTTTCACTAAAGAAACCCTGAACTGATTTATTTTGGTGGCCTTTGAAATTGCTGAGAAATAGCAGCATCCCAAGATGAACAGCCATGTCATTCCTAAGCGCAGAGAGGGACGGTTTAAAGATCACTATTGTGACCTAATGTAAGGCAATTGATCTCCATGTATCTTCCACAGTAAAACGGAAAACTTTGTGGAGCTATGACTCCCTGTGCCTCAGAACTGTATGGCCCAATGTTTTATATTGGCATTAAACCACACCATGATTTGTTATATCATTATTTTCATTATGAAGTAGATTATGCCATATGAAATACTTCTCTGGTCAAGACAAAGCTTACATTTATGTTTTATTTACAGACAAAAGCAATGTAAAAAAGAGAAAAAAAAGTAGTTTATAGCAGTCTGCTATCTATTTCATCTTATTTCATTCATTCGGCATATACCACCTGAGATGTGAGTATCTATAAATACACCTATATATATAGTATAAGGCACCTCTCTTAAAATCCCATTGGGTTGTCTCTTGGGAATGTTATAATTGTGCTGTATGGCTGCTGAACATAGTCACTTGTATTTAATAGAGCATTTAATATGTAAAATAAAAATGTGTCCTTTGTTAAAAAATGTGTTCTTTGATCATGACATGACTTTTAGTTTTATGAAGCAGAATTCTTTTCCTTTGCCAAATAGCGTTGAACTATAATTGTTAGAGAGGCCCTTTGAATCTAAAGTGGTGAGGGTTCTAGTATGTTTGGGAAAGATTACAGACAATGAGTATTTTTTGCTCCAGGGGGGTGACTGCAATGCTTCTGGTACATTCCATTCCCAATGCCCTTGCATAAAATGCCACCATTGTGTTAGAGGCAGTGCTAAAAGAGAGGAGGTCAATACTCAGATTATTCCCATGAATGGCCAGTCTGTAGCTCATGCTGAATAGTAGCTCTCCATCTAGAATAAATATACGTATACAGTATTTTTTGCTTGGGAGTCACAGTAGATCTAAGTTACAAAAGACATCATGCAATGTTCTTAAGATTAATAGATGCTAATAAACACCTGTGTTTTGCCTGATGTTAAAAAGGCAATTTGCCTGTTATTTTAATTATATATAAAGTCTGCTGTTTTGATAACTGTTACAATAAAAAGGACAGGACTGAGAAATTAAAGGACTTTCATTGTACCCTTGATCTCACCTAATTGGTTCTTTAGAGCAACTGTGGGATGAAGAGAATACACATTATTTACCCTACCGTTTGAAACACTTTATATAGTACTCCTCCTTATCTGTAATCCTGAGACACAGCTAAGGGTTAGTCCACATGGGAAGATTCAGGGAGATTTGTCGCCTGGCGACTAATCGCTGCTTCTTTGGGGCGACTAATCTCCCTGAATTGCTTACCCCTGTCTCGCGTCTGCTAAAATGAAAAGTCGCCTGTGCTTATTCACACACGCTACTGCATTTTCCTAAGTCGCTCGAAATTGCCTCCCTGAATCTTCCCATGTGGACCAGCCCTAATAGGTAGAAAGGAACTCATTCCAGATCTAACTTTATCTTTTTAAATGTATGCAGGAGGATGGAAGGATGCAATGAAAATTATGATCAATTTGCAATTTTAGAATTACAAATTTGGATCTTTTGTAGATAAAAAATTGTCATAATATGTAAATTTTCAATGCATGTCTTATTTGCTTAAAATAGATGTATATTGTGCCTTTAAACTGGTGACATTTTCTCCACCTGCAGAGAATGCACCTAGCACCTTCCTTGCATTTCAGTATGAAACACCTGATAGTTCCAGTACTGTAGTTTTAGCATGACAAAGCTCAACATCTGCAGGAAGTGGTGTAACTACTCCCTGGTGGGCCCTGGTACAGGATGGGCACCTGGGCCCCCCTGTGAAGCTTCACCTATATAAATCCCATGCTGGAGTGTTGATGGCATGTGTGATATATAATCTCCCCCTAGATAACTGCCTGCCATAACCATTTTCATGGCTCCGATGGGCCCCAATGGGGTGGGGACCCTGGTGCAATTGCACCCCCTGCACCCCTGGTAGTTCCGCCACTGTCTGCAGGCTGCAAAGAACCAGTACTGACAATGTCCAAAGCTTCCTTATTAAGTGAAGGGGAGCGGGCAGAGTGCCTTAGGACTGAGTGGGTTGTATCCTGCACTGATTTCCACAATTACATATGTTATAGCTGGTTGTAATTCTCAAAAGAGTGCACATAGAAACATTAACAGGGGTTTTAACTGCTCATAAACATTGTTTAAGTAAGTATACCTTATCTTGAGCATTTCATCAGCTGATGTCACATATAGCTGGGTGAGACTTTTAATGGCTCAAAGTGCACAAAGAAAACACCACAGCCTGCCCCTCTACAAACCTTTATGAAGTCAGAAGGAATTGTGTAAAAAATCTCCCATGTCTGCACTTTTGTACAATCCCCAGTGACTTTAGTGGGAAGACGAGGATTGGGGCATTTTGATCCTGGGAAATGAGAGAAACTAGGGACATCACACTTATTACACAAAAGTACTGACCAATGCAGGAGGTAAAGAGGAATCTATTTGCTTTCGGATACATTGAATTCAAGATTCAGTCCTAACCCCTAAAGGTGTTCATACACATAGAGACCTGCTCCTTTGGTAATTTCATCCAAACAAGTAGATCTCTCCCCAATATGCCCACCTTGAGGTAGGTAATATCCGGCTGATACGGTTGTGGGCCCTATGGCCCAAACGGATCATAATGTATGGAAGATGGGTGTTCTGATCGTGGGACCGCATCAACAAACAGATGCGGTCAGTAATACAACAGGATTTTTACCCCTGCCTCTCAGTCAGATATCTATTGTGGAAGCCTGTTGGAGGGCCACACACACAGGCCAATAAGCTGCCTACTCAGTTTGTTGGCAGCTTTTATCAGCCTGTGTATGGCTTCTTAATGTGGCTATAACTAAGATATGAAACATGGAGGCTCATAAAAAGGAATACAGACCAATTAAGTAATTTTGGAGAATTTGTAGAAAATAAGCTTGCAGAATCTTCCTTAGCATAGATCTACCTTTTAGCATGCAAAAACCCTAGGTCCAGGCTGCCCATCAGTCTCTTGTAAATTCATCAACGCCCAGTTTCTGAATTTAACTCTTAGCATGAATATATTTATGCAAAAATCTAAAAATATGCAATTTGGCATTTTTCACCTAAATCCTTATCCCAATGTCACTACCAGAGTGTAGTTGAAACTTTGGCTGCTTGCTAATAAAGGTTTCATATGTTCTAAGCACCCTAATGACAGGACACACTTGTTATTATTACATGTTTTATAATTTATGTGATGGTGGGAGCAGGAAGGAAAAGAAACTTGGAGGCACCTTGAGGAAATCTACAGAAATGCCTAGGGTACAAGTAATGGCAGCAGCTATAAGTCATTGTGTTTTCACAAAATGTCTTAATAGTTTTAAATGCAGAGCCAACGCCCATTTGTAAAAGGTGTGGTCACACTTAATTTTTCCTTTAATGCCCGGAGTAGGGTGTAGTAGTGTGAAGCAATGCTCAGGATACTAGGAGTTCTAGCTAAAAATGATTATGTGTCCCACATGAATCTCTATAGCATTTCCCAATGTATATCTACTATCATGGATGTTTGAGAATAAACACCTGTGCTGCAGTTACTAAAATATTACATAGAATAGGGTTAATAACCATGACAAACAAGGAAGAACTGCATAATGTATACAAACACCCAACATAGCCTTGTATCAATGACCCTAATTATATGACCAGTCAGTGCACAGGATTTACTGGGACCAATTGTGACACCATATAAAAAATGTAATTAAGGTAAAGGAATATAATAACATTTCTTGGGTTAATAATACAGTATGATTAAAACAATTGGGAAAATATAGCTAAAGTCAGTAACAGACAAAAACAGACCAAAACATTCAGACAAAAATTGCTACAGTTTATAGACTATTTTGGTACCAAAATGCAACATATGCGATCAGGACGTAGAAATTCACTATACCCAATTAAAAATAAAAGGAAACATACTGAGAGCTGCAACCTGCAATTGCATCAGCTGCCTGTTTTTTTGGTATTTCATTATGTTTATGTAGAAGGCTGTGCAAGGCACTTTGTATCATAAAATAAATTCACAAAGACATAAATATGGCAAGAAATAGCACAGCAAATAACAAACAGTGCAAAAATTGAATATCCCACTGAGATTATAGTCCATATAAACCCATGTATACACTGAAGTCAATACAAGTTATCTTGCACAGTCATAGAAAATGTTTGTTCTGTGGAGTTCTCATTCGGTTCTTTAAAGGGATCCTGTCATGGGAATTTTTTTTTTTTTCAAAATGCATCAGTTAATAGTACTATTCCAGAAGAATTCTGCAATGAAATCCATTTCTCAAAAGAGCAAACAGATTTTTTTATATTTAATATTGAAATCTGACACAGGGCTAGACATTATGTCAGATTTCAAAACTGAATATAAAAAAATCTGTTCGCTCTTTTGAGAAATGGATTTCAGTGCAGAAGTCTACTGGAGCAGCACTATTAACTGATGTGTTTTTTTTAAAAAAAATTACAGTTTCCCTTTAATGACACTTCCATGTGCTGGGACGAAAACCCAATGTGAAAAACCTTGTATTGCTCTATTATAACACACTTGCTTGTGATCACTTGTACTGACTGAAGACAATCACATGCTAGAAGCAGAGAGATAATCTACAATGTACTGAATATGGGCCTTTCAGAAAGATTATGTATGCTATACAAAGTTGCTTTCAGGATGACTGACTGTCTAAAGCCTCTGTGGGCACAAGACATCTTATTTAGATGAATTACACTTATCTAGAGAGATCACATATGCTGGTGTGTCCTATGTACTTGAAATAAGAGGCTAAACAATGAAACATTCAGGCATTTAATTAATGGAAAGCAAACATCTTACATTCTCCCTTTCACTGGAAAGACTGCAAATATCCCCTCTGAGACAAATAGCCTCTGGCACAACAGCAAGTTGAAGATTGGATTACACTGAGCAAAGGGTTTGTATCATTATTACCACTTGCCACTTTAGTGCTGTAATTCAGTGATTTCTCTTTCTAATCTCCCCAAGGGAACTCTGCTCCTCATTGCTGCCCCCAGCATGGTTGGATATATAGTGGTCTGTCCAAACCAAAACTGATCTACTGAAACAGAGCATGGGCTTCATGTGATTTTGTGTTTTCATCTATAGTTTTTACATGCATGCCTACAGACTTGCAAATAGGGGCTCACTTACCCCTGTTGCCCTATGCAGGGTCCCACATCAATGACCTGCTCTGGACACAACGCAGAGTAATGTCAGTATTGGGTTTGTCTTAACAAACACCTTGAAGAAGGGATGCTGTAAAACACGTCTGTGGATTCAATAATTTAGCTAGCTCTGCCATAGGTGGATTTCACTTTATCCTCTATTAGGCAGACAATGTTAGAACATGTAAAAGCTGATTGCTGGTTTGGAGCCAAGCAAGGATTCTACAGCACAAGAATTGGGTTGGGATAACATCATTCCCAGATTGGGTGCAGGAAAGTCCGAGAGTACAGCACTGAATAAGCAATTGCAGTTGGTATTTACATGCTTGGAGAAATACTCCAATAATGGTGAATCCAATGTTTAGTGATGTGCATGTTGTTGTTTGAACCACACAGTAAGTTATGAGAAATAACTGAGCCCTTGATCACAGTTGACCAACATAAACAATCGGACTTCCAGCTCTACCATGAATGTCCATTTGGGCGTACAATGCAGCAGATCCCTAAATAGGCAGCAGTAAAGCCATGACATGACTCGTAACCATTGTCTGAAACCTCAGTATAACTCACTGGGGCAGCCTACTCCACCCAACTGGCAAACTCACAATGCTCTGACTCACTGTATATTGCAAAACACAATCCTAAGCAACACAGCCTTTCTGCTGGAACTTTTACATGTAAGTGCCAGGACAGAGGGGGAAGTCTGTACTGTTCAGCCTCACTAACTGAGCTTAAAGGGCAGTGGTAAATTCTTTAGTATGCGTATCCTTTACACACCTATTTCAACCTATCACATACTTGTTTAGTTAGTTATACGCACACACCTAGTAATTTAGTAGTTACACACCCTGAGATGTACATGGCCACATTCATGCACTGCTTGCTCATCATATTGCATAAATATTGTACAGATGGGCTGTAACACACAGGTAAAGTGTCAATTGTGTAATCAAATAAGCCAAGCCATGCGAAGCTTGGCTACTTAACATATTATCAATGTGATAAATTAACTCTCTTATATAATATAAGGGCCCTTACACACGGGCGTTTTTACCTGCGCTCCCCTGCGTTGCGTTTCACAGCGTTCAGCCGCAGGGGAGCGCAGGTATAGACGCACTCAATTATTTTCAATGCGCATGTAGGCACGGAACGCAGGAAAAATGCAGCATGTTGCGTCTGAACCTGCGTTCCGCGCTTACACGTGTCTCGTGGGTACAACCTCATTGAAAAGAATGAGGTGCGTCTAGACCTGCGCTCCCCTGCGGCTGAACGCAGCCAAACGCAATGCAGGGGAGCGCAGGTCCAAAACGCCCGTGTGTACGGGCCCTAAGGCAGTCACATTAATAGGCTGTGATCTCAATGCAAAGTCATTTAATTCCCTAATTGCCTTTATCCTTATGCCTCCTATTCATCTTACAGTCTCTGATTTAAACCACCGTCTGGTTGCTAGGGCAAAGTGGATCACATAGCTGCTAAAATTTCACACTAGATAGCTGATGACCAAAATGCAAAATAATTCAAAACCACACAGAAATGAAAACCTAGGATCATCTGCAAATTGTGCCAGAATATCAGTGCCTGCTTCATATAAAAACACAAGCTAACCCTCTAACTAGGGATAGAAATCCAAGGAATACAAATGGATTCTGCATTCCCTGGATTTCTATATCTATTTTGACAGATTTGCTATTGGTGTCTTTCTTTTTTCTTGTATTTTATTTGTATATATTTAGGCTGTTACCTGTGCTAAAATTGCACCAGTATCTCATTTTAAATTGTCATACCGCAACAAGTGCAACAAATAGATACAACATTTGCTTCTGCTCCATAGAACCAACACTTTTCTGGGGACCACAGTGTAGAAGCACACATACGAAGGCTTTACTGTTCCTTTAAGTACTAATATGGAATGCCTGTGCCAGTACTCAGCTCTACAGCAGGTGTTACATATTCCAGTGATCCCCTAACATTGTACAGTGATTGTGTTAGTTGCCTCCATAGTAAACAATCAGCTGTCTCATTATCATGCCAGATGCCATATTGATTCAATGGTCACCAGTGGGCATGGTGGGAGAAGGTGAAAAGCATAACAAAATCTTCAGTACTGCATAGCAAAGTCATACACCGCCCTGCATCAGCTAATCAATTCTGGCTGCCTCGATGAAGGGCCACTCCTTCCATTCTTCTTGTTATTTGTAACAGTAATGAGCATAATGGCTATCTTGATCTGCACTAGGCCTGGACCAGTATATCATAGTCCTCTCAATAAAGTTATGTTAAATGGCTCTAGGAAAATAAAATACAAATTTTTGTATTTTACAAACATCCTTGAGGGTACTTTTATTTAAATGATGTAGTAATGCCCAACCTAATGCACTTTAACATCAAGTGAAGGACATCACTGATATCAAGCATTCCTGGGACTTTTCTGCCCTACTGTATCAGTTATTTCCCATTTTTCCTACCTAGAACAGCAACTCCTTGGGCCCACATGTGCAGGGTCTAGTTTAGTATTATTGGGAGAAAATAACTATTACCTAATATTCCATGCAACTCTCTGAAAGCAGAATTAGATTTAAACTCTAGTTAGTCTTGAGAACATTTCTACATCCGTCACATTGTCCCGGCCTCATGCAGCCAACCAGTATTTACACCGTCCAGTCAAATAAATAACATCCATTTTGAAGAAATGTTCCAAATAATAATTTTAAACAAATGCACAGTTTCACCAGTGTTGCTGAACACAGCTTCAGATATTCTATATGTCTGTCTGAAAATGGCTATTCATTTTTGTTGCCACTTGGCCAGTATAATTGTTAGGGAATGAATCTTTTTGCAGCATCCCGGTCACAGAACTTCTGGCAAGTTTGAAAACTAGCCCTAGTGATGTCTGCTGCTGGCCAGTGCAAGTAGCAGTGGCACCCAAAAGTTGCATTTGCACCCATAATTACACAGCATGACTTACCTTACAGAAATACTGCTCTGCCTGGCAGCCTAGATAATAGTGATAAAGTAATATTTCTCAAGCAGTTATAGGCTTCTCTGAAGCAATTAGGGAGGTGCCTGAATGTGTTTTATAGGAACCTATGTGAAAAAAACGAAATAGCAGGGAAGGAATTTGGCAACACCCAGTTCTTTTGGCAGTCACACAGTAGTATAGAGAGGGAGGGAGTTGAAACTGTGAAGTTCTCGGCCGCCTGACTCACAGGCTTTATTTTTGGTAGGAAAAAGCTGAATGACTAAACGCATTCGATGAAACACTCCAAAATCTTGGGAGACGGGGAAGCTGTTTACAACAACACAGACTTGCAACAAAAGTAGCATGTGCAGGTCCAGCCCTGTGGAGAGAGGAGTAATGGAAAATGAGAGAAGATGGGACAGCTTCTGACTGTTTTACAGGGGAAATCATAAATCACTGTCTAATGCCCAGTCATTCATCAGTGCGGCATTTCCAGCTATTCAAACATTTGTATCAGTGGTGCCATAACTGGCATTAACGCCACCTAGAGAGCTAAAGTATTAGCACTTAAAGGGATACTGTCCTGGGAAAAAAAAAAATTCTTCAAAATGTATCAGTTAATAGTGCTCCTCCAGCAGAATTCTGAACTGAAATCCATTTTTCAAAAGAGCAAACAGATTTTTTCATACTTAATTTTGAAATCTGACATGGGGCTAGACATTTTGTCAATTTCCCAGCTGCCCCCAGTCATCTGACTTGTACTCTGATAAACTTCAGCCACTCTTTACTGCTGTACTGCAAGTTGGAGTGATATCACCACCCCAGCACCCTAACAATGGGAAGGTAACCAGATAACAGCTCCCTAACACAAGATAACAGCTGCAGAAGTGCAGAAGTCTACTGGAGCAGCACCGTTAACTGATGCCTTTTGAAAAAAACATGTTTTCCCATGACAGTATCCCTTTAATTGGAATGCAGTGTATAGGATATATGTGTTACACCCCCCCCCCTATGGACTTAAAGGAAAACTATACCCCCCAAACAATGTAGGTCTTAATAAACAGATATTGCCTAAAACAACTCATATGTAAAACCCTGCTTCATGTAAATAAACCATTTTCATAATAATACACTTTTTTAGTAGCATCTGCCATTGGGTAATCATAAATAGAAAATTGCCATTTTAAAAAATAAGGACGGCCTCCTGGGATCCTAGGATCCAACGGTGCACACAAACATACCAATCAAACTATAAAGTTAGGTCACATGAGCCAATTAACAGACAGAGTTCTGTCTTTTGCTTCAACACTTCTTCCTGTTACAGTTAGAGTTGAAATATTTCTGGTCAGGTGATCTCTGAGGCAGCACACAGACCATCATGAAATGGTGGTTCAAGGCAAGAGACATAAAAGGGCAATATTTACTTAAATATATATACCAGGTAGGCAAGATTCTTTAATATGTCACTTGATTTGATATAAACTATCTGCTGCTCAAAAATTCATTTTTGGGGTATAGTTTTCCTTTAACTACACCCAGGAGTAAGCAGTTCTAGTTAGGGCACAAAAGGGACACGCAATCCCACAAATTGTTGGTCCTAATATAGTCTGGGGAGGGTTCCCATGATCCCCATGAGTACAGTAAAACAGCTTTCTGCAATGAGAAATAAAGCGAGGTGCATATAGACCCTGGTTTAAAACTATATGTCGGTAACCAGACTGAATCTCCCAATTAATTTGGGTCCCCTGAGAAAATATAAAAGAAAGCTAGTGCTAGACCACAAGTAGGGGCCTCATACATGCCCTGCCTTTACTATACAGCAATGAAATACACTTTGTTGATCTGTAAATACTCTGATTCTGGAGGGATCTCACATACCCAGTCAAACCTGTGCTGCTTGCTCCTTTCTCAATAATATTAAACAACAACTTTTCTCTTCTCTGGTATAACCTGTAATTTCTTGAAGTACATAAAATGTGGTAGCATTTATACTTTTGGTGATTCCATAGTGTAGCAGAAGTTTAAGCTAATGGCACATGGTGCAGTTTGTTTCAGAGACTTTGCTCCAAAAAGAGTAGCAGGTATAGTAGCATTTGCTGGGGAGCTGTTTAAAAGTACATATCTCTTTGATCTGTTAGATACGGAACAAACATTCTTATCAAATTACCTTGTAAAGTTATGAAAGTAAAATATTTGTCATTAATGAAGCAATTGAAATGAGCTGGCTCTGGCTCTTGAGCCTGTGGTACTTGTATACCTAAAGTAATTATATATAATATTGGAATATATAATATTTTGAAAACATTTGGCTCTGTCCTACATTCCTTGCATTGTATACCAAGGCATTACATACACAGATTCCAACGTCACACTGCCAGTATCAAGTAAACTGGTGGACACACCTGAAAGGCACACAAAACAAAATCATATTGCCAGGGATTAGTCTGTAATGCAGTGCTGTAATACAAAGATGGGTCTCAGCCAAGATGGCTCCTTTGACTGGGACGGGGTGATGAAGAAGATATAGAAGCACAAACACCTCACCCACAAAGGAACGAGAGAGAGCATGAGAAGAGAATCCAATGGGTTGTTGTATTGCAAGGTTATAGTCTGGTTGTATGTTGATGCAAATATTAAGATGATTCGAAAGTAAGTTGTAAATTCAGCGAGTAGATGGCTGAAGGGAAGAACTACTGAATAGGTGGATAGACAAGGTAAAATATGAGAGGCCACAAGTTAAAGGGGTTGTTCAAATTTGAGATAACTTTTAGTATGATGAACAGAGTGACATTCTGAGAAAATTTGCGATTTGTTTTCATTTTTTATTATTTAAGGATTTTGAGTTATTTAGCTTTTTATTCAGCAGCTCTTCAATTTGCATTTTAAGCAGTCTTGTAACTAGGGCCCAAATTACCCTAGCAACCATGCATTGATTTGAATAAGAGACTGCAATGTGAATAGGAGAGAGTCTTAAAAGAAGCATCAGCAATAAAAAGTAGCAATAACAATACATTTATAGCCGTACAGAGCATTTGTTTTTTTTAGAAGGGGACGGCGACGCCCATTTGAAAGTTGCAAAGAATCAGAAGAAAAGACAAATAACTATAAAACTATAAAAAATAAATAATGAAAACCAATTGAAAAGTTGCTTAGAATTGGCCATTCTAGAACATAATAAAAGTTACCGTAAAGGTGAACCATCCCTTTGAATAGAGAAATGATGGATACAACACAGGTTGGGGATACCACTTAACATTGCTCTGGTCTCAGAGACCTTGAACAAGCAGAATATTTAGCTTCATTTTCCTTTATAATCTGTTTGAATATTGTTTGTAAGGGCAATAGAAATAATAAGCGCCAGTACATCCTACAACACTCTGACTATATGGGGCAAATTTACTATTTTTCCCCCCAAAAAATTTGTTTCTACTCGATATTCGATTAGCATTGGATTTTCGAATATTAATCGAATAGTGCTAGGCTACCTTTTATTCGATATTCGATCATTCGACGATTGAATACAAATTTATTCAATCAGTACCAGTACGAGTACTGGTGTCACCTTAGGACAATTTCCCAGGCATCAGTTGGATTAGGAGAACCTTCTGAATGTGTATTAGGATAGACATAGCTATATACAAAAATCGATGAATGTATAAACATTTCAAATAGCTCCTGGATTCCGAGGTTTGATTTATTTTTATACCAGGTCACTGATGTTTACAGTCTAGGATAAAGGGCCTGTAAAACCAAAAAAATTAAATGATTTCATATACTGTATGTTTTAATATAATAAGCTATATTTCCTTTGCCATGTTAAAAGTCTCTGCTTGGATGAGAACTCTGAAGTCTGAGAGTCACCTCCACCTGTTAAAGGGGAAATGTGTGCCAGAGATACTGGAGATTTCCATGCTGAAAAAGTGGGTGTTTAGTGCTGAAAAGAACCAGTACCACAATTGTAATGGGTTTACCTTTCAAATGAATAGAAAGGAACAGAAGCAGATCAATTCTCTGATAGCTGTAATACACACTCATTGAGCTTAATTATTCAGTGTGTGTGGGGGGATTAGAACTCTAACACCTGAACTGGCACATTGATTAAAGCAGTAAATCTTTGATAATCATGCCAATTCATTAAAGTACCTTCCTGATTTATATAAATGTGCTTATAAATGTGATTGTATGAAATCTGGCCCAAGGCAATGAAGTGACATTTCCAGTTGCACAAGGAGTTTCGGTTTCTCAAGATCCAGTCAGTCTATAGTATATAGATGAATATAACTCATCTAACAGCATAAAACCCATCTAACAGAAACTCTTTTCAGCACAAGCCTTAATACTGGGTTATGCTGCAATAAGAAGCTCAAAAGCACTCACAGCAGTCGCCATCATCAAAGTGTGAATCAATGTATCTTTATATGTGTGTGTGTGTACTGAATGTCTCTCACCTTTTAATGCATGTCTTAATGCATGTCTTTTCTGTCAGATTTCAAAATTGTCAAAATTCTTTACCCTCTTTAGAGGAGGATGGGATCTGTTATCTGAACACCCATTTTCCAGAAAGCTCTGAATTATGAAAAGGCTGTCTCCCATAGACTCAATGAGAGTAATTAAATAATCCACATTTTAAGAAATGATTTCCTCTGTAGTAATAAAACATTACCTTGTATTTGATCCAAACTAAGATATAATTAATCCTTATTGAAGTGAAACCAGCCTATTTTTAATGTTTACATGATTTTATAGTACTTTTAAGGTATGAAGATCCAAATTATGGAAATATCCATTATCCAGAAAACCCAATGTCCCAAGCATTCTGGATAACAGGTCCCTACCTGAATATAATAATGAAATGCAGGCTATGTATCATACTCTCTTCCTAATGCCATAATAATAATAATGTATATCTCTTGTAACTCATGGACCTCCAAACAAAATGCTATATAACCAAGTTATTTTTATTTTACTCAATTTATGGGATTTTCCCTTTGAAGAGACTGTTTCCACAATAAAAAAAAAACACCAACACGTTGCTGTGGCAAAGAGGAATCCTCTGATTGCATAAGATGAGCACGAGGAGACATTAATATGTAAAGTGTGTATAGTCTTTTCAATGGAATCTGACCACGTTCATGACTCATACTGGGCAAGCAGCAAGGACAACCCTTCTATTGTGTGACCTCTCCTACTTACACAAAGGTGGGGTATGAGAGGCTATTACTCACCAGTACTCTTAGCCAAGCATTAATATAGCAGCACTTAGTGGGCAATAAGAAAATGCGATATATAAAATGATTCTAAACTACAGGTTTATTATACAAGAAGGGTAAATACCTAATATAATGGCCATGTGCTTTGTATAGCTATATTCATAACATTCAGTAAGGCAAACAGGTTACTAATAACTCAATATTTATAATCCATGTTTGCTTATCTATAACGCAGGGCAGTGCTAATGGCCCCCATGTCATAGGGCAGGGTCTGTACCGTTAGTTTGTTTAATCTTTCATTCCATGAATAACTGCACAATAAAATACATTTTTTATCATTACATTAATAAATAACACGTTTTATCTTTAAAATTCACTTCACACTTTTAAAGTTATCTGTACAGCTGTAAACACAATTATACTTGAAAGAAGCTTGTTTCTGTTCTCTGGTTCTGACTTGAAATAATGTAGGAGAAGTTACTTTTCTGTGGGTCACTGACTTCTGCTAAGAGTGTTTCAGGGGTCAGAGCCATAGAGAGGGATGCCAGCGCTGACAAAATATTACTCCCCTCCATTCAAATACACTTAACCCATGCACCCCATCACACTTAAACTTGCTCCCCTGCCCTCATGCACATAAGACTTGTACACCTACTCCATACACTTAACCCTTGAATCCCTACCCCATGCACTTAACTCTTGTAACTGGTGATGAGCAAAATATTTAGACAAGAAAAAGATACCCCCTTAGGGCCCCTACACATGGGCGTTTTTGACCTGCGCTTCCTGCAGCTGAACGCAGCCAAACATAATGCAGGGGAGCGCAGGTCAAAAACGCCCATGTGTAAGGGCCCTAAGGGGGTATCTAGCGCAGGTCTAGACGCACCTCATCCTTTTCAATGAGGTTGTACCCACAAGATGCGTGTAAGCGCCGAACGCAGGTTCAGATGCAGCATGTTGCGTCTGAATCTGCATTAGGCGCTTACACGCGTCTCGTGGGTACAACCTCATTGAAAAGAATGAGGTGCATCTAGACCTGCGCTCCCCTACGGCCGAACGCAGCTAAATGCAGGTCAAAAATGCCCGTGTGTAAGGGCCCTTATACATTCAATGATTGCACATGTACACCATGCACTTAACACTTGCACCCCTATCCCCATGCACTTAACTCCTGCACCCGTACTCCATGCACTTAACACTTGCACCCCTATCCCCATGCACTTAACTCCTGCACCCCTACTCCATGCACTTAACACTTGCACCCATACCCCATGCATTTAATACTTGCACCCCTACCTCCATGCACTTGACACTTGCACCCCTGCCCCCATAAACTATACTCTTACACCCCTACCCCCATACACTTAAAGGAAAACTATACCCCCTGAACAATGTAGGTCTCTATAAAAAGATATTGTATAAAACAGCTCATATGTAAAACCGTGCTTCATGTAAACAAACCATTTTCATAATAATACACTTTTTTAGTAGCATGTGCCATTGGGTAATCATAAATAGAAAATAGCCATTTTAAAAAATAAGGACGGCCTCCTGGGATCCTAGGATCCAACGGTGCACACAAACATACCAAACAAACTATAAAGTTAGGTCACACGAGCCAATTAGCAGACAGAGTTCTGTCTTTTGCTTCCTCACTTCTTCCTGTTACAGTTAGAGTTGAAATATTTCTGGTCAGGTGATCTCTGAGGCAGCACACAGACCATCATGAAATGGTGGCTCAAGGCAAGAGATGTAAAAGGGCAATATTTACTTAAATATATATATACCAGGTAGGTAAGATTCTTTAATATGTCACTTAATTTGATATACAGTAAACTGTTGCTCAAAAATTCATTTTCGGGGTATAGTTTTCCTTTAACTCTTACTCCCATGCTCCTTGTGTAGAGCACAATGCTAACAGTGCTGAGTGCTAATGTCTCTGAATGAACAGAATTAAAGGGGTTGTTCACCTTCCAAACACTTTTTTCTGTTCAGTGGTTTTCAGATTGTTCTCCATAAATAAAGACTTTTTTCAATTACTCCATTATTTATTTTTTACTGTTTTTCGAAAATCTAAGTTTAAAGTTGAATGTTGGTGTTTGAGTCTGGCACCTCAGTAATTCAGGCGCAAACTCTAAACTGATACAATTTAGCAACATTTAATTGATACATTTCACAGCAGCATCTCTGGAGTATTAGCAACTATTGTATCAATTCTACCAGCTGCCTGTAATGAAACCCAGAGATTCAGCTCAGCAGGGACAAAGATAAGAAATGTATCCATTAAATGTATCAGTTTAGAACAGTTAAGGGGTCCGCAACCCCCCCTCCCAGAGCTGCTTTAGAAGGTGAAAAATGACACTTTACACTTCAATATTAGAAAAACGGTTACAAATAGAAAATTGACAGTAATTGGAAAAAGTTGTTATTTCTGGTGATCTATCTGAAAACAACTAATTGTTTGAAGGTGAACAACCCCTTTCATGAAAAATGCTACAAACATGGACAAAAAGGTCCTTCTGGAAAATGAAATGGCAGTTTAGTGTGTAAAGAAAAATGGTAACTAGGAATGGACCTTGTAAACCAATTCTAATTAACTGTAATCTAGACATGATATTAAGTATATTACATTACGAGTATTGCAGTTTATGTATTGTTTTATCTAGTGTATGAAGCAAAACTGTCTCCCACCTTAATATATTGACAAGTCTTAGCTTTTCTCGGAACAAATTGATAACCATTTTATAGAATTGTATCTAGGAGGGGGTCAACTGACCCTTTTTATGACCCTGAACTATACTTTACATTGATTGGTTCCATTTGGTTTTAAATATGCTGTAGTAAATGTGAGAACTTAGCCAATGATTAAGTATCTTGGTGACATGAAACACTCAAGGCTGTATCCCCTGCATACTAGAATAAATTAATTGATGCTTTGACAAAGTCTGCCTTGAAGATTGGTCTATGCGAGTGTCTGCTTCTTTCCTGTGTATATTGCCCCTATAGACATGTAAATATACATGCTTATTGCACAGGTATGGGAGCTTTTATCCTGAATGCTCGGGACCTGTGGCTATCCAGATAACAGATATTTCCCTAATTTAGAGCTCCATACCTAAAGTCTACTGGAAAATCATATAAATCAATAAAAATAATTGCCTGGTCCTGTTTCCAATAACAATTAACTATATCTTAGTTTCTTAGTTTTTTAAATGTGTTTCTTTTTAACGAAATTAAAACACCAACACAGTTTAAACTTTAAATTCACAAAGCTTTTATTAAGAAGTTACTTACCGATTCTCTGCATGTGCTCCTCTTCTGGAACGGCGACAGATCGACAATCCATTGTGCGGCGCTTGATTTCTCCTCCCTGATTTCTATAAGAGATAGCCATGGAGGAGAAATCAAGCGCCACACGATGGATCGCCGTCCTGTCGCCGTTTCAGAAGAGGACTGCAAGCAGAGAATTGGTAAGTAATTTCTTAATAAAAGATTTGCAAATTTAAAGTTTCAACTGTGTTTTTATTTAGTTAAAAAGAAACAAATAAAAAAAAAACACAAAAAAACGAATTACTGTTACTGTTCCTTTAAATTGGTGCTCTAAAAATATGGCAAAAATTATTCTAAATTTTGCAACTATCCCTAGAAATTCCATTAATAAGTGGATTATGTCTAGAATGTAAACCCTGGAGATCTTGGCTTCCTAAGGGCTCCTACACACAGGCGTTTTTGACCTGCGCTCCCCTGCGTTGCGTTTGGCTGCGTTCAGCCGCAGGGGAGCGCAGGTCTAGACGCACCTCATTTTGTTCAATGAGGTTGTACCCACGAGACGCGTGTAAGCGCCGAACGCAGATTCAGCCGCAACATGCTGCATTTTTCCTGCGTTCGGCGCTTACATGCGTTAGTGTGAGTACAGCCCCATTGAAAATAATTGATTGTGTCTATACCTGCGCTCCCCTGCGTTTGAACGCAGCCAAACGCAACGCAGGGGAGCGCTTTAAAAAATGTTTTATGCAAATTTACCTAACATCTTTACTTTACATGATCAAATATACTTCAACGACTTGCATACAAACTGCAATTGATTCAGATAAGATTGATTTTAGCGATGACTTGTAAGGGCTTGTACAGAAAGTGCTTTTCCCCTGCATTCCCCTGTGTTCAGTATAAAGAAGGAAGTCAGTCAATTATTTTAAAGGGATACTGTCATGGGAAAATATGTTTTTTTTCCAAAATGCATCTGTTAGTGCTGCTCCAGTAGACTTCTGCACTGAAATCCATTTCTGCCCCTGGTCATGTGACTTGTGCCAGCACTTTAGGAGAGAACTGCTTTCTGGCAGGCTGTTGTTTTTCCTTCTCAATGTAACTGAATAGAACACAGTGGAACATGCTGTTCTTAGATCTACCAGGCAGCTGTTATCTTGTGTTAGGGAGCTGTTATCTGGTTACCTTCCCATTGTTCTGTTGTTAGGCTGCTGGGAGGGGGAAGGAAGGGAGGGGTGATATCACTCCAACTTGCAGTACAGCAGTAAAGAGTGATTGAAGTTTATCAGAGCAAAAGTCACATGACTTGGGGCAGCTGGGAAATTGACAATATGTCTAGCCCCGTGTCAGATTTCAAAATTAAATATACAAAAATCTGTTTGCTCTTTTGAGAAATGGATTTCAATGCAGAATTCTGCTGGAGCAGCACTATTAACTGATGTGTTTTGAAAAAATGTTTTTCCCATGACAGTATCCCTTTAAATTTGGGTGTATGTTGCCTATGTTGCATTCCACCTCCGTTTGGAGCTTACATGAGCCTTTGTGAGTATGAGCCCCTTTAAACAAATAAGAGAATAAGCTGTGTTCCTTTCTGTGCTCCCCTGCAATTGAATGGTTCAAAATTGAATTCAGGGGAGTGCAGGGAAAATCACTTATCTGTATGAGCCCTTAAGCAGCACTTTATGAGTCCAACAGTCAGTCCCTTCCTAATCACCTGAAAATCCAAAGACAGTTTATTCAGATGCCGCTTAAAATGTATGTTTTTTTTCCCTTTGTAGTGTGGGAGGAAACCTTAGTACAGAGCGGAAACAATTACGCAAATTAAATTTAACACTTTCCAACATGAGTGTTAGCCTATTACAGGCAGTATATTGCTGTCATTAATATCATTTGATTGATTCATATTTTATTGCAGATTAAATTGCACTGCTTCCTTATGCTGTGTGCAGGTTAAATCCCTGATAATAAGGCCACATTCCTATATTGCATGGGGTTTTTAGTATTACATATCTGCTGTGTAGGTTGTAAACTTAAAAAAGTCTCAGTCATCACTTATTTGGACAGATTAACGCATGTACTTTGCTCAATGACTACTTATAGGACAATTACAGGCATAACAGTTGTGTGTAATTCTGATTTATTTTATAATAGATCTATAAAGTCTAATTTTAGATGATTTAGACAACCTAAAGAACAAGGATGTCTAAGTGTAACTCATAAGGGGCAGCCAATCAAGTGCTGCAACATACAGTATGTATTCTTAATAAGCTCTACATATTAAAGGACCAGTAACAGCAAATTAAAAAAAAAAAAACCACTTCTTCGTATGCTACGAAAAAAAGACACCAATAAATATTAAACTTTAAAGTCACTAAGTCTGTATAAAGAAATAACTTACCGAAACTCAGCTTGCACTCCCGTTCAGAAAGAAAGCGATCCATTATGATTTCTCCTCCCTGCCTTTCTTATAGGAGGAATTGGTCTTCATTTTTATTATTTGTTGTTTTCTGGTTGCTATGGGCCATTACTTTAAAACCACAGAAACCATAAAACCGCAGTGTAATGAATAAAAATATGACCGGATATGTGGTTGGGCCACATAGGAAATAACTATTTGCTTTTGAATTACCTGCATGTTGAGGAGCAGAACAAATTTACTTAACATGTCCCATGTGGCCCCCCTTCAAGTCATTGACTTAAGCTGGCCATAGACGTAAAGATTTTTGAAAGATCCAATTGTTATCGTGAGACCACGATTGTCTCAAAACGATCGTTTAAATGCCTGATGTGTCCATCAACTAAAAAGACCATTTCAGGCGATATTGCCAGCAAAACTGAAGGATCACAGCCTGCTTGGCCCTGCAAACATAGGTAGATTGCGTGGGGACCGATAAAGATTTTCTAACCTGGCCGATCAATCATCAGACCAATGTCGGAGAAAAAATCGTAAGATGTATGATCGTTTGTATCCCACTAACCGCACGATATTTTGACAGATTGGTCGGACTTCCCTAAGATCGGTCATTCGGCAGGGAAAGATCGTTGCGTCTATGGGGAGCTTTACTAAAGAGTTAGGGAGATGCAGAGTAGGAAGCTGGATTCTGGCTATTATGTTACACATCCAATACACATTATTACTTACTCGGTTATATTTTTAAACTGAACTGTTCATTTAAAGGACAATAAAAGGTTTGACCACTAGGATTGCAAATTTGATTAATAATATATTCTAATTGCTAACCTCATCCTCCGAACTAAAGTGGTGTTACTTGATATTACTGGGCCCCATAGCAAATTATTTGTAGGCACCCAAAATGTCTAGAGGTTAAACTTGCTTTACCAATATTTATTGAAGCTGTATATGAATTAGTTCTTCATGGTGCCCCTATCCTACTGGGCCCCCTTGCACCTGGAGGGTTTCCTTCCTCTGTAGTTACACCCCTGCCCAGACAGACACATGCAGTCCTAGGGTTCTGCTCCAGTGAGCAATGTGCCTCTATCTTGTTTCCTGTCATGGGATTTTTTTGCAGGCTGTGTGCATGAGCTATTGAGAGTCCCAATTTTACTCTAATTTCGTTCCAATTTTACTCTACAACCCTTGTGCACAGCATGGTGTTATGATGCTCATTTTGGGTCCACACATTATTTAGGGAATAGAAGTACTGGCCCTATGTGTTGCTTTGCTTTTTTCTAGACATTCTAGAGAGAAATGCTTACTGGCCAGGAAAGTTTTTTATCATCAATTAATTCATGCAGCCAGGGCCGCTTTAAAAATGCAAATGATCGGTCGTCTGCCCAGGGCCCACAGCATGCCAGGGGGGCCCACTGTGCGTGGGGCAGGGCTAGAAGCAGGGAGGGAGATGGAGGGAGGAGATGCGCACAGTGAGGAAGATGGAAGGAGGGGAACAGGGAGGGAGGAAGATGGGGGAGGAGACGAACACAGGGAGGGAGGGGAAGCACACAGGGAGGAAGACAGAAGGAGGGGAACAGGGAGGGCAGAAGAAGGAGGGAGGGGATAGACACAATTAGGAAGATGGAAAGAGAGGAACAAGGAGGGTGGAAGAAGGAGGGAGGGGATAGACAGAGGGAGGAAGACGGAAGGAGGGGAACAGGGAGGGTGGAAGATGAAGGGAGCGGATTGACACAGGGATGAAGACGGAAGGATGGCAACAGGGAAGGTAGAAGATGGAAGGAGGGGATAGACACAGGGAGGAAGATGGAAGTAGTGGAACAGGGGGTGGAAGATGGATGGGATGCACACATGGAGGGAGGAGATGCACATAGGGAGGGAGGAAACACAGGGAGGGAGGGGAGGCTGGACCGGATCTGGTGTACAGTGCATGCCAGGGTTGTGGGGGGCCCACTAGTTGGCTCTTTGCCCAGGGCCCACCAAGGCCTTAAAATGGCCCTGCATGCAGCAGTACATTGTACCAAGGCCTGGGCCTGTGTAACCGGCAATTTTACAATATAAACCAATATACAAGGGCTGGATTATATTCAGGAGGATTCAATACCAAGAAGTTAAGGGAATCACTGTTTAGGGACCATAAAAAATCTTGGAGAACTACATTATAAGGCTCCAGACAGGCAGCTAGTAGAGGCATTGTTTAGATCAGGGAACCCCAAACTGAGGGGATTGCCCCCCTAGGCAAACCCAGAGCTTTGGTTGGGAGGGGTGCAGTCTGGGGAATTGTTGTTGACATTTGTAAGAATGTTGATTTGCTCTCATAGATACTTCTGAAATCCCTCTTGAAGGTTAAAAATAGTGATATTATGGATGAATACTTATTGTCTACATTTTTTATTTAATGGCTGAAACAGCAAAGTCTTGATTGTAACTTTGTTATGAGCCTAAAGGCTCATAACCTCTAAAACAAGCTTGAATAAGTCTAGAAAACACAGTCACAGTCCACTTCACAATTATAAAAGAGAATATTACATCTTAATGAAGTAATAGTCAGGATATGGCTGTTATGAGTAACTTTAATTGCTCTTTGAAACTATAACAAGATGAAGCGTTTCGGCTTTTGTTAGAAGGTTGTACTGTTGCTCTGAGTATTACATGCCCTGCATTGTCATTAGACAATTAGATTGTGTGTCACTGTCCAAGCCAATATTCTGTATCTGTATCATTCAAACTGCTACTTTTGAAAACAAAGGGCTTGCTTGAACACATAATTATTGGCATAGTTAGCCTTTTGTGCAGTGCTGCCGCCTACTCTTCTTGTGTGCCAGACAGGGTTACCTGCCTTGGGTGACAGAGGAAAACCTGTCTGGCAGGTCTGAAGTTATACTATCCATGGCAATATAAGGTTTTGTCTATATTTATTTGTATATCATCAGGAAGATAGTCCTTATTTCCCAGTTCTAAAACTATAGCAGCAACAAAAAGTGAAAAAGTATTCTCATTCCTGCATTTAGAATTATGATAATCACAGCTCAGACAGGAATGACAAACAACATAAGCAGGTAATACAATCGGTTTTATTCAGCTCTTCTTTGCCCTCTTTTTTCTAATCAAGAGTGTAACCATGTAGCTGATCATAGACCAGGTGACATTTAGGGGCTTATCAATGAGTGAATGTAGAAAGATACAGAATAACTAAGGAAAGCAGTGTCAAAGTAAACTGCACCTGAATGACCAACTTTTTAAATGCATTCCCTACATGTAGTATACAATGTCTTCCAAGAGAATCATTCTTAAACATGCTATAAAAGTCTTTATTTCTTTAAAAAAAAAAGCAGCTCAGTGATATTTCGAGTGGCATTCTTAGGGCTGAAATCCGCAGCACGTTAAGTCCAATTCGTAAATGACATGCATGTGATGTGTTGGGTGTGCAGAAGATCACAGAAGTGAATGTGAAATCGCAGGTACAAACTACATGTATCTGACTGTCAGATGAAGACGTTGCAAGTAGCATTCAAATACAACAGTCAGACATCAACACATTGTGGAGTTACTCTTTTCCAAGAAACAAGAAGCATACAAATTTTCATACATACGTATAAACTCAGATGATGTCGTATGTGGGTATTTTGTCATGCTAAAATATATACCTATAATTTATTTTATATAGCATTAAAATAATTTGACATATTCATTTCAGCCAGTGGCTGCATTCACAAATGAATGTATGTTTTGGTAAGGTTTTTTCAACCTTATACCTTTTTTCTACTGTTGCTGCAGATTTGTCTTTGCCTGTGAAATTGCTATTGTGCCACTGTTATTTTCCAATGGTGTAAGTCTAGCCATGGAAACTACTACTGGTACTACATTGGTAGGATGGCACATCCCTGTCACTGGTGCGGTACCTAATGTACGCCATTGAAAAGGGTTAAATAGCATAGAATACATTTTCAGTACAAAGACCATCTTCACAGTGGACCGTTGCTTGAAATCAGTTTGGGGGTCCTCTGTCAAATTGTCTGTGGCCCCTAGACCCAAAACGTTCTTGCTCTTTTTGGGGGCTTCTTGACTATAACTTGGCTTCACATAAGTGTCTTATAATTGTAACAGTACTCACAGGTAACTTTAGACCTTCTTTGATCTTCTTGGAGCTGATCATTGATTGAGTCTTTGCCATTTTGGCTATTCTTCTATCCATTTGAATGGTAGTTTTCCATTTTCTTCCATGTCTTACAGGTCTTGGTTGCCATTTTAAAGCATTAGAGATCATCACAGAATAAATTACCTTGCTAATTGAATGCCACATTGCTATTATTTGGAACAAGCCTTAATTAATAATTCAATTACACAGAATCAGCTGCAAGAATGTCGGATCTGTTGTTTTTTTATTAATCTACTACACCTATTAGTAAATTATATGATTGCAATGACGTTCCCTATTCTTTTCTTATCTGTTATCCTGCCCACATATGTGGCCAAAGAATTACACTTATGAACAGTGTTCTTAATAGTCCAGATATTGTATTGCTTATTATCAGTACTATCACAGTGCTACCAGTATTGTGCATTAGTATGCATTTACTTTAATTTAAATTGTATGTCCTAGCTTATTGTGTGTGCAAAACATATTTCTAGACATTTGCATTTATATGTTAAGGCCAGTGCATTTTCTGTGATCTACAATAATCTGAAATATATATATATATATGTATTTATACATATATATATATATATATATATACAGTATATGTACTTTTTAAAATGGACCAGCACTCAATTTACTCAATAGTACATCACCCGTGGATACAAAATATCAGACGGCCTAATACAGATAAATGTTTTATTTGTCAGGGGGCCTATAGGCTCCCAGTGGGAGTTAGTCAGGACCAAGGAGGAAGCTTAGGGGTTAAAGTCCAGAACAAGGTACAGGCAAGGATCAGGCAATACTCGTAGTCAAAGTCCAGGCAAAGTTCTATAGGCAGGCAGATAGGGTTCAGAATCGAGTCCAGGCAGGGTCAAGTCCAGAAATTAATCAATCAAGTAGCACCCAGGTACGTGGCAAAGTGGTCCTATCTTCAGGCGCCATTCTGGCGTCCTGGGCAAACTTTTAAAGGGATTTTGGCACCAAAAATGTGCCTTCATGGCGCAATGACATAATTGCATTGGCACCACTACCCACGTGGTGGCCGTGGGCGCCGCCATCTTGGGAGTGACGGCAGAGGAGCAGGACGCTCCTCCCAGAGCACCAGGTAAGATCCTGACATTATTTATACAAAATGCTTTAGAATGGGGTTTCAACACAAGAAGAGGTTCTGTATTGTAGAGCAAAATGGTGTAAACTGCCCATACATGAACCTATAAAAGCTGTCAACTTGGCTCCTCCAGGATTCGATTTGGCTGTTGCGGCAGAGTGAGGGATTTTGTAGGCAAAAAAACATAATTTCTGCAAGCACCTCTACGGTTAATCCTGTCAAGCAAGCATATGCATGGGGTTCCAAGTAAACTAGCTGCTGGGTTTTAAAACATTTGGCTTCCAGTTCACTGGGCTGCAATGGGAACTCCCAGGCCCAAATTTGTGGAAAGGCCATCAAGGCCCGGGCCTAGGGCATCAGGACTTTAGGGGGGCGGCATGCTAATCATCCACATCCACATTGGTTCAGAAACACCAGGGGGGAGCAGGAGATAAAAAAGTTTTTTAAATTTCCCATGTGCCAGTTCCCTTTGTTCCAGTCCCAATGATGAAAATTTGAGCGCATAAAAAGGAGGAGATAGGGGTGACGAACGGTAGTGGGCCTAGGGGCGCCCACTATGTAAATCCTGGGAACTCTTCAGTGAAACTGTTCTGCACAGAAAGCCTCAGCTTGTTGAACAGGTACATTTTATTTTATTTTGTGTGTATGCATAAAGGGTAGCCTGTTTTTGGTATACAAATTACAACTAAAGGAAAAGTTGCTCCTTCTGTTTCACGTAAAAAGGTAAAACCAGTACCTTTTTAGGTGATTGACTGGTCATATATACGTATATATATATATAGATATATATATATATCTATATATATATAGTTTTTATTTGCAAAGGTGTGTTAAATGGACAGAATGGTATATAAGTAGGAATATATTATAAATGTAAAATTACTTAGTAAAAACGAAATTTTTAGCAAAGGGTTAGGGTTGCAGCGGGACCCAGGAGTGTATAGCATTCACATCAAAGCTTGGCAGAATAGCTCAACTAACTGATATGAGAAATAAGAAATGACCCTTTATAAAGTGAAACTGTATCTATTTTCTGGTGCAGTGAAACAATCCCATGTCCCCAGGGGTGTAACAGGAGGGTAAACATGGCCATAGCAATGTTGAGGTCAATGTATGCAGTGTGTTATAGAGAGGCATAAGGGCCAGTTGTGCCAGGAGTACATGGTGTAAATACACAGCCATGGTGTGACATCATTACTATCTGTGGCTCCCAAAGAGCAGTAGTGCCCTTTTTGTGATTGAGCCCTTTCAACATTAGTAAACTGGGATTCACTCATTGTGACTGATCCCTTTACCCATGTTGTAGCGTTCATTTACTGTGCTAACCTGCAGTATTTAACAACTGACGTTTGTACTATCTGTCCTAGTACAGACCATAAAACTTCTTAATGCCTAAAGGGATTGTTTGCAATAACCCCCTAAAGTACCTTTCCCATGTACTAGACCTAGTATACTCACTGCTATATGCTAATGCATTGTCTGTACACAGTTCAAGGCTCTTGGTTTCACATTCTTTGGATTCCATCCCATACAGACATCTAGCTCACAATTAAATCCAAGTGACTGGGGTTCATAGGGTTGTGAAAACATATTTGATATGAGAAATTCAGTTCCTAAATCAGGACAGTGTAAATTAGTTGTGTAAAAGATGACATCATACATTCTCATACAAAGTTTGCTAGAAGACTTGTCTTTGTATGGCTTTCTAATACTATACATACTTATGCACCACAAAGAATTTAAGGGCATAGTTCAAGTCCACTTCATTCACAGGAATTGAATTTTTCTTAAAGGAGTGAGCTCAATTATTACACTGTTAGTACCTGGTTACATGGTCTAAACTTTTTAAATATGGATGTTTTGGTGGCTTCAGTGGCAGCGAGTTCACCATTTTAATAAGGGAACGGGCCATGAGTTTCTAAAACCACACCTGACACCCATATGAAGGCTTCTTCCTTGTAAGTGTTAGGAAGGAGTGAATGCTCTCCCTTGTAAGTGCTAAAAAGCAGTGAGGGTGCTCCCTTCAAAGTGTTAGAAAATGACCAAAAGACAAGCAATGAAGATTTGCTGTATATCTGTGTTCTTGGGAATCGTCAGAATGTATTTCATGCATTCATGAGCATAAAGACGTTTTTATTTGTTTATTATTGGAGTTTTAGTTTCACTTTTCTTCTCACATTAGGGTTAGCCCAAAGGATTTGAGCAAACACATCCACCTTCAGCAATGGGTAGCTGCTCTGACAAGATGAGCATTTAACTATTCCATATTTGTAGTTTGTTATGCTCAATATATATATAAATAACCAAACAATATGAAGGGCACGTTTGCCAGTTGACACATTGACTGTTTTTGTGCTGCTGAAATACTGTTAAATAAAGATTTATTATTATTAACATGTATTTCTATAGGGCCAACATATTTTGTAGCGCTGTAAAGTAAATGTGTCTATACAACTAAATCACATGAATTATATACATAGAACATATGGAGTTACATACATCACAATCAATGCCTGCAGAATTAGCTAAGTCCATTGGCATTACAATGCATCCACCTGAATGGGTGTAACCCTACAAACCTCCTTGTCTCTACAACCAAAGTTACATCATAAATATATTTATAGAATTTGAGTGTGAACGGAAACATGAAATGGTCATGTTGGTCAAATGCCATTAAACTTTGAATGAAACAGCAGAACTGCTTTTAGACATGAGAAATATCAGCATTACCAAAATGCACAAAGAATAGATACGCTTTCAATTGGTGGAACGAAAAGGAAAATTAAATAAATTCTTCAGTCAATAGAGTAAGAAATAGTGCTTTTTTTTGCCTTTTTGATTTTCTTAGGGAATCAAATAAGGTTTAACCTGATCTGTGGGAATGATGGGCCAGATTATTCCTTTAAGTTGATCATGCTTTCATTCTACAAAGAACTACAGTGAATGTGTTTTTGGAGCAGGTTTACAAAGGTACCACCTTTTAGAACATCTCCTTCTTGGCTATTTCTACAAATAAAATTATTTTGAGCCAGAATTAATTAGGTCAGAATTAATATAAAATGTGTTGGGTGCTCTGGCCTTTAAATTTGTGTGCACTTGCACATCTCAGAGGAAACATTGGGGGAACAAAAGTTCATCAGTGTCAGACTTCTAGTTTATCTCCTTCTGTGGCTGTTGGTCCATCATGGCGTAGCTTGAAGTCCCATTCTACTGTTTAAAAATTGCTTACATTTTTTTAAATTCGTTCAAGTTTACCTACTTCTTTTTTGGTGTGGCTGTGGTGGAACACCAATGAGATTTTTGCCCTGTGCCATTGGTACCTTAGAGAGGCTGATTTTTTACATCATAACACTTTCTTTGAAAGCTATTTATACTTTTGCCATAGTATTTGTTTGGGATTTTTACATTACCTTTCTTACTCTCATGAGTTAGTAGAAACTCTGACAGGTTAAGAAGGGACAGTCAGGTTGCTAAAACAGTCAAGTTAAGGAACTTCAAGGAAATCAAGAAATCTTTGTATTATTGGACAAAACCCAGCCCTGGTCAGGATATCAACGGGACAATCTGCCATTGACTTCTACATGAACTCGGTAGGTCTGAATTGGAGTACTTTTTACTCAGATTTTTAACACCATTGGTGACAAAAAAAATTGGGGTTTCCTCTTTAAAAGTCTGACTAAAAAAAATTGGACTTTGATAAATAACCACCTAAATGTAAATTGCTATTTAGAATAGAACATTTTTAGTGTCTGTATCACTTTAAAGACCCAATCTTTAGACTTTACTTTGGTTCCTTATAGTATGAGATGTTTTTTTCCCAGACTGTCGTCTTGGTGTAACATGTATGACCTGGTATAAGAAATAGCTTCTGCTATGAGCCAATGTCTATCTAACAAACAGCATGACTTATTATTTGCAGCATGGAAAATGTTGGGGTTAGTGGATATAAAGATGATGACGTGCAATGTCTTGAAACAAAACCAGGTATTGGTGTTGTGTGCTGAGCTATTACTCATAGACTGGTAAAACAACATCAGCTGTAACTGTCCTCTTGCAGTGACAACATCCTCTCCACTTTAAATCATAATATGTCACATGATTTTTATTGGGGCGAGGTTAAATGCTTGCTCAGAGTATTCAGTAAGGTTCAAAAGGAAATACATTTTTGCATAAACCCCCTTAGCAATGTTATCTTATTACTATTTATGAATGCCTATGAAATGATACTAGTGAAATGAGCTGCAGAACTAAAAGTACCAAATAAGTACCTCATACAATCCCTTTGACTCATGCAGTCTGCTCTCTCCCTACCTTCATGATTACTCTGTATTTTATTTACAGATAAGATTTACAGATAGATGATGGAGGGGATTGGAGACAGGACCTGACTAGGGGAAGGTGGCAGAGAAGATACTCTCTGCCTGGCACCCCCCCCCCCCCAGCTTTGTGCCCTAGGCAAGTGACTCTTTGCCTACCCTAGTTCTGGCCCTGATATATAGATCCCAAAAAGTAAAGATGCTTATACTATGCTTTCTGGAATAATGCTCCTCTTCCTGGGTCAATTCATGACCCCTAGAGTTCCTAGTTTAGCCACAAGGTGACATTGTCTAATGATATATATTTGAATTTGAGCCATGTTCTTCTAGGGGCTTTTTGCCAGAGATTCCCCCACGGGAAGGGAGTCAAGAGTGGAACCTCAACCTAGAGCAGGATTCAGTAAATGGTGAGCCATAGGTCTCTCTAGGAGAGACAGTTAGGCTCAGGGCTATTTAGCTGAGCAGCTTTTGGGCTCCAACTATTGTTGCTCATAGAGGGACCCAGTGTGTAGGTTTTAGGGGTTAGATTATTTACATAGTTAAATTGGGTTGAAAAAAGACAAAGTCCATCAAGTTCAACCCCTCCAAATTAAAACCCAGCATACACACACACACAAATCTCCACTCTTTCACACAAACCAAATATACCCATAGCTATACTAACTGTAGAGTTTAGTATCAAAATAGCCTTATTAGATATTATGTCTGTCCAAAAAATCATCCAAGCCCCTCTTAAAAGCATTAACAGAATGAGCCATCACAACATCACCTGGCAGTGCATTCCACAACCTCACTGTCCTCACTATGAAGAACCACCTACGTTTGTGAATATTCTCATTCATCCAGGTCATGGTATATATGTAAAAATAAGTCAAATCAACTGGACTTGCTGTGTTTTTTTCCTTAAAGGCATTTCAACAGTCATCCAACTGGCTTTGTCAATTCAGAATAACTTGTAAATAGGATCTTTCTTCAGTATATATCCACTGGAATGTTGCTACAATCAGCATAATCTGTTTATCATAATCCACATGGATGTCATGAAGTTAGGTGTTGATTGTATTGTCAAGATTGGATCTTTGAGGTGCTATTAAACCTTCCAGGGAGAGGTGCCAAAACAGCATTGTTTGTGGCAGACAATAGATGTTGCACCACCCCGCCTCTATTCAAACTTAGTTTTTCAATTGGTATGCGCTGCACACACAGGGGCAGATTTACTAATGAACGATCGAATATAAAAAATTAGATCGAATATTCGAACGATTTTAATCGATCGATCCAATTTTTTTTATTTGATCTCAGCTAATGATTCCAACTTCGGTAGCTTGATCCTGGTGAAGTAGGTGGTCGAATAAAAATTTAAAGGGGAAGTTATTCGACCATCGAATATTCAAATAAAATTTTATTTGAATATTCGAATCATTCGAATTCGAATATTCGATGGTCGAATTTCCCTAATTTGCATATTTGAAGATTCGAATTAGAATTTCATAAAAATTCGATCGAACTTCGAATTATTCAAGTAAATTTTGTAAATCTGCCCCACAGTGTTATTCTACCAAAAGCGCAAAAAGAGTAACATTGTGTATGCAGTGAAGTGCAGTGAAGAGTGCTCTGATTTGTAAGTTGGATAAACCAAACAACAGTTACACAAGCGTATGGCTCAGCAGAGAAGAGCCAGCTCCTCTGGTCAGGACTCAGCCGTGTATCTACATCTAAAAGAAAAAGGACACATGTTAGAAGACTGCCAAGCCCAGACTCTAGACCGGAAGAGCGACTGGTTCACAAGAGGTGTAAAAGAAGCCATTTATGTAAAAACTGGAACATTTAATAACACCTTAAACTTCAATCTTGCTAAAACAATCAACACCTAACCTCATGACATCCTTATCATCCAGTATGATAAACAGATTATGCTGATTGGAGCAATATTCCAGAGGATATATTAAGAAGAAAATCCTATTTACAAGTTATTCTGAAAAGCCAGTTGGATGACTGGTGAAACATCTTCAAGGAAAAAACACAGCAAGTCCAGTTGATTTGACGCATTTCAACAGATTAACCTCTGCGTGGTTATAAAAGTAAAATTCTCTAAAACAATTCAAAGTTAACATCTGGTAGAAATGTGCTGTGGGTTGACACAATTCTCATACTACTGAACTTATCACCATCAAAATGATTCCATCTTAAGTAGCTGGCAGTGCTGGACTGGTCCACAAAGATACCAGAAAAACTCTCATGGACCCTCTGCTAGACCTGTTTGTTTTCTCATGCCCATTCTCTGTTTCTATATCATAGAACATAGAGAAGAAATGGAGAGAAAGATTGATGATAATATGTAAAGAGAAGAGTGTAGAAGAATAAATCAAAGAAATAAAAAAATATCTAATCTGAGAGTGGGCTGGGGGTCTACGTTTTTCTTATGGGCACTGAAATTGAGAATGGAGGGAATTATTTACACTATTTAGCATTCTGATTCATAGATCACTACATAGGATTTTGGAGATCACTGAAAACATTTATTTTCATAAATGTTCTGCCTTTGTTAGCTGGTTTACATTTGATGTAGTTATGATGCCAAGATTTGCTAAGCATAATTATACTGATGCCAAAGTCAGCTGAAGCAGAATCTTGTGGTTCTCACATGACAGTTGCTGAGATGCCGTCCAGACCCCAGTAGCAGTACCAGTCCATTCAAGGACTATCTATATTTTAGCTGCTCTTTCAGTCTTTTGTGAAGAAGTCAAGAATAAGTCAAGAGTAAGTTTATTGTCATTTCATCCATATAAGTGAAACGAAACAACGTTCCTCTAGGACCATGGTGCTACACACAGCATAGATGTACTGGACAACAGACAAAAAGTGCAAGTGCAAAAATGTGCAACTACTGCAAGACAGGACAGCATAGTGCAGGGACAGGACAAGACAGTGCACACTCAGAAGATGTAATATGTAAAGTCAATAATGCTAAACGCTGCACATGATGAGTGTATCATTGTTATATGATAGTAGTAAGAACATAATGAAGTGCAGATGTGCTCATAGAGAACATTTGTACCCAATGGCTATTTATTTATAAAATGGTGTACAGTGGCTGTGTAACATTGTGGTATATAATAAGGGCAGACGGAGTGTGTGTGTGTAAGTAGTAGATCTGTCCAGTCCCTGAGTATTCAGGAGCCTTATGGCTTGGGGGAAGAAACTTTAATACAGTAGTGGTAGTGAGGGCCCTAATGCTTCAGTGCCTTTTTCCAGATGGCAGGAGTGTGAACAGTGAGTGTGAGGGGTGTGTTGGATCAGCTGCATTGCAGGTGGATTTCAGTTCCATATCACAACCCAATGACTCTGGCTTGTAGGAATGCATGACAGCCACAATAAAAACAAAGACATTTATTGCAGGGTTTAGCATCAATCAGGGGACACACCTCACATCATATCCACTAGTCTTCCATGTTTCCAAACAATGAGAATTATTCAGTAACCGAGACCATTGTAACTCCGGCTATTCTGTCATCAAACTGCACAGGTTTGGTTCAGCTTAAAGGAGAACTAAAGCTTAACTAAAGAAGTAAACTAGAAATATTGTACATTATGTTTTGGGCTTCTGTACCAGCTCAAAGCAACCTCAGCTCTTTAGCAGTAAAGATCTGTGTCTCCAAAGATACCCCAGTAGCTCCCCATCTACTTTTCTGCTAATTCACTGATTCACATGCTCTGTGCTGCTGTCACTTACTGAGCTTAGGGACCCACTGACAATATACAGTACACATAGAATAAAAATGTCACTCTATAAAGCTGATTAGTAATTAAAACAGATAATAATTACATGGCAGCACAGAAGCAGTGCAATTAGCATCAGAATTTAATAATCAGCCCTGTAGTCTAAGCTTTTATTACAGCCCAACCTCATTTTCTGCTTGATAATTTGTGAAAACCCTTAGCTTCTCAACAGCTGCTTTCCAAGATGGCGACCCCCAGTGACAATTTTGAAGTTCTGGATCATTTCTGCTATTGACAAGCGGAAACTTTAGGCTGGTGCAATAAATTCAGTATAGCTAATTTCTGACTCTGAAGCCAAAGTTCAGTTCTTCTACGCCAGTGATTTTCAACCTTGTGCCTCCAGCTGTTAAGGAACTACAAGTCCCACAATGCAATGAAGGAGTCTGACAGCCACAGTCAGGCAAATGCATTGTGGGACTTTTAGTTTCTTAACAGCTGGAGGCACAAGGTTGAAAATCACTGTTCTACGCTATGTTTCAATAAAAATTTTGTCATTTTCAGTATATATATATACAATTTAGGTTTGACTCATTTGTTGAGCTCTATATATGGGTCTTTTGTGAGCCACAGCATGTAACTTAGTGTTGCACTGTTTATCACTCACCTGACTCTCTGTAGCCTCACCCTAAGGCGTAGTCTTGGCATCTCCAACAATGTCATGTATTGTAATTGAGAACCTGACCTTGTCTCCTCCACACCCCAACTCCACAAACAGAACAGGAATTTCAAGGATTTGTAGCAACATCTGGAAAGAAGGGGCACATTACACCTTCACTTAAACAAGCCTTTTAGGTTGACACTTTACATTTAAGGGTACAAGTCACTCTGCTGTAAATTATCAGATGAATGACAAACGTGTAAAGATTATTATTGGTTTTTATGAGATGGCAATGAAGAGGTGATTTAGATTTGCTGGATGTCCTATGTGCCTAGAGCAGGTGCAGAACAGTTACACAAGTGAAGCTCTTTTCTGTTAACCTTTTAATAATGTGTATGTTATATATCCTTTATCCTTTATAAGTTATCTTTTTTAATAGGGACAGTTTTAGAATGCCCCCCATTCTTAAGTGTAAATATAGGGATATCCAAGCTGTGGCCTTTCAGTTGCAGTTTTGGTGCAGTCAAACCCAGTGTATTGGGCATATAAGTTTGGCCATCAGGTCTCAGCAATAGGGAACATTATACATGGGCATTTCTAGCTATTTCTCTAGAACCACATCTTATCTTGCCCAGCCTTAGACTTAGGGGTGTATTTGTTATGCTGTGTAAAATGAAATTTGGTGTAAAAAGCAAATTTATCAAGGTGTCAGCTGGAGAATAATCATGTAGGGGATGGCTTTGGGTTTTAACGCGGAGTGAGTTTCACTGCAAAACCCAAATGTCGCTGAGGATGTTCATTCTTGGTGAAACATATTTGATTGAGCCACACTATGTCTACCACTGACCATTGTGGGCCAGATGCAGTTCGAAACTTTCCCCTTATTCACATTATTTTTTTTTCCTATAGATATCAATAGAGGTTTTATGTGATAAACCGTGAGATAAGTTTTTCTCTTTCAATTAAGGTCTTTCATCATCTGATTGAATATGACCCATTATTTTGGGCTTTGCTTGTAAACATTAACGTAACTAGTGAGGGGCCGGCCTAGGTGCAGGACATGCAGCTGGGCCCCCCAACCCCCACCATATGCAATTTTCTATCCAGAATCAGGGGAATCACCCTGAGGGGGTGCAGTCCCTGGTGCAATTGCACCCCGTGCTCCCCCTGTAGTTCTGGCACTGCTTGTAAATTAACCTCTTTTTTTGTGAGAAGGTAAGCAGGGACCTCAATTCTGGGATGGCAGTGGATGTGGTTTACTTTGCTAAAGCATTTGATACAGTGCCACACAGAAGGTTACTGGTTAAATTAAGGAATGTTGGCCTGGAACATAGTATTTGTACCTGGATAGAGAACTGGCTAAAAGATAGACTACAAAGAGTGGTGGTAAATGGAACATTTTCTAATTGGACCAGTGTTGTTAGTGGGGTACCGCAGGGCTCTGTACTGGGTCCCTTGCTTTTCAACTTGTTTATTAATGACCTGGATGTGGGCATTGAAAGTACTGTTTCTATTTTTGCAGATGATACTAAATTGTGCAGAACTATAGGTTCCATGCAGGATGCAAACTGGAAAATGAGGTTCAGTGTTGATAAATGCAAGGTTATGCACTTTGGCACAAATAACATACATGCAAGTTATACACTAAATGGCAGTGTGATGGGAGTTTTCTTAAATAAGAAGGATCTTGGAGTTTTTATATATAACAAGTTGTCTAATTCTGGGCAGTGTCATTCTGTAGCTACTAAAGCAAATAAAGTTCTGTCTTGCATAAAAAAGGGCATAAACTCAAGGGATGAAAACATAATTATGCCTCTTTATAGATCCCTAGTAAAGCCTCATCTGGAGTATGCAGTGCAGTTTTGGACTCCAGTCCTTAAAGGACAAAGAAAGTCTAAAATGGAATAAGGCTAGAAATACTGTATATACTAAACATAAATATGAACTTTCTGCACCACAAGCCTAATCAAACAAATGATTTATGCTTTCACATTTGGCCACAGGGGCTGTTATCTTGTAATTTTGTTATATATCTTTGCAAGACTAGACTACATACACATGCTCAGTGTGGTCTGGGCTTCTTAGGGATCGTCATAAATTGTAAAAAAAAACAAAGCTGCTGGAGTTCTGCATGGCTGGTAAGTAAGGCAGGGGTTCATAAGTATGATTGTTTCCCTGCCAGAAGTTAGGGACCGTCTGACAATTCCTATCCACAGAAGTAAATGAAGGGAGAATTTCACTGCATACAGTCAGGTTTCTTATAAAAACGGTACACATTTTTAATTACAGTATATTGGAGATAGATTTCGTTTTCATTAAAGAAAGTAGAAATGGGACTTTATTTCTTTGCCTTTCCTTGCCCTTTAAGAGGCATATAAATGAGCTAGAGTGCAGATATGTGCAACTAAACTGGTTAGAGGGATGGAAGACTTAAATTATGAGGGTAGACTGTCCAGGTTGGGGTTGTTTTCTCTGGAAAAAGGCTCTTGCGAGGGGACATGATTACACTTTACAAATACATTAGAGGACATTATAGACAAATATCAGGGGACCTTTTTACCCATAAAGAGGATTACAGCACCAGAGGCCACCCCTTCAGACTAGAAGAAAAGGACTTTCATTTGAAGCAGCGTAGGTGGTTCTTCATAGTGAGGATAGTGAGGTTGTGGAATGCACTGCCGGGTGATGTTCTGATGGCTGATTCTGATTTAATCTGACTGGCCTTTAGAGTGACAGATTTCTGAGAGAGGGATAGGAACACTAATTTGATTTTGGCAAGAGCACAGAATTTTCCATTTGTCAATTTATAGAATGTTTCACAATTCTATGAAAAATGGTTTACATTTTTCATTTTTGTTCCCATTTAGTCTCATCTGTGTAATGAAAACCTACATGGTTTTCTAAGCTTGAGACTGAAGGAAGCACCAAGGAGGAGGAGGATCATGTCTCACAGATCACATTATTTCTTTTGACTCTTCTTGACAGATTCCAGAAAAGACAGCAGGTGTTTTTTTTATAAGGCCTTATAAACCAAAACACTTTTTTTTTTTTTTTAGCAATCTATTGGTCTTATATCAAACATAGGCTCACACTGTGTGATGCCTGCTTTCCTCATCATTATCAAGACTGACTAAATGGCAGTATTCACAAGCTTATGTTTTTCTTTTGTATATCCATCAGCAGGATAACCACACATTTATGTTATTTGCACATGGTAATGCAGTAAGGCTGACAGTCCTGCTATTTCTTCCTTTAAAGCAGAACAAAAGGCAATATAGTCTTGAAGTGTTTCAGCCCACAATAACTTAGACGACTCTGAGGTTAAAAGCAAATGTTGGATTATTGCCAGCACTAAAAACAAACTGTGCCTGCATTCCTCCAATATATTAGTCTCACTTGGCCCCATTAAAGAATAGTTTCTGGTGTTTACAATGCAATTGATGTCCTTATGTACACATGGCTATGATGTGGTTAGGCGCTTCAGATACCCAAAAGGCATAATGTGACCACTGCATGTACGTAAGGGTGCAAGGAGTTTCCCTGGTAAGACATTAACTTTCCTCGTATAAAAATCATTGATTTACACAGCTTTCAAACAGGTGTGACCCAATTGATGATTCTGGCACTCACAAGCATTTCCCCATTCAGCAATGAGAGCCTGGTAGATAAATGGGCTAAAACAGTCTCTGATTGGGTGACTAATATACTCTTGTACTTCGGCTCAACCTAAAGTCAAAGCCAACCGTTATGCAGATGCAGAAAATACCCACAATGCAACATTTATGTGTTCTCCCATTACTGCTGAAACAAATTGTATTCAATAATGTATTCAATATCCGCTCTTATTGTAATAATACTAACCTTCTTTTACTCCATGAATCAGAATTCAAGAGAATACAATGTGCATGATGAATACACATGTATGCCAGCTGTGTACCCCTCCATTAGCCAGCTCTTTTTTTGTTTTTCAACATGACTTGCGTTTGGTAAAATGCATTTTAATGAATCAGTGCTTCAAACCCGGGCAATCAAGGCACCCTACATGGCTAATTAACAATTAATATTAAAGCATTTTTCGTGGTTGAGCAGAAGCTGATAAAGTCTGCATGGTGATTTAAATATAATTACTAACTAGCCACGTAGCATGTGGTTTTTCTAGGTTGTAGCTTGTGAGTTTGAAACTATTACTATATTCTGCTATACCAAGGCCTACTAATGATATAAGCTTTGGGCCAATCTTCTCCAAAATCCCTGCAGCCCCACAGCTGTATACCTTACACTTGTTCCATTAGTTCCCGGCTGAAACAATTGCCTTGTACAATGACATAATTGGCACACGTACAGTGTATTTGTGGTAGAGAGCCTCTATACTATCTTTTGCCCAGTAGGCACAGAAGTAAAGGTTGGAATGAAAGGGGACCCATAAAAGTTCTAGGGCAGGATTTCTCCCGCTAGTACTTTGACAGCTAATGACCAACATAATATAGATAATATATGTTGCTTGCCTGTTCCTGAAGTACATAAATGTTTTGTGTAACCAGCTGAGCCACAATGGATCTATAGCCAAGTTTAGAGCCTGAATTGTTCCTTTAAAGGAGAGGGAAAGGCTAAAACTAAGTAAGCTTTATCAAAAAGGTCTATTGAAATACACAAATAAACCCTCAAAGTAATGCTGCCCTACGTCAAAAGAAAACCACATTTCTTTCCTATTATTGTGTACACATGAGCTTCTGCATCAGACTTCCTGTTTTCAGTTTAAACCTCAAGGGCTAGGGCTTGAGCATGCTCAGTTTTCTCCTCTCTCCCACCCCCCCTCCTCCCCTCACTGCTGTAATCTGAGCCCAGAGTTATGAGTGAGCAGGGAGAGACTTAGGCAGGAAGTGATGTAACACAAAGCTAATATAGCATCTGCTATCCTAAAAAACATATTGCTTAGCCAGCTTTCTTTCTTCTTTAATGCAGCAGTATGTAAACATATTGCTAGGTGGTTTCTTCATATGTAAAGATCCTGCCCCTGCTCTCAAAGGGAAATGTGTGCAAGTCACACAGGCTGCACCTTACCCTGCATCTTTTCCTTTATCAAATTATTACAGAGGAAACATTTGTCCTGGACAGTAACCTAAAGCAATGAGCAATTTGTGATGACTGATCATTTTACTAGAGTGACATCTGATACACTGAATTTGATTGGTTGCAAATCTGCCCTGTGTTTATAACTGAGATCCCCAAGACTTGATGCATTATTTTGTTACACCCTGAAATGAAGCAGCCTGTGAAAGGATTGTTCTACCTGATGGGTCTCTGTACATATTCTGCTTCTCAATCTATGTTTACTCTTTATGTGTGGATCACACCCACTCATTAAAACGGGATGAGCAGGTTTTGATCTATTTATTGGTGATTCAAATCAGCTGTATGGGAAATACAATTTCTACCCTGCTGCAGACCCTTCCCAAGCCCAGATGCTGCCTTCTGTATTATAGTGTGTAGATTTCTAAAAAATGAAAGAATCTGCTATCTGTAGTGAAGGCTTTGTTTTTTCACAATAGAGACGCACATGGGGGAAACTAATGTGATGCTCTGTATATTCTTCCTCGGATGTCAAAAACATTGACCCTTAAGGGATTCATAACTCACTCCACATAATAAAATTCCACTTTGTATTGGCAAATGAACCGTTAATGATCCCACTGATTCCACACGTATAGTGATTTTGGACCAATGTTATTAAAAATTGTCCTGAATGCTGACATCATTGGTTCATGTGCTGGCATATGGGTAACATCTCCCTATAAGACAAGATCCTAATAATAACTAGAAGTGGGCTAAAGTAGCGCTGAACTAGTGGCAACCAGTGCAAGGGTGAAGCTTAGAAGAAGGCAGCAAATGAAATCAGACATGAGCAGGCAGAAAACATCAAATATGATGGAATGTGGCAGAAAGCACAGCATCATGCAATAACCTATTCACAAATGCCCTAATTAATTGTGGGCAGCGGAGGCTTGGGAATGTGTTTACATATTCTTAGTTGGGTCTTTTGAAAGTTCATTCCAAATGCATAATAAACAAATTTGTTGAAGACAAGTACCAATAAATGAATGGTATTTCCATTTAACTAAGTGATATACAGCACATACTAAAGACTTTATATCAGCACCAGTTCATGTTTCTAGTTCTCTGTTCAAACACTGCCATCTAGTGTGAACACGAGCATTTATAACAACTCTACCAGATCGTTTTGATCCGGTTTACTATACCAAAATATTTATGGCTAGGGTGAGATTGGTACTTTTATTGTGGTACTTTAATTATAGCAATAGCCATTTCTGGGGACAGAAATATGAACGCGTGACAGCTGAGCATTGCAGGCTGCAGGCCAGCTTGAAACACTAGGGAACGTATTATCTGTTTTAATATGCATTTTCTACCACTAGGTGTGGATAAAGGGCTATTGCAGTTAAAGAAATAGGAATGTAATTACTGCTAGTGGTCCCTACTAGAGCCCCAAGTGTAACAAAACCCTATAGCAAGTTTTAGAATAACAGGACGTTATAAAATTATATAGTAGTTTATAAAGTTATAAAATTAGCAGGTAATGATCTCCTTGGCCAGAAGAAGATCAAGTAGAGAGAGCACGTCATTAACTTGCCAAACCAGGCTGAATGAAAGCCAAGTAGTGGACCTCAGGGGCATAAAGGAACAGTAACAACAAAAAATTAAAGTGTCCTAAAGTAATGAAAATATTGTACTGTTGTGATGTCTGGTAAAACTGGTGTGTTGGATTCAGAAGCTCAACTATAGTTTATGTAAACAAGCTTCTGTGTAGCCATGGAGACAGCCATTCAAAGCTGAAAAAGGAGAATAGGCACAGGGTACACAGCGGAAATCAGATAAACTCTGTAGTATACAATGGGATTCTTCAGAACTTATGTTATCTACTGTGTAGTCTGTGCTTGAATGGCCAAGCCAAAAGATATACATTTCTTATTGAAATAATAAAAGTGGCCATACACGGGTGATAAAAGCGACCAAGTATGTGTATGTGGCCCTCCGACGGGCTTTCCCAATTGATATCTGGCCAAAAGTTGGGCAGATGTTGATCCTGTCGGATAGTGGCCAGATCTGTTCATTGATATGGTCACGCGATCCAACCGCCCCATCTCCATCATTGTGATCTGATTATGATCGGGTGAGCCGATATCACCCACCTCAAGGTGGGCATATCGGGGAGAGATGTGTGGCAACATCACCAAATGAGCGGATCTCTCTGTGTATGGCGGATCTCTGTATGTATGGATCTCTCCATGTTAGGGTAACAGGGTCCCAGTGAACGATGGTAGTAAATCTCAGCCTGTCATAGTCAGGGCTATTGAGCAGGAGCAGTTATGTGCTCCACCGTAGGGAAATCTTGTAGAACTGGTATTCCACAAGCAGCACATTCCTTAGCTGTGGCATAACCCCCGCTATATGTTTCCTATATAAACTACTGCCCCTTGCTAACTGAAGGGAAGAGAGAATTTGCAGAGACTTTTTTTTCTGGAGGTTACTCCAATGCATCTTAGTGGCAGATTTATTAAGGTTCTAATGGTAAATTCAAAATCTAATTTACGAGTTGGATTTTTGGTCAAACTGGAAATAATCCAAACTCGAATTTGAATTTGAGATTTCTCATATCTCGATCCTGGTAACAAGCTGAATTCGATAGTATGCCGCCTAAAACCTGCTGAGTTCATGTAGAAGTCAATGGCAGAGGTCCAGTTACCCATTTAAAGATGTTAATAGCCTTCTTGACATTCAAGTTTTTTTTCTCTGTCAAACTCGATTTGAGTTTTTGGGTCAGCAATATTTGTGTGAGTTTTAGACATTCAATTAAATAAGATACTACTCTAGTTTTGAGGACATTCAAGGTTAAAAAAAAAACTAGACCGTTGACCTTTGACAAATATGCCCCTTAGTGTAGTGGCCACAACTGGAAATGGACTCAGGCCGTATTGAGTTTCAGTATTCTATCTTCACTGTTATCCTCTAGCCCTCTAATTCTTTCATTCTTGGATATCTATAGGTCAGATAACAGCTTTGCTCTTTAGCTTGTGGCAGCTCTGGACATGGGATGAGGTGTGGACCTCTCATCCAGGAAAGGTCAGCGAGTGGAAGGAGAGAGCTGGGGAGCCCATCACATTCACAGTCAATTTGCTAACTAGGAATGAATCATCAAAAGCTGGTTGGTAGTCTAACAACATTGATTTTGCCCATGAAAAAGCTAAACTTGCTGCAGAATTGTCTGTCCATTTATAGTTTAACCCCGTATATACTGTAGCACAGATATGCTCTATGTCTTTATGGCACTTTTTATTTTTTGCACTCTACCAACTGCTAATGCCATGGATCATTATAGAGTCTGATTCTGGCTACATATTTAGAGCTAGACTTGAATCTCCTGTTCAGCTAAATATATATTTAATCCAGTATATTGGTTAACCTTACTTTTTCCGGGTTTGGATGGGAACTTAACTCAACTTAGATCAAATGCCATCTCTTCCCCTCTTGTATAGTGACATAATCACATTTTCTGGTACAGTGGTTGAGTCTGGAACGCGTCATTTAACCTGAAATAGGGGAACATTTTGCCTTTTTTTTGGTTGGGGTTCTATAGATGAAGCAACAAATAAAATGAAAATATAAAAAAACCAAAAAGAGGTCCTTACTCTACCTTCTACACCCACATGTATTTCATGCTGGTGATTGGCCTTAAGCCTGTTTTGAATTCTCTTAACACCTCTTAATACGGGCATGGGGTTCGTTATCCAGAGAGCCCCGAACTATGGAAAGGTTGTCTCCTATAGGTAATAAAATAATCAAAATCCTTAAAAATGATTTCCCTTTTCTCTGTAATAATAAAACAGCAGGGCCAGGCTGGGATGACAGGGCACCCTAGGCACCCGTTATAATACCCCCCGCCCTGTGTGCGTGCATGTGAGCGCTCGCAACTGTGTGCATGCACGAGTGCGCACACCCATACGAAAAGAAGCCAGAGTAAGAAGGGGAAGGGCAGGGGAGGAAGTGATGGAGAGGGGCGTGATGGAGGGAGGGGGAGTGCATAACAGCAAGAGAGGAGGAGGAGGGAGAGAGCAGCAGGGGAGTGAGCCAGTTAAACTAGGGGTAGGCAAAAAACTTTTGAATAGGTACCAGCTCAGTGCCCCCACATTTGTGCCCTAGGCAGGTGCCTCTTCAGCCTATCCCTAGCTGTAAAACAGTACTGGTAAGGTCCCATCTAGAACATGCCATAAAGTTTTGGTCTCCAGTGCTCAAACAGGACATTACCCCATGCAGACACATACAAACTCTTTGCAGGTAGTACCTTGGGTAGTATGAAGTCTAGGACCCCAGTGCAGCAAGGCGGGAATGTGAAATACATCACCATAGACTTAATATCCTAATTGCACTCCCTTATTTCTCATGCCCTGCACTGCAATGTTATTAGTATATGTCCCCCGGAGCACTAAAGGGCACAACTGGCAGAGGTTTAATTTCCTGAGAGAAAATGTTTCCCATTACCCTACATATATTTCCAACGAGATTGACACACAGATTATAGATCTGCCCCAGTGACACTGAGAAATATGTTATTAGCTTTCACGTCTATTATTCTTGTGAAGCTGAACATCCGTTCTCCAGTCTTGTAAACAATGAAGAGACGTAGCACAATGTCAGCTCTAATGTCCGACACAAGCCAAGCTTTATAGGAGAAGGAAAGCTACTGAAGCAGGTTATTGCCAATAGATTAGCCACAATAGTTCAAGCTACAATACTATATTTATTCTGCAGAATGATTTTCCATACTTGAGTAAACAGCTCTAGAAGCACTCTGTTTATTTAGGAGAACAGCAGCCATATTAGCTTGGTGTGACATCACTTCCTGTCACTCCCTGCTCACTCATAGCTTTGGGCTCAGATAAAAGCAGGGAAGGGAAGGGAAGAGGGAGGAGGAAAAAGGAGGGGGGAGAGAGGAGTAAACTGAGAATGCTCAAGCCCTAGCCCTGGAGGTTTATGCTGAAAACAGGAAGTCTGATTCAGAAGCTCATGTGTACACAATAGGAGGACAAAAATGCAGTGTTTCTTTTGACAGAGGACTATATTTATATAGACCTTTCTGATAAAGCTTACTTATTTTTAGCCGTTCCTTCTCCTTTTCTTTGCTGATAAAGCCAGGTCCAGTCCAATCCAGTTGTACATCTTCCATACTCCTCATGACATCCTCTGCCTGGACAAAGCCCCTCTCTGCCCTGTGGAAGAAAGCAAAGCAAGTGGCAAGTTTTATGCACAGCATAGGGAAAGCCAACAGAATCTATTGTAAATTTAGCTTTGGCTATTCCTATGCTGCCCCAATGCCTAGTTCTGTACAGAGCAACAGTTTCCCCAAATGTTAAATAGATCTGAGCAGTTTGGCAGGACTCAAATCTGGCCAAGGGCAAATTAACCCACAGGCTTCCCTATATCTATCTATCTATCTATCTATGTATGTATATATATATATATATATATATATATATATATATATATATATATATATATATATACAGGTCTGTTTGGAGAATGTCAGCACTCACGATAAAGAATGTATTAAAAAATGCCTGAGATATCCTGGTGTTGCTGGATGTACAATATAAACATTCATGTGAACTAATATCTGTGCTTTATGGTGTTGTTGGTCTTTATATCTTGTCCAGTCATTATGTCTTATATGCAGAGTGAATCGCTAGATCATTTGTATTTCTGTCAAACCTATAAAACCATTGCATTCAAGGATTTTGTATTGAAAGAGATTGTAATGGTATCAGATATTTGTTATGATTCAGTCCTTTGACTCTCCTTCTGAAACTACAAAGCCAGAGAATTGCATGGTGGGTAAATGTAGGAAAAGATGATCACTGGACAAAGTTATATCCTGTGCTTGGACGGCTGCAATTCATGGCTACATATCATGTTTATATCAACTATAGGTGTGTTTCTATAGCAAACACAGCAATTTTACCAAAGGAGGGTTACAGTATATTATTAAAACACTTTCATTTTTTGGTGTTATTGTTCCTTTAAAGGACAAGGAAAGGCAAAGAAATAAAATCCCATTTTTACTTTCTTTAATGAAAAAGAAATCTATCTCCAATATACTTTTATTTTAAAATGTGTACCGTTTTTATAAGAAACCTGACTGTATGCAGTGAAATTTTCCCTTCATTTAGTGGGAAACAATCACTTATGAACAGCAGGGGGAGCCCCGCCTTACTTACCAGCCATGCAGAACTCAAGCAGCTTTGTTTTTTGATCATTTATGACGATCCCTAAGCAGCACAGACAGTGTCGGACTGGCCCACCAGAATACCAGGAAAACTCCCGGTGGGCCAAGGTGTCAGTGGGCCCTCATGCTGCTAAACTTTTGGCCTATTTCATGGCCATTCCCTATTTATATGAGAACAAAGAGGCTAAATATAGTATGTAAGTATAGTATGTAAAGAAAACAAACTAGAAGAATAGAGTTTGATTGAGCAGATGAAGAATATTAGTACTGAAAGTGGGCCCCTGGTCTAAGGTTTTATGGTGGGCCCCTGGTCTAAGGTTTTTGGGTGGGCTCTGGGTGTCCCAGTCCGACACTGAGCACAGACCATACTGAGCATGTGCAGTGCCAGTGTCAGACAAAGATGTATAACAAAGTTACAAGATGACAGCCCCCTGTGACCAACTTTGAAAACATAAATTATTTGTTTGATTAGGCTTGTGGTGCAGTAAGTTCATGTTTATATTTAGTATACAAAATACAGCATTTAGCCTTATTCTATTTTACACTTTCCTTGCCCTTTAAGCTGTGAGTCTGTTTTCACTAGAGACCCACTTATCTTAAATAGTTACAATTGTATTTGTGCTTATCTTAAATACATAGTATCATAGTAAGTAAGTTTGGTTGAAAAAAAGTCACATGTCCATAAAGTTCAATCTTTTAAATCTATATATAACCTGCCTAACTGCTAGTTGATCCAAAGGAAGGCAAAAAAAAAAATTTAAAGCCTCTCCAATTTGCCTCAGAGGGGAACTTCCTGACTCCAAAATGGCAATCGGACTAGTCCCTGGATCAACTTGCATAATGAGCTATCTTCCATAACCCTGTATTCCCTCACTTGCTAAAAAGCCATCCAACCCCTTCTTAAAGCTATTTAATGTATCAGCCTGTACAACTGATTCATGGAGAGAATTCCACATCTTCACAGCTCTCACTGTAAAAAACCCCTTCCGAATATTTAGGTGGAACCTCTTTTCTTCTAAACGGAATGGGTGACCTCGTGTCAACTGGAAAGACCTACTGGTGAATAAAGCATTAGAGAGATTATTATATGACCCCCTAATATATTTATACATAATTATCATATCACCCCTTAAAGGGATCCTGTCATGGGAAAACATTTATTTTCAAAATGCATCAGTTAATTGTGCTGTTCCAGAAGAATTCTGCATTGAAATCTATTTCTCAAAAGAGCAAACAGATTTTTTATATTTCATTTTGAAATCTGACATGGGTCTAGACAAATTGTCAATTTCCCAGCTGCCCCAAGTCATGTGACTTGTGTTCTGATAAACTTCAGTTACTCTTTACTGCTGTACTGCAAGTTGGAGTGATATCATCCCCTCCCTTTCCCCCACCCAGAAGCCTAACAAAAGAACAATGAGAAGGTAACCAGATAACAGGTCCCTAACACAAGATAACAGCTGCCTGGAAGATCAAAGAACAGCGCTCAATAGTAAAACCCATGTCCCACTGAGACTCCTTCAGTTACATTGAGAAAGAAAAACAGCAGCCCGCCAGAAAGCAGTTCCCTCCTAAAGTGCTGGCACAAGTCACATGACTGGGCAGCTGGGAAATTGACAAAATGTCTAGCCTCATGTCAGATTTCAAAAATGAAATATAACAAAATCTGTTTGCTCTTTTGAGAAATGGATTTCAGTGCAGAAGTCTACTGGAGAAGCACTATTAACTGATGTGTTTTAAAAAAAAAAAAAAAAAAACATGTTTTCCCATGACAGTTTCCCTTTAAGCACCTCTTCTCCAGGGTGAACATCCCCACTTTGGCCAGTCTTTCCTCATAGCTAAGATTTTCCATAACTTTTACCAGCTTAGTTGCCCTTCTCTGTACCCTCTCTAATACAATAATGTCCTGTTTGAGTAAGGGAGACCAAAACTGTACAGCATATTCTAGATGTGGCCTTACAAGTGCTCTCTATACAGTGGAAGAATGACCCCCTCCTCCCGTGAATCTACACCCCTTTTAATAGAGCTCAGGACCTTGTTTGAACTGGCAGCTGCTGACTGGCATTGTTTGATACATGCAAGTTTATTATCTACAAGGACTCCAAAGTCCTTTTCTGTAGCAGTTACAAATGTATCTAGGTGCAGGTGCTAAGTATTCTGGGCTTTCTGCCAAAAAGCCTCATTTAATTACGTTATGAAAACATTGTATCTTTTTCTCATATCAGTGCAGGAGATCAAATAGAAACTTTAGTATAAATCTGGGACTGCAGGCTGAGCTGTCAAAACCAGGAATGTCCCACAGAAGACTGGACATTTCTGAGGTTTGTGTATGCCATGATTACTTAAGCTGCAGGTACTCCTGCCCCTGCCAGGTTTGAACTGGCCATCTAGGGCCCACTGTGACTGTTATTTCAAAGGTCCTCCTTGCAAACTGAAGGGCCCTCTTTCTGGCATCCAATCTTGCACTGCTCCACTCACCCCTCCCTGCAATTCCACGCACTAGGTCAGTGCCATATATATACTTGGGGTACAGGGTGTGACTGTAACATGGTCCCCACCCCAAGTGGGGTCTTTCAGCATAGCAGCAATGCAGCCAGGAGACCCCTGCAGGACATTACCTTCTCTATCTCTATAATGGGCACAATTATCCTTTCATACACTTGGAAAGGATTACTTTACCTGCCAAGGCTTTACTGAAAACAATTAGTGGAGTTAGGGTAGGACATCAAGTGCATTGCCGCAAGAATAAGAGGAAATTGTTAAAATAAAGCAAAATTACATTTATTAACAAAATTATATCCTCTTATTCCCACAGCTCTCTCTACTTCTTAACAGTCAGAAAAATGTAAACCAAGTCAAATTCATTTGAACAATTCTTGACAAAGAATCCATGATGCAGAAGCAGCTCATTCAGTTTATTCTCATGTCTTTTTTAAAAAATTCCTCCCTGATACTGAGCAAGAATAGCTTATATAGCGGATTGCAGCTAATTTTAGTTTTCCTTTACGCGCCACCTTGTGGCCTGCTCTGGGAATCACTATAGTTCTTTTCCTACTGCTTCACAAATAAATCTGAATCTGACTGTATTTCATCTCTGCTTGCCTGATGATTTGATTGTGTATAAATATATAATTTAATGGCATGATGGGGAAAAAGTGTGTAGGTTTGTGGGATATAATACTGTAGGGATTTGTGTTAATTTACTCAGGCAGTTTCCCCTTGGTAATAGGACACCTAAGGGTCCTTTAGTTAACGCAGGCAGCTATGTTCCTTTTCCTGGGTCCATATTAGTTCCAGGGGATTGTCCACTAGGTGGCAGTTTAAAGTATAAAAGGATATAGCACCATGTGCTCAGGGTCTGTCCTGGGACCTTGCCTCACTGGGAGGCATTACAGGTCAGGCTTGCCAGTGGAAAGTTAGATAAGAACTATTTAGTGATAGTGAGCATTGCAATAGTCACTCTAGGACTGAAAGACAGCTCAGGGTAGCTAGAGAGCAGCTGTGGCTCCATCAAGGAGAAAAAGTGGGGTTAGGACCCCATGGTATGTAAACCACTTAGGGTTGCCACCTTTTGCTGTGGCCGAACCCGGACAGGGGGCGGGGCCTATGACGTCGGTGGGCGGACCCGTGACGTCAGGGGGGGGTTCCGTGCCATCATGGGGCGGAGCTATGACGCCGCGATCCCCGATTGGCCGATCGCTGCGTCAATCAAGCTAATCTGTCCAGAAAAGTCGCCCGGCGTTGCCTCACAAGGAAACAATTTTGAAAATAATATTTCTTCTTTTTTATTGATTTGCTTTGTTGTTTCTATAATAATAAGACATTAACTGCACTTGATAATACCTAAGCCATGTTGAAGTGAGTAACATTGTATTTAAATGTCTTTTATTTATTGGCTAGATTATTGTTCGGGTTTCACAAGGCTGAAAACCGAACAGAAAGTTGAGACCCGAACAGGCCTTAGGAAAACCGAACTGTTCGGGTCAAAACCGAACAGGTGGCAACCCTAAAACCACTAGATCAGGGACTACAGTGGGTGAGTTGAGGACCAGTTAGGGTGCCAAGACCCAAGACCCCAGGCTGAGTACAGCGGGTGAGGTGAGGACCAACTCGGGTGCCAAGAAACAAAACCCCAGGCTGTAAAGTCTAGGACAGGGGTCCCTAACCTTTTTTTACCAGTGAGCCACATTCAAATATAAATAGAGTTGGGGAGCAACTCAAGCATGAAAAAAATCCCTTGGGGTGCCAAATAAGGGCTTTAATTGGTTATTTGGTATAATCTATGTAGACGGGCAGCCTACAGGAGGCTCTGCTTAGCACTATACTTAGTTTTTATGCAATTAAAACTTGCTTCCAAGCAAAATAAGCACCTGCCTTGAGGACACTGAGAGCAACATCCAAGGGGTTGGAAAGCAACACGTTGCTCATGAGCTACTGGTTGGGGATCACTGGTCTAGGACATAAGGTTATCCACCTGAGAGGAGACATTACCTATTGAGAGGGTAACTATCCTGTGAAGCGTGAATCATTGCTGCAGGCTATTTGTATTGCATATTGTCTATATCATCCCGCTAGAGGGGTTATCAAAGTATTCTACTACTCTGTCAGTTCAACAAATCAGTTGGAGTTTGTTGCAAACAACTGTGTCTGTTTGAATCTCCTCCTGCACTGAACAACACCAGGTACCATAAGTTCCCAGGGAGGGGTATTACAGTTCAGCCTGTCCTGACCCTGGGTGGAGGCACGCCATTTTAAAGTATGCCTGCTCTCCCATATAGCGGAGGCACAGGACTCCTGTAGCGCCACAGGCAACTAAATGCGTGCTAGATCTCATGCAATAGTAGAAGAGGACTATTATACACAAAAGGGTGAATATCTTGTAAATTATAATCTTATAAACGTTGAGTTCTGATGTCATCAGTTATAAACGGTGAGTTCTGATGTCACTTATGACTAACTGAAACGTGTATTATAATAAATAAAGTACCCCCAGTTACAAAATATGAGGATATTAGTTACATTTACCTCAGAGTTCCATGACCTGTATAAAAACACTTGTCCTTTAGCCTCGTATTTTTATATGGTCATGAAACTCCTTGGTAACTTATATTTTACAAGAGGGGGTACTTTATTCATACATTTATTTTGAATTATTTGCCTTCTTTTTCTGACTCTTTCCAGCTTTCAAATGGGGGTCACTGACCTCATCTAAAAAAACAAATATGCTGTAAGGCTACAAATGTATCTTTCTATTCAGGCCTCTCCTATTCATATTCCAGTCTCTTATTAAAATCAATTCCTGGTTGCAAAGGTAATTTGGACCCTAGCAACCGACGGTTGAAATTGCAAACTGAAGAGCTGAAGAAAAAAAAAAGCTAAATAACTCAAAAACCACAATTAATAATATATGAAAAGAAATGGCAAATTGTCTCAAAATATCATTTAAAGCACATTTCTTTCAGATGAAAGTTAGCAGGATAAATGTCAGCAATAGATACTTTTGGTTCTCATTTATCCTGCAGAGACTGGGAGCAGTATGATGCCTGTGCCTAGTCTAACCTGTGTAGCTGCGGTTTATCAGTGTGCCAGCCCTTGTGCTCTGTATTCCAGTGATAAGCAGTGCAGGTGCCACATAGAAACCACTGCTGCATTAAGATGAATAGAATCATAAGTATAATGAGGTGCACAGTCCTTCTAAATTCCATTATTTTAGAAATAAGGTAATCAATGTGTCAGTCGATTTCTGCTGGGGTCTATAGGAGAAGACTTTCATGAACTGATTAGTGTTTGTTATGTATTATTGCTGATTGCTGTTAGAGTGCACTTGCATGTACAACTCCAACCAGTTCATTGCAGATGCACAAAATAAAAACTGTAGTACCATATTGGCCAATAGCAAAAATAACAGATAAAAAATAAAAGTGTTGTAGAAGTGATACCTACGTACAGTATATTGGCTGACAATAAAAAAATACATTGCAAGCTTTTGGAGCACCAAGGTATTTTGCCTGACGAAGGGTGCTCTGAAAACTTGCAATGTATTTTTATTGTTAGCCTATAATTGCACATACATTAACTGAAATAGTTCACATAAAATAAGATGCTTGCTATTAAAAAGCAGTAACTTCTTGCGGCTTCTAGTCAGAGTAAATGTCAAAGGATTTTGTGTGGCCTGGGATCTAGCCCTGCAAGTGGGCAATGGTAGTTAAAAGAAAACTAAATCCTAAAAAAGAATATGGGAAAAAATTCCATATTTTATATAGTGAACTTATTGCACCAGCCTAAAGTTTCAGCTTGTCTATAGCAGCAATGATCCAGGACTTCAAACTTGTCACAGGGGGTCACCATGTTGGAAAATGTCTGTGACACTCACACGCTCAGTGGGCTCTGAGCAGCTGGTGAGAAGCTAAGCTTAGGGGTCGTAGCAAATTATCAAGCAGAAAATGAGGTTGGCCTGTAATATAAGCTGATGCTACAGGGCTGATTATTAAATTCTGATGCTAATTGCACTGGTTTCTGTGCTGCCATGTAGTAATTATCTGTATTAGTTACTAACTAGCCTAATATTATTATTATATATGTGAGTAGGTCCCTAAGCTCAGTAACTGACAGCAGCACAGAGCATGTGAATCAGTGAATCAGCAGAAAAGAAGATGGGGAGCTACTGGGGCATCTTTGGAGACACAGATCTTTACTGCTAAAGGGCTGTGGTTGCCTTGGGCTGGTACAAAAACATAATGTACAACATTTCTAGCCCACGTCTTTAGTTAAGCTTTATAGGGGAAATGCAACAAGACACGTATCAGGATAAACCTCAGAACAATGGTCTTGAATAATATAAAACTTATCCAGCAACACAGTTTCCAGAAAGCTTCCAGTTACAGATGAGAATAAACAATTCTTAATTTTGTACTAATTTGTTTGCAAAGGGCAATCAATATGAACTACCCTTGTATTACGCAGTGTTAATGGCAAAACAAGCGTATTGGAATCTGTGGTGTGTATAATGGTTTTAGCAGCTGCAGGACATGGCGTGTCACTTTGTAGAAAGACCTGTGCATCGTGCCAGTGTTTGGCTTTTGGGGTACATAAGCTTGTGTCCATCTTGTTTGTGTTGTATAATTGGGCTGTGTTATGTCTCTCTCTGTACTACGCCTCAGACTGTGTACTTGCAGTGTGTGTGTGTGTTTGTGTTGGGTCATTGCCTATTCTGTATGTTGTTCACCTTCCAAAAACTTTTTTTCAGATTTCTCCCCAGAAATAAAGACTTTTTTCAATTACTTTCCATTATTTATTTTTTACTTTTTTTTTAAAAGTTTAAAGTTGAGCTGTCACTGGTGTTTGAGTCTGTCAGCTCAGTAATTCAGACTCTAAACGGTTACAATTCTGCAACATTTAATTGATACATTTCTCAGCAGCATCTCTGGAGTATTAGCAACTATTGTATCAATTCTAACAGCTGCCTGTAATGAAACCCAGAGATTCTGCTCAGCAGGGACAAAGATAAGAAATGTATCAACTGAACGTATCAATTTAGAACAGTTTACAGGGTCGGCGACCCCCCTCCCAGAGCTGTTTTAGAAAGTGAAAAATGACACTTTATATGTCAATACTAGAAAAACGGTCACACATAGAAAATAATTGGAAAAAGTCTATCTGAATACAACTAGTTTTTTGAAGGCAAACAACCCCTTTAATATCATGTATTGCTTTGGGCTGATGCCTATGTTTTAGTGTTACTAATGTTATTGCTTTTTTATAAATTCTAGTAATGGGATGACTATGCCCTGTACCTACAGCATGCATGTATGTGTCTACATCTTTCTCTTCATTTTTTTTCCTTTAAGCTAGATAGAATACTTTTATAAATATTAAGTTTTTTCTTCCTAAATTGTATAGTCTCCTGTGTATAGGAGTCTTACAGATGAGGGCTTGCCCTGCATCCCACTGTGGTGGATTTACATGCCACATGACTTAACAGCCTGTAATTTTCAATAATTAGTGAAGCGCCAAATGCATCAAGTTGTGTTCCATTTGCACTCACCATTTCCCTGTGGCTGGGGGAGTACAAACTAATTGAACAGGCTGCACCTCGTCTTATGGTTCTTAACAATTGTGCGTAAAGCCATTACTCTCCAACCCTACAATTTATCTTCTCACCCCTCCTTCCTTTGTAACTTGTGCTTCTCTGCCTTGTAGGGCATGGAAAGTCAGCTGTACAATTCAATATATCTCGATTGTGTAGTGTAGCAATAGACATGAAAGCCTCTGTGGCTGGTGAAAAGCAAGTGCAGCAGACAAGGTAGTGACCACAATGTTGGGGTTGTGCCACCTTCCTCCTGTTATAGATCTAAACTTATAGTTAATGCTTTTTTACCAGTACTCGTAGCCTGTAAACCCAAACCACAAGCAGTACTTTACCTCTCCTGAAACTGCTGATGTCACATGGAAAAACAACTCTCACCACTTGCCCGTGGCATTTTCAGGGCTTTGTTGCTTTCTTTGCAGCTTCTCTGTATAGTTCATCTTTTGTTACCCACCATGTGCAAAATGACTTCACTATTCCACATGTCAACCTTATAACTTTAAAGATTCCATACATGGCTGCTTTAGCCATAGTCTGCACACCAAGCCTTTAAAAGAAGATGTAGGCATGAAAATGATTCTTATGAGCAGTTCTTGAAGTTTTTTTTTTGAGATTAAAGGGAAACTGTCATGGGAAAACATGTTTTTTTAAAAAACACATCAGTTAATATAGCTGCTCCAGTAGACTTCTGCACTGAAATCCATTTCTCAAAAGACCAAACAGATTTTTTTATATTCAGTTTTGAAATCTGACATGGGGCTAGCCATTTTGTCAATTTCCCAGCTGCCCCTGGTCATGTGACTTGTGCCAGCACTTTAGGAGGGAACTGCTTTCTGGCAGGCTGTTGTTTTTCCTTCTCAATGTATCTGAATAGTATGCAGTGGGACATGGGTTTACTATTGAGGCAGCTGTTATCTGGTTACCTTCCCATTGTTCTTTTGTTAGGCAGCTGGGTGGGGGAAAGGGAGGGGGTGAAATCACTCCAACTTGCAGTACAGCAGTAAAGAGTGATTGAAGTTTATCAGAGCACAAGTCACATGACTTGGGGCAGCTGGGAAATTGACAATATGTCTAGCCCCATGTCACATTTCAAAATGAAATATAAAAAAAATCTGTTTGCTCTTTTGAGAAATGTATTTCAGTGCAGAATTCTTCTGGAACAGCACTATTAACGGATGCATTTTGAGAAAAAAAAAACATTTTCCCATGACAGGATCCCTTTAAAAGGCAGCCTGCAATGAACACAGCCACAAGAAGTATCGGCAGGGGATCAGCCTATAGAATAAATCACAGCTGCTATGTGACCTTTGGGGTGTCTGTTGAACTTACCTTTAACAACCATTTCAGAATACACTTTTTATCTTCCGATTTCAGAACACGATTCCAGTCACTATGTTACATATACATAACATTTTTTTTATCTTCTTCCCTTCCTTGTTTGCTGATTATTCGAATGCTATTAACCTTCATGGTCCTGAATTTAATTAGTTGAAGCAGTTGATTCTTTATTGGTAAAACAGATTTGCATATGGTTACATACACTGGCCCTCTGAAAGTCATTGAAAGTTTTGAAGTTGAATATCTTGCCAGTTAAATAATGAAACTGTTCCTCTCTGAATGGTACATGGTCCTAAAAAGCGTAGTGGTGGGAGAGGGATCGAACCAATCAGAATACAGAGCAGCCTGAAGATCAGTTGGCTCCAAATATGACTTCACTGTGGAACGATTGCTACTTGTTGCCAGGATACATGAGCATCAGTTTTTATAGTTACTGATTCCTTCCAAATCATTATTTTTATAATTTTTATAATTATTATTTTTTTTTTTTTGCTGCAGCAGCAGCAAATGTTAATAATATGTTGTATGTAAGAATACTTGATGTGAATGCACTTATTTGTGGCCAAACAAACCTTCCAAACTGCCTTAAGTAATAGAACCCTACATTGGTGGTCCATAAATAACTAAATCTAAGGAGCGGATTTACTAAGGGGCTGAATTTTAGAAGTAAAAAAACGTTGAAATTTGACCCTCAAAGTATTTTTAAAGGGCTTTTTTGATCGAACGATTCTCCACAAAATCCTTCGAATTCTTGGAACTCTGGGTTCTCTGTGGACCCCCATAGGCTAAAAGGTCAATTAGGCAGCTTTAAGCTGGCGAATAGTCGAAGGATTTTTAAATGGCAGGTACTGCGAAAATTCGAACTTTCAAATTTTTTTCAATTCTAATAGAATTTTGGGATATTTGATGGTCGAAGTAGCCCAAAATTACTTTGAAGTTCTAATTTTAAAAATACGAATTTTAGTAATTCTACCTTCGACCATTTGGTCCCCTTTGATGGAGCAACCATTGACCAGGACTCCTTTAGGCCAGTAAATGAATATGGATACACAGTATAAAAATGGATATATAGTAGAAAAATCTTGATGTTTCAGTCATTAAACCATAGTTCCAAGTATATCTTTTTTATTGCAAAATTCACAGAAAATGACCATCAAGCTGGGTTTTGGGTGTATACAGGAGTCCAAATAAATTTCATTGTATCTGTCTTTCAGGCTCCGGCCCCGCTGCTTTAGGGGAATTAAAACTTTTCAGTACTTGAAAGGCTACAAATGAAGCTCCACTCCCCAAACTCCCCTAACACCAAACCAAACATAAGTTGAAGAGATCAATTATGAAAGCCAATGCAGACAAGAATTTCTTCCCTCAAGAAATCTCCTTTCTGTACTTACAGCTGAAAAAATTATACAAAATTAGCTTTTTGGAGGCAGATAAGAAACTGCTTAGATGACTATTTATAAATAATATTGACCTGGGGAAGTGTAAACTATTTGTTATAATGGATATGGTTGCAAGTAGGGTGCCTGCTGCGTCACAAGACTAGCCAGTTTTGAAAGAGATATGAAACACCCTGTAGACCATTTATACATAATGTAACCCCCTCTGCTGCCGACTAGTGGAGCCCACCAAGAGATGTGGCATTTAGAGCTGTGATGAGAAGGTGGGTGGGGCATAGTGAAACATTGGAATCTGGTAAAGTATGCCCCTAGCTATGTCATTTCCATCATTTCTTTCCATTTCTGAATCCAAAACAAGTGAGTGCATCATCTAGTAGGCATGACATAAATATAGTGTATGAAGTGAGCAATGTGCTTCAAGTTAAATAAAATGTACATGTTGTGTCAAACCTTCAACAGAGACCATCCAGAAAAGAACTCTGAAGTTCTGAGTTCCCTCTCCAGAACATTTTCTGCTGATGCCTGGAAAGCGTATGCATTTTCTATATAACAATCGTCTATTTATAGGGCTCAAATTATACGCCGAGAGCAGCATAAATACACAAGCCTGTTATTAAGCTGTCACTGTTCCAGTTCTCCTTAAAAAAAAAATAATAATAATCTTCACACTGCAGAGATCTCATTAAAACCAGAAAACATTTTCCTGACTGAAGGATCACCAGTGTTTAACTTTCAGATGATCAGGCGATTCTTTGTTACCTTTCTATTAAATTCATTATCTGTTCCTCTCCATGCATTTTCTTAGCCGCTCCTGCCATTCCAAAGTCTTTCTCAATCGCCTCAGTGCCTGAGCGTTGGGCACATTAGACATTAATCAATTATTTCTGTACATGTTCTTTTATATCATAGGGAAGCAATTTTCCTTCTATTGGCAGGGTTCTCCACCAATGACAGCCTTTTCTTCTTTTAGAAAATTTAGAGCTTCCTTCTTCAGCCTTTTAACTCATTTACAGATGACTTTCTGGAGGAATACTAAGTGCTTAGTGCTCCAGCAGATGAACTTTAGAAGATCCTAATACTTTATAAGAAGTCAGAAGTGGGTTGGTCTAGAAATCAAGGGATGTGTAATGGAATCATTGGTGGCATGGCCAGTCAGCAATGAACACAAATGTATGTTTTCTTAGTTTTCTCATTGCTTGTAGCCTTAGGGCTCTTACATACCAGTATCTGAAGCTGCGCTCCCCTGCGTTCTGGTTTTATGCATTCAGCCGCAGGGGAGTGCAGGAGCAGATGCATTCAATTTTTTTCAATGGGGCTGTACTCACACAGGTGCATTTAGGTGCCGAACGTAGGTTGAGACGCAACATGCTTGTGTTTGGCGCCTGTGTGAGTACAGCCCCATTGAAAAAAATTGAATGCATCTACTCCGGCGCTCCCCAGCAGCTGAATGCATAAAACTGGAACCCAGCTTCAGATGCTCGTGTATAAGAGCCCTAACACAGAAGCAGTCTGTACCTTATCTTATGCTAAAATGGGTATTCAACAAACTGTGTGATTGATCCCCCTTGGAACTTGGAATAGTGGGTGGAGGATCAGCATAAGAGCTGGGGAGATACTCTAGTTTATTTGTTCTCACAAATGACCGCCCTATCGTAAGCAATCAACTGCGGGTACATGAGAGGGTTGCATGGCTTTTTATTGGCATGGCATGGTATTCAGAGATCCCAACACAGATATAGGATGATTTTATAATTTACAAATATCTCTATTTTGTCTGTGTCTTAAATAGCCTTCTACAAAAAAAATCACTTAAAAGATGTGTAATACCATGAAGTGGATATATTTTTTAGTTGTGGGTTCTTCTAACTCCTAGAAATAAACTAATTCTTGTCAATAAATGTCCTATTTGATATTTAATTGCATAGTTAGAGAGCCATGAATGGCATAGGACAGGTTATGAACCAAACCCATTGTGTGCCCTATTGCCTAACTTGAATGACTGCCTACATGGCTATACAGCAAAGTATTAATACTCATAGAATTTACTCTAACTTCACATTTCTGAGATTCTCATGCAGGTGCTGGGGGTATTTCTAGAGCAGCATGTGCTATTGTGAAAGAGCTGAGGATCTATAAACCTGGAGAGAAAACACATGAAGATCTGTAAATATCAAGAATGGTCCCTCCTTAATTCTAATGGTGTGCAATCTCCACCTATTAATTAGTCTGCTGTAGTGATGGGCGAATTCGCGGCAAATTCCCGCCAATGATTAACTCATGGAACACCAGGAAAAATTTGCCGGTGTCTCGTTTTGGATGCGGGCATCCGTTTTTGGACGCGAGCGTCCATTTTTTGGATGCTGGCAATGTCCGCCGGCATCCAAAAATGGATGCCCGTGTCCGAGGCGCTGATGCGTTTTGCAGATTTTTCACCGTTTCGCAAATTTCATCAGAAATTCACCAAAAATTCGGCAACACGAAACACCCCAGATTCGCCCATCACTAGTCTGCTGTTTACTAGGTTGTCCTAATTGTAACAACACCAGGTAATGTTACAGTTCAGAAGCCAAGGGAGAGGGAGCTATACATATTGGCAATATCATAACGTATATTTCTTTTGTAAGGATGCAATATAAGGAAGCGCTCCAAAGACACTCACACGCACTTGAGCGTCGCTGGTGCAAATCCCGCTCAGAATCAGACTTTTGGAGCTACAAATCTGCCCTGCGCTCCTATAACACCAGCCTTTCCCAAGCCAAACAAACTTAGTTTACTTCACTCATTAACTCCCTTTCCAAAAAACCGGCACAACTTTTCTCCACCTTTAACATTCTCCTTTCCCCTTCTCTTTTCTGTCTCTGCTCAAGACATTGCTGAACACTTCAAAAACAAAATTGACACTATCAGAGGGGACATTACACTACTCAACCCACCTAGGCTTCCACCACCCTCCCTCCACACTCCCCAGTCTCTCCTGTGCTCCTTCACCCCTGTTACTGATGAGGAAGTCTCAAAACTTTTGGCCTCCTCTCACCTTACCACCTGCCCGCTTGATCCAATTCCTTCAAAACTTCTCCGCAATACCAATCCTTGTCGAATCAAAGCCTTAACGCATTTATTTAATCTCTCGCTCTCAACTTGACTATTCCCATCTCAACTAAAAAATGCTTGTCACCCTCATTCTGAAAAAACCCTCTCTTGACCCCCTACAATCTGGTTTTAAACCACAACACTCCACTCAAACTGCTCTGACCCGCCTAACTAATGACCTTTTAACAGCTAAAGCCAACAAAAATTTCTCACTACTAATACTGCTTGATCTATCAGCTGCATTTGACACTGTAGATCACCCTCTCCTCCTCCAGTCCCTCCATTGGCTTGGCCTTCGTGACATGGCCCTGTCCTGGTTTTCTTCTTACCTCACCAATTGTTCCTTCAGTGTCTCCTACAACGGAGTAGCATCTTCCCCCCTACCTCTCTCTGTCAGGGTTCCTCATGTCTCTGTCCTGGGACCCTTATTATTTTCTCTATATACGTCCTCCCTGGGCAAATTAATCAGCTCGTATGGGTTCCACTACTACCTCTATGCTGACGATACTCAGATCTATCTCTCCTCTCCTGATCTCAACCCAGAACTCCTAACTTGTGTCTCCTCCTGCCTGTCTGCTATCTCTACTTGGATGTCACAACGTTACCTTAAAATAAATTACCTCTCCAAAACGGAAATGGTTCTTTTTCCTCCAACTAACATCAGTAACATCCCAGAAGTATCCATCGTAGTTAACAATTCCACTATCACCCCATCTCCCCAGGCCCGGTGCCTTGGGGTTATTCTAGATTCTGCCCTGACATTCACTCCTCATATCCAGTCACTTGTTAAATCATGTCACTTCCACCTAAGGAACATATCCAAAATATGATCATTTAATCTCCATATACTTAACCAACCGCTTACTACTCTCCTCTACTGACCTGCTAATCAATGCTTCTCTCATTACCTCCTCACATGCTCACATTCAAGGCTTTGCAAGGGCTGCTCCCCTCCTCTGTAATTCTCTCCCACGGTCTGTCTGACTTTCTCCCAATCTTTCAGCTTTCAAGAAATATCTTAAAACCCACTTTTTTAGTGAAGCCTACCCTCACTGTTAACTACCCAATGCAATACCGCTTACAGTACTACATCTCTCACCCACTTTATTTTGATCTTGCTCACTCCCACACCTTGTGTATCATTCCATTTCCTTTAGATTGTAAGCTTTTTCTGTACAGGGCCTTCTGTACCGGTATTTATTGTGATGTATGTAACTCCATGTTTATTGTGATGTATGTAACTCCTTATGTTCTATGTATGTAATTCATGTGATTTAGTTGTATAATCACATTCACTTTACAGCGCTAAAAAATAAGTTGGTGCTATAGAAATACATGTTATTATTAATAATAATAATAATAATAATATACAGTCCATATGAAACCACCTTCCTTAAATTTTGATGCCCACTTCTTGAAATCTTCTTGTGGTCTCTGTTATAGCAATCAGAAGGAATTTACATTTCTATCATAATCAAATCAGCTCTGGCTCATATAGCAGGAGATTCTTAGGTCATCACTATGGGGCCAATTTACGAAATTCACATGAAATGATCGAAGTTCAATCATCGTACAAATTTTTCGTGAAATCGTAAAGTGAATTTTGGCCTATTCGATCATTGAATATCGAATAGATCGAATGATCGGATATTCGATAATTCGATCATTCGATGATCGAAGGATTTAAAATTTTAAAGTTATTCGACTGCCTACTTCACCAGATTGAACCTACTGAATTTTAGGAAGCTCCCCATAGGCTTCTGAGGCTAAGTCCTGCTCGAATACCATTCGTACGATAGGATAGTTCGTTCGAATTGTACCAATTTTTCAGAGGCTCGAATAAAATTTCATGATTTTTTTGTGAAATCGAACGATCGGTATCCGATCGTACGAATTCATCGAGAAATCGGACATCCAGCAAAATGATAGCCTAAAACAATACGACAAGCATTTGATAGTCGAATACTTATCGAATTGAGAATTTGGTCGATCTTTTTTCTGGGAATAATAGTAAATTTGCCCCTAAGTGAATGCAAGAGTTTTTCCTCCTTTTTTTGTTTTAGCAGCTGAACATTTAGTATTTCCCAAGATGCCATAGTCTACACATGCTATCTGCAGCTTTCCTTCTTGTGCTCTCATCCCCTTACAGACAACAGGAGGCATTATTCACTGTGGTGCGGATGGACTATTATTTTTAGAAAAGTTGAAGATGGAATTTTTCAAGTTTGACATTGCTCATAGTTTCAGAGAGAGATGCTATAATCCTTGTGAGAATAGATATGCACATGTGCTAAACCCAGTTCTACAGATGTAAATCTGTATGCAAGGTGACACTAATTCATTTGGAGAACTCCGCATAACTAGTGGATTGGAAAGTTAAAGGGATCCTGTCATGGGAAAAAATTTTTTTTCAAAATGCATCAGTTAATAGAAGAATTCTGCATTGAAATCCATTTCTCAAAAGAGCAAACAGATTTTTTTATATTTCATTTTGAAATCTGACACGGGGCTAGACATATTGTCAATTTCCCAGCTGCCCCAAGTCATGTGACTTGTGCTCTGATAAACTTCAATCACTCTTTACTGCTGTACTGCAAGTTGGAGTGAAATCACCCCCTCCCTTTCCCCCATCCAGCAGCCTAACAAAAGAACAATGGGAAGGTAAACAGATAACAGCTCCCTAACACAAGATAACAACTGCCTGGTACATCTAAGAACAGCACTCAATAGTAAAACCTCAATGTCCCACTGCGTACTATTCAGTTACATTGAGAAGGAAAAACAACAGCCTGCCAGAAAGCAGCTCCCTCCTGAAGTGCTGGCACAAGTCACATGACTGGGGCAGCTGGGAAATTGACAAAATGGCTACCCCCATGTCAGATTTAAAAACTGAATATAAAAAAATCTGTTTGCTCTTTTGAGAAATGGATTTCAGTGAACAAGTCTGCTGGAGCAGCACTATTAACTGATGCATTTAAAAAACAAACATGGATTCTGTGTGCCATCAATGACCAGAGGCAACGTGACACCCAAGATAACGGGTTTCACTTTATTTATGGGTAGTAGTAACCTGTATTGGATAGCACAGGCATGGGATCTATTATATGAAATGCTTAGGCCTGGTATTTCTCTTTAATTTGCCTTAACATACCTTAAATCTGATACAATGCATCCCAATAAGACTGTTTTGCCACTTATATATGGATTCATGCAGCTTAGTTAGGTTCAAGTACAAGTATGAATCCTAATGCATGACACCTAGGGATAAGAATCTTTCTATACTTTGGATCATACCTTAAGTCTACTAAAAATCATTGAAACATGAAAAAAATCCAATAGGATTGTTTTGCCTCCAGTAAGTATTAATGACTGCTTACCAGTACAAGGTACCATTTTATTATTACAGGGAAAAGGGAAAAATATGTTATTTGTTTAAAGGGATTGTTCACCTTCAAACTACTAGTTGTTTCCAGATAGATCACCAGAAATTACGTTTTCCAATTATTTTCTATTTTCACCATTTTTCTAATATTCAAGTTCAAAGTTTGATTTTTCACTTTCTAAAGCAGCTCTGGGAGGTGGGGTCGCTGACCCTGTAAACTGTTCTAAATTGATACATTTAGTTGATACATTTCTTATCTTTGTCTCTACCGAGCAGTGTCTCTGGGTATCATTACAGGCAGCTGTTAGAATTGATATAATAGTTGCTAATGCTCCAGAGATGCTGCTGAGAAATGTATCAATTAAATGTTGCAAAATTGTATCAGTTTAGAACCTGCACCTGAATTACTGAGCTGCCAGACTCAAACACCAGAGACACCAACATTCAACTTTAATCTTAGATTTTGGAAAAAAACAGTAAAAAAAAAAAAGAAAGGAAAGTAATTGAAAGTCTTTATTTCAGGGAATCAATCTGAAAACAACCAAACGTCTTATTCTGGATAGTGGGTTTCCAAATAATGGACCCCAATACGGTTTTATTCCTACCCAACCTGTAGTATCATGTATTCTGTATCAGGATGAACCACATACATGATATTTCCACCCGTAGAACATTTTCGACCCATGTTACCTGGATTTTACTCTCATTTAGACACAATATTAAGAATAAATATGGAGTTGTCGCACAATGTGTAAATTGAAAACTCCTCCATAGAAAATGAATTAACTGAGCATATTTCTTACACCTGTATTCTGGTTCTAAAATATTAGCATGAGAGGAACAAGGTGACTGACCAAGAAAATGAAATAAGTATGGAATCTGTTTGTGCTCTTTCTGAAAATGTTCTACTTTTTCTGGCTGTTTATTTAACCGCTCACCCATAAGTCACAGGATATGTCCATCCAAACAGCATCCAGAAATAGCTCTCCAAGTGATATTTTCTTTTGTCCAAAGGAAAAGTAATTTCGATGCTATTCTACAGGGCATTTCTGTTCATTTTACTTACCACTGAATAATGAAACTCAAGCGGTCTTCATAAGGAGAAGCCGAGCACATCTGAAAACATTGCTGCATCTTATCATCAGCCAGGGAAACATTTAAAGATATATATTTTAAATGAGATATCAGTGGAGTGAAAGACAGTGGAAGGGTAAAGAAAAGCAGGAGGATTTCACTCTTTCTTGGCCCCACAAAGGTCCAGTTTGGTGCATTCAGAGTAATTGAAGATCCGCTGCTGAGCAGGCCCATCATTTTCATCAAAAAGTTTTAAAGCAAACTTGAGTTTTACAGGAAGATCAAACAGCTGTTGGTTTATTGTCAGGCTTTAAAGAAGAAATGCAAGGCCAGTTTTTGCTTTCTGTAGCCCCCTCATTGTATTAGTATTGAAACCAAGACAGGTGCCTATTTCTATGCCAAATGCATGGTGCAAGTATGGATCCACCAAGCCTAAGGGCAATACTAATAGCATGTAGAGCATTTTACAAGCACATTTACTTGGCTACAACAAATACTTTGTAGTTATATTTCCTCCTGTGAAGTGGAGGCTTTTAATGAAAACATATTAACACCCCCCCCCCCCCGTCATGAAAACCCTTCTGCTGGGAAATAGATCATGTCTTTAATTGCTGTTTAGCTGTCACTGTTAAATTGAAGTCCTTGTGCATTAACAAGGATGGAAACTATTGTGTTAGTATGATTCCTGTACCTTATATAAAAGCCCAACATGGCATCAACTACTATGGACTAGAAATAGTGCTGGTTTACTTAAAGGAGTGGTTCAGCTTCAAGTTAACTTTAAGGGGCAAATTATTTAAAGCGCAAAAATGCGCTAGCGTTGCCTTCGCCGATGTTCGCCGTACTTCACCAGGCAAATTCACTGAGATGCAAATTTGCGCTCGAACGATAGCGAAGTTGCGCTACTGTTTTTTCGCTGTTTTTCAGACTATCACCCAACAAAAGGTAAAAGACTCCAGTGTTTTTTGGGACTTAGAAAAAATTTCAAGTTTTTTTTTCAAACTTCTACCTATTGTATTGACTTCGCCAGGTCAAACCTGGTGAAGTAACGTCTAGCGTAAGAGGTAGTGTTCAGAAAAATGTTCATCTTAGTGAATTAGCGTAGTTACGTCCCTTCGCCAGTGCGAAAATTTGCCTGGCGTAAGGGTGCGAAGTTTCGCAAGTCGTTCTACTTTGTTAGCAAGTATGGATAATTCTATGCAACTTTTCATTTGTCCTTTATTTCTTCTTTTTGAGTTTTTTTTTTATAATTTTTGAATTATTTGCCTTCATCTTCTGGCTCTTTCCAGCTTTAAAATGAGAGTCACTGGCCCACATCTAAAAAAAACAAATGCTCTGCAAGGCTACAAATTTATTGTTATTGCTATTATTTATTCCTCATATTTCTAGTCCGGCCTCTCCTATTCATTCCAATCAATGCGTGGTTGCTAGGGTAGTTTGGACCCTAGCAACCAGATTGCTGAAATTACAAACTGGAGAGCTCAGCTGCTGAATAAAAAGCTAAATAACTTAAAAAACACACAAATTATAAAAATGAAAACCAACTGAAAATGTTCTAAGAATATAAGTCACTACATCATACAGTCACTTTAAAGTTGAACAACCCATTTAACCTATGAAAAGTGATCAATTGGCAGACGAACCACCCTTTGAACCACCTAATGTTACCCTTACTGAACTGAGTCCCACCATCCAAACATCAGGCTAGGCACTACCCTCTTTACATTCATGTCCACTAGTGATGTGTGGATTGAGAAAAACTTGACCTGCACCCAACCTGGACCCGTGCACCCCCAATAAGTGCAGGACAGGCAGGCGCGTGCCTATAAAACCAGAATCCGGAGGCCGTCAGTGTAAGGTTTTGAGTGGGTAAAGTAAGGTGACCATATTTTGGTTGAGAAATCCTGGGACACTACAAAATGGCAACATTTTCTAGGACACACCCACTTTTAAAGGGACACCCTTAAACCACTCCCATTCTCATGTACACACCTACTCAATTCTAGCTCCCTCTGTAGCCCCTCTGTAATCTGCTCACCTCCTGACCTGCACGCACTGTAAGGAATGCGCTGGTGCAGAGTGTTACTGTTGTGCACTTTTGACATCTTTCCTGGCTCAGCCTCAGCAGCAATAAATAAACAAATTGCCCCCTGATGTAGTCCCATCATAATGCCCCGCCTGGCCTGGCCATACCATACTGCTCGCCTGCATGCACGCACCACTGCCATCTCTCTCACTCCCTTTCACCTCAGCCACCATGTAAGTAATCCTCTGTTCTGTTGCGCACTTGAAATCTTTATATACATTGACTCTTCCAGCCCCGCCCCCTCCAATATTGGCGCCCAAACTAATAGCCAATCAGATTGGCACAGATGAGAAGCACTGACTTATGATTTGACTTTTGATTGACATTTCAGAGCTCAAATCAGGTAGTTTTTACACAGGGATTTAGCAGGCATTAAACAGGGACTTTAAAGCATATGTCTAAAAAAACGGGGACGGTTCACGTGGTCATAAAGCCACGGGGACAGCAGCTCTGAAACAGGGCCTGTCCCTGTGAAACAGGGTAGAATGGTCAGCTTAGGGCAAAGCAAACAGAACAGCTCAACTCCAACCTGCCTGCCATCCACAAATGGGGTAGCGATGTTGGCCCAAACCTGCTTGACTGGGGGTAAACTCCCAAGTCCTGCAGGTATCAGGCCGGCTTGATGTCCACTCAGTGTCACCTTTTCCTTAAAGGAGAACTAAACCCCCCATTGTGATAAGTCCCCATTAGCTCCCCTCTGCTGGCCCCCTCCCTGCCTCCTCTTATGCACAGTCTTACCCCTGAATTATTTTGCCTCTAGAAATAGCGACCACAAATTAGCAAAGAGAAGAAGGTAGCGCCCGTGAGCATCAATGCCCTCACTCTGCATTTGCGGTCGTTACTTCTAGACGGAAATTAATCCAGGGGTAAAACTGAGCAGGGGGAGGCAGGGAGGGGGGCAATGTGGATGTATCACAATGGGGGTTTTAGTTCTCCTTTGAGAAGGGAATGACCCCAGACACATATTTTGCCTACATATATGCAACTATTCAATTGAATCCACATTATTTGCTCCGTACTTCACATTATTGTGGTTATTTTAGACCAGAGGAAGGAAAACTGAGCAACCAATTATTTAAGTAATATTTACTGGTCACCTGTTTAAAATCAAGCATCTTGTTGGTTGCTATGGGTTACTGCAGCTGGGTAAATGTATGGCTTTTTATTACATGTATGTGAATGTATTGTATATAAAGCAGAGTTTGTCCAGAAATAAAGACCTTTTTCAAAAACTTTTCATTATTTATCTTTTACTGTTTTTCCAAAATCTAAGTTTAAAGTTGAATGTTGGTGTCTGTGGTGTTTGAGTCTGGTAACTCAGTAATTCGGGTGCAGACTATAAACTGATACAATTTTGCAACATTTAATTGATACATTTCTCAGCAACATCTCTGGAGTATTAGCAACTATTGTATCAATTCTAACAGCTGCCTGTAATGAAACCCAGAGATTCTGCTCAGCAGGGACAAAGATAAGAAATGTATCCATTAAATGTATCAGTTTAGAACAGTTGGGGGGTCAGCGACCCCCCTCCCAGAGCTGCTTTAGAAGGTGAAAAATGACACTTTACACTTCAATATTAAAAAAAGAGTTACAAATAGAAAACAGTAATTGGAAAAAGTCGTTATTTCTGGTGATCTATCTGAAAACAACTAGTTGTTTGAAGGTGAACAACCCCTTTAACAAATCTGTAGCTGCGGTTGGGAAGCATGCTGCCCCCCAAATTTTGCTGCCCTAGGCCCAGGCCTATGTGGCCTTGCCACAAATCTGGGCCTGGTTATGGGCACCTAATGATCTTGCTGTGAGGCCCAATAACTAGTCAGAAGTAGTTCAGATAAATAGTAAAATAGTGAATTAAAAAGCTAAGTCAGTCAGTTCATTGGTGGTCAGTGGATATTACCTGAAAGGAAAACTATACCAATGAACAATTTAGGTCTCTATAAAAATATATTTTTAAAAATATTTACAGCTCATATGTAAAAGCCTGTTTCATGTAAATAAACATAATCATAATAATATACTTTTTAGCACTGCAAAATATGTTGGTGTTATATAAATACATGTTATTAATATTATTATTATTAATAATAATAATAATAATAATAAAGTAATTATAAATAGGAAATTCCCATTTTAAGAAATAAGGGCCACCTCCTTGGGATCCTACAATTCATGGCACACACAAACAAACCACATATATATATACACACCAGTTTGTAAGATTCTAACTGATTAATTTGATAAAACAGATAAGACTTCAAACCCTATACCCCTATCTGCCCCTTTCATGCTCCTTTGTGTTGTCTTTGCTTTATATGTAAAATCTTTGTAAGTTACATAAGTTTCTAGGCAAATCAAGACTTTCTTACCTGTGGAGAGAAAGGGGGATGCAAGTCAGGTGGGAGCAGGCATAGTTGGGGAGTAGGTGGGGCAGAGGCATGACTTGGGCGGGCGAAGGTGGGACAGGAAGTGGGCAAGGGGATGGGGATAGGATGGGCTCCATTGAAGATTTTTTACAGGGGGGCCTGGCACACTCTAGTTACGCCTCTGCCTGATTATACTTAAAATAATTTGGCATAGCAAATCTGTTACCTGTGTATTCTGCTCCAGGCAATGTTAGTTCAGATATTAGTTAAAACTTTCACAAATCTTTCCCCTTGAGAAACCTATAGTTATTATAATACCTTTAAGCACCTCGGCTCAGATGGGCACCAGGCTTAGTAGTGCTACAAGTTCTTTCCAGTCAGACAATCAGCACCAATATAAAGAACAGGAATTCCCTCTCTCTCATCAATAAATTAGATGTTTTCAATGAAAATATCACCCATTAAGAAATTAAAAACAAAGTCCCTAAATAGAATTTATTAATGAACATTTCTGTGGCAGAAATAAACTCCAGAATTATCATAATGTAGATAGTCCTTACAAATAATGCCTAGATGAAAATTTTGGGTGTGTAAATGTTGCTCAGAAAAGCAGATTATATTGGCTATATCATATTCATAGTTTGAGCACATAGCAGGAGATGTGTTTTGGTACTCACAAGTCGCAAAGTCTCTGGCAAAATTCAGATGAGTCCTTTATTTTATTCATTTTTATTATACCAGTTAAGAGGCGTGAAAAAGTTGCCTTCAAAATTTGTTTGTTCGATTTTACACACATATAAACAACATGAAATTCAGAGATAATTTTGATCTCGATTTTTTTTTCTTTAAACATTTGACTTAAAAAAAAACACCCTGTTTCATAATGTAAAACGCCTGTGAATTACTTTCAATTAATATATATATCTACATATATATATGTTTATTTAAAGTTTCTTGTCCCTTTAAAACAATTTATTTGTAAACAGCAGAGGAGGAATCATAGTAAACATTTTTTTTTTCATTTCCTTATTTGTGAACACATTTAAAAAAATAAAAAAAAATCAAGTCAGAAAAAAAGTTTTTTTTATCACAGTTCTGGCTTTCTGTTCACCAAAATGAGCTACTTTCATTTTTCTCCTAGACACTGATGTCACTTCCTGTATGAATGGCTACAACTTCCTGTTTTCCAAATACCTGTTTGGAAATGTAAAGATTCTACTAGCCTTGTCTATTTGTTCCAGCCGGCTCACATAATCCAGTTAGGTCCAAATGAAAAGCACAGTTTAATCTACACATGTGTTGCATTCTTCTATCATGTTATACAGTACAGGATTTCAGATCATCGTTATATAGTCAAGACCTTCGGGAGAAGAAAATGAGTAATTTATGTGGGAAAATTGCACTTTTTTAATTAACTATTTAGTTTTACGTTGAATAATACAGTTAATATATTTGGGAGTATATATGCTTAGAAAGAAATACATAAGAAATGTATATTTTTATTAGGATAATTGTTTCACTCCCAGAATTACTGATTCATAGATAGCCACTGTTTCCTTGTCTACTCCCAATTAGCATTTCTAATAGGAACAAAATTAAGGTTAAAGAAACATACATATTTACTCAGGGGCGATCCTGCGCACAGCGCCGCCTGAGGCGGCCTTGATTTTGCCGCCCCCCCCTTTCCCACAGCGCTCAAAAGTAAGCACCAGACAGGGGTAGGGGGGGGTCCACGGCGCTAGTGCAGAGCTCGCAAGTCAGCGCTCTGCACTAGACCAGGAGCGGCATTTTTGCCACCCCTGGTAATGAGGGGGGCACTGCCGCCTGAGGCGAGTGCCTCAACTCGCCTCATTGGCGGAGTGCCACTGTATTTACTATATATATATATATATATATATATATATATATATATATAAAATAAGTCTGTGTAGAAGTCCTAACGAAGAATGCAATCCCTTAAACCACTTTTCAGTTTTTTAGTTGTGTGAATAGGCCACCAAGGCCCGGGCCTAGGGCAGCAGGATTGTAGGGGGCGGCATGTTGCCGAACTACACCCACATTGCTTCAGAAACACTGGGGATGTGCGGGAGATACTATAGTTTTTTAATTTCCTGTGCACCAATCCCCATTGCTCTGGTCCCGATTGTGAACATTTGGTAGGGGACAGGGAGTAGGCAGCTTCAGAATGATTTTATTCTTTATCTGTAGAACCCCAAACTGACCTGTAGAAAGTTTAACATTGGCAACACACCTAATTGGTGGAGGGGTGCAGATCTGCCTTATTTTATAATTTTACCAGTGAGCACTGTTGGCAAAATCACTAATATCAGGATTCCTCGCATGTTCTGATGATTCTTGGTTTGGTTTAAAATTAACCAGCTAATGAAATTTGTTTGAGTGTTGCCTTGAATATGCAGTAAATGGGCAGATTTGGCAATATTTGGCACAAGGCATCATTCACCTGAGGGCCAGCCCTGGTCAAATATTCTGACCCGCCCACCAGGGGAAGGTTTGGTCAAATTCAACTCTAAATTTTGCGTAACACGCTCAGCTTCCTTTCAGACAACCTTATAAACTGTTAAATGGAAATAAACACCAAAAAACTATTTCTTTTCTGCCAAATGTTTACTGAAATGCAGTATTAGTAGATTCTCAAACTTCCCATTCTATGTGACAGTGGACATGTGACTTGGTAATGGATGCCATAATACAGAACATCAACCAGTGCCGCATACCTCTTACTAACATGACCCACTTGTCATCACTCACCTCTAGTATAGTTCTTAGAGGAACATGTGGATAGGGGGATGACCTTGATCCCTTTAAGTCACAATGCATGGGAAATTTAAAATCTAAGTAGCAAGCTTCACCTTTGTGTTTAAAAACCTATTAAGCACTTGAGTAGATAATAATAGCTTTTGCCTTCTTTTCCCTTTAAATGCTATACAATATGGAATTTCTCCCATACAATTGTGTTTGTCATTCCTTTATGGAGTGCTGCTTCCTGTCATATTTGGCACTTGGTTACCTCCTGCTTAATTTGCTGTCAGTCAGTTGGTTCACATTTGTGATGAATGTTGCTTTCTAGTCCGAAATCTAGCTATGGTGAGGCCAGATAGCACTTCATAATATTGAGTGGGTTTGTATATGTAGCAGCATCTGTGTATGTCAGCTTGGAAAACAGCTGCTTGAGGAAAAAGAACCAAAAAACAATGTAATAAATTAATGATTATATAGAATAAACAACCACACAAGAAAAAAGCTATTCAAGAAATGAAGTGTCCTGTACATCAATGGCACAAATTTCTACAGCCGAAAAATGGAAAGCCACCAATAATAGAAATGATTACATGTTGAGTTTACAAAGGAGGCTGGCTGTATCTATATCAGTAACCCTGAACATATGAACCCTTTAAAACCTTAATTCAGTCAACAGCCCCTTGGGGCTGCAATGAGTGCGAAACTGACATATCAGAGTTTATTCTTTCTCCAAGTAAGAGTCCAATCCTAGCTTATTTTCACTTGGGGGCATGTGTATCAAGGCATTGTTTCCACTGGTCGTATAACTGTAGTATATGTTATTGCTGCCTCTTTAGATGCTGTAACATGAGTGTTGCCAAACCTGTAAAATTTCCAATATGTGGCATTGAGGTCTGAAAAAGAGAAGTACTCAGACACTGCAAACACTTGCGTTACCCAACATACAACACAATTTCTTCTCTCCTCTTGCAACCAGCATTAGTATGTAGGATGGCAGAGTAAAGCTGCTCTTACATGTACCACTACTATTATATGAGGCAGTATACTGTTTGGCAGATATGGATATCAGATGCAGGTATCAGGCAAGCTGGTACATTTTATCTGCCCAATTTAATATATCTGCCAATGTATGATACATCAGTAGATAAGGAAGTGAAGAAGAGCAACATATGCTGTTCACTTTCTCCTGTTGTTTGAACTGTATAGAAATGGTTGGAATAATAAAAAGGCATTCATGCCATATTTCGCCCCTTCCTATGTGCTCTGTCCATTTAGCCATGGTCCAATTGATCAGATACCTACAAGGATTTGCCTGTACATGGCACCTTTGCACTCAAGGGAGAAATGGATAAGGCAAGTCAAGAAGAAAAACTTTTCAAAAGAAAAATCTGTTTGATGTCCTGCAAGTGATAGGCAATAGCCATTGTAAATACTGAGAGTTTTGAAAGTTGGTAGCTCTCCATTCTTCAATATGTTGTAGATTATAGAAGATGTACCAAAGAAATGATGTGGAAAGTAGGTAAAATGAATTGAAAGGGGCATATTAACAAGTATTAATATATAGTATACAGGTGTAACTATAATTCATTGCTTTTGGGGAAATTGAGAATAAATGAATTGAAATGTGACTGACACTATACAGTATGTGGGGGGCCGACATTGCTTCCTTAAGGTACTGACTCCTATGAAATCCTGCTGTAAAAAGTTTCTAATTCTTGGAGTTTATTCTTGAGGTGCCATGATCACTAACTTGCTGACAAATAGCACCCCACTCCTGCACAGCCTAGGTACCAATGATTGGGGATCAAGAGAGAATTTATTTAGGAGGATTTACATAATCCTCCTTTGATGCTGTAACATACACGTGAGCCATAATGTGAGACATTCTTCTCTTGATCACTGTTTACCTCTATTTACATAAATACTTGGCCCTTGTGTATTGGGGTAAAGCTACTTTTTTGCCCATGTGCCCCCTTGTTAAAGAAATAGGGATAATAATGGTGTTGTTTGCACTGATTATGGTGCATAGAGGACGTATGTGTTGGATATTGTATATATATTAATAAAGTGGGACTATTATACAGAGTGCTGTGAACTATTTTACATTCTGTTTTTGGAACTGCATCGTTTTGGGGATGCTAATTTTCAAATCATTGTGCAATCATGCAAGTAACCTATACAGTAATTTTACGGTCACTTACACCCATTAGATCATGGGATTGGCATTGCTGAGCTCTCCTTTTGATTACCATTAGTTTCAGGCAAGTTGTGTGTACTCCTGGTGCCTGGCAAAAGGTCAGTGTGTTTGTATAAGGAAACAGGAATGCCTGCCCTTTATATAGTGGCCAGCTGTTATTTATATTCAGTATATTTGCTCAGAGGCTATTGTATAAAGCAAGTGGTCAGCTCAGAGAGACTGCTGGTAGAAAACAGGGTCAGTGTTACAGAGTTTTTGTTACGTTGGCCATTGCCCTGCTTATTTCAACTTTGAAAAACTGATATTCCAGTGTGTTATATTTCCAGTTTTTTTGAAAATGGCAGTAAATAGTGTGATTGGGGGTGACAGCAATGCATATTTGGGAAACCAGTGATAGTAGCAGGAAAGTGAAATCTCTTAAGACCATCTGGCACTACAGTTCCTACCACTAATATGTGAGGGTGAAACAGGCACTTAATACATTTGGTGCCTTTTTTGTTACCCACACACAGTATGGGTCATTAAATAAAAGGCCACTCTAACAGGAGGGAGCAGAGTTGACCCAACTGTCTCCATAAAATTGATAATGTGCCATAATGATTGGCCATTGTAGGTGGCAAGTGGCAATAAGAGTTTGCGGATGTGCTCTGCATTTGCTGCATCACTGGGTGACACTTATACTTGTAAAGGAGAATTCAACCCGTAACTAAAAAAAAAACCCTACCTCCCTCCCTCCTACCCTCCAGCCTAGCTGCCCCCCCCTGGGAAATGCGCCTAACTTTTTACTTATCCCTCGGTGCAGATTCAGGGATCGCAGTCCACCACAGTCATCTTCTGGGTCTTCAGGAGCTGAGACTGGTTAAGAGACGCATGCGCAATTCGATCAACTACGCATGCGCCGAAATGGACAGAAAGTGCCAGAAGAAGACATGAAGACCTGGAAGATGGCTGCTGTGAACTGTGATCCCTGAATCTGCACCAAGGGGTAAGTAAAAAGTTAGGGGCAGTTCCTCGAGTGGGCAGTTAGGCTGGGGGGGAGGATGGAGGGGGTCTATGTAGGGTAGGGAATTTGTATTTACGGGTTGAATTCTCCTTTAAGGACACACATACTGTGTATATAGGTCACGACACTGGACCAAAGCGCCAGAAAGCCTGGTTTCATTATAGTAGTTATTATATAGTGGTCCTTTTGAACTTGGAACTATGGGCCATGACACTGCCTATAGTGGACTCAGTATATATGTGTGAACGTGTACTGAATAAATAAATTTCATCCATAATAAAATGCTTAAGATAACTAATCAGTGAAACTTAACAAACAGCCCAGGGCACAGTTTAAATAATGTATAAAAGAAAATAAAATCAATGTACTTGCTCATAAAACTCAGTGCCGTTACAGAGCCGCTTTTGCAGTTATCCCTTGGCTACATCATTACACACACAGCTAATATGAATGTGTAATTGTTGTCATCTTGTAAACATATGAGAACGCTCCACTGTCTTTGTGCTCTATATTTAACTCTAAATTATGAGATGTACATCTTTCTTAAATGGCTATAAATGTAATATTGCGCTGTTTTGACAATGTGCTCCTCTTGCGTTCTCTTATGCACTGTAACACCATGAAGATGCACCAGGTTTAATTGTAGCAACATTAAAAGAGTAAAGCTGGTCATACATACAGAGATTTGCTTGTTTGGAGAGGTTGCCAAAACATGACGTGGGTGATATTGGTCTGATCCAATTGTGGGGCCTAGGAACGCAACAAGGGGAAAAAGGGTGCTTAGACCACATCAATGAACAAATGTGGTCCTCGATCTAACTCGACTTTTAAAATTGCCCAATCAACATCTGGTCAACTTTCGGTCAGATATCCATCTACAATGCCTGTGGGAGGGCCCAATAAGCTGCCAACTTAATTAATAGTCAGGATCAGGATCTTAATAATTGGTTGGAGACTAAGGCAGACGCATTCGGATGGCATGTTATAGCAAAAACACAATGGCAAGAAACAGTTTTTTATTCTATTTCTGTTTAAGAATATGCTTACGGCAATTTTCTACAAGGATTTAGTATTTTAAATATTTGCACAGGCATATGTTGTGCTATTTTATGATAGTCTGGGTATCAAGAAACTGTCATTGAAAAGTCCATAAACTAAAGATGGAAAGTCCCTGACAAAAATACAACCTAATCAGCTGTGTCAAGCCTCTTCGTTGGAAAAGAACAAATGATCTAGGCCAGAGCTGTGCAACCTTTTAAAGTAATGAACAGATTACTGATCATACCGTGTGTAGTTGTGTTCAGAATGAAAGCAGTCCGACACCACTATCTTGATCAATCACTGTTTTTGGTAAAAATTGTATTTCTACATGGAAAATAATTAACTAGTAGGAGTAGTAGAGTAATTGAAAATCATCAGACCCAACAATTATGACATGCATGCTGCTGCTGATGATTCTGTGTAATTGAATCATTTATTGAGGTTTGTTCAAAAAGTGAAGAGTAAAATTCCAAACGCCTATGTGAAGCCAATGGTGCAACCTTTTTTTTTGACTGATGAAAACAAGATTGTTCTTTTTGGGTCTAGGGGCCAGAAGTTGGTGGACTCGATATAACACAGATGTGCAGCAGATCTCAGAAACACTGCTTATATAACTAAATATTAGTTCACTGATTCTAAGGAAAGCAAAACCTTGAAACATTTTTTCAGTTTATGCAGTGAATGTTTGAGTTTGTAAAGAAAAATTTACAAATTTACTGCTATATTTTGGAGCAGCCTAATATTCCCTTTTCTTTACTTTCTGTAAAGGAATAACACAAATTTGATAAATGTTTCTTAATTTTCTGATTTGGAATAGAATGTGCAGTGTTCCCAATGCATTTGAGTGTATGGAAATAAAAACTATTATAAGGATTTTGAACTTTATTTAAACATATTGCTATTATTCTGAACACAACTGTTTATGAGTATAATGTGTGTGTAAAAATGATGAAGGTTCATTTAAGGAGAAGGAAAGGCGCTTGCTACTGGGGAGTGTCAAGAGTTAGGCACCCCCAAGTGATTGTATATACTTACCTCACACCCGGGCTAATTCTCCTATCAATAGAAAACAGCACCGGCCCAGGGAGCCAGTGAGCACCACGTAGCGATTAACTTTCGGCTTCTTCTTTCTTCATGCAGGTGAGCTTTCACAGTTGTGCGGAAAGCCGAACTTTAACGAAGCATGTTACTGCGCATGTATCTGCCCCAGTAAATTTGAAGGAGAAGAAGGAAGCCGATTGATCCATGGTTCTCGCTGGAAGAACCCCCTGACCAGTCCAGTTTTCTACTGATAGGAGCACTAGCCCAGTGTTTGAGGTAAGTATATATAATCAGTTGGGGGTGCCTAACTTTTGGAACCCACAAATAAAAATGCCTTTCCTTCTCCTGCCTAGTGCAACAGACAGATGCAAATCACCAGTCTAGTGCTGACACTCAAGTTATAAGAAGCCTGTACAGGAGTCCCTTTGTAAATAAGATTTTAGAGCTGACACTTTTCCATGCAATTTTGCACTTTGCCTTAAAATACCAAACAGAAAACGTTATGGAGCCCTTGAGCAGTCTGGGGCCTTACAAATCCCTTGGAGGCCACATCTGGCCTGTGTGCCTCCAGTTGGACAGCCCTGATTTAGGCTGTTCAGAGTATCAGCATGTCTACACAATGTTTTTGCGAACTCAGAAGGTCATTAATTAAAATGCAACTTGTAGAAATAGCATGAAGGGTCTATTTGGAAACAGACAACATTAACATCTGTTAATGGAAACATTTGTTCTGCATCTTGAACCTTGATACAAATACCTCCAAGTGGAAATGTAACCATGGCACCATGGTGTAGAAATGTAATTTTATTTAAAGGAGAATCCTTTAGACAGTCTAGTCAGGAACAAAGTCATATATTGTGCCCTGTTCACAGACGTTAAAAGTTGGCACATAAATAATGTCAGTGTAGCATCATGGTTGAATGGCTTCATAAATTATAAGTTAAATGGCAGTAATTTCTAAGGTGGCTTAAGCAATTTGGCACATGTAATAAGAGCCTGGCATTGGATGGCCCATGAAACTGGCACAAAATAAGAGCACCCCACCTCCAGGACAGAGCTCTTTCAAATGGCACATGAAGAAAAAATAATAGAGAGCCAATAACCATGAACATCTATGACCAATTGCTCATGGAAAATGGCACAATAATACAGAGCCATTAAAACTTTAGGAATAGGTATCTTGGGGCAGGACACACAAGCTTCTCCCTCTGTGTTACTAGAAATTCATCAAAAAGTCTATCAAAAAGTCTCAAACACTTATTTACAAAATGAAAAAACTTAACAGTGGGCGGCATGGTCCCGTCCCATGTTTTTTTGATGACTGAAGCGGCACCCTGATTTCTCTCCACTCACATTCAACGTGATGGAAGGACTAATTGGAGGCTAGGTGGATGCTTCCCATTTTCTCCAGCTATATCCGAATGTCACCTAAGAGAGGTGAAGTTTAATGCCCTTATAGTCATACAGTAGTTTTTGTGCTAGGAGACTGCCCTCAATCACCTGCGTTCACCACACACAGCCGCACCACATGTTCTGATTATAGTCAAAACGATACCTCCGATATATTTCCAAATAATATTAAAGATGTATCTGTTCATATAAACAAGAGTGCAAATATATGTGAATATTATATTACATATTCTGTATAACTGAAGTGTAGACCATGTGTGAAAAAGCCCTCGTTGAACACTAGTAATGTCACGCACAATGCCGTCAATTGCCAGTGATTTCTTCCTATCTTGTTTATAATTTTGACCAAGTTTGACTTTATTCTTGCTTAACCTACATTTATCTGTATGCTTATCCTAAATGACCTTGGTCAAAAAGATACAGTAAATGATTGATCCTTTTGATGCACTGCAAGCAAGTTCTGTTCATCATAGGACTGGTAATAGATTCATTTTGGTTGCTATTTCCTTTGAATTCAGTTTAATACTATAACTTTATTGAATGGTAGGCTTGATCATCTGAAACCCTAATGCTGGATAAACTTTCTTTTTCATTGTGAAGGACTATTATTATTTCTTACCCATATTGATATTTTCGGACTCTGAAAGATAGTTCCATGATAGGGAAGCCCTTTGATCCAGATGTGTCTTACATCTTGTTATCCTACTAAGTCTACAGACCAGTTTTAAAAAAAATAACTACTGTACAATTAAAAATGCCTATCATGAGTGTGAGCCTCAAAATCATAAACTGCAGCACAACAGAATCAAGAACACAATTTGCAAAATATATACATATATATATATCAAAAATACAAAAGCTATTTAAGTCTATACTGCTGGATATTCTATCATGGGTCAGTATTAGAATACAAAACGTATTTCAGGCTGAGCTATTTGGATAATTTGGGGTACTAGTTAATGGTCTAATCTATTTCTATGGTGTTCCTGAGCTACCTTATCTGCACTATTTATTTCAGTCCTTAAAGTATATACGGATTAAATATTTAGCGCTAAAACTTAAGGATGAGATGTTTCTTTTGTGCATTTTCAAGGTAAAAATAACCATTTCTAGTATATCCTGATTTTTTTTTTTTTTACGGGTAGCAGTTCTTTTGGTTTTGGGAAAAGACTGCCCAAATTCACAATGTATAGCATGTGCAGCCAGAGTTTGAGGTGGATAAGCAAGCAATGGAATCTATCTTTTATAAACCAGTATATGGTAATATAGCATTCAGCGTCTTTGGACATTCTTTACACAGACATACCACAGCATTCATTTTGGGCAGTTCCCAGGCACCTTTTCTAGAGATGGCACTAAACATGGGCTCATCAACAAAGACTGCCCAGTTTGAGGGTTTCAATGAAGCTTTTCATACATGTGTAGTATTCTCGCACGGTTTTCATTGCAACTTTCCCTATACCAACTTAGATTTAAGCAGCTAGTAAGAACCCCCTGTTTCCATTTCTGCTCCCAGACCTTGATATTATAGATATGGAAGAAAACCACTGAGAGTGTCTTTACCTATTTGTCCTGCCTCCTTTACAGCATTAACTCATGTCTTTAGTAAATTAAAATAAATAACCCCACCCCCTCCTCTGATGTCAGCTCCGTGCGTCTGCATGATGAGATATGAAATCCACATGTTTTAAAATATGAGATGACCCCAGTAAGAGAAGAAAGACGATGAGAATTAAAAAGCTGCATTTCATGTATCCTGCTCCAACAGCATTCAGGAACACCTTTGTTCTGCTTCACTGTAAGAGAATTACATTTGGGTTTGGGAAGAGGAGAATCTAGGTCCCAGCCCACCTCCCCCTCTCAGACGTCAGATTCAATGCTGGACAATTTCTCGTACACATGGCCATTGGTAGAGTTGTTGAAAGACCTGGGGTTCTTATTGTTTGAAACGCAGGCATTGGGTTGGTTCCCTATACAAATGTCTTTTTGGAAATGGCCTGGAGGGCCTGAATGTTGAGCAGTGAGTGACTTTCCAGCCCCACGGAAGTCCGACCTTCCTTTAAAGCCCCCAATGGCAGGTTGCCTAAAGTAGTAGGGCTTGCTCCCATGCAGCAGACATTGGTCATCCCCAAATGTGGGGATGAATGGGTTTTGGGTAACCCGATCTGGGTACAAGGAACGACTGAGCATGTAGCCCCCAGGATTGTGGCTAGGGCCATGGGACTTGCTGGTGAAGGAGGTCTCATTGGGCATCTCAAACATATGGGCATAGGGGCTACCATCCAAGAAGCGTTCCTTATCTTTCAGGCTAACACTACGGGGAGCTAAAGTAACATCTTCTTTCTGAAGGTCCACAAATGTGTCATAGGAATGTTGGCGGTGAAGTTTGCTTCTGTTTCGTTTCTGAGCCTTGCCATTAGAAGGACTCTGTGGATATTTAGAGTTGGGAGCTTGAATGGGTCGAGCATCCAGATCCTGCAAAGAATTGTCCTCACTGATGTCATATAGGTTTCCTGCTTTTTTGCAAACTTCACAACGAATACATGCTGGGCGGTTTGTATTTTGGCCTGTGTAGTTATGCATCTTTGAAGGACAGTTACGGCAGAAATTGCCTGATGCTCTCTCTTCCCATTCCATATTGCTCATGTTTTTCTCCCAAGCATTTCCTCCAGAACCATGTTTACGGTCAGTTTGTACAAACTCCCCCACATGCTTCTGGTGCTGCCTGTTTGAGCAAGAAGCGTCATGCTTAAAATCATCTGCTCTTTCTGCGTAGATATGAGTTAAGTCCACATGTTCCCAGTGTGGATTGTTTTCCTTGGTCTTGAATTGATCCAGATAAAAATCCCTCAGGCCTTCTTTGTCCCGGAAATATCGTTTGTGATCTGGGGACCTTTGACGCCTACGATATGCTAGTTCAATCTCATCAAATTCCCGTCGTGATTTGGCCGACGCTGGGCGCTTCTTCAGGCTATCCTTATACTGTTTCCTCCGTTTAGCATTACCTTCTATATTCCCATAGGTAACAGTATGTGTGGATATATCGGATACATCAGATCTTATTAAGTCATCAGGAGCACCATAATGGTCACTCTTAAAAGAAAATTTACCATACAGGTCACCAATTTGCGTTGAGGAGTGTTTGGATGGCAAGCCGATATCTAAAGGTTTCTTGGACAAAGATCTGGGTTGTGTTGTGAAAGGAGCATTATCACAGTCATACAGCCCATCAATAGAGCTGTTGCTTCCAATACTGTGAGGTCGATGGTGATGAAAGTGATCTTGATATACATTGCTGTCCTTAAGCTGAAGGTTACCAAAGGTCCTCTCCACCTCTGAGATATAATCGCTAAAAAGATTTTCTTCTGGCTGAAATGACTTACAGTCAGAATGGGTAAAACTTCTCCGATGTTCTGAGATATCATAGACTGAAGATTCCCTCCTTATAAAGTCCAAAGCACTCTGTGGAGAACCATTTACCCCAGAAAGATTTGCCATGTTCTTAGCAGTGCGGAGGAGACGGAGAATGTTGGAATGAGTATTATTCATTGTGGCTGAAGGAGAATTCATTGCAGACTGTCGGTCTTCTATTGCAACTCCATGAATACAGCTGTAGATTCCCTGTTAAAACAAAAAAGAAGAGCAAACATGATAAACTAGAATCATGATAAACTATAATCACCATCAATACTACCTAAGATAGCCACATACACACAACAAGATCTCTCTAGACATTGTAAACTGTAAAGTGATTTTATAGCAAAGCAAGTTCTTTTCTCCCTATGTGCTGAAATTGAAGGACTTTAGCATAGGGAACTGTTTGCAAATACATTTCCCTTGCTGTGCTGGCCTATTCCAAGTTGGCAAAAAAGATGACTTTGTAACCTTTTTTGACTTTGGCCCATCATATAAATAAACACTTGAGGATTCTCCTCACATAGGTAGAATGCTGGAAGGTGTAGTGCAGCGGCTGTTTGAGGGGCAAGAGTTGCAAGGCAAAACTATAGCACAACATGTCCTTAGGCAATTCTGAGATAACAGGAATAGAGCCTTATAAGAGGAACAGCAGAGCTACATGAGGGATTTAGAAGCTGATCACTGTATTATCCCACTGAACAATGTAATTACTACTCACAATCTAATACTTTGACAATGTTATTGAGCAAATGCAAAGAAGATATTTCTGTTTAGTGGTTGCAGCTGCTATTGCCAGAAGACATTAATAAAGAACTCATTTAAGTTTATTTTTGTAATGGAGGCACACCACATTTATTTGCAGCCAACAAGCAATCAGTCCATCTCTTCCTGAAAAAAGCATTCTGCAAAATTCTATTTCAATTAAACGCTCTCATGGGTAGGGGCCGTTACGATTTCTTTGTTACTAACAGTTATCTGAAAAAGAGAATAAACCATACCATACCCTATTTTTAAGGTGGAATTATTTCCTCTATAAAAAAGATATGTAATATAAGGGCACAACATAGTAGAGCAAGAAACATCCGGATTAATAGAAATTATAAATATATATGTTGCCTTTCTGTCTAGTCTAGTTTTAGCTCTAGTTTTAAATCAGCCACAGGGGGTAATAAAGCAGCAGCCCCTCTCTCATATAAAAGCAAATATGTAGATATTGAAAAGGATAAGGAGGCTGCAATTAGTGGAATATATAACACGTTTGCAGCCTAAGTAGAGGGGCTCTACAAAAGCATCATATTTGTTCTTAAGGAAAAGGTATGGGGAAAAACCCTACTCTAGCACTGGTAAGGGTACCACCTTTTCCAGTGGGCAAAAATGGACAGTGGGTGGGGATGGGTGATGGGTATGGGCTAGTGATGTTGAAGGGAGGGTCAGTGATGGGCAGAGCTGATGACTTGGCAATCAAAGATTGGCTGATCTCCACTTCATTAACAGGCACTTTTCATGCGGACAGCCCTTCCAAAAACCATGCCGTCTGGACAAAATCTGAACGGTTGGCAACTCTAAGCAGAGGGGCCCTATAGTATATTCTCACTACAGAAGCAGACCCAGCAGTTGACATGGAACCTTTGTTGTCCTAGGGTGTAAACTAAACAGCGGAAATCAGCTTGGCGGCTGAGTGGTTAGCACTTTTACATTTACAATTAGGCGTGGAAGGTTGTAAAATGAAGGCCCGTGCATTGCCTTGCCCTCAATGTCTTGTCATAATTAATTTGCAGACAGTTCTATATAAATAAAAGGCCAACAGTAATAATAACTGGGGTCATATTCTTCATGTATCTATTCAGTGCACAGTGAACCATGCTCTCATTGTGTTGTTCAAGATCTGCTATTTATTTCTTTAGATTCAAAGGTCAAGGATTGTACAGAAATACTTCTGATTAGTCTTCATTGTTACTTGCAGGCAGAAAGACAGGCAGCAGGTGTCACTAGTGTAAACTAAACAGCTAAACTACCACACCAGCCTTCTCATTACAAATCAGTATCTTCTTTCTTGTCAATATGGAGATTTACCTTAAAAATGCTTATAAGAAAATATCTATTAATGAAAAGTTAAATTGTCCATTTATAGTTTCTCCACGTGCAGACAGTTCTAGTACTGGGTCCTTAGCCAAACGACCAGTTGAAAATTTTCCTCCTCATACAGACATGTTTTCCCTGGATGTTTCTGCTGTGGAATCCACCAAGTTAAGATGAGCTGTATTTGTGATCCTTTTTAACATTTCCTTCTTTAGCTGGAAAAGTGCCGCTCAGTTTATCATCTTGGATCGTGACAGTAAAAGAAGCAGTAGAACCTAGGTTTCGTTAGTAGGCAGCTTTTTTTTATATAGCTCAGATGAAATCTCTTTGTCACAAAAGGATTTTTCCCCTAACAAAGGCTCTGCACCAGAAGCTTTGTCTGTCTGTGTCTAGAGTTTGTCTCTTACAGAAACACATCGTAGATAAACTCACTGACAGTTTTCCTTTTCTTTCTGTGTAACGGTTATTACAGCTTCTCCATACAATTCTGACTTTTTAATTTAGCACAGGGTTCCTTAAGCTTTCGCTAGGGGGTCTAAATGAAATCTGAGAGTCACCTTACAGACCCAAGAATGGACTTTGCCATACATCTCTTTTTAGTTAGTAGTGTCTGATGTAGGAAAAAGTTTAATTTTAAAGGGAATCATAGGAATCATAGGAATATTCTCTAAATTGCCATTGACTCATCATAGGTTAAGGATTCTTGCTTTTGGGAATTACAAAAAATAATCAATATTGTAGCTTCTGCAAGTTGTACAGTGTCACTTACCCAGATAAATATGGCAAGAAACAGGGGTGGCAAAGAGGGACATCTGCAAGGGTTATGTTCAGGCTAGGTAAGAGTGGATTGTAGTTGACATGCTACTGTGGAATATCAAGTTAATGTAGGCACTTCATTTTATGGTTACATATTTTATGTTTTAATAATTGGAGAGAGAGAGATGGCATATTTAAGACTGATGTGTTGGTCCCAATTAGCGATGAGCAATTTATTTTTCTCCAGGTATATATTTGTGGTGAAATTCTGCATTCCCTTGACCACTGAAGCTGATGCTTTATGGAAACATTGAAGCTTGAGGCCACACAATGTAAAAATACTGTATGCCATCATATGCTGATCACCAGTACTATGAACTATCGTATGAACTTGAATGATAGTTTTCCCATTGCTTTGCCAATCTGACTATTGGTTAAACTACTGTGGATGTTGAGTATCTGGGGGAATCACTGGGTAAGTATAGAATGTTTCATGACCTGAAAAACTCACTCTACCTACTGATTTTTGCGTGTTCTCCAGTCACTGAAACTGTTTAGTGCAAAAAAATGGCATTGGTTAGAGTACCAGACTGCAGAGTACAATTGCTATGGGACTGTTTTGCAATATTTTAGAAAGGATGTAAGTACTACAAGAAACCAGATGCAAACTGAGGTTTATTATGACTGTTTTGTATAGGTAGACTTTTCTTATAACAGAATGTTTAGTGGGCTGTCCTAGCGTTTTAAAGACATTTCATTGAGCTTAAGCTCTATTACATATATATATATATATATAAATATATATAAATATATATAAATATATATATAGACAGATAGATAGATAGATAGATAGATAGAGGAAATGTAGAAGACCACACTCAGAGGTCTTAGATGTGCAATAGCCTTTCTCAAATATATAATATATCTAATGTTTGCCCTTGTCCAGACACCTGCACGACCATCCACACTTTATTTTTGAAAAATCCATCTGATTTTCTGTTGGCAGGACTACCTTCAGAAATAATGGGGACCTCAGACACCTAACTACTAATGTCCCATTATGCTCTTTGTCTGGCAATGCCCACCAACTTGTTAGCAGTCAGGATCCCCAGTGGGTCCATACACCTGCCAGGACTTGCTTTCTTCCCCAGTGGGAAAACTTTTGACAATCTAAAATGTTTTAAAATAGAGGTTTACCAAGGTAGGGTATATGTGAATCTATCTCATCAAGATCTGCTAACTCAGTCGAAATTTAGAACAATAATTTATAATCAAAATATCTAAATATCTAAAATTATCATTGTATGCATGAGATTACATAAAAATTACAATGTCGAATAGGAACTTTAAAATATTGAAACCTGTCCAAAAGTGATATGCATATCAATAAACATTTGTTTTACATCTTTTAACCTGTTTTGTGAAATTCTGTATACTCAATCTCTGACCACAATGAGCAAAAGAATGCAGATTCTAACTGTATCAGGAAGAAGCGTAGGGAATTTAAACAAAGTTCTGTCCATTCATTGGCTGGTATAACCAAATGTACCCATGACCTTGGTCTGTGTATGAGAATAGAGGGTCATGACAGTCAAAGGGATGGACTATAGTCCTTAGAGTCAGTGTTTCATTTTGGGATGATCCTATGGTGCAAATTAGAAACTATGATTAAAATACTTTATTTTGTATTTATTTTCTGTAGTTTTCAACAAAATATGTGACCAGTTGATCCTTCAAGGTTAGGCTACTGGACTAAGATTATGTTAGAACACTTGTAAATAACCCAGTGTGATGCGATTATATGATTCTGTCCATCGGCATGTAAATACTACAGGGGTCTAATTTAATGCCCCCGTTTTTACTCTCTATATAGACCTTATTTGTTAAATTATTGCTTTGCTTTAAACTGATGTAAAGTGCTTAATAACAAACAGGGAATGTATCTTACACCTACTTTGGTTAACCATAGCAACCTGTCAATTAGCTTTGAGAAGTGTGCTGCAGGTGGAATATTGGAATCAAATCTGACTGCTTGCTGGGTATAACAGCAAAGTGATGGGTATTGGTATATGCACCCCCATTTCTCTTATCTGCATTGGACCTAATAGACTTAGTCAACAAAATATTTGCTGTTAGTGAGTCTTTCACTGACCTGAGCTAAAACTTTTCTCCACAGTGACAATGCTACAAAAGATAAGAAATCTCACCTCCTTACCATTGAATGTATAGGCCATGTTCTTAATAGATGATAGGCCACAGAAAGTAGAAAGCACTTTAGGACTCACCCTGCTGATGGAGAACACAACGCCTGGCTGTCCTGAGCAGACTCCCATGAAGCAGTGCCGTAGTTGCCAGAAGAACAGGTGCTCCATTATAAATGTAATGAGACTCAATGCCATGGCAGCGGCCAGCATGTAGAAGACTCCTGCCATGTTATCTATGTCCAGCTGACTACTCATAACCTCATTCTTTTCATTGTGACAGATACCAGTCAGCCAAAGAGCCTCCAATTCTTCCATTTCCCCTAAATAAAAGAAGCAGTATTGTTATACTCTTACTCTGGGATAGGGACCCTACAAACTAAAGGGTAGACCTCTAAAGTTGGAACTGATAATAATGAATATTTCCTGCAGGATTCCCAGGCATGTATTTAGATGTAAAAAGAAAATCAATTCAACGTAAGTTCATCAATTTGATAGGCCAGTTCTATCAATTTATCCAGCAGTATTAATATTCATCATTGTCTGAGCTTTCGGGTATTTAATATTACAGATGACTAAAGACTGGTCGGAGATGTTGAATCCCATTAAAAGGTTAGTTATTGGCAGCATTGCAGTTTTTAAAATTGTTTTCAGTTCATTTGAGCATAATCAATGCTGATTACATTGATGCTTAATTGAGCTTCAATCAAACGAATACAGTCTGAATCATTATTTGCCTTTGTAATAATGTTTGGATCCAAAAATAACCTCCGGCTGCATTATATGTGTCTGAACACTTGAGTGCATACATCATTGTGGTGAGAGAACTGTATCTTGGTTTATTATAAAATATTTATGAGTTACAGTAGATGCTGTATATAATAAAATTGCTCTGCTGGGAATTAAGCCAAGAATTGAGCCTGATTCTTGACTGCTCTCAAGATATTGGACCAGAAGTTCTCAACCCTACCATGTCCTGTCTCTACACCTGTTACTGCCTAGACTTGTATCTAAGCCTGCTCCTGTCTGTCTTGTTCCTGGTCACAATACGTTTCCCTTGCTTGGATTCACCACTCATCAGTGGGGCTATTACCCAGATCACTTACTAAAATGTGATTGCAGTGACAAGACTACAATGATTAAAACTCCCAAACAGTTGCTTCACTGTGCCATGTTCCCCTTTATTTTACTTTCTAATAATGGAATTTTGAATACTGCACAAGGGAAAAATTACCCATCCAATAATGAATATTAATATGTATATATTAATATGTATATATATATATATATATATATATATATATATATATATATATATATATATATATATATATATATACAGTTCAAGCTGTGGTGCACTCCAAACTGCCTGGGTGCTGTCATATATCGTGTAAATATTCATATTCCAAGGAATGACGCACTCCAGGACTTCATAGTGAGATGAAAAAGTGAAGTTTATTTGTCAACGTTTCAGTCCATTCTGGACCTTTCACAAAACTTGATATATATAGTCCCTTTGTCCTATTAAATAAAGGTCGTTCATAGTTGTGTAATGTGTGTACATATAAACATAAAGTGTCAAATGGCTAAAAAAGGAATGGTTTTAATATCCCCCTGAATTGGGATAAACTAATCTTTGGAGTTCACCTTTTATTGGTTATCTGGTTAATCATGACTGGACACAAATCTCAAGTAGTTATAAATAAAACTATGAGTAATACAAAAGTTTAAAATTAGTGATGGGCGAATTTATTCGCCAGGGGCGAATTCGCCGTGAATTCCCGCGATTTGTCGCCGGCGAATATATTCGTCCACCGAAAATTCGAGGGCATAAAAAAAAGAGACGCGTGTCGAATATGACGCGGCGCGCGTCAAACACGTGACGCAACTCATTTCGCTACTTTTCCGCAAATTACGCTGGAAACTCGCTAAATTCTTTGGCGAAGCCAAATCGGATAGATTCGCCCATCACTATTTAAAATGCTTTCCCAAATCCTAGCACATATTATAATCTACTGTGATATAATACTGAGTGAGTGATAAATCTTAAACCAGCTCTATTTATATCCAGACAGGCTGCATATGCCATTAGTGCTATGGAGTATTTTAAGATATTAAACCCTGTTTCCTTTTCTTTTTTATGGATTCCATGGAAAGACTGATTAGACTACTGTGCCTTTATTATTATATACTCTACATATAGGTATACCAAAGCTAAGTGCAAGTGCAGTCACTCATAGTAATCAATCAGATCTTTGTCATTTTCTTATTTATAGTAGACTGATAATCAAACTAATTATTCATTGGACTATTGGAAGCCAATGTAATTTGGAACTTTGTTTATGAACTCAGAGCTATGAAGTCATAAGGATTTGTTAAATAGAAGGTGCAGCTGTTGGTCATTTCTTGCTCATGACAGCTAGATTTTACAGTTGTTACACAAAAACAATGAGAGATACTCCTCATTAGCCCATACCAGCATCATATTTCTGAAACATTTGCCTAAACACTGACTTTTTCAGGCAAGTGAGAGTTACTTACCGTCACCAAATAGCTGAAGAATTGCAAGATCGACTTGCCTTTTCCACCCTGAGTCCTTCTGGATGGCAATTCCATATCCAGTGGTTGCAAATACTTTCCCACTTCCAATGGTCACCAGTTTGCATCCTTCATCTCGCCCAGCCATGTAGTTCAGAACAGCAGCATCATAGATAAAGGCATCCAACTTACTGCAATACCAACAGCAAGTCAAGACACAAGTCATTAGCCAGTAGATGGACTTATAAAAGTGTCATAGAAAGTATCATTTTCCTAAAAGTTATTTTGCAGAGGCTATACCAAGGAGTAATCAACTATTTTGTATCAAAATGTATGGCCATCTATTATACTAAAAAACTTGTGCAGTTGTATTCTTCCAGTTGAGTAAGAGCATGATTTAGTGCCATTAATAAAATGTTCAAATACAAGCATACTGTATATCAAAAGGTATCCAAGTTAATGGCAGTTTATTAAAGCAGATCTACGCTAATCCATGCGGTCTAAATTGCCATGATCACTTTTTGATCACCTGAGCTATTTGCAGATGGGCTGATTCAGTCCCCCAAGGGACAGAGGCAAATGCATATCCAATGAAACAACACACACTCACCCAGATTTTAGAGAAAGAAGAGCATCCTGCACTGAACGCTGATTGAACTTAACCATGTACGAGTGCATCTCCAGGTAGTTGTTACGAATATTCCTCTCTGTGCTGCCATTAGGAACAGTTCCAAATCGGAAAGCTGGAGAGAAGTCATTGGGTCGTTGAAACTGAAACCATCAGAAAAGATTGAAAGAATGAATGAACTGCCTTTTTTCTATAAAATAACACAGAGCCATGGCAAGTTCATTCGGTGCAAAAGTGAACCGTTAGACAAATGTATGCTGTCACTATTCTTCTGTTTTTTTATAGAGATTAAGGGGCAGATTTACTAAAGGTCGAATTTCGAATAAAAAAAAATTCGACCTTGGGAATAGTGGGGAGGTAATTCAAATTCGAATGATCTTACCGCAATTCGATCGATCGAACAATCGAATATAGAAAATTCGATCGATCGTTTGAATATTCTAATCGAATATTCGAACAATTTTTAAGCGATTGATCAAATTTTTTATATTCAATCTTAGGGAATGATCCCCATTTCGTTAGGTTTAATCTGGCGAAGTAGGCGGTTGAATAAAATTTAAAGGGGAAGTATTCGACCATTGAATTTTCGAATATTCGAATAAAATTAAATTTGCCTAATTTGCATATTTTTGAAAATTCGATCGAATTTCGAATCACTCATGTGAATTCATGTGAATTTTGTAAATCTGCCCCTAAGTCTTCTGTACTCTATTAACCATGGCATCTGCATGGAGAAGGAGCTTAAAGTCACCATGGACAGATATAGTTTAGTCAACAACATTACATTTTACCCTACAGATTCTGCTCATTGAGGCAGATGCTTTAAACTGTTTATTTCAGGTTGATACTCTCAACCAATACCAGCAAATATTCTACTGTTTGGGGTAGGTTGCCAACTAAGTGCATATGCTAGTGGTCATGGTTTTAAAGGGGGAGTTAGTTTTTATGATATTTTATATATTAAACAGAGCAAACAGTGAAGCTAATTTGCGAAGCTAACTTTTTGGTTCTTTAGAACAATTGTGGGAGGAGGATAAGGAAGTTAATTAAAGTAAGAGTCCACAGACAAACTCTATATTTAACAAACCATTCTTTCTGTTAGCTGAAACATTGTTTGTACAAAGCATGTATTCATATAGGAGTACACTGCCCCTTGTTCAGTGGATATGCTACAGTTTGGGGTGCGTCTCTAGACCTGTAGAAATGCTTCAGAGATGGATATGCTATAGTTACAGGCTCCATCTGCTACAAAACTTGGTGAAGATCATAAAACACAAATATGTCTGCACAGACAGGCGATGCTTTGGCTGCATGATTTATTTTCTAGACCATGGGATTGTAAGGAGTTCATAAAATGTTGTCTTCAGGATATTGGGAGTTAAGCTGGCCATAGACGTAACGATTACAATCTTTCGTTACAATACACACGCATAAAGCTGAATTGTCATATATAAAAGTAGAAACAATAGAATTCTACCTGTACCTGACAATTCAGCTCTAAACAGTGACTGATTTTCGGGTGTCTTCCCGATCAAAATATTCTGTCCAGCACAATCAAAGAGCCGACCAATATCCAAGTACTGTGCTGATATTGGTCGGCTCGTTTACCACCATACACACACCAAATATTGTACGAAAATTAGTTTCCTAAGATCTGTACGTCTATGGCCACCTTAACAGTTTTATTATGTTACCAGATCATCAGATGAGTCACCAGAACACTGATCATTTCTGATTCACAACAATCACCTACCTGCTTCCCCATGCCCACCTTATTTAAACCTTTCACGTGGGGCGCTAGCTACTGCAGCCATCACTCAATTCTAGAGGCAATCTTCAGGCTATTTGCACAAAGCCCCAAGCAGTAGGCAAAGTGAAAAAAATTGCCAATGATGGCCTTTTTTGCACATGTGAATAAGCCCTCTTGTTTTTTTTAATCTCAGAGCCACTGTCATTCCAAACCACCCACGTCTACCCACCACAAACCATTGCTTCAGCTTCTCTTTCCATTCCTGAATAGATCCCTGAGGAACTTTGTAAACATCTTTAAAATTTTAGCTAATTCCTCAGAACATTTTGGTTCCTTCTTAAGTTTGCTTCGGATGCTATCTGAAAATGCCATTGTTTAAAATTAGGCCATGGTAATTACATGGATAAAATGCATTATTCATTAAAAAAATTAAGCAAACTGCAGATTTTCACCAAAGCATGACATTTAGCTAAAGTGAAATTAGGATTTCATTAAAGATAATAGACTTAGAATTCCTCTTACATGCAAGCAAAATAACAGGGGCAGAGAGCCTGTGCAGGGCGCTACACTTTCATGCCTTTGCATTATCAGTTTTCAACACTTTATTAGCATTATTAGCTACATATGGATTAGCTACATATGCATTAAACATTCACAAACCACTAATAAAAAAAAACCTGCCAAAAGAGAATACAGTCTAAATGGAGAACTCTCAACACAATCTCTAGTTTGCATTCCATTAAATTCAGTCTTACGATTATTATTAAAAAAATTACATATTTCTACAGTATATTTTTTTTAAACACCATGATCTATTATACACACTGCATAACTGTGCACACAAACAACAAAAAAGAAATGAAATGGATTCTCTGTTTAGAGCATTTATGACCTGGGCATCTTTTGTTCATAGCGCTCTAACAAGCTAAAAATGTCTTTTTTATAGAGGACAGTGGAACTATCTGTACCAACTTCCAATCTAGAACATTCCAATTTTTCAGCATTATTTAGTGGTTTAAATAAAGCAGAATTGATTTCCTGTTGTGTTGAAAGGAATATTTGCTGACTATTATTGTTGGTGACTTTTTTCAATACGAAAGTAATCAAATCGTTAACATTTTTTAAAAAAATGTGCAAAAAAGTTGCAAAAGTTTTCTAGAATGTTACGAAAAGATTACAAAATTTTAACTCTTTGTCCCCTAAATCTAAACCTTTATTATAACAGAAAACATAGTACAGAAATGGCCTTATCTGAAAACCCTTTATCCAGAAACAAGAGAAGGTCATCTCCCATAGAGAAACCATTTTAAGCAAATAATTGTCTCTGTACTAATAATCAGCACTGTGTAACTGGTAATTAAGCTACACAAATCCATATTGGTGTCACAATAATCCTATTTTTTGCAGACTTAAGTTATGGTGATCCAAATTACCGAAAACCCCAGGTCCTATACGATGTAACACCTCTAAAACAGTTTGTGCAAAAAGTGAAATGGAGAAAGATGGAGTAATTATCTAATCACAAATCCTTCTGTTTAGCAGTATCATGCTGTAGGTGCATTGGTGTTAGTGGGGCCCCCAAATGAGCTCTTAATATAAATGTGTACTGGTACCATAGACATCTTTCCAAAAACTGATGCTGAAACTGGCATTTGTTAGTGGGTCACTGGTGATCCTAAGACACAGTGAATTCTGCACTGATCAGTACATGCATATAAAATGCCATATACAATAGCGCAGTGCAGAATGAGACTGACTCCTCCATAAACTCCCATGGCCTTGCTAGAACGGTTTTCATTCTCTATGCTTTCATTATACACTTGACATAGTACAATATAAACGCAAGTGGGAGAAGAAAGAGGTCAGTGCAAAGGAGCCCTGACGTGGGATCATGTGATTGAGAATGATTAATGGGTTAGTAGTGTGCTTCAGATGCAAGCACAACCAGTTGTTAATGCTTGATGGTGCAGTGTGCATACCAAAGAAGCTTGGTAGAAATAAACTCACATTCTGATTGCCTACCATTATAAGGGGCATGGACTGTGTGTGTAAATAGGGTGGGCTTGCTTGGGATATCACGGTAAATGCAGTGGTTTAGGGACAGCTGCCATCAATCTTAGAGGTCAGTTGTTGAATTGTTATTCCTGAAATGTGATTTCCCTCATTGCAACTAGTATGAGCAATGCAAAACTGGTTTATAATACATATTATTTGCCTCTAGGAAATATTAAAAAAAAAAAAGTGTTTAGACATACCTTGATAATTACATACAGTGCTTTACTATTTATACCTTTGCATTATTGCACTGGTGTAACTTAGCATGTGTGTTATTAAACCAGTCCTACTGATGTGCTTACACACTGACTGTCTAGGGTGCATCTTAGTTAACATGATCATAGTTGCAATTGTCTCAAATGTTGTGGCCATTTGGTCCCATTCCTCCATGGGATATTGAATTAGGTGTACAAGATACAACATGTTCTTTGATATTATTAACATGTATTTATATAGCACCAACATATTTTGTAGTGCTGCACTTTGATATAAGAGTGACTTGTGTTTTTATAGGGAGATAAAATGGCACTCCTTTGCTCAGTGTTAAGCAAGATGCAGCTTGCTCTTACTATAAAGTGCATTTAATAATGTACACTCCAATACATTCAACAATCAGGCTGAACAAAGTTAATATATGTGTTACATATACAGGAATAGAATTTGTTATGCAGAAACTTGTGTAGGGACCTATAAGTAGCATGGCCCTTATGGCTTCTTCTCTTGCCCTTACTTTGCTACCTGCTATTGGACTAAGGTCCAGGTAGCTATAATGTATCCCATTATTGGATACACGTGTGACCACCCCCTGCAGTGCTGTAATAAAAGTACTTGCAGGCAGGGGCACTTCCTCTTTGGCCTACAGCAGAGGAGAGGGGCAGTGCTCCATTGAGCCTGGGAGTCAACAAGGCCCCAGAAGCGTTCAGCCCTAAAGGTAAAGAACACCTTTAGTGAAGTCGGGGAACAGGGCCCCGTGAATGAGGAATAATTAGTGAAAGGATATTCCTGTCATAGCACTCTCTAGGAGAAGTGAGGAGAGAGAGATAAGAGAGAACGGGCAGCTTAAGCTCCAACAAGGAGGATAGTAGGGAGTAGCTCTCCCCCAGGCTCTACCTTGCCTGAAGTGAAGGGACCTCAGAGTATAGGGACTTCAGGAAGAGTTCTTTAACCCCTGAACTGACCCATATCTGCTGGTGGGATCCGGACCACATGAGGTATTGCTAACCTGGCTGGTGAACCTACCAACTCCCATTCCACATCCTACCTGAGGGCTATATTGATTGCTTTACCTGTGGTTACTCTGCCATACAAATGCTGTTTATATTCTACTGGTTGTGAGTATGAATATTACCCTGTGGTGCTCTATGTAAATAAACATTGTTCTAATTGTTTCACAAAGAACCCCTGGCGTCCAACACCTGTTATTTTACACACTTTGCAGTACTGAGCTGTAGTTCAACTACCTCACACGTGATTTTCCATTTAGCGAAAGCCCTACCTGAGAATAAAAGAATCGCGTGTAACCAATGCTCTACTCATGCTAGTTGGTTTGGTTTAATACAGCCAAGAAAGGGTTACACTTGTCATCAGGAAATCTCTGAATTACAGGACTGAAATCTCCCATTGACTCAGCTCTATCCAAATTATTTATTTATTTTTAAAAATAATTTCCTTTTTTCAGCAAGACTAAAACAGTACCTTGTACTTAATCAACACTATTTTATAATCAATCCCTATTGGAGGAAAGGAAAACAGAACTTGGTTAGGGTGAGAAGGACTGAAATGAGCCAAAAAGCCCTTCACAAACAATTACATGAAAAGTGAAGCCTTCTGAAATCAGAATTTATCTGGCTCATGTCATACACATAGCATTGCCTAGATACCAAAAATTTGTTTTAATTCTTTCATAAGGCATAATGGGCTGAGACATGCAAATCCCTCCTTTATGTCCCCTTGGCCAACAATGGCAGACAGGCTGTCGGATATATGGCTCTGAACCATTAGGGTTAGTCCACACGGGAAGAATCAGGGAGATTTGTTGCCTGGCGACTAATCGCCGACTAATCTCTTCTTCTTTGGGGCAACTAATCTCTTTTTCTTTGGGGCGACTAAACCAGCAGTCCTGGATGCATTGTTGGCCAAAGGGACATAAAGGAGTGATTTGCATGTCTCTGCCAATATTTCCTTATGGGAGAGTTAAAACTCTCATTTTTGGTATCTAGGCAGTGCTAGTGTATGGCACGAGACAAGTAATTACCTTCTGATTTCAGAAGGCTTCCATTTCCCTGTTGGAGACAAAACCAGCCTATTGGGTTTATTTCATGTTTAATATTTCATAGGCTTAAGGTATGAAGAGCCTAAATACAGAAAGATCCATTATCCAGAACAGCCCAGGTCTAAAGTGTTTTGGATAACAGGTTACATACCTATATTAATGCTAGTATCTTTGAAGTTTAATCTTTAGGAATCCTGTACATTCTGATTTTTTTTTACATGAGTGCTTCTCATTGGAACATCTACACACCAACTCCTGAAAAGACCATAACAATTTTGAAACGCTGAACAAGGATCTCCAATATGTGGTTTCCAGGTATCGGGAGCATTAATGTCAAGCAGGAATTGTGGGGGTTCAGGCCTGTGAAGGAATACTTTTATGTGAGGGAGTACAAATGCAAAGCTTTCTGGGAGGGTACATTACAAGAAGAAAACTGTTGCCTACAAAATCGTATTAGAGTCTATTCTAGATTAACTACGAGGTATTTACATTCCCTATGAGGAGCCAGGTTTTGCCACAAAAATAATGCCCATTAACTCAATTGGGAGGGAAAAAAAATATGCATATCAATGCATTTTGCTGTTTTGCTAACTTTAGGTGAAGTGAAACGGGTCAGATTCGCCCATCACTAGAGCTGATCTGTCAGGAAGAATTTGAATCTGGCAGTGGTTTTGGTCTCCTCTACATTATATCAGAAGGTCTCATCAGGTTCTGTCTTCTGGTGCGAATTTCCCCCAAAAAAGCACTTTGCAGTTACAATTACTGCCTTGGATTGGTCCTGATTTCTACGACTACTAATTGAATGTTTCATTTGGGGTGCGGACACAGGACACCCTGCAGGAGAATCCGAATACATCTGAAAAAGTGATATTATTAACATGTATTTATATAGCACCAACATATTTTGTAGTGCTGCACTTTGATATAAGAGTGACTTGTGTTTTTATAGGGAGATAAAATGGCACTCCTTTGCTCAGTGTTAAGCAAGATGCAGCTTGCTCTTACTATAAAGTGCATTTAATAATGTACACTCCAATACATTCAACAATCAGGCTGAACAAAGTTAATATATGTGTTACATATACAGGAATGGAATTTGTTATGCAGAAACTTGTGTAGGGACCCATAAGTAGCATGGCCCTTATGGCTTCTTCTCTTGCCCTTACTTTGCTACCTGCTATTGGACTAAGGTCCAGGTAGCTATAATGTATCCCATTATTGGATACACGTGTGACCACCCCCTGCAGTGCTGTAATAAAAGTACTTGCAGGGAGGGGCACTTCCTCTTTGGCCTACAGCAGAGGAGAGGGGCAGTGCTCCATTGAGCCTGGGAGTCAACAAGGCCCCAGAAGCGTTCGGCCCTAAAGGTAAAGAACACCTTTAGTGAAGTCGGGGAACAGGGCCCCGTGAATGAGGAATAGTTAGTGAAAGGATATTCCTGTCATAGCACTCTCTAGGAGAAGTGAGGAGAGAGAGATAAGAGAGAACGGGCAGCTTAAGCTCCAACAAGGAGGATAGTAGGGAGTAGCTCTCCCCCAGGCTCTACCTTGCCTGAAGTGAAGGGACCTCAGAGTATAGGGACTGCAGGAAGAGTTCTTTAACCCCTGAACTGACCCATATCTGCTGGTGGGATCCAGACCACATGAGGTATTGCTAACCTGGCTGGTGAACCTACCAACTGCCTTGGATTGGTCCTGATTTCTACGACTACTAATTGAATGTTTCATTTGGGGTGCGGACACAGGACACCCTGCAGGAGAATCCGAATACATCTGAAAAAGTGAGCTACAGCTTTTGTTATTATTAGTTCTGTCTTCCCCATAGCTTCTTGGGGCTTGAGGGATAAGTCAGGTTTCAGAGGAGCCTTTTTAGGAAAGCCTGTATCTTGCATCATTCACGCTTTGTCACTTTCCGTTCCCTCGGTGCAGAGTTTGATGGCCATCCAAAGATTCATACATTTATCCCCTTTGGAGTTTTAGTTTCCTATCAGTTTGTTTTAAAGGCAGCACAAATTCACCAAAGCATTTATTTGTCCATTAAGTATCTATAAATCTCGCCAACGTTTCATGACTATCTTTAGAGATTGTAACCACTGAATAAAATTAAGACTGCAGAGTGTAGGCAGCGATATTCAATCTGAGGCCCTCCAGCTCATACTGATCTCCTGTTCCCAGTACCTGGTTCATCAACAGCTGGAGTGCTGCAGCCAATAACACCACTGGTTGCTTTTATATTAATACATGGTCCAAGACTGATATGGGGGGGGGGTGAGGGTACACAGCCACTGACTTGTAGCAGATACTACTAAATTCTATATAAACTAGCACTCCAGGAATAAGGTGATATGAGTATGGATGCTTTTATCCTGCAGACTTAGCCCAACATGTTTTATGTGTTACTGCATGCCTAATTGTGGGTGAGCCATTATTTAGAATGGACTAACATGAAACATGTTGGACTAAGCAAGTCTGAAGAATAAACGGACATTTCTATCTCCTGGGACCTGGAGTGCTTGCTTACACTGCAACCAGCACTGTACATTTTAGTCTTGTAGCAAGACTTTAAGGCTTCACCAAATGCTATTTACACATAAGTGTTATAAGAACTATATCCATTAACCTGTATTAGTTTGTAGCTTTTACTGGTCACCTGTAGAAATGTAACATATTCTATGTTGTAGTTTCCAGCTGTCAGTAGCCCTGGAGACTGGTACACTATCCCCATCTCTTAGGGAAGCACTTATAGTCCTGAGACCTAAGAAAGGTGGCGTCCCTGCAGAATGTGCCACCTACAGACCCATCTTGCTCCTTTGCAATGATGGTAACATTCAGGCAAAAGTATTAGCCAACCTTCTCACCAGGGTAATTCTATCCACAGTGCACCTTGATCAACTTACGCAATACTAATATACAAATCTTAACTTAGCCCAGATGGGCAGTTACCCGGGCGGTAGTCTCTCTAGATATAATGAAAACATTTGACTCTGTTGATGCAGCTACTTATGGGAGGTGGTGGTGGCTATGGGCTTTGGGCCTAAATTTATCAGCTGAGTTAGACTGTTGTATGCCAGTACAGTAGTTAGAATTCATACAAATCTGTTTAATTGGGTAGAGGCACAATGCAGGGATGTTCACTCTCCCCATCTCTCTATAGAGCCCCTGGCAAACTTAATATTCACAAGCCTGCACATGACAGGCCTGTGCTTTTGGGGGTGGATGTGCAGATATCCCAGAATGCAGATTATGTCCTGGTGTATTTAACAGATGCAGGATACTCCCTTCAGGACCTCCTCAGGATTGTGAATCAATTTGGGGTGTTCTTGGGGCTACAAGTAAACCAGAAATCTACATACATGCCTCTGAACAGACATTTGCCTACACCTACTTCATACCACCTTCTATGGAGTTGAGATGTGTTGAGTCATTAAAGTACCTTGGTTTGTGGGTCAATCCGGACCTACACAAATTCAAGGAGCTAAACACTGACCCTGTAGTACATCAGCTGAATACAAACCTTACTAATTAGTCAGGTCTCGCACTCAACCAGAAAGAACACATTCATCTTATAAAGACTGTTGTGCTCCCCACCTACTTCATAATTCCCCAGTTCCATTTCCCTCCAGCCTCTTTACTAAACTGGACTCTCTAATTTGTTCATGAATGTGGGGAAACAGACCATCCTGGATACGGCTAAAAAAGTTATCAGCCCTACCACATCTACTTCTCTATTATTTAGATACACTGCAAGTCTATATGGCTTGGTTAGTCTCCCCATCGGATGATAATGCAGTGGGGTCAGTTGAAGCACTCTTGAATACCCCACTCTGGGGGGGTTACCCAAAGGGGCTGCTCTCCTTCCACCTGGAAGATGCTAAACACAATATGGGAAAAAGCTCTTGGGTACGACAAAACACTACAAAATACAGTCTCTCCTTGGGGTGTAACCCCAAACTAAGGCACCTTCTGACCATACCTCACCTGGTGAATTGGGCAAAATATAGCATTAAATATGTTGGCCAGTTATATGATACCCAAAGGATTAAATCTTATGTGGTACCGGTACCTTCAGCTCAGACATGCAGCTGCTAGTCAGTTTCCCATGCCCCCAATATCTCACCCTCTAGGCTTGAGGGAGCTCTAAGTTCACCTGACAGAAAAAAAATAGTGTCTCGCATCTACTTTATCTTTAATATTAACAACCCATTTGTACATTGCTATAATAAATGGGATATAACACAACTAGATTCTGATGATTGGGATGAAATCATTCACTCTTATTTACCACCTGTAACAGGTAGTAATGATATTTCGATACAATTTCGTACTATACATAGAACATATCTTACAACAACAAGTTTCCACTCAATGGGTCTAAAAACGGACAAGTTCAAATGCAGGATGAGCCCAAGCATGTTTCTACACTCCTTCTGGGCCTGCTCACTGACTGATAAGTTCTGGGGTAAAGTGACAAACTTTCTAGCACAATTTAATATGCCAAATGTATATCTAATATAAGTAATTCAAAAAGCAACTGGACTTGCAGAAATTTTTTTAATGAAGACGTTTCACTGCCCATCCTAGCAGCTTCTTCAGTTCAACTGACTGGTGTGGGGAGTTCTCGGCATATAGACTCTTCTAACAATCCAATCACAACGGCACATGGTAACTCTTCAAAGAGGTATGCCAAATGTATGGTCCCCAGAGGTTTACCTCTTGGAACTAGTGGAAAATGTGACTCCTGATAAGCACCAGCATACCTTCCTGCGGCTGTTCCTTCTATACCAAGAAAACAATTATCCTATCCTGGAAACTACCCACAGCACCTGGAAATCTCTGGTGAATAAAGCCCTTCCCCTGTATACGTTACCCTACATGAGCAGAGGCTTCTCAGATAAATTTGAAAATATCTGGGGCCATTGAATAGATGAGTTTGCTATAGCTCAGGACAATGGCTAATATGGTTAAGGGTACAAAGTACTGTTTCTTGCCCCACTGCCTACCCCTCATCCCTTTTCCTCTCTCTTTTCACCTTTATTCTATCACATACTGTTAAAACCATTTGACTAATCATTGCTTACTTCAGTGCTATTAAACAGCCTTGTGTTGTTCTGAGTTTCTGCTTATACACAAGCAACCATTGTTTCTCAGATCTTACTGTCTTAAAGTGGACCTGTCACCCAGACATAAAAACCTTTATAATAGAAATCCTTTTCAAATTAAACATGAAATCCAAATTCTTTTTTTCATCAAAAGATCGATACCTGTTATAAATGTATTTAAAGAGTTCAGCTGTCAATCACTGATTGCCTGCAACTCTTCTATGCTTTAGGCATTCTGCATTTCCTAGATGTCACTGCACTCCCTCGGACTGGCCCACCGGGATACCAGTGGGCCCCTTTGCTCCTAACCATATGGCCTATTTCACAGTCATTCCCTATTTCTTTATGGTAAAAAAGAGGCTTGATAATGGAAGAAAAGAGTATAGTTGTCACGGTCGGCACCCAATACCAGAACAAACGCCAAGCACCCTGGTCTCGGCTCGTGCTTCACCAGTAGTGTGACCGCCTTTGGCTTCGGGAGGAGCCCTCAGCTACTCAGATGCCACCTGGACTTAAATGAGAGGTGCAGGGCAAGAGTTCTGGCTGGCAATGGGGCACGACTGTAGTAAAAGTCTTTAAGGCCGATGGTCACGGTACAGACAGGGATAGGCAGGTTCGTGGTCAAACAGGCTGGGTCGAGGCGGGCAGATTGCTAGGAGTTGTCAGGCAGGCAAAGGGTCAAACCGGGTAATCAATCAGATAGGATAAGGCAGAATCGGTAGTCAGGAATCAGGCACAGGTCAGGTTACGGAGATCAGAATAGTCAATAGCCAGGCAGGGTCAAACACAGGAAACAGACGAACAGAAGCTAAACAGCACAAGGCTCAAGGCAGAGGCACCAGGAGAAATCCTATCACGGGCAATGAGTTTTATTCAAATGCCCCTTTAAATATTCAAACTTGGCGCCATTGCGCGCTGACGTGAAAACACCAGTGCGCCTGCGCCTATAAATATAGGAAGTGCACGCCACGCGCGCACTACGAAGATGCCGGCAGGGGAAGAAGGCGGCGCGGCGGGCGTCCCCGCTGCACCACTAGACCACCAGGGTGAGTTTTCGTCACAATAGTAAATAGATATAAAAGACTAGGAGAAAAAAGAGGTTGAGTGAGTAGGGAAGGAATAATAGTTTGGAAAATGGTTTAAATTTTTCCAGTGGGCCCCTGGTCTAAAGTTTTCTGGTGGGCCACTGGCATCCCAGTCTGACACTGCACTCCCCACATTGTCCCTCTCTCCTTACAGTCTACAATTGTGTAGCCAGTGTGAAGGCATGGGTATCAGATCCCCACTGTGGAACATAAACAAGACTTTGAGGTGATACACAGCTTGTCTCAATAACAGTGTCCACAAAATGGCTGCTGCCTGCTTGCTGTGATTGTGTCATTCCAAGACTGAAGGCAACGGAGATTTCAATCATTTAAATAGTGTAATTAAAGTTTATTTTGCTTAACAAAGACAATAGAGACAAATTTGGAATTGGTTTTTAGGGTGACTGGTCCCCTGTAATAGTGAAGCAAACCTAAAAATAAAAACTTTAAATAAAAAAATATATGCCATGGTTGTTTATTATCACTGATTTATAGAGATTAATGGAATATCAAATTTAATACAACGATGTGCCTTTTTTGCTGAGCAAAGGGAGGGCTCATGTGCCTGAATAACACTGTGTACCGTACAACATATAATGAATAGCACTTACAGAATATAAAAGCTTTCAAAAGGGCTGCTTTGTAATTAAATATTGTGGATTTAAGTAAGTTCTTTTACGGCCTCTTTATAGTACCCAGTACAGTCAGAATTATGTCATTTTAATGACATTCAGCCAATAGTGTACATATTATTAGATTAAAAAAGAAACAACTTTTCTACATGCAAAGGGTCCTAGCAGGGGTGTAACTACAGAGGAAGCAGACCCTGCAGCTGCAGGGGGGCCCAGGAGGAATAGGGGGCCCATCAGGCCCTACTTAATGAGCAATTTCAATATATAGTGGTAAAACAGGACAACCTCTGGATATTTTGGGGGCCCTAAAATAAATTTGCTGTGGGGCCCAGTAACGTCTAGTTACACCACTGGGTCCTAGCCTATTTATAGATTAGCATGGTGGTCTTTTTCACATCCAGAGAGCAGATTGAATACCATGCTGGTAGGGCCAGCCAATATTTAGCACCTGGTACTGATACTTATACCAGAGTATCTAGTGATGTTGCCCTGTTGCATGAAAATTCTTATTATATATCTGGTTTGTATGATCTAGCTATGGCTGCTGCAGTTCTATTAGAAGTCTACAGTTTTTAAATATTCAGCACTGCAAACTGGCCGCACAGGAAAGAAGGTGGAGAGGACAGGGTAGAAGGAGCAAGAAGCACAAGGACAGTAGAAAGGGGCAATTGGAAAGGAGGAATATAAGTAAGAGATGCACACATGGACAGTAGATAAGGACAACCAATAAAATGGGCAGTTGTGCCTGTCATCTCATAATAGGAGACCCACCACCCACCAGCTATAACTGTGAAGAGAAAGGACTGACAGATGCAAGAAAAAAGTATTGTGCCAGGGGTTAGCTACATATTATTAGCAAAACTAACCTCATAGCTCAGCTCTGGCAGCTCACATTTTAAATGGGGGGAAGACACTATGAAAATGATAAAACATAACCTTTAAATACTACTCTACAGGTATGGGACCTGACCTGGATAGAAAAATGGATCTTTCTGTCATTTGGATCTTCGTACTTTAAGGGGCAGATTTACAAAGGCTCGAATTGTCGAGGGCTTTTAGCGTTGAATAATTGGCGACTAAATATTTGCCAATATCAAATAAAATATTTGCTGGTTTGGAACGCTTTTCGAATATTCCCCAAAATCGTACGGCCGAGCGATTTTACGCAAAATTTGTATGAATCGAATATTCGCAGCGTTCAATTGTACGAATACTATTCCATATGAAAACTTTTTAAAAAGCCTATGGGGGCTTCCCATAGGCTTCTAATGCAATTTGGTAGGTTCAATCTGGCGAAGTAGGCAGTCAAATAAAAATTTAAAGGGTAAGTTCTTCAACCGCCGAATGATCGAATACATATTTATCCGATCTATTCGATGCGACCGAATATTTCATATTCAGTGGTTGAAAATACATAATTCGAATAGTCGCACAATCAAAAATAGACTATTCGATTGCATATTCGAATCCTTTACACCAATTTAGTAAATCTGCCCCTAACTCTACTAAAAATCATGTAAACCGTAAATAAACATAATAGGCTGGTTTCGCTTCTAGTAAGGATTTATTATATCTTAGTCTGGTTCAAATACAAGGTACTGTTTTATTACTAAGGAGAAAAATGAAATCAATTTTAAAAATTTGGATTATTTGGATAAAATGGAGTCTATGGAGAATGCCTTTCTGTAATTTAGAGATTTCTGGATAACTAGTTTCTGGATAATGGGTTTCCGGACAACAGATCCCACACCTGTGCATCATGGCCTAAAATGATTCATGCATTTTTATCTTAAAATAGTTGGAATAGTAGCCCTAGTTCAATGCACCCATAATTCCAGAATATTTTGCTATATTCTATGCTTTTCATTAGCACCATACAGCAGTTACAGGGTTTTTGCTGACCTGTGTTGTCAGGAGATAGTCAGAATGCTCATTTTGCAAAGATATATATTCCAACTATTTTCACACATTAAACAGATGATTCTGTTCTATTTTCTTCAACTTGCTTACCTTTTTATCGCTTAGCCCAGACACTTGGTCGACATACTCCTCTTGGATCATGAAGGCTGCAAGGTTAGCTGTGTAACTGGCCAGGAAGATGACAGCGAAAAAGGCCCAAACTGATACCATTATCTTACTGGTGGTTCCCTTTGGGTTCTGTACAGGCACAGAGTTATTGAACACAAGGCCCCAGAGCAGCCAAATTGCTTTCCCAATGGTAAACGAGGGGCCGCCAGGTTCTTTAGACAATAGTGGAAAGATGATTGTATTAATTCCTGTAACTTTAATTAGAAACTAACAGATGATATAAAGCCCTTATAGCATAAATTGTGCAAAGAACATATTAATGTTGCAACCATTAATACTACAATTGTACTTTATGCAGAACATCTACTCTAGTAATGATTATATCACGGAGAAGAGTAAACTGGACTCTAAAAACAGCAGAAATAAGGTTGCATAACAGCACAATAAAATGATCTAAATGCAAGGGCTATATGACATAGTTTTGGAAGTACATAAATGTCAATTATAATGAGACTGAAAAGAGAATGGCAATACAGCAGGGTCGTTTTTATATATAAACATTTGTAGGATCATGCAGTCATTCCTAGGAGAGCTACCCCTGAGCATTTATATGTATTTAAAAGACAGATAAATTCAGCTGCATGGCTGTGGGAATGAGGTAACCCCCATTCTGCATTCAGGACATACATAGACTGCAGTACATGCAGAGAATGCCGAAGGGTGCAGCAATTATTAGCCTAGCGCCTAGAACAATGCTGGCCTAAAATATTTCCCTGACTGCAGTTTTACCCTGCAAAAAAGGTTGAATATTCTCCATCCCAACACTTGAATACTAAAATCAGGACACACAGATAGGAGAGCACTCACCCCACTCGAACCCAAAGGACCTCGGGACTGGCCTGTGCTGACACGTAAAAATCGATAGAAATAGGTCCGAAATGGAAAAACTTCACGGAGCACCAGGCAGGATCCAGTATTAAAAATTCTAATTTATTGTAACAGAAGTCTCATTAAAATATCAATCCAGCTGCAAACAGTGTAGTATAGTCCCACGCTTTATGCGTTTCGTGGCGTCACGCCACTTGCTTCTGAGGAAGTGGCCACACCACGAAACGCATAAAGCGTGGGACTATACTACACTGTTTGCAGCTGGATTGATATTTTAATGAGACTTCTGTTACAATAAATTTTTTATTTTAACACTAGATCCTGCCTGGTGCTCCGTGAAGTTTTAACAATACTAAAATCAGGAACTGACCATGGCCAGACCCTGTCCTGATTCCTTGGTAGGAGGAGAGAGGGGGCTAAACCTATGTGCTTCCCATATCTGCCATTTGTGTATGCAGAAAAAAATGGAGCCTGGAGATCTGCAGCGTGTGAACGTTTGCAAAAAATGACAGATTGCACCCATGGCACTTTGCACAATGCTTTGCTGCTTTTTATTCCCACATATTCTATTAACCATATTGAATTAAAAAACAACTTAAAATCTTGAACAAAACAAAACATTTTTTTAATTAGGTGATAAGGTCCTCCACCTTTTCTTTTAGAGTAAGAAAGGAGCAGTTGGCTGAATGTTAATTATGCATGAAACCACTCCAGATATAATTCCTGTGCATTTAGCACTTGCTTATGGTTTCCTGCTTACATATCTTTTCCTATCCAATAACCAGCTCTCCCTACCAGTGTAAAAAGTACTGGTATTTAGGAAGTTCTCTTTACATGGAGGCATATTCAGATAACTGAACAAATCCCCCCAAAAATACTATGGCATGTGGATTCCTACTTTGTTAACCTATGGAATCACTGACTGCAAAAGTTGGTTGCCTTTGTGTGAATTCCCCTATTCACAGTCAGAGGTATAACAGTCGTCGGATCTATTCTAATTGCACCTGCCCTAATAATATTTTTGATAATTGTAAATTTGCAGCTGCAGATGTTGGTCACAGATTTTCCCAAGCAACTTTGTTAGCCCCAAGTCAGCTGTCTCTGCCTTACATCATCAATTCTTTTACTAAGTAGCACCATTCCAGTGCAAACGACACCCTCTTACACCCTGTTTAATAGGGAATTCTTTTCTTCTTCTTACCTCGGCCATCTGCAAGGCACCTGTTGTATCCCACTGGGCTGAAATACTCGAATACAAAGACAGCAACTGCCGAAACAATGAGAAGCATCACAAACATCATAACCCAGACATCTGCACTGAATGGCTCTGTGGGGAGAATGGAACAGTGGATAGGGGTCAATAATGGCAGGAGACACAGGTCAAAAATCAGAGGGAGAAGAGGGGAAAGGAAAAAAAACTAGAACCATAAAAATGCACTGAGAGGGTTCAGGACACAAAAAACAGAAACAATAAGGGAAGAAACTATTTAAATACCATTTATTTCAAAGGGGTTGTGGGTTTTATTTTAAGAAGGAAAAAAGGTCAACATTGAAAAAGCAATAATAAAGCTTTACCAAGGAACGCAGACGGAGACACCGTCCCATTACTTCTTGAAACCATGACACTGATGCCTGTCTCTATGAAAGGTACTGAGAAGTCCACCACTTCCGAGCGTTCCTCATTGATAGTCAGAGATCCAACAGCCATATAGGCTCGTTTGGTCACCACCTATGGAAAGAAAAAGCCTCAGACTAAGCCGAAGGTCTGAAATGCCTACAAAATCATAATTAACTTGTGTCTCAGTGTAATTGCTCCTGAGTTGGCCCATCTACATGATTACTTGATTATAATCTTAGGTCGTTATCCTTATATATAGGAGGTATAACAGCTACTTGAAAAACAGTTTTTATATGGTTGCTTCCACACTTGGGTTTATTTTTGGCAGATATCTCACTGCTTTCATTTGAGGGACACAAATGACACTGAAGTCACAGTGTGGTGTGCAGGAAACCTCCATGTCATTTATTGCAGGGAAAGGGCCTTCGTTCTGTGGAATTTGCCACTAGAGCTGGCCCATTTATAGCTTGCCCATAGTGCAGTTTTTGTCCTAATATGTGCTCTGTTTAATAGAAGCACTTTACCTTTTGGTGATAATATTTGCTGAAGGAAGAATAATAGCCTTTTGGTATGATTTCACTTGTTTTTAACAGCTGCATTGGAGTGGGCTGAAAAAAAGCTATGTTTTAGTGTTCCTAATCCCTTTTTCCTTACACAGTGTTTGTTTGTGGGGGGCTTTAGTTGAACAGTTATCTACAATAATAACTACTCCTAACTTTTTCCTTTTCCATTTTTTGGTTATACTAGTATGACCTTGCCCAGCTACTGTCTGCTTCTTATATCTGAGTGGGAAACTTACAGTAGGTTCACTTTTTAAGACATATTAAGGTACATTTTTTGCCCCATACCCGCACACACTTTTTCAGCAACATCTCTCAAAGAAGTGGATGGTTAATCAGACCATTGCTGACACCTCACCTCTCCGATCATTCCATTCCATGTCCCATTAATTTTTTTGCCATGTTTGCCGTTGGTCACCAGATAGAGATCATAGGTGAATTTGACAGTCTTAGCTATTTTCTTCAGGATATCTATGCAAAAGCCCTTGCAGCATCTCTTGATGTAGTTTCCCCCTTCTTCCGTGCGGTTCCTAATGATCAGAACAAAATTAGCATGAGGCCTGGAAAATTGACATCCCTCCTTCAGTCACAGGAACTTTACATCTCTTTGGGCCCCTCGGGGGAAAGGTCCTTTCCATAGCAACCTTGCAACACGGCACTTCCACACACAGGGATGTCAATCCTTTCTGTCTGCTTCTGACTGAATTTCATTGTTGCCTATGGCAATTACCAACTGTCTCCTTGTTAGTTACAGATACATTGTCTGTATCAATTCCTTGTTTATTGGGGAAGATTTCAAGAAGGAGAAGCTTTAAATAAAACAAGTATCATTTCCTACTGATTATATGAAAACATATTGCTATGTTTTTACAAGGAATCTGTCTAAACTGAGGTGACATTTATCACAGACAAACGAGCACATTTGTAACAAATTGCATTTACTGAAATATATTTTTATGGCTTTATGTACTGTATCTATATCTACTGTATCTATAAATGTGAGCTTCTGGGGCACAAACCAAAAAAGTCAAGAAATCTTTTTATTATAGCAACATTTCAGTTTGACAAGCCACCATTGGGAAAGGTCTGGATTATCAGATTGGATGGATGAGAATGAAGAAATAATTAGCCTAGGGATCATCATACGAGGAAGGCCTATACAAAGCATAAAATATTGACCATTATTACATGATCAAATATAGCAATTTTAAGCTGTTTCCACCATGATCTCACTTATTTATCACAGTCAACAGCTATGGTACTCACAGTACAATTAGGGCTACAAGTGTCAACAAAATTTACTATTCAATTGCATTCAGGTAAAGTCCATCATAATAACTTGCTGCAGCAGCAGCTACTACCAAGTATAAGGAGCAAGCAGCTAAGGTTGCACTTATGGCCCTATGTATGTATGTATGACCTAGTCACCCACCTACTGGCTAAGGCAGGGGTCCACAACCTTTTTTGCTCGTGAGCCACATTAAAATTTAAAAAAGAGTTGGAGAGCAACACAAGCATGAAAAAGTCCATGTATATGTCAAATAAGAGCTCTGATTGGCTTTTTGGTAGCCCCTATATGGACTGGCAGCCTACAGGAGAGAATGTTTGGCAGGACATCTGTTTTTTATGCAACCAAAATTTGCCTTTAAGCCAGTAATTCAAAAATAAGCACCTGCTTTGAGGCCACTGGGAGCAACATCCAAGGGGTTGGAGAGCAACATGTTGCTCGCGAGCTACTGGTTGAGGATCACTGGGCTAAGGCAATGGTCTTGCTTAGGCACCATTTTTGTTTTTCCATTTCATCCCATCAGACATAGGAGGATGGGGTTTACCCCTGTTAGTAGCAGTTATTAACCTGCCTACTCACTAAAAGCAGCACAATGCTAGAAAATCTGATCTGATTGATTTTACAATTATTATAGGATTGGTCCATATTAAAAGATTAGGGGAGTCTAATCAATTCTGGTGGAGCTGAATGTGAAGTGTTTGAAATCACCATTAACCCACAGGGAAAATGTCTAAAATAGCAGCTTGCAAAACAGCAGAATAAATGAATGGGTATTTTTTGATGAATTAAAGGGAAATGTGAGAGTTTGCCCTCTAGTCAATCTACCCCTTTGCTGTTTTGCTTATAGATATCTGGTATTGTGCCATTAGGTGAACATGAGCAATAGCTGTTCAGGCAGATAGTGAGTAGGATGAAGCAGATAGAAATGATAGCCAAGAAGTGACAGCCACCGTGTGACACTATCTGACATTAGTAAGTAAATCCTGTGGGGGGGATCTTTGATATTTTAAAGGTGATGCAAAGTGCAAATGATAGCCCTCAATTCTATGTAAAGTTGAGTGTCACTTGGTATACTGACATATGTCTCATGCTATGATAGCATCTCAGACAATGACATGGGGCATGTCTGTAACTGTCATCACGATTTTCTCCAGCCTTCAGAAGAAAGAGACAGAGAGTGAGCTGCCTTTCTTGTACAGCCACAGTGGAAAAGACAATCTAAAGGTCAGCCTCATTTCTTAAGGTAAGGCAATAGAATTGAGCGTTAACAGATCTCTGCAGATGCCAAACGGATAGAGTGCTCTCTAACGCCATTAGCTGCTATTTAAAGTAGCGATCTATCAAAGGCTTGAAAAATATCAGGCTTGTGGCAAGATGAGCTCACGGCACAGGCTGTTGGTGTGTGTTCCTTGAATGACTGCAGTTTGTGCACATTTGCAATTGCGAGGCACCAGCATTACAAAAATAATTAAAGGGAATAATGGAGATGATTGCCTAAAGTTGGGGAGCTTTTCAGCTGGGTTGATTGACTTTCATGTTTGTCCCTGCTCTGTAATCACTGCACTGGCCTAATTTATCTGCCATAATCAGACAGAAATATGAAAGGGAATCAGTCGGATGAGTCCTGCACATAAGTACTGTAGCTGACTTCTAGCTGGCTGGACCTCAGTGCAATCTGATCATGAGAACTTTAGGTTATATCTTGTGCATTATGGCCATAAATACACCAAACTGCAATCCCTAACTCACCCTGTGATCCAAACAATAAGAACTCATGAATATATATAAAAAAGTTCAGTGTATGTAGCAATGGAGGTAAGGATAGGGTTAACTTGCCCAAGATAAACGGGGGATCCAGGTGCACAAGCCCCAGACCTTCAGCTCCAAAAGGCAATATTGTCAATAGTAAGTAATGAAGGGCTGGCCAAAACCAGATCACACTCCAAAAAATAGATGTAGCAAAAAGTCTATTTTATAAAAAACATCACAACAAGAGGCCTTACGCATTTCGTGCCTTAGGGGCACTTAGTCATAGGCTAAGATAATTAAGTATTAGCAACAGCAGTTGAAATCAAAAGACTGAGGACTGCAGAGCAAAACATTTAAATATTTCTAAAAAAAAAAAAAAAAAAAGAAAGACTATGGTGGCCATACACAGGCCAATAAAAGTAGCTTTCTTGGTCCTTGCAGATCCTCTGATATTTGCATCAAATCAGGGACTGCATCTATATGTTGATGTGGTCCTTGTCCCAACAGCCTGTATAGCTCCAGTTATGAGCAACTAAGCATCTGCCATTAAACATGAACTGCTACACAGAACAGAATAGTTTTCCTGCAGGGTGCTGTAGTAATTGGAAAGGACTTCCATCTAGCAGCTTCTTCTTCATGCACAATACCAACCTCATAACATAACAAGAAGCATAGTGCACAGGTGTATGGAGTCTGTATTTAACATGCTATTTAATGCACAGAAGAGAAGTATCAAGTGCATGACGTTTGCACTTTGGTTCTTGCAATAGCTATTTTGGTTGCACACAAGCCACTTGTATCATCCAGTTATTCCCAGATGAACTGTATTATCTACAGTGTGCAGTATATACATGATGCACGTGGGCAAAGCACGCACCAAAAAAATGGATTAACCTGAACTGATCTGTTTATATCTCCATAACACTTACAATTGTATAAGCTTGAATCTTTAACAACCAAATGGCTTATTAGTTGGTTCAGTGCAGTGTAGCCAGCATCATGCGTGGTCAGATTATAACATAACCTGAAAACCGATCCATATGTGTGCCATCTTAAGAGACAGCACATTTTCAACAAACATGGCTGGACATGACATCATACTACTTGTATAGGAGAAAATCAATTGTTTGTGTTAAATGCAAATAACACTGCCAGAAACACCCCCTCCCGTACAAAAAGAGAAATATAAATAAGCAAATACAGTTCATACTCAGCGCGTATCTGCTTGCGACAGGGAACAGTATTCCTCATGCAGGTTCCACTTAGTGGATCCACATCTTCAACAATGACAAATGGAGCCTCCTCCAACGTCACGATGCTCAGATGTTCATCCTTGTGTTCCTCTGAATTTGGGTACAGGTCAAACACAGGCCAGACATAGTACTTCATCTTAAGGCTCCGGTCCTTGTACTTCCCCACCTAATAAATACATGTAATGGCGTTAGAAGGGAAAAAATGCAACAAAACGTCTTAATTCATTTCACAGAATCTGGTTCAGGGATCTCCAGCTGTACAATACACATGGACACATGTAGACAATGGAATAGAGATGACAAAAGCTACAAGTAACTTTAAAAAGGAATACAAATAACAGTAGTAAGGCACAGGTGGAGAGCATTAAGATGGCTTTGGGAGTCATGGAGTAAGTTGGGGGGCTGCCAAACAAGTCACAAGGTCACAACTAATAAAGTGAGAACCAGATACACAACACTGGCTGCAACTGGCCACACATGGAGTGACTTGCTTACCTGTCTCATCTGGCCATAGAAAGACCTGGGATAACCCAGTTAGAATTCATCATAAGCTTGTTATGATCCTGGCCAAGCAACTATATAACCCTAAGACTTATACAGTAATCCAGTATTATGCAGTGAAACTGGCATTAGTCCCAGAAATACTGTGCTTTAAATGTTTTTATGAGCCATTCTAGAACTCAAAGCACCATGTAGTATCAAATGACTACACTTTTTATTTGAATACCGTTTATCAGCACAAGCGCATAAAACACAATTGCTGTGGCTGCATAATGGGAAAGGGTGGTGATGATGTCTCTAATTCTTTTAGGCAAAATTTACAGCAGTTGTGATAAAGAGTTACAGCTGGGATTCTAGATACAGTATCAAAATCAGAACACTATGTCTCAGAAAAATAATAAGATCTGTGAGTCCATATCTGAATGGATTCAGACTCCCTTTGGCTACGTTTTCATCACTTTAGACTTTTGAAGCCTGAGGTGTGGGGCAGATAAAATATGTGAGATGAAGCACAGCAGAGGAAACAAATATGTAATCAACTCTCAGCTGTCACAATTATTATTATTTTAGAATGGAAATATGAACAGAATGATATGTACACATACAGTATATAATGAGCATATTATTGTATTATTATAATGCTTATATTATTATTGTAGGGTTCTGCTTGTTGGCTGTACATTTCTACAACACACTTTATCCATTTCATTTCTTTCCAAATGCCATGGTATAATAATTCAATGTGTGGCTGAATTTTCTCTGTGCTACCATTTTATATAGCCATATTTATCATGACAGTGCCACTTTAAAATAGATATCCCATTAGCCCATAATATAGAATATTATTTTTTTCCAGTAAACACCCAGGAAAACAGTTTTTGACTAAACAATGGACAACATCTCAAATTATAGGAATTTTTTGGTGCGTTAAGCTGCCTTTGTATGGAACATGCCTTCCTTCCATAACCATTAAGCCATCTTTTCAATGAATTTGTCTATTCTTGTTGCATGTACTCAGAGGTTTCTTTGGAATCACAGTGTTCACTGTAAGCTCTCTAACGGCCAGGAGCACATGTATGTGTGATTAATAATTAATAACTTGTAGTGATGGGTGAATAAATTAGCCATGCATGGATTTGTGTAAAATTTCTGTGTTTAGCTGCTCGTGAAATTGCATCCAAAATTTGCTGGCCAAAAATCCACAGCGAAAAACAAATTCGATAAAAAGTCGCTCGCATCAAACATTGACTCTCTTCAAAATTATTCAGACACCCATTAACTTTCATGCATTTGGACAAAAAGTTGCGGGTATAAAAATTGTCTCTTGCGTCAAAATTATTTTGACACCCAACGACTTCAATTTGTTTGTAAATTTCTGCCCGACAGATTTGTCCATCACTAATAACATCTATTTATAGAGCGCCAACATATTACACATGCTATGTTTGGAGCCTTAGATAACTACAAATGCAGCCTATGTATAGACATACTCATTGAGCCTCTTCTACCTTCTTGTTGGATATTGGTGTTGCTTCAGTGACAGAGTTAAAGACAAGGCAGCCACCCTAAAGTCTATCAACTTGTTCTAGAAGTTTGAGCTTTGCACTGGCCATGAACCCATTGTCAATGCCATGTTATATCCAAGCTAATATTCAACAAAAGATGACGATAACGATTTAAAGGTTTCTACAAATAATTATTAAACTAGCATCCTTCTCTGCAGCTTTATTACGGCATAAGAACCTGCTGCAGATGTTCCTCTACTCTAATGGCTCTTGTTTGAAGAATGTCCCAAGAGGAGCAATTAAGATTAGCAGGGAACAGCTTGTTAGGATTCTGTGCCAGATTGGGAAGTAGGAGAGAAGACAAGAGAAGTTAGGGTTATGGTGATTAGGTTGTGGGAAGGTATATAGCCACTGACTCACTTAGAATGCAAAATTCGGACTCACATACACAAGGACATGCACATTTAGAGACAGACATACTGTATATAATGGAACACACACATACAAACACACAAAGGCAGGCCTATCTGACTAGGAGTTAATGCAAACTTAGTGAGAGGATCCTTTTCTATTCCTTATACAGTATAATGAAGAAACCGTCAGAATAAATACAAGGTCAGATATGCCCCCAGGTATACAGTGTAAGCTAGGTTGTACATTACATTACTGAAATAGAGGATACACAGGGGATAATTGCTGAGTGTATATTTAACCTAAATTATGTCACCAATGTTAAACCAGCCTGGCTTTCTTCACCTCTGTATTCTAAACTTATATTATCATCCACACATTTACCTCTTTTGGATATTTCTACTTTATTTTTATTTACTTCTAGGTGATTTTTTGTCAGTGCCTATGCCCAGTTTTCATGAAATCATTTTACATATTTTAAGCTGCTGTGTTATTCTTTGCCTTCGCACAACGTGGATATTTGTTGGTTTGGGTATCAGTCATGGTTTACACAAAGTTGAATGTCAAGGCACTATGGGGCAGATTCACTAAAGCGCGAAGCGTCTAACGCTAGCGCTAATTCGCCAGCGTGACGTCATTTCCCAACTTTGCAAATTCACGCACACAGACTCGAAGTAGATAGACTTGCGCAACTTCGCACCCTTACGCCAGGCGAAGTTGCGCACTGACGAAGGATCGTAACTTCGCAAATTCACTAAGATGAACATTTTCCTAAACGTTAGCACTTATGCTAGACGTTACTTAGTTCAATACAATAGATAGGAGGTTGGAAAGTCCAAAAAAAAACGCTGGCGTATTTTAGCATAGGAGGGTGATAGTCCGAAAAAGATCGATAATTTTTTTGGGGGGGTTACCCTTCTTCCCCCCCTACATTTCCTAACATATGGCAACTCAACTATACAGGGGGCACATGTAGGGCAATAGGACAACTTTATATAATTTATTAAAGGTTTCCTGGGCTTGTGTAGTGGAATGTAGTGGCTGTAACATATACTTCTATTATAAGTTAAAGTTCCCGTCGTATGCAAATTAGGCTTCGCTAGTGTAACAGCGCTCTGCCTAGCGAAAGTAAAACTAGCGCAACTATGCTACCATTCGCCGACCTGAGCGTAAATTCGCACTTTAGTGGATTTGCGTAGCGCTGCCGAAAATTCGCCTGGCGAAGTGCGGCAAACGCTAGCGAAGCCTACGCTGGCGAATTTTCGGATCTTAGTGAATCTGCCCCTATATCTGCAACTGTGTGGTGCTTCTGCGGATGAGAAACAACGCAAGAATAGAGAAGAGGCCATACCATGTATGGCAAGGGCTTGTTGTGTGTTGTCTTCTTCAGGTCTGAACACTCACTGTGTTCTCTGTATTATTCTGGAATTCTGGGAATAAATTTGAAAACTGTTCCATTTGCTATAGCACTTAAAATTGAACCCTAATGTGGATGGGTGCGAGTATGATGCCTCAGAGTAAATGTGTGATGTATCCATTGTGTCCATATATATATATATATATATATATATATATATTTATATACAGTATAATAAAATTGCACCCACTCTAATATACCCATGCAGGCAACAATAAAAGGTGAGTATGGCAGATGGGAGTGCACTAGTGACTATGGCTTTTTAACTAATTCAGGCATGGAGTAGAACCAATGGCACAACTAGATGTTACTGGCTCCACAGCAAAATAATTTTAGGGCCCCCAAAATATCCAGAGGTTATCCTGTTTTACCAATATATTAAAATTACTCATAAATTAGGGTTTAATGGTTCCCCCTATATTTTCTGCCCCCCCCCCCCCTGCAGTTGCAGGGTTCGTTTCCTCTCTAGTTATGCCCCTGAGTAAAACAAAAATGTTACAGAGGTGCTCTTCTATTTTGGGATTCTATTAACCACCCCCGTCCCTTAATAGATGGTGCCTAGCTACCAGGAGGAGAAACTTGTTGCCAAAGGCTAAAAAAGATGAACAAAGGATAACATACACAGCCAAGTGCTCACACAGGCTGCAGAAGTATTTTACGCAATAATGAATTCCATGCTATGTTAAGCTCCATTGTTACGCTCCATCTTACGTTATGCTCCGTGCTCTGTCAGTGAATCTAACAGGCAGGATTAGATTTTTCCAAATGTAGAATGAGAACATTGCTTGCAGGTGATCAAAGAGCGTTTGGCAGGGATCTGAATGTTGTTTCTGTGTATCTGCAGTTAGTGTTGCTCTTTTAAGCAGAAATCTCCTGAATTATTTACAGTCCATGAATGAGCATTTAGTGAAGAAGGCCAAGAGCTGGCTGGATTTTAAGGATAAGTGAGATGCCACCACTTAGTATTCCCAAATGTACAGTATCGGTGGAGACAGAGTGTGAGCATGTGCTGGACAACAATAGTTAATAGGAATGTACAGCATCCGCCTAACAGCTCTGTATAGTGACAGCCACTGCTGAAAGCACTCCTTGTGCAGCTAACCATTAGCAATGCAGCAGTTAGTGTAAAGTTAGAGACAACTTAACGGGGCACACTTATTGAATTGAATTCACCACTGTTCAATAAGATGAAATTCCACAGCTTTCTATTTCATGGAAATATTAAACAAAGGGCAACCCCTTTAGAAAGCCAAATCCCCATAATTCTATATAAGTGACTACAGACCTGTAGCATTGCCACCAATTAAACTGTACTGAATTCTATTTTCAAGCACTGCTATGTGCTCCAATATTACTTGCCAGCCTATAAGTTACAGTCCAAGTTATAAGTTGCCTACTTGCTCTTAAAATTTTCCTGATTAAACATTCCTTATAGTTTAAACCTTTGAGCTTTTTGTAGCATTCCCCTAAACCGTGATACTGAACAATCTTTGTTTTCCGAGCTTTTGAGAGTTTCTTTGAGGATCCCATGCTGTCACTATTCAGAGGAGAGTCAAGCAGAAGCACAACTTGCAATTGGCCACCTTAGCAGGCCCGGCTTTGTGGAGACGCCACCTAGGCCCAGGCCTAGGGTGGCAGGATTTTTGGGGGCGGAATGCTGCCCAACCACACCCACATTTAAATTTAAATGGCGTAGTAAAATAGTCCAAAACAAGAGGCCGCAATTTTTTTTCCATTTCGCAAATTTCCTTAGAAAATTCGGCGAAGCTCCCCAGATTTGCCCATCACTAATATATATATCTTTATAATATAATTTTTATAATATAACTGTTCCACTTAAAATATTTCTGATACTTTAACAAGCGTTTGAAAGTCCCCCAAATTTAAAGGGATACTGTCATGGGAAAAAATGTTTGTTCAAAATGCATGAGTTAATAGTGCTGCAACAGCAGAATTCTGCACTGAAATCCATTTCTCTAAAGAGCAAACACATTTTTTTATATTTCATTTTGAAATCTGACATGGGGCTAGCCATATTGTCAATTTCCCAGCTGCCCCAAGTCATGTGACTTGTGCTCTGATAAACTTCAGTCACTCTTTACTGCAAGTTGGAGTGATATCACTCCCTCAATTTCTCCCCCCAGCAGCCTAACAACAGAACAATGGGAAGGGAACCAGATAACAGCTCCCTAACACAAGATAACAGCTTCCTGGTAGATCTAAGAACAGCACTCAGTAGTAAAAACCCACGTCCCACTGTGACTCCTTCATTTACATTGAGAATGAAAAACAACAGCCTGCCAGAAAGCAGTTCCCTCCTAAAGTAGTGGCACAAGTCACATGACTGGGGCAGCTGGAAAATTGACAAAATGGCTAGCCCATGTCAGATTTCAAAACTGAATATAAAAAAATCTGTTTGCTTTTTTGAGAAATGGATTTCAGCACAGAAAGCTGCTGCAGTAGCACTATTAACTGATGCGTTTTGAAAAAAACATGTTTTCCCATGACAATATCATGGCTGGACACCCCCTGATTCAGACACCCCTCTGATTTAGACACCTTATGGAAATGATCTTTGTGGTACTCAGAAGAAAAGCTTGTGCAAATTATAACCCAATCACAGACAATCAAAATGTAGTTATCAAAATGAGTTTGAAACAAATACCAGCTAAAGGACCACTGATAATGAGGTTGGTGTTGGCTGCTTATATTTTTTTCTGTGTCACCTCAGTACATTGTAGATAGGCAGAGGCTACATCAAGCCACAAGCTATTGAACTGGACTAATTGTTGTACCTTAGCAATACCTAAGGTTAGAAATGAGTTTCCTCATAATACATGGAATTGAGAAGATACCTGGAATCATACTGTATAATAGGCCGTTAATCACAAGTGAGCAGATAGGATGGCAACAATACCATTAAAATGAAAATATTTTTGGACTATCAACCTACAGTGTTTTATTAAATAACCTAGTTTCATACCTTCCTTCATTCTCTGCAGCAGCTTCTGTACAGAGCATTATCTGTGCTAGAAATACATTGAAAATGAATAATGCCGGGGTAAAAGATAAATTAATACACCTGAAGCTTTAGGAATATTTTTCTTTCATGCTAAAGAACTGTAGCCTTGTACAGATATGTGATACACCAATAAATTAAGGAATAGGCACAAGGGAGAAGGCACCCTTCCTATGTCAGTATGAATAGATATACATTCTCGTTGTTATACTGTTAGTGATGAGACATTAGCTCATATGAAAGAAAAGCACATGAAACTGTCTCTGCTTGAAACTGAATTTGCAGGGTTTTGTAAATGCTTTATGTCATGGTGATTTCATTTTACCGCCCCTTTACAAGTAGATAGATCCAGCAGCACAAACATCAGAGGTACCGTTAGTCTTTTCATGCATACTGGTAGTGGAATATGTGGCTGGCTCACCTGTTTTGTAATATATCCCCAGTTTGTTCACTAACTGCATATGCATTCTACAATATATATATATATATAAATGTATCCAAACAACCAATACTGAAAGTGTTGCATGTCATACATTGAGGTGGCACAGAAACCGAAGTTACAGGAAAGGAGCTACATTAGAACAGTTCAACCTTATGTTTCAAGAAGAACAATGGCCAGGGGTTTATTCCAACCAAAACCTTACAGAAAATACTACAAATAAATGCTGCTCTTCTGATATAGAACAAAGCTGCCAAGAAAGTCAACTCACACTTTACTAATTGGTGCGGATGGGTAATTTATTCAGATTTTTAAAACAGCAGAAGTGAAGAAATTGTTTAGGCAGATATTTTGAATACAAATCAGAATGCAATCACAATTTAATATGAATACATAATTGCATAAAGTAGAGTCATGGTGGGTCCATTTTGAAAACTTTAGAATAAAACAGATTGCTTAATAGCTAAAGACTCTCTCTATAGTGCTGCAAAGGAAAAGATTTATTTTATTTTTCCAGGGGAGACCCATGCTGAGTAGCAGTTTTACACGAGAAACAGGTGGAAAAGAACAGCAGCGTATAGCAGTGGGAATAAAAGCCCCATGAAACATACAGTGCAGATATAGTAGTGCAAGATGGCACAGGTACCAGTAGGAGGGGGGCGGACTTGTCTTGGAGAAGAACATGCTTAAAAAACGACAATGAATTTCTACCTGGTGTAATTAATACCCCAGGGATTTTGATTTTTTTTTTTCATTCTTTTTTAGGTACAGCCGGTACAAGCCAGTGGTCTCAATTTGTTTATTCAAAGTATAAAGAATTGTCCAACTACTGTGTAACAGTTCAGACTAAAAAAAGACTGTTAACGGTAATTGATTGTAGCAGTAGCATCTAGTACCTATACAGTGGGCGTACTAACCTCTGGGAATAGATAGTATAACAGCAGTTTTAGTAGATGGTATGAGTAGCAATGGGCAAAATAGAATGGGGAAAGCATTGAAGGGATAGAAGGTATAGGAGAGAGAGATGTGCCTATAGTAGCAGTGGCAATAATAGTCTCTGGGCATGGACTGTGGCTTTGGGATAGAAGATATAGCAGGGAGAGATGGTGCCTATAGTAGCAGTGGCGATAATAGTCTCTGGGCATGGACTGTGGCTTTGGGATAGAAGATATAGCAGGGAGAGATGGTGCCTATAGTAGCAGTGGCGATAATAGACTCTGGGCAGGGACTGTGGCTTTAGGATAGAAGGTATAGTATGGAGAGATTATGCCTATAGTAGCAATGGCGATAACAGACTCTATGCAGGGGGCAGGTACTGTGGCTTTGGAATAGAAGGTATAGTATGGAGAGATGGTGCCTATTGTTGCAGTGGGGATACTAGCCTCTGGCCAGGGACTGTGGCTGTGGCATAGCAGGTAAAGTAGGGAGAGATGGTGAGTATAGTAGCAGTAGAAATAATAACTTCTGTGAAACAGAAGATGCATAAATCTGAGATTGTGCCCATAGTGGCCTCTGGGAAGAGCAGGTACAGTAATGCGCAGAGTAACAACCCTCAAACTTCATTTTTTTTTAATTATCTCTCAGCATTGGCTTGCAACTCAAAGGCCATAGGTGTGAGAATGAACCATTTAATTGAAGGTGGAAGGCTACTGTTGGTGTTTTGCATTGCCATAGGCACTGTATTTTATTTACCGGTCAAAAGTTGAAGTCAAAAGTCCTTCAAAAAATAATATATAAGCAGTATATACTTAGTGGACTTTCATCTCTACTGGGGTGTTGAGTCATTGGGAAGGTATGGTGGTTTATAAATAGACTGTGTAACTGAGTGAAGAATACTTATAACTTAATCATCAATAAAATGATCTGCCAGAAAGCAAGCCTGCCCTTCCAACCGCAACACAATCGCTGATTTTCTGCATATCTAAGAACCTATCCAAAATGTAAAAAAAAGTCTGTTAACATTACATCTGAGCTTTGAGATTCATGCATCAGTGTGAACATTTTCTTTTAGCCATCATTTATGTTTCTTTTCTCTGCTAAAATCCTCCTACTTACACCCACAAGATTTCTCCTGAGCTGCACCAGCCTTTGATTGTACCTACTCATTCCATCATGCTTCCTGCTTCTTTATAAAGAAGATTTTCTTTTAATAAGTATGCACAGGCAAAAAAAAAAAAAACCCCAAGAAGATTATAATTTTAATGGCATTTTGCTAACAACTTTAAAGGGAAATTAACATCCAAAACAAAACATCCAACTTTACTAGTGCTCTGTTAATACTTGTCATTGAGATTATATCAAAGATAAGAACTGCTATTGATGCATTTGGATACTCACATCAGAACCAGTGCAGAAGTGATAACAACACAGGTATAATATGTGCTTTATATTGTTCACAACAGAAAGGCCACGCATTCCTAGAACCTTTAATTTGTGCATAAAATGCAGCGTCATGTACATTCCCTTGTATATTTCTCTACATGTACTCCCTGAGACAGCCCTATGATTCTAAAGACCAAGGAGTGATGCCATAAAGCTGTGTCTTATAGCTGGAGCACTAAAGGTGGCCAGACACAGGGAGATCCCCCGTCCGCGATGTGCCCAAATTGCCCAACGATCAGATCAAAATGAAGGAGAACGGGTGCTCAGATCTCTGGACCGCATCCGTGAACAGTTGTGGCCATGATCCGACAAGATTTTTTACCCTGCCCAATCGAAATCTGGGCAACCTTCTGCCAGGTATCAATCAGGGAAGCCCGTCGGAGGGCTCCACACATGGGCCCATGTATTTGTAGTTATTGGCCTTAAGGTCCCACTGATAGAGGTTTTCCATCATCAAATAAATCCCTCATCTAAGGTGCTCATTTATTAACACTGACATTTTTAAGTCAGCTGCAACAGCGCTACGAAATATGCTGGCGCTATAGAAATAATAATAATAACTCCAGCCCCGCTATCCATTAGCTGTTGTAATCACTGCATGTCTTAATCAAATTGTGTTTATAAGTAGAATATATAGCAGTATATTAATGTTCTCACTTATTCCACATCACATCTCCACAGGGATAATCCATCACTCTCCTCTGAAAGCTCAGCAGGGAATCTCAGAGACAACATCTGTTATGTTAAAGGCTCTCAAGCTTCCCTAATCACTCTATGGGAGATCCACCAGTACCACCCAACATCAGCCCCTTGGTAGAATGGGAGGACTGTGCAGATATGAGTATGTTTATCATTTTCTAAGATGACAACCACATACGCCATCAAACAGAGCCAGAAGTTTCTATTATAGAAACCCATATAATCTTGTGACCTTTTATTCATATTTAGAAGTTTCCATTTACTCTATATATGAAGTAAAGAAGATACAGTCCTGGTTTTTGTTAACCCATTCACATTCACATTATTTTAAAGGAAATTATTACTGACCAATTATAATAATTTTTATTGCTGAGTACATCTGGGTTACTCCACGAGAGGCTTTAATTACGTCAACTACATTCCACCATGTTTCTTGTAAATATGGCCACTAGAAGTCAGTGTTTCATCAAATTCTTTGACGTGGCCAAGTAATTACAGCTGCTCCCACTCATGAGAATAAATAGATACATGAGGAGCTCATTGCAAACTAACAAATGTCAATGTTAAATAAATGTAAACCCTTATATATAAAATAAGACATCTGTCCCCTTTAGAAGACAGCGTCAGGGTTTTATTGTGGACAGAACTGGTATGTAGTGAATTTCTTCTGTTTCGCTTCGTCGAAACATTTTGTTAATTTCCCCCGAAATTTGTGAAATGGTGAAAAATTACAGAAACGCAAATTTTGTCGCCGTTGTCTAAACATTTTGACACCGGCGAATCTTCACCAGTGAATGTTTGTGGTGATTTCATGAATTTATTTGCTGGTGGCTAAACACGGAAATTCGCTGCAAATAAATTTGCCCATCACTACTGGTAGGTAGGTAGATAGACAGAAAGGAAATGGGCTAATTCATCCATTTAATTACAACTTATATATATAGGATTGGGATCAGTAATTATGCAGAAGGGTCAGCTACTCTGAAGAAGGATAGTCAAGCAGACAGCTATGCTAAAGTATAAAAATCTGTCATTTTGGAGCAGCCTATTGCATTCTTTGTTGACTGTTGCTTCATGTATTCAATAGCAAGAAACAGGAGACAGACACAAATGATTGTACTGCCTAGGAGGGAATGCCCACACAGGTGAGGTGTCTCTGCTTCTCTGCTTTCAGCCTGAGTGGAAATGTAATATGTTGGCTCCTCTCTGTGGGTTTGAAGGTAAATTCTGTTCTCCATGGATAGCTTTTCAGGAGAGCATTAATGAGTTGGGGATTTGCAAGGTACGCTAGCTTTTTACCACCCACCTCACACATTTTGTACCTTCCCCCTCGCATAGAAAAATAGGACAAAATGTACTTTCAAGTGCCAGACCAGGATGCAATCTTTAATACTTTTATACAGCTGCCGAGAGGACATGGTCACGTATGGTGCAATTCAACCCTTATAATTAGAATCCACTTTATATAATACTTCTTCCCCCTAGATGCACATCTGAAACATGTTAACCATAAGCCAGTTAAAAGGATGGCATGTTAGAGAATTTGTTTCTATTTATTTGGAAACAACAGCCTCTCATACATTGATATATCAATGTTTATTACTAGGGGAAATCTGCTATCCTAAAAAAATGCATCTACTGATGCAGAGAGGGTCATCTCTTGAATGTCCTTTAATATTAAACATTGGTGCAAACCAGTTATTTTGACTATCTCTATGCAACTCTTGGTATGTAGTAAGTTGAGTTTAGTTTTCACTCTAAGCAATATACCTAAGTTTTGGAGCAACACATACAGCAAATTAAAAACCCTCATATTTCTTAGACAGATACATTCTTGTGAACACATCCTACAACTAATATGAAAGTAACAAAAAAGAAAGTCATATTAAATACCGGTACTGGATGTCTAAAAAATGTATTTCACAAATAGTGTTCACTTTATTTTTCCCACAGTTATTTATGTATAATGATTTGAGTGATAACCATTTTCCAGCTGCAAAAGACACACAATTCTGTGAGTTGCTGACAGATTTCACTTGCTCTAATTGGTCGATTTCACTAACAGCATGGTTGGGTGGTTTGTACTAGGAAAAAAGTGTTAGGTTGGAAAAAACACACTAATAAAACCTATATATATATATAAAAGTTATAAGAAAAAGATTAACGAAAAGTTAATAATGAAAGCAACTTGTGAAAAAGAATCATGAAGCATCCACTAGAGTGTATATCAATGACAGTTGCTCTGTTAGACCTAAAATAGAATTCTTGCAACATATGTTTTGCCTCTGTGATTGTTGGTAACTTACTCATTCATATAGCAATAGTCCAATATATTTGGAGACTACTGTTATAGCTATATATGACTTTTATATACAGCATTCCCACTTGAGCTGAACATACTGCAAACGTGGAGCACAAACAGCTGATTTTAAATTGCTCCAGTTCCTGCATACTCCCCATACTAGCAACATATAACTGACTGCTGTCAAAGAGCCTGCAAGAAGTCATATTACACATTTTACAAAACACAGTAACTACCAGCACTTTCTCTCATTACTAGCCATATATAACTGACAATATAACTCTCAATTGGCCCATGAGGGTAATTTCTGGCTTATATCTGTGATTGCACCCAAGATATTACTAGAATTGCAATAAAGGCTGCACTTCTTATTTTTTTGCTATACATTTATGTTTGCTTTGGAGACACAACAAACAGTCTTCAACATGAATAATGTCACAGCTGCGTCATTTCTAGAACGTTTGCTTATCAACGTAAAAAGAATAGATGTGGTCATCATCTAATAGCAACCTCACAAGCCTTCTAGGATTTAAACCGTGTTATGTGGCTTGAATGGTCTAATATAGAGTTTAGTCATCAGTTAAAGGCTATTCAGAGTGTCAATTTCCATGACTGCCAATTTTCAAGGCTAATCCAATATAAAAAAAAACTGAGCTGTAAGGGACTAAGTGTTCACTGGCAGGATGCCTGCCAAGAACGTCATAGAATGGAAAGTGCGAGGAAAAGAATAGAGAGGAGTGGGTGTGGGAAGAGAGAACAAGCGAGAATTTTTGTACTATACATATATGGATTGGGGGAAATGCAGGCATGAGAAACAGATTTTAGGGACTGCGTTTCAAGAGTACTCAGAATTATGTAATGTACATCAGTGATTACACAAAAGGGAAACTCTATCTCTCACTCTAAGCAATATGGCTGGTGTCATAAATAGAACAAGAAAGTGAAGGGCTTTCTGCATGCCAATGTTAAAAGACATTGGGTTAATGTAAGGTTTTAGGTCCTGAGCATGATGCATAACTGCATGAGTACCTAGCTCTACCCTGCCCTATTGTTCCAACAAGGAATTCTTAAATGTGAATTAGGCAAAGTGCAACAGACCCTTTTACTTTTTACCTAGCTTGTACTGGTGTGACATAGAGGATTTGTGTCTGTTCTACATGACGCATTGCATTTGAACTTTGTGCTCACTGTTTTGTTATTCACAGTCAGAGATGTCCATGAATACAGCAGGTGCAAGATTGTGGGGAAGAACAAAAACTGTGTGTGTGATTCAGAGCAGGTTATAATGCTTCCTATCTATATAAACTTATTTGTCAGCTGTGAATTTTACATAGCAGATGAATGATAAGCTATTTAGACTATAATGGTGATTGAAAGCTCTCAAACAAAATAGGTCTTTTGTTTTTTAAAAAAAAAGTTTTATTTGTAGAGAATGTAAAGCTGGGAAATAACTTTTTTCGCATGGAAGCTTTTGTGCATTCTTCATGTGGCCCTTTGAATGTGGGAAAAGGGTGGATACCTAGCTCAAGACCAGGTCAAGTAGAGAGCTTTCCTGAAGATGAGATACATTTGTCTTTTGCAGCCATAGTACAGTACTCCCTAATTTGGACAAATAGTTGGCCAATCTCACATTGGCCCTAACAATCTACAACTAGTGATGGGCGAATCTAAGCAGATTTCGCAGAATTTGCGAATTTCTAGCCCATTCCTATCTACAACCTGTAATCTACTATCGCTTGCCAAAGGAAGGATTTTGGGATTATAATCCTTATGGTTATTATGAAGATTAAAGGATTTAAAGTTTACACTCTCATCTATGGCTGTAGGTAATGATTATGTATTTGGAGAAAACAGAGTGTATTTGGAGAAAACAGAGAAACTGCAGAAAACAGAGTTTATCGTCTCTGCTTGTTGCCTATGCCAAGGGTAACCATTCAGCTTCATCTTTTTACTTTGCTGCTTAAAGTGCAAGATGCCCTGACTCTACTGTATACTAAGGTCCAATTCATCCTTGCTGTAAATATTTCAGTTATTGAAACTAAAACTCTCTTCCTATCATCATTTGTCCTTCCTCTTTGTCTTTTCATGTTCTCAGTCTCTTCTAACATTGAACACTTTATGTGTTTTCCTTTCTTTAGCTCCCTTCTTCAAACCTTGAAAGAGTTTAAGTGGCAGAACGATCGAATAGTAAATATTCGATTGAACGATAAAATTGTGTGAATCGAACGATTCAAATGATTTTAACCATTCAATCAAATTTTTTTTATTCGATCAAAAATAGTTAAAACCAATTTAGTAGGTTTAATCTAAAAATTAAAGGGCAAGTAATTTGACTGTCGAATATTAGAATACAATTTTATTCGAATTATTCAAATCATAAAATTCGATTGAATTTTGAATCATTCATGTGAATTTGATAAATCTGCCCCTAAGTGTACAGAATTTGGCAAATTAATGGCCCAGTATGAAGGTGACCCCCCCCCTTGTAAGCCTTGTAGAACACTTGGCTGCTTGTAGAGATGGACTTTGATGGATCAAGCCATCTTTAGAAAGGAAAGAAGACAACTAAAACTCTACGTTTCTTTTTTTATTGCAATCTTATCATGCATATCCATATCTGTCCACACTCACTCAGTGAAACAAATTACATTCTAAATAGGGATGTGCTGAATACATAATTTGTGGATAAGACAGATTGCATAATCCTCCACAAAAAAATATGGCTAAATATTAAACGGAATCCTAATATGCATATAAAGATAAACATGAAAGATCAACCTATGTTTTCCAATTGCTATTATTAAGGAACTAAAAGCTTTATTTAGTTGAACAACACAGAAACTTCTATAACAAATAGAGGTTGGTCTGGTCTCCCAAAGCCTGAAGGATTGTACTGTGCTGGACCTCACAAAGAATCCTAGAGATCAGTGAATTATAATTAAGGTTTAAACACATTCAAAATTCTAAGAGAATCTATATTGGTTTAAAAAAAAATTGCCAGAACTACTCTACATACAGTAGTTACATAGTTAAATTGGGTTGAAAAAAGACAAAGTCCATCAAGTTCAACCCCTCCAAATTAAAACCCAGCATACACACATCTCCACTCTTTCACACAAACTGTATTTGTCCATAGCTGTACTAACTGTAGAGTTTAGTATCAAAATAGCCTTTGATATTATGTCTGTCCAAAAAATAATCCAAGCAGGCCCGGATTTGTGGAAAGGCCTCCTAGGCCTGGGCCTAGGGTGGCAGGATTTTAGGGGGTGGCATGCTGCCTAGCCACACCCACACTGGGGATAAGTAGGAGATTTGTTTTTTAAGTTTCACATGCGCCAATACCCATTTCTCCAGTCCTGGTAATAAAAATTTGCAAATAAAAGGCAGAGTATGGGGGCGATGAACGGCAGTTGGCCTAGGGGCACCTGCTATGTAAATCCAGCCCTACATCCAAGCCCCTCTTAAAAGCATCAACAGAATCAGCCATCACAACATCACCCGGCAGTGCATTCCACAACCTCACTGTCCTGACTGTGAAGAACCACCTACTCTGCTTCAAATGAAAGTCCTTTTCTTCTAGTCTGAAGGGGTGGCCTCTGGTGCGGTGATCCTCTTTATGGGTAAAAAGGTCCCCTGATATTTGTCTATAATGTCCTCTAATGTATTTGTAAAGTGTAATCATGTCCACTCGCAAGCACCTTTTTTCTAGAGAAAACAACCCCAACCTGGACAGTCTACCCTCATAATTTAAGTCTTCCATCCCTCTAACCAGTTTAGTTGCACGTCTCTGCACTCTCTCCAGCTCATTTACATCCCTCCTAAGGACTGGAGTCCAAAACTGCACTGCATATTCCAGATGAGGTCTTACTGGGGATCTATAAAGAGGTATAATTATGTTTTTATCCCTTGAGTTTATGCCCTTTTTTATGTAAGACAGAACTTTATTTGCTTTAATAGCTACAGAACGACACTGCCCAGAATTAGACAACTTGTTCTCTATAAAACCCCCAAGATCCTTCTCATTTAAGGAATCTCCCAACACACTGCCATTTAGTGTATAACTTGCATTTATATTATTTTTGCCAAAGTGCATAACCTTGCATTTATCAACATTGAACCTCAATTTCCAGTTTGCTGCCCAGTTTCCCAACTTAGACAAATCACTCTGCAAAGTGGCAGCATCCTGCATGGAACCTATAGCTCTGCACAATTTAGTATCATCTGCAAAAATAGAAACCGTACTTTCAATGCTCACCTCCAGGTCATTAATAAACAAGTTGTATAGATACATATCTGATGGGTGGCCATGAGTTCAGAAGATAAGGACACACCTGAGAAATCTCAAAAGATCACATACGTGTCAAACGGATAGTCAGCTTTTACCTAATTTTAAAGAATAAATCTTTTTACATACCAGGGAGCATGGCATGGTACAACACCCACTGCATTTAAGACATTAGCATTTCATTGCCCAGAATGAAAACAGTGTATGAGTTATATACAAGAACATCACTGCTTTACTTTTTTGATGATGAGAATCTCTAGTGCTATTTCAGTGTAACATTATTTTTGCATTTCCTTCCACTTTATGTTTTCTTGCTGTCCTCTTTCATCACCCTCTTGTTTGTACTTTCTAAGGCTGCTGATGATGGGGGAGCCTGCTGGTGATGGACAGTTTAAAGAGATGTAATAAACAGATGCAGGAGAATTTGGGTCATGTTTGGTGAAGAAGTGGGAGAGGGGAATCAGAATGTTGAAACAGAATCACATTGAGTCAAACCTGATTGAGTTGGGCTTGGAATTAAGTGTAGGAAGCTGAAAGTATTCCAGCTTCATTCTCTACATTATCATTAGGTATGCTATATAAATACATGTTAATAATAATAATAATAATAATAATAATAATAATTCATTAAGGGTCAAATAGTAAATTTCACCCATTCAAAATGTTAATCCCCCAGTTCGAATGTAAATTTGAATGTGAGATTTATCGCATCTCGACTATGGGAACAGTTCTAAAAAAAAACTTGCCACCTGAAACCTGACGAGTTTATTTAGAAGTCAATGGCAGAGATCCATTGACCCATTGAATTATTTTAATTGCCTCCCTGACCCACAAGTTTTTTTTCAGAGGGAAAACTTGATTCAAATTTTTGGGTCAGGACTATTCGATCGAATATTACTTTGTTTTTTTTTTTTTTAAATAACCACCCATTCAAGTTGTGAGTATATTTGAATTTATATTAGAGTCCTTAGTCCCTGTAAGGAGGTAGCTAAGGTGACTGTAAAGGTGACCATACTTGGGCCATGTAGACCAATTCAGCAGCTTATCTGCCTGTGTATGAGGCCAGATGATGATCAGAAAGGTTTGATTATCCCATCAGATCAAAGACCACATTGGCTAGTACAGGCCAGAAATCTGACTAATTCTGAGACCTGATTTGCTTTGTTTAAAGGAAAACTATACCCCCCGAACAATGTAGGTCTCTATAAACAGATATTGCATAAAACAACCTGTAAAACCCTGCTTCATGTAAATAAACCATTTTCATAATAATACACTTTTTATTAGCATGTGTCATTAGGTAATCATAAATAGAAAATTGCCATTTTAAAAAATATGGACAGCCTCCTGGGATCCTAGGATCCAACGGTGCACACAAACATACCAAATAAACTATAAAGTTAGGTCACACGAGCCAATTAACAGACAGAGTTGTGTCTTTTGCTTCAACACTTCTTCCCTTTACAATTAGAGTTTAAGTATTTCTGGTCAGGTGATCTCTGAGGCAGCACACAGACCATCACGAAATGGTGGTTCAAGGCAAGAGATGTAAAAGGGCAATATTTACTTAAATATATATTCCAGTTTGGTAAGATTCTTTAATATGTCACTTGATTTGATATCTGTTGATATCTGTTGCTCCAAAATTCATTTTTGGGGTATAGTTTTCCTTTAATTCACTTTTGATTCACTTGTTCAGCTATTCATCTTCCAGTCTGTTCAGACTTCAGAACAGAAATAAAAAAAGAAGACCAGTTGTGCAGCATCTTAAATTACATCCGTCTGCATCACACTAAAAGTTATGTTTAAGGTGACTTTAGCTTTAAGCTCCGAAAAGGTGTACAAGCTCTGCACACTAAATGTGTCCTTACCCGTTCCCATTTCCTCTGTTGATTGAGCAGAATGATGACCAGCTTGGGATGCATCTGGTAGCCATCTTCGCTGAACGACAGGTTCCGACCTTCAAACGTCACATTGATCAAGTACCTATTTAGAACATTAAATTAAAAAAAATGAAAAAGTGTTAATGCAGAGAGTGTGCTCAGGTCTTTATGTGGAGTAACATAAGACAGAGAAGAAATATAAACTACTTACAGTATTTGATTCACTAACATATGATGGAAGACCTATTATATGGACACAATTATTCAGGGTAAGTTCGCATTTATTAATTTTGTGGGTGCTGCCATTTTGTTTGCATAAGCATAAGTATTCATTTACCTTACTGTTTTCCTAAAGCCACTAAAACACTTCTCAGATGGTGATTAGGTAAGCAATAAGGCAGCTTATAAATGCAACAGGCAGAAAAAGAGTGTTCTGTGCATACATGCAACCAGCCGATGACTAGAACTTTTCAAATCTAACAGGGTATACTGTATCTCCGCAATTGCTTTATCTTGTCAGCACATACTGAAGTAATAGCAAGGCCTCCCCTTCTCTCCAATGCACTGTAACATTTTTTTCGTTAGACAAAGCATTTCTTGCTTCATTTCTGATATATATAATATGACATCCATCCTGAGACCAGTTCTGAGCTTTCCAACCTAATATTTTATTTTTATGTATTTTACAGCCATTCCAGAGATAAGTGCTGAGCAATGCAACACAGATAAAAAGCATATGTACAGTGATGACTTTAACAAAGAAATATTGCTTTAAATCTTTCTGGTGTTTTATCTGAATCAACATACACTTCCAAGTATATTCCTAATGTCTTTTTTGTTTTGCGTATACACAGTTTAATTGTCATAGAGCCACAGTGGTACAATATAGGCTCCTCTTCAGCTCTGCTGTGCCCCATACTGAACAACAGAATTTTATAAAGTGTATATATCAGCAAATAATGCAGCCAAAAAGCAGCCATAGGCACTGCAAATAACCAACAAGATTTATTATTTCTATTATTTATATTTATACAGAGGCCCTTTCCTATGAATCATCCAGTCTGTAATAGCCTAGTTGCTAGGGTAAGTGCCACCCTAATAAACATGTAATGGTTTAAATTACAGTGGAATTGTTTAAAAACATCAAAGAATAACAAATATAGATCAACTGCAAATTGCCCACTGCATGCAAAGGGTGGAAATATGTATGTAGTAATTCTGGCAGTTTCATTCCTGAGCAGTTAATATCTTTGCAGGTAAGTGACAAATCCCTCAGAAGCGCTCCCCATTGCTTTGGAATGGCAGTTGTGCCTGTGCGTCAATCAAATACCACTTGGAACACAGCAACAGTGTTTCCAAGCAACAATCACTTGACACAACTGAAGTCAGCTTCACTGCATGAGAGAGCAGCAGCAGTTATGTGCAATATTTTCGGGGCTAATGAGAGTTGCAATACAACGACAGTTGCAATTTGAACATATTTGTACCTTATGGTGCCAATGTTTGGGCCAGGCACATGCCCTCTTTATCCTAGACCCAGACAGGTCCAGTCCACACAATATGTCAGGAACATAATTCAAGGCTATCAAGTGGACAAGATCTTGAATAATAAAAAGGGAGAACCACAAAGAGCAGTATTGTGGCAGGCACTAATGAATTGGGTAAAGCATAAACGTGCCAGAGTTATTCTGGGTCCAGTTGCAGGAGCTACAGAGAGAGAGGATGCAGGGTACCACTCAGAACTTATACCAGCTACACAAGCCTGAAATTCTAAATATCCCACGTTCCACAGGAGCTGTTTGGAGTTTGTGTGCAAATGAAGGAAGTGTGATTTGCATTATTACACATTTAATGAAAAAAGTCCATTTTCCTTTCTGTGCTGATGGGCCCAAAATCTATAAACCTCTGCTCATCTTGGAAGAGGTTAACAATTTAACAGTATAATTTCAGAAGCATAAAGGATATGGTTACCATGGAAACATCTTCCCACGGATGGTGAGATGCTGAATGTAGGAAGGAGAGAGGAGTGAAGATGCAGGAATGTTGCCCGTGGATGTCATGGTCCAGCGATCAAACAAAAGAATCCACAGATTTCAGAAGAACACAGTATTTCATGGTGAAATAATTGTATTCCTAACTATAGAAAACTAAAACCAAACTTTTGAAAAGTGCAGAAATTGGGGCTGGGTGAGTCATTAAAGTAATTTATATCAGTGACAATTGCGATCAGTTCTGCTGAAGTAAGTCCAGTGCTTGTTCACTTTTCCTATGCTCTGTGTAGTAGTGAATGTGCACATTGGCATGGGAAATATTACAGAATAAAAGCATAGCATAGAATACACTGCTGATAATGTTAATGGTTATTTACTTGTTTAATATTATGTGTAGCAAGGTGTTCTCAACTAATGTCAAGCAACTTCTGGTGACCATCAATAGAGCTCTTGCCCTTGTCTGGGTAGAGCAGGATATTCCAAATATTACAGCCATTTATTACGATGGCAATATTGTATCCCAGGTCACAAAAATATGTGCACTCAGTCCAGTCTTTCATTAATATGTCAACTGTAAGGCTTACTGCTGCATAACCTGCAGGCATGACAATGAAATATATTACACCAGTGGTTCCCAAACTATGGGTCTGGCCCCCCGGGAGGGTCATTCTGACGGCTACTTAGGGGGAGAATTGCCCTCCTAGATACACCTCAAACACATGGTTTGAGAGATATGAATAGATATTCTTAGGACATAATGTATATAGACAGGTTTATTTACCACTGTACAACAATACAGGATGTTGTAGTGTTAAAATAGTACAGGTATGGGATCCATTATCCGGAAACCCGTTTTCCAGAAAGCTCCAACTTATGGAAAGGCTGTCTCCCATAGACTCCATTAATCCAAATAAACAAAATTTTTAAATGATTTCCTTTTTCACTGTAACAATAAAACAGTAGCTTGTACTTGATCCCAACTAAGATGTAATTAATCCTTATTGGAAGCAAAACCAGCCTATTGGGTTTATTTCATGTCAAAACGATTTTCTAGTAGTCTTAAGGTATGAAGATCCAAATTACAGAAAGATACGTTATCTGGAAACGCCAAGTCCCAAGTATTCTGGATAACAGGTCACATACCTGTATAGTGATTTGGCCACTGTTGAAATTGTGATGTTTAAGTGGCAGAAATGATGACATCTTGGGGGTTATTTATTAGTCTGAATGCCAAATGCCAAATTTTTTAAAAGTTTAGATTTTTTACTATTAACCCTTTAATTTAAGATTTATTATACCACAAGGATGGAAAAACCCGAAAACCCAGCATCTCAGACCTACGGAGGTTGTATAAAGTGGAGGAACTACCGGTGGAGCAGGGGGTACAACTGGGCCAGGGCCCGCACCCCCTCAGGGCCAAAAACCTGACTATTTTGTACTTCAGGCAAAAATCAATTGATTTGGGGGAAAAAATGTTAAAAAAAGTTCTAATGTTTGTCCCCGATCTGATGAAATCCTGCTTTTTAAATAATAAATAAGGTCCAATGATGGATTCTAGTTTGGTTAGACTTTTTTCATTACAATAATCAGAAAAAAAGATTTTGAAAGATACTATAAAATCTGAATTTTTAGTGAGAAAAAAACCCTTTAATTAACCCGAAAACCCAGCATCTCAGACCTACGGAGGTTTTATACAGTGGCGGAACTACCGGGGGAACAGGGGGTACAACTGGGCCAGGGCCCGCACCCCCTCAGGGCCTCCAGGCAGCTCACGTGCCACTGATTCAGGAAAATAAAGCTGGAAATAGCGTAGGAAAATAGTTACGTTACTGGTTGTATATAAGTCTTGACAAAGGTCTCTATCCTGTTTGGAAGTTCCTATGGTCTGAGTTGGAATAAGCCAAAAACTCTGACTATTTTGTACTTTTCAGGCAAAAATCGAGTGATTTGGGGAAAAAAATTCTCATGTTTGTCCCCAATCTGATGAAATCCTGCTTTTTAAATAATAAATAAGATCCAATCATGGATTCTAGTTTGGTCAGACTTTTTTCATTACAATAATCAGAAAAAAAGATTTTGATAGATAATACCCCCATGTTTCATGTATGCGGCATGAGGAGGGGAAACAGGGTCCTTGCTATACCAAGCCTACACATAAAGGGCACAGAGGTTGGTTTATAAACAGTTGCTAAACTGAACAAGCGCACTTGCCAATAGTAACCAAGGTCCAATTAGTTGTGCACAGTCTACTAAAAGTTAGAAAATCATATCAAAGTCCTGACTGGCCTAGGCAACCTGGCCAGCTGCAGCCCCAACTTGGTTTACGTGTAGGAACAGACCTGAGTACATTGATGCTAGCAGGCATGCGCCAATGGAGACTATAGCGCATGTGCGAACCCTAACTGAAGTTGGCACGCATTCGTGGATGGAGGCGCCGAAAGTCTAGAATGGAGAGCAAGGACCGGACTAGGGGTAGGCAGGCGGCAGAGAAGGTATGCACCTAGCGCCCCCCACCTTTGCGCCCAAGGCACATGCTTACTCTTCCTATCCCTAGTTTCGGCCCTGGTCATGGCAACTGCATTTGTGCAAGTTAACGCCTATGTTTGTAAACGGGTGATGTAAAGTATAGGGTGAAAAGCTGAAAGCCCAGCCAAAGCATATGCAGAGTTCCATTTATTCTACTACAACATACAGCTGCTTATACTGAAGGGTTCCTAAGTCTGCCTGAACGCAGTCGGTAAGCAGCCATTGTACTGAGAGAAGGGGAATGCAAGCACTGAATTATACAACTATATAAAAGAAGACAGGCAGAATAATGTTAATAGTGAACTAGAAACTAGAAGCATAGAAAATCTTATAAATATTTTGCTTTCTGAGCAGTGCATGTATCTATCTGAGGTTTTCAGTTATAACCAGGGTTGGGGCCTCCATTAGTAAATATATGTTGTATATCAGACTGGTAAGGTTTACTTCTGGGCTGGTAAGTGTGCCATGAGTTATATTCACTGGCCCCACTTATTTCTGACTTTGAAATGGGAACAAGCTCACTAAAAATATCTCTTGCCTATTCGGAAGGAGACACAGCCTGGTGGTGAATGTGCTCCATCTCTAATGACGGGAGGGAGGAGGGAGAGTTACGTCAGGAAGACATTTCATTTAGCTGCTGCAGAGAAACATGACATTATTTCATAAAATCTATACTGAATAAAGGTGAGACGGAGCATTTATAACAGCGCTGCACAGAAAGAGGCCATGTCACTCGCACAGTGTGATTCTGGTGGCAGGTTTCATATGAAATACAATGTATAGCTGAAAAGGGGGTTTATTAAACACAAAAAATCTGTAGAACACTGTTAAGTCTATTGCACTAGACACACAGACATGTAACTGTGCAACCTGCTAGCTCAGGTGTTCAGCCAAGCTGAGGGACATTCCGGATTTGGATAGCTCAACCAGCAGTCACTGAAAAGTCTTGACTTTCAATCTGATCTCCTAAAATGTAATTGGCTTTTGGCAGAGAGCCCAGAATATGTGGCAGGTGCACTTTCATACTTTTGTAACAATTTAAGATAAGCAAAGAAACAATTGTAACAATTTAAGATAAGCAGGTCTCTTGGGAGAACTTAGACTCACAGCTTAAAGGGCAATTCAAATGCATTCAAAACTTTAATAACATAAAAACCACATAAATGTGTTCAAAACTTTAATAACCTGACAAATTTGTAATTGTGTGGCCACAAAAATGGACATGGTCAAAAAATGTTGTAGTGCTACTCGCGGCAAGTCTTTTTGTTCCTCTTTCTATTTCCAAAATGCTGGGAGGTATGTGGTTGGGGTTTGACATGGGCGCAGTTTTACAGAAGCACTAATTAAATTAAATTAAATTAAAAGGGGGCCCTATGCTGAACTACTTGTGGTCCACATGCATATATTTCATTAGATAAGGGGCCAGACTTTTCCAATTTTGCCATTTCCCCATAATAGATTTGTAGCCAGAAAGTTGTATGAAAATAAAGGCAGCTACTGTATGTCCAGAAGTATTGGCACCTATCACTGGCTGACATTTGTCCTAAGCAGAAGTGTGCCATGTCAATGCATGAACAACCACACTGTGGCCTTTCTCTGGGTCACCAATAATTGTATTGAGCTGAATGATCTTTTTCCAGGAATGGATCAATGCTAGAAGAAAGTGAAGTGCTTATGCTAGCAACAGACTTAATCATTTCATTTCTCCCTGACACAATTCATTTAGAAGTTAAGTGTAGTGTTTCCTTGTTTGCTCCTGAGTAGATCTCGCTGGCTAATGTAGCTAAATTAATGTCTTCTATAGGTCTGGGGCTGCTGCATTACCTATGCTTAATTTAACCCCTTTCCTTGGCTGTTGTGGCGTTGCAAAGTTACCAGGGAAATAACATTTAAGAGACAAAAGCCTAAAGCTGAGATGTGCCATGGGCCTAGAGGAGCCAAACAATTATATGCATAAAGAAAATATATAGAGTTATGCCAAGGATTTTATATGGAAGCATCACTGTTCCCTCACGTATACCTAGCAGTAACCATAACATCAATGTAATGTGCAGTACATAGAATAAGCTATAAACACAGTTACCAGTGTTTTCACTCACTCTTATACAGTTAATGTTATGGGTTGTCTATAAAAATGATCTTTTGGCCTGCCAGTTATGCCATGTGCAAGCTCATTGTATGCATGTGTATTTTACTTCCTGACTTCAACTGAACTTTATGCATGAACAAGAAATATTCTCTTACTACTATCTGATGGAAGCTGCAATCCCATTTCCCATGACTGTTCCCCCTTTATCTGGTGTTCCACATGGATTAGTAGAGAAAGAGCTCAGTCGATCTCCTTTGCAATGTTTCCTTTTTTGCTGATAACAGTTAATGGATTTAGAAAAGGTCAACAAAAATGGGTTTGATTGGCAATTGTGTGCAAGAAATATAAAACTTTTGCTAATTATTGTCATATGAGGCAACCTGAAGCCAGGGCAGCTCAACAAAGGCAAGCACAGCACACATTACTTTTAGGAAGTGGCCTGGTGGTCAATATAACTCAGTACTCCAGGATAAACCCACACGATTCTTGTGGTCAGAGCCTCATTGCACCCTCGCTTATTGGTTTCAAAATTAGTGGTGACCACGACTTTTTTTTCTTTTTGTAGAAAAAAACCCAAGGGCAAGTGAGTCGTTAAATGTGTTAATAGGGTGAAACAGAATACAAAACATGGCGAGCTGTGCGCAGACATGGTGAGACAGGTGAAAATTACAAGACAAAGAGACAGAAATAAAAAGAAGTGGCAGGGACAAGGCAAGGAATAGGACCAGACCTAAACTAAGAAACAGAACTGCAGACACACCTGAGAAGAAACAGGAGCTACCAGGAAAGCGATCTTGACAAATGATTTACTGTATCAAACTTCAAGTCAAACCCAGAGACTCACAGTAAAGCGACCTATAACAGAAGAGGGAGGAGACTGGTAATGTGTCTAAACTGGTGTCCTTGTATGTAATAAAGTCTGGAACACAGAGAAGTTTGAATGGTGGCATTATGAAGATGGTTGTCTAAATCACTAGCCAGGTAAAGCCAAGCTGTCACAAAATACGTTCTCCTTTATTCAAACTCAGCACATTCCTACTTTGGAATCAACAACAAACACAGACCAATTGTCTGCATGTAGTGCTGCTTTCAGTTACATCTTCCATGATTTCTCTAATCCTCAGATGAAGGCATCTATGAACCAGAATGGAAAGCCCAAAAACTCCTCAACAAATTTCACTTCCATTCGCTTCTAAAAATGAATGGAAGTCAATCGTCCTTCACAAATTGACCAGTATTCTTCTAGAAAAAGTACAAAATGCTGCACAGAAATACTCAGTTTTATGAAGTTTATGAATACAGTGCATACTACATGTATTGTATTCTGTTATTACTAATACTTTGTGCCTAAACATATGAAACAAAATGGAAAACTTCCTTCCTCCATGTAGATTATTCAATAATACATTTTATGTGCTGCAAAGAGGCAAATTACCATTACCCATGACAAGTCTTGCTTGCTTTATGTCTGTCCTCACCTTGGATGGAAACATCATGCAGATTCTAAAAGGCCCCAGAAAGATCTGATTTTTGTTGATGGTTAAATAATTGCTTTCTTTTTGGTGCCTAACCATTTTATAGAGTCAAGAAGAAGTCCAATGACCGCAAGCAATTTTGAATGCTATCCATTATACTAACCATAAGAGATCAGTTGTGGGGGGATTTAATTTGTACACTTTTTATGTCACTTCCCTATGTTGCCAGTCAGCTGTAGCTCCTGCTTTAATCAATTAAAAAAAATCCAAAAATGAAGAGGATAACCATTCTTGACATAATTCCAATCAACGTAATGAGTGACACTGTAATCTTCTGATCTTTCATTCCAGAGCCAAATAGGTTACAGCATTTCAGTTAAAACAGCTTTTTATCTCTAATGCATTTAACCAAAGTAATCAAAAAAATTGACAGAGAAGAGGACTTCCTATTCAAAGAAACTCTTCACCCAAAGCAAAAGTGATACATAAACCCAAATTCTGGTTCTCAGACAAATAGATTAGGCATGTTGCTTGTTAGTTAGAAAATAGTTCATGTTCCCAATTCCCCTAAGGAACTCTGCATGAAGGGAAAATATATAATGAGAATGCATTTAATGAAACCAGTCTGTTGGAATTTCAAAGACTGCTTTAAAATGCCACATAAAACACGAGCCTCATTCGAAAAACCTCTCTCTGACTTTGAACTGGTTGCCGTACACAGGATCTGCAGATGAGAAGCAGCGTTTTACAAACTGATGCTCTTAAATTGATTATATTTTATAAAAGACAAAATCCATTTTATGAGGATTTTTTAAGGATATAGAAGGGACTGACATCTCGGGGTGGAATTTACACCACAAGGTGCTGTTTAAGAGCAATGATGGAATGATGGCAGAACACAGCATGAAAGAGATGGTACAGGGTCAAGGCTTTGCAGGCGAGGAGATAGCATTAAAGTGGGAATACGGGAAACATTTAAAGGAGAAGTAAAGAGGAGTAAAGATCTGTGTCTCTAAAGATGCCCCAGTAGCTCCAAATCTTCTTTTCTGCTGATTTACTGCACATGCTCTGTGCTGCTGTCACTTACTGAGCTTAGGGGCCGACTCACAATATACAGTACACATAGAATAGAAATATCACAATATAAGGCTGATTAGTAATTAATGCAGATAATTACTACATGGCAGCACAGAAACCAGTGCAGCTTGTATCAGAATTTAATAATCAGCCCTGTAGCATCGCCTTATATTACAGACAAACCAAATTTTCTGCTTGATAATTTGCAATGACCCCTAAGCTTAGCTGCTCAACAGCTCCTCAGAGCCCACTGAGCATGTGAGTGTCACAGACACTTTCCAAGATGGTGACCCCCTGTGACAAGTTTGAAGTTATGAATCATTGCTGCTATTGACAAGCTGAAAATTTAGGCTATGGCACTTTGCAAAAGTTCTAAAGGTATTGGTATGAAGGGATGGAGTAAGAGGACATTGTGGGGCAGACCCATCACCTAGAGATCAGAGTACAACGTAAGGGTGACATAACATCCAGTTTGTAGGTTAGGAGTAGATTAGTTGAAAGTTAAACATGAAGCATCCCATGAATTCTTACTGAACTACAAACTCCCGGAAACGTCATGCACAGTTCTGTAGTCTAGAAATAAATGGAGAAGAACAAACCAGTTTCTGTTTCTGCCATATAGGTTGTACTATGCATGCATTTCCAGATAGAATAATGGAATAATGACTCTCTAACAATGTTCTGCAACAGTGGCTTGTTGCATCTTAATCCTAGCAGAATACCAGTAATGTCCCTATACATCATTGCACTGAATCATATTCTCATACTGTACAAAAGAGAAATTTGTGTTTGCGCAGAAGAAACCCCTTAAGCCAAATTACATTTCAGCAGTTTGACTGGGTTCATTTTTTTGTTTTCCAATCCGCAAAAAACAGCCTCAAGATTTCTCATTGTGTGCAGGACCCCACAGGGTCCCAGTGGGACTATCATGCTCTTGCAATGTTCACAGTCAGTTCATAGTCATATAAAGATGTACAGTAGCCTCATGCGGTAGGGAAAAAATCATTGTTGTTACTCAGAAATGGGCAAAGCGCCTCCATTTTCCAGGATGTATCAGAGAAGAAATCTGGTGAAGTCTTCGGATTTTTTTCACTTGTTTGATAATGAACTTTTTAAACCATACTACTAACCTACTATTACATATGTTTCACATTTCTTAAATGCTACAAATTAACCCAATCTTTTAACTAGGTTTAATCGTGCACCACTGATATGTAACTGGGCAAACAAGAATAAAGCTGCAGTAAGCACCACAACTTGTCATGGTCTTGTATTTTTTATCTATTTCAGTTGGGGTGAGAAGGTAATAATTGATGTTTGTTTCCCTTCTCAGAAACACCAAGTTTGAGAGAAAGAAGAGAAAAGTCATGTCAGCTTGTTGTCTATGTTTATATATCTATATAGGTTGGGCATCCTTACAGCTGGCAAATGTACTTTACCCTATTCCAGTGGTATGATTGGAATATCGTTGTGTTTTTCATCTCTCTTCCACAATTACATTTCTACATTTTTACAAATAAAATCAAATTTTATAGGAACAGCCTTAACCACCCAGGCCAATAGGGAAAAAATATCTGACCCAGACTGACTGGGAACATCAGATGGTAGGGGACATCCCAGAGCCAATAGGGAATTTAACTCGATGGGACCCTACATTTGTTATGTCACATTTACCTCTGTTTGTCTGTTATATTTCTGTTGTCAGACCTCCCAACATAGCTAAGGGGAGGACAAATGGTATGACAACAGTAAAGCCTCCACACAGAATTTCCATTTCAGAGGATGGCCCCTAGAGATCATCTGTATCAGCCAGGCAGAAAAAAAAGGTATTTAGTTTGCCTAAATACATCAGCTCTGTGTTTCAGTTAGAATTCCACTGGAAATTCTGCATGGAGATACTTATGTTTAGATGCAAAAAAAACATTACAAAGTTGTTTTAAGGAATGATATTGCCCATGTGCTAATATATAATAATTAGTGATGGGCGAATCTACCCAGTTTTGCTTCGCCGAAAAATTCACCAATTTCCAGCGAAATTCGGTAATTGGCAAAAAAATTGGCGAAACAAATGGCGGCACGTTTTTGTCACACGTCGCATCAAAAACAACGCGCAATTTGTTTTTTTTCGTCTAAATTTCGCTGGCGTTTCGCAAATTTAATTGCCAGCGGCAAATCGCGGGAATTCGCCCATCACTTATAATAATGCATAAACTTATTATACCAGGTAGGGACAGCACTAGCCAGAGAGGATACAGAACAAGTTTACAAAGCATCATGGAAACAGCCCAGTGGATTTCACTTCTGCCACTTCAGGGCATTTGACAATTGCAGAGTAGATCACTGTCAATCAAGTTCTCAGCAAAAGTGATGGCAAAACCACTGAGTACCAGTGGGTCAGGGTCTCAAATCCAAAAATGCCCAAGTCTAGTAACCCATAGAAATCAAATAAATGTGTGTTGTGCTGACAAGCAAATGCTACTTGCTGAGTTGTTACTATGGGTTACTAGAACAGTAGCACATGTAATCCTTGAGATGTGTCACTAGCACAAATACCCATCAGTATCACTTTGGCGAAATATGATCCAGTTAATGTCAGGAAATACATTTTATAATGTGTTTTATTCTCCACATTATGGGAAGTTCATGTCTCCTATAAGCAAATAATTCAATAATGAGTTCCCTTCTCTATAATAATAACAGTATGATTATTAATAATAATAGTGCCTTGTATTTGATACTAAGCTGCATAAATCCTTATTGTGGCAAACTAATCCTACTGGGTTTATTTCATGTTTAAATGTATCTTAGCAAACTTAAGGCATGGTGATTTAAAAAGATCCCTTATCTGGAAACTCCCAGTCCCTAGCATTCTGCTTTAACAGGTCCCAATACCCATACTTTGTTATATATGTTATTATTTTTTAAATAAAGTACTTTGGTAATTTAAATTTAACTTCGATAGAATTATTACTGACCAGGCCTCCCTGCCAAAAAATTTTCAGGGGGGGCGGAAAACACTGGTGACCATTATGCAAGTCAACTACCCCCCCCCCCTTTGTTGGTTGTTCAACTGCCTGCCGCTGGCTAACTTGTCCCAACCCCAGGCTTCTTAATGTTAATTTATCATGAGGTCTTTCCCTATGATCTACGTATCAAGTGCATAAACAAGATGCATCGGCTCTCCCTTAAAAAATGCACAATCTGCTATCTCAACAAGGTTTGTGTAATTCCACTCCTAAAAATGACAATTTTTCACAGGTTTTAAATTTGCACGTTTCAGGACTGCAAGAAGAAAAGACCTGGGAGGTGATACTACAAAAACACAAATTTAATCAGCTGTAACAGAGGTTGGCATTTTAACACCATTGCTTCAAAAATAGGCAGAAACCATCACTTATTACAGTATTTGTCTTTTGATCATGGAAAATTTTACTTAAAAAAATGAGTGCTGTTCATTGAATTGAATATAGATTTAGGGAACAGAGTGGAGCGCACCACTGAAGTGTAGCCATAGTGTTACAGCGCTAAAACAAATTCAACCATACTCCCACACTGAATACCCTTAATTTACCAATAAAACTTCTTGAGAAAATTGGTGCAACAAAAAGTTGCGACCAAATCAACGGTGCAACTTTTTTGAATTGACGCTCCAAAAACTCAACTGTGTCAAACATTTAAAATTTATCGGATTATCAGACAAAAACAGCCTGAAACTATTGAGGATCCTGAAGGTAAAAAACATGTTTCTATTGTTAAAGGGGCCATCTACCATTGACTTCTACATGATTTTGTTTTTTTAGCATCTTCAATTATTCAAGGGTTTGTTTCCCTCTAGAATTTTGAGGTTTAATAAATGGGCCCCTTCATACCAAAAAGTAGTTCCATGACATCTGCCTGCCATTAAATACCTTGTATAGAGCAGAATTCTTCTGCAAACCAATTGCTGTTTTTTTTAGGACACTACAAAAAGGCAAAATTCCAAATTATAGAAATGATAAAAAACATACAAACAATTTTTGAACCTGGGCTATTCTTGACTTCATGGCTATGTAGCACTGTTGAGCAGTCCCTGATGATTAATCCAATTTGGAAATTTGGGCAAAAAGATAAAGAACTTGAAAACTACTTCTGTGTAAATGAAACCCGCTCTGTAACAATCACAGTGCTTTTCAAATACATTATACGCTCCGTCTAATCATTAATACAGGCTCTGAGACTCCAACATAACTCAAGAAAGGGTCTAGGGGCTGCATGCATGAATGGTGAAAGCAATAACTGAAAATGATATACTGACGTCAGCTATAAAGAATTGACTACTTGCAAGTTTTCTACAGCAATGCTCTACTGGTAAGTGTCTTAGCCTACCAGTCTTGTCTGAGCTCCAGCAGGGGGGCACTAGAGAAACACTGCACCTCACCGAAGCACTAACTATATCTTATGGCACACTGCAGAATCATAAGTCATTAGAATGACTCTAGAATGAAAGGAGAAAGGGAGAAATAACTCTCAACAGCTGCAAAGACATTGGTTCTTAATAGAACTGTCATTCTTTTTAAAAGTGTGAAGCCAAAACGCTTAAGTGGGAAACTGGACAGAAGGAAGCCAAAAGTCACAAAAATCAATTTTCTTTATGTAATTATGAGCACAGAATGGCTGCTGATAAAGGAAATATTGTTTCAAAGGACGCATAATGTGCATTTTCGGTAGGTACCTGTAGCATATATTATTCATTTCAAATAAGCATAAATAAGTCAACATCATGTGCAGTCAATTTCATACCATACGAGTTCTGTGACTTAAAAATTTGTCTCCCCTAGGGTTGCCACCTCACCACCTTATATATGGAATCAACAGCCTGCATGGCTAATTAGCAATTCATTTAGATGCATGCTGCAGACTGATGTGCAACCATGCAACATGCATCTAAATGAATTGCTTATTAGCCATGCAGGCTGTTGATTCCATATGTATTCAGTTTAAGGGCTTTTACTCACAAGCGTTTTTTCCTGTGTTATGCTGTGTTCAGCCGCAGGGGAGCGCAGGAATAGATGCAAGCAATTATTTTCAATGGGGCTACACTCACACAAGCGCATGTAGGTGCCGAATGCAGGTTGAGATGCAGCACGCTGCATTTTTCCTGCGTTTGGTGCCTTCATGCGCTTGTGTGAGTATAGCCCCATTGAAAATAGTTGCTTGTATCTATTCCCTCACTCCCCTGCAGCTGAATGCAGCATAACACAGGAAAAAAACGCTTGTGAGTAAGAGCCCTTAAAGGGGTGAGGTTGCAACCCTAGTTCTCACCTGCTTATTATCTTCTGAGCTTAGCTCCATGTTCACACCAAAGAGGAACTAAAATTTGACTTATTTACCCATAACATATTAAATAAGGAGGGACAAATCTGATGGGCCTTTTATCAGCCTATATAGGGGCGCTCCACCTCAGGCGGCAGCGCCCCTCAACCTGGAAATTCGGCTCTTCTAGTGCAGAGCATTTGCACGCCCTGCACTCCCCCTGCCCCTTTTGAGCGCCGTGGGGAAGGGGGGGGGCGCAACTTCAAGTCCGCCTCAGACGGCACGGAGCATAGGATCTCCCCTGAGCCTATACAGTGCTATTGAAAAATTGCTTATAAAATTATTGCCATTCTCCCATCCACAGTAAGAGCTTTTAAACATGACTAATTTCTCTGTGTTGTTTAAATGCATGGTGAGTGCAATCATTTTTTTACACAAATAAGTGCATTTTTCTATTCCAAACACAACCCTTTATTCTGATAGCTGAATGCATGATAAGAACAGGAAAATGTAGCTTGTTTCATCTACACAAATGCACTGAAATGCCAATAGAATAAAATGCAGCTCCGAACGCTCGTGAGTACAATCAGGCAGAATATAATGGAATCAATTAACTAATTTGTTTATTTGTGGTCAAATGCACATTAAAGGATAAGCAAACCTTTAAAATAAAGCACCTTTTTTAATGTACATTCATTATTTATTTTGTTTTTTATTCCAAGATATTAAAGGATGCATATTAACAGTACATGTATCTTGGAATAAAAACAAAATAAATAATGAATGTACATTGTAAAATGGTTTACAATAGCACTCTCATCAATTTTACATTCACTTATTTTAAAGATTTACTTATCCTTTAGACATGTGTAAGGGCTCTTCAGCTTTATTTTATTTTATAGACCCAGCCTTCAACATTTAGCTGTTTAGCTACAGTTACAGAGATACAAGCTGAAACTAGTTTGGACTAGTAAGGGGGGTGGAAATGGGGAACTATGCTGTTATCTATTATGAAGCCATGTCAGATACCATAGTTACTATTCCTTAACAGAGAATTGAGATGGATAAGGTTTTCATATGGTAGCTGCTTTCCTCAAACCAATCTCTGCCTCTAAATACTTCATTATTAACATGACCTGAAAGCATGAAGCCTTTGGAGCATTTACAGCCATAATCCAGTTAAAGGAAGTCTCGCCCCTCTTCTTCAAGTGACAACTAGTGATGGGCGAATTTTGGCGTGAATTTGTGGTGAATTCCCGCGATTTACCGCCTGCAAATAAATTCGTGAAACGCCTGGAAAAATTCGATTCGCCTGGAGAACATTTGCTGGCATCTCATTTTGGACGTGGGCATCTGTTTTTCAATGGCGCTGTCTCAATTTGGACGATTTTTCGCTGTTTTGCAAATTTCTCATGAAATTCGTGAAAAATGCGGCGAAGCGAAATGCCCCAGATTTTCCCATCACTATTAACAGCTACTATTTTTGACTTTTGACAGAAATTGTTCACTTTCACGGCTTTTTCAGCTTGATAAACAAGCCTGACTCCATTAAGGTGAAATCCTGTGAAATGTCAGAAAGTAAATTGAAACTGTTAAGCTGATTTTTTCCACAGCTGGATAAATTGCCCTTTAATCTGTAAAGGTATGTGTGCTTGTAATGTGGCTGTGTTGGAATTATGGAAGTGTATGTGCAGTTCTGTATTTGGGAAGAAGTGGCTAAGGGCCAATTTATACAGCAATTTGTCTAAGCTAAGAAGATAAAATGACTGAAAACACAGAAAATACATGATTTCAATTGCAAGGCTGGTATGGACAATATTCTCTGCCTGTTTTACAGTCTTTTATATATTTACAAATGATCTTCTCCAGGGGCTGGAGCAAGCCTTGGACACGTTCCTTTGTTTTCCTGCTGATGTACATGCCACAAAGTTATGGACTTTAGTGTTTTGAGAGAAGATTGAGTATCCCCTGGTTCCAGACGCACAATCAATTTGTCAGATTCCACGGACACCTTTGCTGAGTCTTACTTGGATTCTGCTCTGCAGTGCAATACTTTGCTCATATTGATCATAAGCATGCTGCACAAAGTGCTCTACTTCATTAGAACAAACTGGTAGAAAGTGATGGTTCACAACACAAAACAATTTAAAATTTAACAAGGGATATTTTAGGAAAGGCATTTGCCCACCAAAGTAAAAAAGTCAACTGGGGACTCAGCATTTGGCCAATGAACAATGCCTTGTACTAACTGACAGCCGAACAGAACACTGTGAAAAGTAAAAAATTAAGTCATTTGCCAGGGTGTAATTTGGTTAAGGTGATCCCAGATGTATTATCTGCTATGGAATATACAATATACTGTATATAGAGTGGTTGGCAACAAAATGATGAGCTCCAGTGCAGATATAATGCACAGTTTATAGCAGATTAATTTTTAGAATAAAATGGGTCTTTAAATGGGACTGGGATAAAGGTCATCTGAACCAGTGGTAACCCTGTAACTGAACATATATTGAAAGGGAATGTCTATAACCCTGTATTCCCTCACTTGCTAAAAAGCCATCCAACCCCTTCTTAAAGCCTGTACCACTGATTCAGGGGGAGAATTTCACATCTTCACAGGTCTCACTGTAAAAAAAACCCAAATATTTAGGAGGAACCTCTTTTCTTTTAATTGGAATGGGTGACCTCGTGTCAGCTGGAAAGACCTACTGGTGAATAAAGCATTAGAGAGATTATTATATGATCCCCTTATATATTTATACATAGTTATCATATCACCCCTTAAGTGCCTCTTCTCCAGCCTGAACATCCCAAATTTGCCCAGTCTTTCCTCATAGCTAAGATTTTCCATACCTTTTACCAGCTTAGTTGCCCTTCTCTGTACCCTCTCTAATGCAATAATGTCCTGTTTGAGTGATGGAGACCAAAACTGTACGGCATATCCTATATGGGGCCATACTGGTGCTCTATAAAGTGGAAGAATGACCCCCTCCTCCCGTGACTCTACGCCCCTCTTAATACAGCTCAAGACCTTATTTGCCCTTAAAGGACACGTCAACCCAAAAAAAATACTTTTTGCCTGATACGGATTTTCTTTATTTTATTGTGTCATAACATGACAAACGCCCATCATATTGTACATTACCTAAGATTATTTCATACAGTATACATCATTCTCTCACTATTCTGTAACCTGCTGCTGTTTAATGCCTACATTTTCTCTTTTTGCTTCACCTGTTTTCTTCTCTCTTTTCCTCTATAACCCTCTCTGATGCCTCCGCCTTCTTTATCTGTTTAACACTTCTCTATCTCTTCTCTATTTCTCTCCCAGAAATCTTTTCTCTCCTTTTATCTGCTATTATTGAACTATATTTTAATTTTACCTCTGCATTGTGGAGAGGAGCAAAAGACAGTTCCAGGATGCAAAACTCTTGCATCCCACTGAGGCGATGCTATTTCACAAAAATAAAGAAGTGAAGGGATGGCATCCCTGTGCATCCCTCCCCAATCCCAGCACTGCCTCCAACCTTTAGCCATTTTCCCTCCCAAAACAGCTGCACCATCATCATTGAGGAGCTGCCCATCCCTAGCAAAGAGCCTGTAGCCAACTGAGAAATCAGCCCAGTTCTGCAAAAACCCAAAACCCAAGCACTAAATGTATCTACATATTTCTAAGAAACTTTGCAATGTGCATTCATTAAAAATGTTATATGGCTTTAAGTAGGGATGGGCGAATTCCCGTGATTCGCAACCGGCAAATAAACATTTGAAGGTTAGAAAGTCACTTAGTCAATTATGTTTTCTTTCATTAGGCATTCATTTTTGGAATGACTTGGCCTTTAAAGGAACAGTAACATCTTTTTTTTTTAATTTGTTTGTTTTTTAATGAAAATAAACAAATTACTTACGGATTCTCTGCATGCGCTCCTCTTCTGAGATGGCGATATGGCAACAATCCATCGTGCGGTGCTGCCTATCTCCTATAGAGGGCAGGGAGGAGAAATAAAGCACTGCAAGATGGATCATCACCATCTCAGAAGAGGATCGGTAAGTCATTTCTTATTAAAAACTTAGCAGTTTTAAAGATTTATGTCTCTTTTTGTTTATTTTCATTAAAAACAAATAAACAAAAAGATGTTACTGTTCCTTTAAAGGGAAACACACCAACATGAAATGTGTGTATTTGTGCCCAAGACAATATGCACTGTTCAGCAAAGCAGACAACATTAAAAACATGCACAACTGTGCCACCTGTAATCAATAGGTTAAAGTGTGGGGTAGGTTTACCAATGGCTAATGCTTTAGATTAGCCTCACTCTGTGTTCTTTACCTTTAGAATTTGAGGGATTAGAATAAAGACACAATTTTGTTCTTCTGAGGCTTGGAAAGCTGTTTTGTAGCATTACTGTTACGTTATATGTTTTATTGATTTGACCTATGGCTGAACTAAAGAAAACCTGTAATCCCTGTGTATATTTATGGCAAAGACACAGAGCCAATCAATGAGACTCTAAGGAAAGAATGATGTAAGGTAAGGTTTAGGTGGAAAAATTATGTATGTAAATGCACTGTACACCAATGCAATACTTCAATACTTTCTCAGACTGAAGAAACAGCTGTAAGTGTATCAAGACTGACTAATTTAATGTTATTAATAAGACTCCTAACTGGGGCAACAGGAAGTGTCTCTCATGCTTTTTGCTTTCAAGCCTGTGGTCCAAAATGTATTCATTTTCATCTCATTCATGAGGAAGTTACAAATACATTAATATGTAATTTCATTCCATTCTTATATAAGACCTTATATTGCCCCCCCCCCTCCTCCCATACTACACTTTGGGCCCTACAGTCAATACATTTATAAAATATGGGACCTTCTACACTAATATGAGTGCCATTTTGTAATCCCTGAGCCTAAAAAGCGCTTGATGCCAATGAGCCCAGTGACCCTATTAATGTGAATGAGGCATAAAGTACATCATGCAAGGAGACACTGTAATTTACATCTACCATTAAACAGGCAGTAAGTGCAGTGTTCCCTTTGCATATGTATACAGTACACACCAATATCATGCTGCCCCGAGTCCAGTATTACTGATCTGATTTTTCATGGCCTAAGTTGGACCCCAGGGTAAAGGCTTAGGGTGTGTTTGGAAATGTTTTGTGCAAAAAGAAGCACCCTGCACTCACTGATCAGTGATACTGATTTACAAAAACAAGTCACTATCACTTTAAGACAAATGTATTCTGGAAATTACCATCACAATCTGTGAAACCCACGTTACATATGTTCTGTAAATGTACACCCACCATACATCTTAAAGGACCAGTAACATCAAAAAATGAAAATGTTTTAAAGTAATAAAAATATAATGCAGGGTTGCCCTGCACTGGTAAAACAGCAGTGTTTGCTTCAGAAACACTACTATTGTTTATATAAATAAGCTGATGTGTAGCCATGGGGGCAGCCATTCAAAGGAGAAAATGCTCAAGTTACACAGCAGATAAACTCTGTAGAACATAATTTTATCTGTTATCTATTACTTATCCTGTGCCATATAGCTGTTTTTCAATTTCCGCCATTGCTACACAGCAGCTTGTTTATATGAACTATAGTAGTGTTTCTGAAGCAAACAGATCAGTTTTACCAGTGCAGGGCAACACTACATGATATTTTCTTTACTTTAAAGGAAAACTATACCCCTGAACAATGGAGGTCTCTATAAAAAGATATTACATAAAACAACTCATATGTAAAACCCTGCTTCATGTAAATAAACCATTTTCATAATAATACACTTTTTTAGTAGCATGTGCCATTGGGTAATCATAAATAGAAAATTGTCATTTAAAAAAATAAGGACAGCCTCCTGGGATCGTATGATTCAACGGTGCACACAAACATACCAAACAAACTATAAAGTTAGGTCACATGAGCCAATTAACAGAGAGAGTTGTGTCTTTTGCTTCCACACTTCTTCCTGTTACAGTTAGGGGGGAATTCACAAAAGTGTCGGTAAAATAAGTAACCCAGAAGTGGCGGTCGACAAATATGTAAAATCTCGTGCAAACAGCAAATTCACAAAGGCAGATGTTGCCATCTCTGAATGTCTCGTAAGTCCGACAATTTTCTAAAATGTCGTATATCTTTTCATCGTACAGACAACATTTTACACAACATTTTAAAGACATTTAATTTGCCCTAATTTGAGCCTAATGTGTCGGAAAAATTGGCAGCAAATAAAATGAGTTTACAAGTAATTCACAAAAAATGTCGGGGAAAGTGGCGCCGAAAAAACCACACCCACTTTTCACTACACTATTTCAAAAGTGTTGTATATGTCGGAAAATTGTTGGGGAAATGCTCTGTGAATTTGTCGTCTGTTGCTACGACATTTTAAAGACATTTTTTCCTTCCCAACACTTTTGTGAATAGAGTTGAAATATTTCTGGTCAGGATCTCTGAGGCAGCACAAAGACCAACACAAAATGGGAGTTCAAGGCAAGAGATGTAAAAGGGCAAGATTTACTTAAATATATATACCAGGTAGGTAAGGTTCTTTATTATGTCGCTTAATTTGATTTAAACTATCTGTTGCTCAAGTATTCATTTTTGGGGTATAGTCCGAATGACCTTAGTCATAGGCATAGATGCCTATGACTAAGACTAAGTGTCTTTCAGATACAAAATGCGTCAGGCTGATGGCTCTTAAATGTTGGAAATAAATGTAAGCTTTTTTAACCTTTTACAACCTGACTGTGGCTTAGTACTTTCATGGGTTCCAGACTTGTGCCAGCCTCATTTACAAGTCTCTTGGATAGGAGCACCAGCCTGGGGTATCAGGTAGGTAAAAGTAGTCACTTGGGGGTGCCTAACATTTAGCATCCCCAAGTGTAAAATCCCTTTCCTTCTTTAAGTATACCTTCTGCATGGGTGCCTATACAAGGACAATATAACAGACTTCTCAGGCTAGGAAGGTGAAAAGCAAAGAGCCATAATCATTAGGCAGTACACACAGTGTTTTAATCCATGATTCAGGTGAAGGCATGGTTTAGAACATTTGAGATTACTCTTTCCTCAGCTGAGTAGCCTATTGTTCCTTGGCTTCTTTCCTTGTACTGAGACAATTTAGCACAGAGGTGTCCAATCTTTTGGCTTCCCTGGGCAACATTAGAAAAAGAAAAACTGTCTGGGGCTGCATATGAAATACACAAGCACATTATATTTGTAAAAATAAAGAAAATACACAACAAAAGAACTACAATACCAGTCGGATAACCAGATGGAGCTATACACTTGAATATGGATACTAAAAAGACTTATTATACTAAAACGACTTATTATTATATTATTATGACGTTTCCTTGGGAACCAAGCGTTTCAAGCTGGGCCGCATTCATATCCATACTGGGCCACACGGGACCCTAGGGCCGCAGTTTGGACACCCCTGATTTAGTGAATAGGGATACCGTGGAAACCCTGCTGCATCAGTCCTAAATAAGTTTCTAAGAACCTGGCTAGTTAAAAGGCAAGAGTTGGCAGCCTTGGCTTCATTATACCAACACACATTTGCAAAATATATGGACAATGTGCTACTTTTCAGCTACAATTCACATTATCCTCTCAACAAAGCACTAGGTGTTCTAATAAATATCCTGTTCAAGGCATATGTCCTATTATTATTTTATATTCCATCCACAATGCACATCATTAACAACTGAAATGTCAATGTTTAATAAAAATCGAACATATATCTGTCAAAATGTATCAATAAACAGAAAGCAGCGAGTTTAGTCCAACCAGATATGCACAGATCCACTATGTAAGGAATTCAAGTAGTGCTTCCCTTGAGAACAATATCTATTGAAGCTGTAAAGATGAAGGGAGTATATTGGTGTCTAAATACTTTGCCATTCAATCACCATGAACAATATCACCATCAATGTCTATGATGAGATTTGTTTGGCTTTAACAGAGTTAAAAATGGCAAGGAGGTCCTTCCTAAGGAATGTGGGAGCGGGTAACCTAGCAACCACCTCTCCATATTCGTAACCTAGGGAACGGGCAATACAAGAAACTAGCGCAGTGCCAGTACTGTATATCAATACTTCAGGACACTGGAGTGAGATTTCCAGACATAATCAATCTTCATTACCTTGGATTACACCAAATTTGTGGATTAAGGCAAAGTGATGATACTGATCAGTGTGAACACTGCAGTATCTAATTTAGCAGTAATATTCGGTTTGATGCCAGTTACATGAGTTCTGGTGAACTTGCTTATTATGGTAAATTCACCCTGTTTGCTTATTAGTCATTGGGTACGTACAGTGTAATTGCATTGTTTTAAAATCCTTGCTGTGTTTTTGCAATTTCATTCAAAGGCCTGAGAGGAGTTTTCCTCCATGTTTTCCCATGCTTGAGCAACTCTGAAGGTGCCCTTTAAGTGGCTGCTAATAATTAACTGACCATATTGTGTTTATGTAGTATGGACCTTACATTGTTAGTTCCACTGGGCCCATGAAACTGAGTACAATCTAATTTAGCTGTCAGATGTGAAATTCCAATATTTCTTTATTATGATCTTTCACCCTGTGGGTTAAACAGATTCTATGTATCTACTGTATACCTCTCTTTTAAGTAAGAAATATCTAAATGTTTTTTTTTCTTTTAAAATGAATTTGAAAATGAATCTAAAGTTGCATTCTACTTCCATTCCCAAAGAGCAAAGTCAAACAAATCAGCAGGCCACTGATAAGCCCTTTGTATATATCCCCCCCCCCCCACGCATATAAAAAACAGGCTTTTGCAGAGGTTTCCAGGGTCGGACTGGGCAAAAAACCCGTTGGGCCCCTGACCTTCATGGCCCCCTGGCAGCACAGACCTGCTCTCCCAGTGAGGTGCATCTTCTTTGAGAGCAAACATGTTGTGTCTTCTTCAAGCACATGATCATTGTGTCTTCTTTGTGCACATGTGTGTCTTTTGAGTGTGCATTTGCGGAGGCAGGTATTGGGCTGGAGGTCAGACAGCCCCGGGGACTGCCAGGAGGGGGGCCCTGTGACAGCAGCCCTGGTGGGCCCTGGGCCCCCCAGTCCGACCCTGGAGGATTCTCAGTTTGACTTTACTCTTTGGGACCAGATAATGGAACGTGTCTTCTTTATAAATTTTAAACAAGAACCATAAACATTTCCTAAAAAAAAAAGTAAAATGTTGTTTGGCACAGTTAAAATTGATTGCTAGTGATGAGTGTGTTGCAAGGTTTTGCGGCACAAAAAGACACCTATAGAATCCAATGGGTGAAAAAAATGTGTTGCCATCAGAAAAAATTGTCGCCCAAGGACTTCAGTGTTTTTGGAAACACTTGCACATGCGGTACTTGCTTTCTAGCTGGCTTAATGAGGATTAGGCAAGGTTTGTGAGCACAGCTTTGGGGAATGGGCAAGCTCCAGTGATCTCACCACTATGCAATGAAGCAGAAGCATCTTGTAGAGCTTGAGCATGCACTGACATGTGCCTTGCCTAACCTTATCCCAGCCAGAAAGCAGGTACTGACTGTGCATGGGGCAGCACGGCACCCAACCAGATCCAGTAGCAGTTGGGGGGGGCTGTGGAAATGGGTGGATGGGGTGGGGGGCAGACATGGTCAATGGGGTGGGCCCCTGTGGAAAGTGTGGCCTAGAGCAAAAAAAATACACAGGCTGACAACAGCCACTGACAACAGCCTGTGTGGCCATAGCCTTACCATGAATGAAACCTGTTTTGGGGGTTAATCTGACAGATGAACAGAGCAACCAGACAGACATTATCACTTGTAGAGATGTAGCAAAAAACAAACAGGGCAATATCTCCCTTACCAACAGTTTTAGACGGTATATGTATCCATTACATGTCCCTTTTAACAGGCCTACTCATTCGAATGCACAGGTGTAAGCACAGTTCACTGTTTACAGTTTGAAGGAGAGACAAGGTGCAATGATTAGCATTGCTGCCTTGCAGTTCTGGGCTCCTTACCATTTTTCTCCCAGTATCTATGTGGATTTTCCTCCACCCTCCAAAAACATACATGCAGTTCAACCTGATGGAACTGACCTGTGTGTTATGGGAACCAGAGATTATAAACTTGGGCAGGGGCTAATGATATATTCTTTTAAATCTATGTAAAGGACTCTACAATTTTAGATCTATTAATGGATAATTATAATACATTTCAGAAATGACATAAAACAGAAGCTTTATACCTCTAAGGCAAGTTTTTAGGAAAACAATTGTCCAAAATAGAAAACGTGTCTACCTGAAAAACTAGTCCTGACTGTAGTACATGGACTGTAACAATAGCATAAAATTATTGCTTGGTAATATTTTACCAACACTTTAAAATTTAGCAGTTTATTTCCCTAATTATATCTCACCATATGAAATATGCATCAGGAAAAATGGATTCAGACAGGTGACTGTGTTCAGCACTATAACCAACTCTATTAGGGCAAAACATAACTTCATTCAGTGTGGAATATAAATCTTCTAAATATCGGGACTGTTTTGTGAATCCGTGTAATCACCCACAATTACTAATCATTCAAGTAACAAATACCTTATACTGGCCTAGTAAACAGGAGGATAGCTCTGTCCATGGTGCTAGAAGCTAATAAACCTGACACATACTGGTCTGGGGAATATGAGGAGATCACTGTCCATGGTGCTAGAAGCTAATGAACCTGACACATACGAGCCTAGTGAATTTGAGGAGATCACTGTCCATGGTGCTAGGAGTGAATGAACCCGACACATACGAGCCGAGTGAATATGAGGATATTGCTGTCCATGCTGCTAGAAGCAAATGATCCTAACACATACTAGTCTAGTGAATATAAGATGATCACACTCCATGGAGCTAGACGCTAATGACCCTGACACAAACTAATCTAGTGAATATGAGGAGATCACACTCCATGATGCTAAAAGATAATGTCCTGACACATACTGGCCTAGTGAATGTGAGGAGATCACTGTTCGTGCTGATAAACGTCAATGATCCTGACACATACTGGTATAGTGAATATGAAGAGATCCCTGTCCATAGTGCTAGCAGCTAATGCTTCTGACACATATTGACCTAGTGAATGCGAGAAGATTGCTATCAATGGTGCCTGAAGCAAATGCTCCTGACACGTACTGACCTAGTGAATTTGAGGAGATTGTTGTCCATGGTGCTAGAATCTACTAAACCCGACACATACTGGCTTAGTGAATGCGAGGAGATTGTTGTCCATGGAGCTAGAAACTACTGAACCCGACGTATACTGGCCTAGTGAATGCAAGGAGATCCCTGTCTATGGTGCCAGAAGCAAATGCTCCTGATACATACTGGCCTAGTGAATGCGAGGAGATCACTATCCATGGTGCTAGAAGCTCATGAACTGGACACATACTGGCCTAGTGAATGCAAGGGAATTGCTGTCCATGGTGATAGAAGCAAATGAATGTGAGGAGAACACTGTCCATGGTGCTAAAAGCAAATTATCTGACAACAAGAACTGGAGAATGGATATTTTCCTTTGGTTTTACACCAATCCCAATCCCTGCAAGGCAGCAATGTAAACAACTGCACCCCAATGCTCCCTGTTATTCATACTGGGAACTAGCTTAGGCTAGACTTAAATATACTACTACAAATACACAAATCATACATGCGCATAAAAAAACCTATGTGGGTCAGAGTTTTACTCTATGATGATGATGATGATGATGAACAGTTGACCACCACAAACATTAATAAGGATGTAGTAAAAAAATTATTTGGCTTCCTTCTGGCTGCACTGAAGCATATTATAATTTTAGAGCTCCAACATATATTATTGTTGGCTAAGAAAGATACCTGAGGTAAGCAATACTGCAGCTCCTAGAGTAGGAATGTGTCGTTCACTTAACACAGTTACAGAGAGCTATTTGCCATAATCTACACTGAAGTTAAGGGAAAATAATGATGAAAACCCCAGTTAAAATGATACTGTTATATAGCAGATTTTATAGTGAACTTTACTTTTTCTTCTAAAAGTCTAGTGCTGAAGGAATACTTTTTTTCTACTCAGAAAGTCTTGTTTATTTGCAATTGTGTATGGGAACTGCCATACTGAATCTGATACCGAAAACACAGCTTATGCAAAGCCTACAAAAATATAGAGACGTGTTTTATTGCAAGAAGGCCACTCTGGTACTTGGGACTAGGAGAAAATCTCTTTATTGCTTCACCTTAAACTGCCCTTCCCAGTCATTAATGTCTACATACAGTATGAATAGGGGACCTTTTAATAAAGTGCATCATGTCTTGCAAAGCTGAAGCCTTATGCACACTACTGATTTTCTGGAATTTTTAGTAATCTGCACAAAACTTTAGATTTACTTCCAGTAATACCCTATGAGCCGCTGTCCTTTGGGAAACAGTCAAGGCATATTGACCATCTTAAGCTGTTGGACAACATTCTAGTTCAAGCGAGGCAGATATGAGTTTAGTGTGACTGATGTGAATTTGAATGAGAGAAAAGTCTGCAATGTGCCTAAAGCCTGAATCTTGATAACACATCAGAAAAACTTGAATAGCTGACTGCATCCAGTGTTGTGGGTATCTGAACTCGTGCCCCCCTACAGGTTGGTCATAAAGTATTTATTATTTTTCCCAATTAGAATACAAAGGAAAGATCTATTTGCTAGATACATAAAACATTTCCACAGCAGATTATGGAAATTGCAACCATTTGTATGAATAGTCATGTAAACCATATATTTGCAATAGCTCTATTAAATATACATTTCTGACTTCTGAAAGAAAAATGTTCAGTTGTCATGGTTACAAAGCCAGTAACCAATTTAAATGATGGATATCTCAATGTTCATGTAGAGAAAAATTTCCTTGAACTGATTTATAGATATTTCCTGGAATTAGTGCTTTCTGTGCAGACCAATTTAAATAGTAAGGTGTTCTCAAACATTTAATCAACATAAGTCACTTGTATACAGAATGGCTTTAAAGTGGCTAATTGGGATGGACTCGGTAAAGGTAATTGAGACTGAAAATCAAGCCTTGTTAGCAATGAAATAATGATTTCCAATCTGAGATCTGTCAGGCTTGATATCCAATAGTTATATATACTGTATTGTTCCTTTTGGAACAAACCAAAGATGAGCTTATACACTGAGCTGAATATAAAGCATACACACATTTTAGGAGATCAGTCATCTATGTAGGGAAGTAATGCAAACCAAAACTGGTTTCTATAAACCTCCTGCCGTTGTTCTGAATTATTTTCCATTTGGCATCCAGCCATGATGATTATATAAAGTGGGGAAATAAATGCAGAACCTTTTGTTACTACTAGGTAAGATACTCCATGAATTACTTGCCATTTGTGAAGCTTTAATATATAGAAAAAGGAAATACTTATGTTGAACTCAAAAGACAAAGAATGATGAATCTACTACTTTAACTAAAGACTGAAATTAGCTTAAGCTGAGAGGTAATGAGCACAATGGGTATGGGACCCCCTTATCCAGAAAACTCAAAATTACAGGAAGGTCAACTCCCAAAGAGTCCATATTAAGCAAACTCTGTAATAACAGAACTGTAGCTAAACTGAATTAATCCATATTGGTGGCAAAACAATTCTGTCAGTTTATTTAACGTTTTAACAGGGGGTTGTTCCCTTTCTAAACACTTTTTTTCAGCTGAGTTTCAGATTGTTCACCAGAAAGAAGTATTTTTTTCAATTGCTTTGAATTTTTTATTGTTTTTCCAAAGTTTAATGTTCGGGTCTCTAGTGTCTCAGTCTGGCAGCTCAGTGATACATAAGCATCGGAATTGTTACAATGTGCTTTATTTAATGGCTACATGAGTTGATACATTTCTCAGCAGTATCTTTTGAATATTAGCAACTATTGTATCAATTCTGACCGCTACCTTGAATGAAACTCAGGGATTCTGCTCAGCAGGGACAACGATAACAAATGTATCAACTAAATGTATTAATTTAGAAGTTAGAGTCACATATTTTCAGGAAAAAAAAACAAAATGCAAAGTTCATGACTTTCAGGTTCATGTGCAGTTGGAGGAATCTGCTAGTACGAAGCTACTGCTGATGTGCACAAAAATTCACGAAGTTTCCGATTTCTTTTTTTCGAAAACTTCATGACTCTCGGCACTTGCACATCAGCAAATCCCTCGTACCGCTGGAGAGGACCTAGAAGAAGGAGTAAGTAACAAGTTAGGAGCATTGGCCTGGGGGGGAAGTAGTCCGAGGGGGAGGAGGGAGGGCGGCCTACTCGGGGTGGGGGAGTTTTGCGCCAAGGGGGTTGAATCCCCCTTTAAAGAACTATCATGAAAAGAAACATTTAATATAAGCTTCATAATACTGAAATAAGAAACTTTCTAAAACAATCAATGAAATATTCTGCATTGTTTCTGAAATAATCAAGTTTATCTTCACTGTCCCTCTCTCTCTTCACTCTCCCTAAGATCGAATATAAAAAATCGTTCGAATATTCGATTCGAATTCGAATATTCGAACGAACGATCGGATTTTCTACAGTCGATCGTTCGATCATTTGAATTGCGGTAAAATCCTTCAAATTCGATAGTCGAATTTGTAGGATTTTACCTCCCCACTATTCCCTGGTCGAATTTCGAATTTTTTTATCTGCCCCTTAATGTAGATTTATATTTTTATTGTCAGTATCACTTTAAGCTGGCAGGTGCATGAGAAAAGGATGTCTAAATTACTTAGTAGAATCATTTTGGATTTTTAATAACAATGAGGTACTGGACTGTAGATGCCAGCATCCTCTGCCAGATAATGGGAACACTTGGAAAGCTACAGGCTGGTTGCCCCAGGTGTGGAAAAGTCCTTGAAACTGCAGCAAAATTCATTTTTCATTCTGGTCATTGAACATGCTCCCTCTTAGTGTTTCTGTTGGTTCTGCTTTGGGTCTATGAAAATGGGGGTCTTCCCCAATAATTCTTTAGGGGCATATGGCTAAAATCCCTGTCCACTGTTTTTTGGAAAATGCTTGGAGCAATAAACCAGAAACAGCCATGTAAGAGATCCCTGCTGTAACAAAAACAGCTTTTTCTGCTGTGAACTGTGAGATTTTGTGTGCATTTGTGAGATCCTGAGACCTTCTGGTTTTGTTAATGTATATTTCTACATCACCCACAGAAAACTGAGTAAGTGGGTCTCCTACAGTTTTGGGGAGTGCTGCTATGAAAGGCAGTACTCTCTACTTAACAGGTCTCTACTGTTTCTATCAATTAGCATTTGTATGTTGGATGTAAATACCCCTCTATAATACACCACATTGGAATAGGTTGGCATTGTATAAATACTAATAATATTCTGTCTACTGTGGGATGCAGGGAGCTGTTTTCAGCAAGAGTATCAAGAAGACCACGTATACCCTTCCCTGTTACATTTAATACACTTGTAGAATAAGTAACTTGTTCATTGAACAACAAAAGTTTGTTTAATGGGATACTGTCATGGGATTTTATTTTTTTCAAAATGCATCACTTAATAGTGCTGCTACAGCAGAATTCTGCACTGAAATCCATTTCTCGTAAGTGCAAACAGATGTTTTTATATTTAATATTGAAATCTGACATGGGGCTAGACATATTGTCAGTTTCCCAGCTCACCGAAGTCATGTGACTTGTGCTCTGATAAACTTCAGTCACTCTTTACTGCTTTACTGCAAGTTGGAGTGATATCCCCCCCCAACTTCCCCCAAGCAGCCTAACAACAATGGGAAGGTAACCAGATAACAGCTCCCTAACACAAGATAACAGCTGCCTGGTAGATCTAAGCACAGCACTCAATAGTAAAATCCAGGTCCCACTGTGAGTCATTCAGTTACATTGAGTAGTAGAAACAACAGCCCGGCAGAAATCAGTTCCATCCTAAAGTGTTGGTTCTTCCTGAAAGCACATGACCAGGCAAAATGACCTGAGATGGCTGCCTACACACCAATACTACAAATTTTATATTGTAGAGTGAATTACTTGCAGTTTAAACAGTGTAATTTAGAAATAAAAAATACATCATAAAAATCATGACAGAATTCCTTTACTCTAAGGGGCAAATTCACTAAGATGAGAAAAATCGCTAGCGTTGGCTTCGCTAGCGTTCGCCATACTTCGCCAGGCGAATTTTCGCCAGCACTACACAATTTCACTAAAGTGCGCAGTTACGCTCAGGTCGGAGAATGGTAGCGTAGTTGCGCTAGTATTACTTCGCCAGGCAAAGCGCAGTTACGCTAGAGAAGCCTAATTTGCATACGTCGGGAACTTTAAGTTATAATAGAAGTATATGTTACAGCCACTACATTCCACTACACAAGCTCAGGAAACCTTTAATAAATTAAATAAAGTTGTCCTATTCCCCTACATGTGCCCCCTGTATAGTTGAGTTGCCATATGTTAGGAAATGTAGGGGGGAAGGAGGGTAACCCCCCCCCAAAAAAAATCGATCTTTTTCAGACTATCACCCTATGCTAAAATATGCCAGCGTTTTTTTGGTACTTTTTTTGTCAACCTCCTATCTATTGTATTGAACTTCGCCAGGTCTGACCTGGTGAAGTAACGTCTAGCGTAAGTGGTAATGATCAGGAAAATGGTCATCTTAGTGAATTTGCATAATTACGATCCTTCGTCAGGGCGCAACTTCGCAAGTCTATCTACTTCGCTAGCGAAAATTCGCAAGAGTTGGTGTTAGTGAATTTGAGAAGTTGCGAAATGACATCACGCTGGCAAATTAGCGCTAGCGTTAGACGCTTTGCGCTTTAGTGAATCTGCCCCTAAATCTATCCTTTCTTTCTAACTAGGGATGGGTGACATTCATACATCTTTTCTCCTGTTAAACAGGTTAAATTATTGTTAAAATATCTGAAATGCACAGGCAGGTTAATTGCAAAATATTTAATTTATCAAAAAAAAGTCTCTATTTTGTGAGCAAACAGAAATTTGCCAGAACACACAGCTCATGCCTGTCACTGGAAGAATTAATTAACCAATATTTTAATAGACAGACAGGATTTCTCTCATTAACCACAGAATTAACTGAATCACAGGGTCACCGGAAGACGAATTCCCCTAGGGAAGATACATCGTGGGAAAAAAAAACAGTACAGACAAAAGGGTTCCCTTGGGAAAGACCATTGTAATGTTGCTAAATAGGCCAGACTCCCAGCAGTCAGGGTCAGCTGCTATACACAGCACTCTCACTTGTAGCAAAACATTGCATTACATGAGGGCCACTAAAGAAACTGCCTACAGGACATGCACAACAAAATGCTTCTGCATTTACTGGAGAATTACTTCGCCAATATCTCAACTGTATATAAATAACCTCTCATATATTGTTTAATAGTATTTTAACTACCATATTATAGCTCACTCCATTTGAATATGAGCCCCAAATCAGACTCAATACATGAAAGATAAAAACTGAAACATCAGACTACCAGGCAATGCATAAAAAGATGACAACATTGCATTACTTTAGCTGACATACTTTCCTCCTTAGACTCTAAATAAACTGTGTTGCTTCTGGGAAAATGGGCTCTCAAAAACAAGGTACAGTACTTGCTCATTATTTTATAGTAAAGGTACGTAAAAGTATCCCACTATTTATTCAAAATGTACTCTATGGGAATTGGCCATACTGTAATTCAGAGCTTTATGGATAAGGGATTCCATATATGTAGCCCTAACTTATTCTAGGTATTTTTAGGATGCATGCAACAGAAAAGTTAATTTACAATAAGGGAAACCCCTCTCAGAGTGCTTCATCAAATTTGAAAATTTTCAATTACTTATGCACCTAATTTTAATCACTATTTCCTTTTGTAGGATGCAATTTTTTGACAACACATACTACAGATACCTTTATGTCAAACCCAAAAGCTGAACTCAACACCTAAATCTATACCCATCTGGAAATCTTACTGAGTTTAGGTAACATTGGCCACCATGTTGGCTTGCATTGGTTTTAAATTGTAAATCTGAATATCATTACAATACAATGCAACGCAACTGTCCAGGAAGTCTAGAACCACAGCATCACAAAACCGCCCCCACCAAAACATTATGTGTACAAAAGAAAAAGATAAGAAAAGGAGGTTTTGCTGGGGACAGAAAAACTCAGTATTAATATTGCCCAACATTAAGCTTTTCAGTTGTTGAAGAATAACTCAGACAGCTCACCTCCAGACAAAAGTTGTTGTGGTGGCCCCCAGGGCTTATACTTTAGCAACAACTGAATAGAAACTGATGCAACAACTGAATCATACTTTATATAAATAATGGGACTTCACAGCGTTTGTTTGGCATTAAGATGCCACTAGAGTTGCCTATATCCCCAGCATAATGCCATAGACTTATCTTAGAACACAGTAGCTCAAGATATTTTCATAAATTAAAAATATTGTGTTGCAGTACATCCACGAATGTATTTTTAATTAGAAAGTTTAGGTTTTGACAGTATTTTAATGATTACAGAATATTTTGTTATACAGGAGCAGATGTATAGGTCCAGGAAAACAGACCACATAACCTTTTTTCCAAGAACGTCACATTTCTATAAGATACAAAACTGCAAATTAATACACAGCATAAGGGTGCTAGAGAACCAGTGCCCTACCTTTTTAACATGTGGGCTTCATAGACTCTGCTCTCCTGGATGTTGTAACAGCTGCTCTTGGACTGAGGAATGGAATTGTGCTCAGAGAGCATAGTGGATGCTGCTGTGGTGATTATAGCAATCCCGTCTCTAACCCGAGCAGGCAGATCATAGTCCCACTCATCATAAGATACTGAGATGAGTCCAGTAGGGAACTCAGCTGGCACCGTGTCAGTATCTCCTGCAACAAGACTTGGTACAATCCATGTGAAGCCGTAACCCGTCAACCCCACAGAATGAGCCACTTCGAAAATATATGTTGCTTCTTCCTTTGTGCAGTAAAGCAAGATGACAGGACTCTGAAGCTTCTTCAGCTGGTTTTGGATTTTGGAATCAATATCATCTAAAGACATGTCCAGATGGATAACCTCTTCCAGCTCCCACCCCACAAAGCTGTTTTCAATGGTACTTCGTACCTTGTTCTCAAAGTCCTGGTATCCTGGGAAATATGTGGTAACTATACTGAAGATGTACCAATCGTATTCTTCCATGATATTCAGCATGACTGAGGCTTGCTGCTCGATGGATGGTCCAAACTGAAAGAACATGGATGCTTCCTCCTGCAACCATAATACACCATTCAATATTAATAAATAATTATAATTAAACCGTAATAATAATGATTATTGTACATATGTAAGAATGAAACACTATACGATTTTGTATAGAACAATAAAAACATTTTTTTTTAAAAGTTAGCCTTAGAGTATAAAATCTGAGACATATTCTGACTGTTATCAACATATATACATATTCATAGCATCATGTTCCTTGTCAAGGATTAGGCTGCATGTGGCATCACCATCGTTTATGGAGGGGGTGAGAAAAGCATCTAAAATTATCCATGACAAATAGAAAGTACACAGCTACACAATCCTAAAAGTTACTTACTTGAACCATTCATTTAGAGAAGAGGCTACAGATTTGAGCGCCTCCAGCTACTAGGAGCAACTCCCAGGATCCTCACAGTCAAAAACTGCTTCCGAAACTGAATCCAAAAACCCTGCAGTCATTTGGGATAACAGCTAGTACTGCAGTTATTCCTTTGACAACGCAATTACACAGGGGGGAGACATTAATCAGCAAAGAATCTTTTGCTTGATTCCTGTGCGAATTGCTTGATTCTTGTGTAAATTAATTTAAAGCAAATGCAAAGAATATTTCTGGATTCTTTTTTATACATCAATATATACACTAGGTAAGTGATGAAGATTGGTTTTTGCTAATCTCTCAGATGATTAAGAATTCTATATGCTGGGGGGAACCATATTTCTTTGCTAGTTATATTACAACTAGCACATTTGAATCTCCTAGCTGCTGAAATTCCTTAAGGAAAAGCAATAGTGGAACACATATTATGAGACTTATACCTAGGTCTGCATAATTTGATTTTACGTGAAATATATCATGTAGACATCAATGGGCTCATTTACTAGCTATAGGCCCAGATTATTAAGCAATAATGCATGCCAATAGCATGAGCAAGGATATTGCAGGCCAGCAATAGCAACATCAATCATAACTGCATCACAGTGACATCTCTGAGGAGGAGGCAAGCCTTCAAGTGAAAATGATAAAGGCACACCTTAAAATATACCCTATAAATGTACAGGGCCAAACTGAGTATATTTTTTTCTCTACTAGTTACATATAACCGGTGATAGAGGACAGTGCTTATTAATAAAGTTATGAACAGCCACTATTTCTTCTTCCATAACAGTTTGACCAAACTCCATCAAATTGTGGCCGTCACAAAAATGGTATAATGCTCAGTAGGCTTTAAAGGGGAACTATCCTGAAAATGAAAATTTAATATAAGCTTCATCATACTGAAATAAGACATTTTCTAAATCAAGTTTATCTTCACTGTCCCTCTCTCAGCGTCTGTTTTTCTTCATTCTGTCTTCATGCAGTAGTTGAGTGTCAGATTGACCAGTTAGATACAATATATCTTATAGGGGGTCTTCTTTTAGATCTCACTACAAACAAACTATAATAAAATAACTGCCTTTAGCACAAATCCTGCATGTAGAGAGACATGATTTCTGGTGATTTTAATAGAGTGAGCTCTAATACAGTTTCTAGGCAAAAAGAGCCCCCCTACAAGATATACTGGATCTAACTGTCAATGAATATCTGACACCCAACTCCTGCACTTGATTATTTCAGAAACAGTCAAGAATTTTTGATTGGTTGTATTTAGAAAGTTTCTTATTTCAGTATGATGAAGCCTATGTTAAATGCTCTTTTTCACAATAGTTTCGCTTTAAGAAGCAATAGCAACAAAGCAGTTCTCTTTGCTGAGAAACAAAATTATGCTTTCAAAATCTGTGATCCCGTTCTTTATGTATGTATGTATGTATTTATATACCTGCAAATTATCTAGCAACTAATTATCTAGAAACTTCATTGTTTAAATACAGTAGTATAACCTAATATTAATAACAAAAGCTATGTTATGAGTTCATTCGTTGGAAAGCTATTGCAGTTGTAAGAAAGCACATGTAGGTTATGTAACCTGCAGTACTACCTATTGGTTATTGATATAATTGACACAATTAATATAAATGAAGAACTGCCCAGTTGCAACTGATGGAAGAGATCTCAAAATCAAGCCCAAATTTACAACCATGTACAACCTTATTGTGGCAACTGACAAGGGATTTTTTAGCAAGTGCATTTGTTTAGTGTGTTAGCCTATTTGTTGCTCAGTATAAACACACACACATACTCATGTTGCTCAGTACATAGATACTGTGATTAGTTATAAATAACATTCTCTTGTCTGACCCTACTGATTTCCCAGTTTCCCATCTGATCACAAAACCACAGAGAGAAAATTAGGGTCTGCCTGAGGTGAGAATAGACTGTCTAACCTTGTGTGAACTCATCACAGTAGAAGTGACTGTTTTATACCAGAGTGAACTCCTTTTTTCTGCTTATTTTGTACATTACAGCCACCACGAGAAGCTAAACCTTGTACATTTAGACACCTTCTTTCTTTTGCAGAGTTGCATCATGCCAGAATTTAAAGATGCCTCTCCTTAAGCATCACTAAGATAATCAGGTAACTGACGACTGACTGATCCAGTCAACTCTAAAATCTGGCCTGGAGCAGCCCTTGAGGTGTGATGTTGTGCCCTTTATTCAATATACTTTTTTTTTCGCTTGCAGAATAAGATATCTGTAAGGAGACAATGAGAAATAACACAACATCAATGAACACAGGCGCACATTATCAAGTGGCAAAGAGACAGAAAGGTCATACAGCCAAACATATGACATATAGCAGGCTTTTACTATCAATGGCAAGGAAGATGGAGAGCTTCCAAATAAAACCTTAACAGGGTGCACCAGGGGAATATTACAAGAACCCAGCACTCCAGTGATTATTTCATCACAGATACAGCTAAACTGGTCCACCATCACAAAATGTGATTAATGTAATACTACAGGTTCCTTTTCCTGTTAACACCCAGTCCCAATCTACTGTTCGTTATCAGCTGTTTGCTCCCATATTTATAATCAAACTAGCAATGCAATAAAACACTAAACAGCCAAGGCTGCTAACAGAACTTTCCTTCTATTTTCAATAGATACATTCTTGTCATGTTCCACATCTTAGGAGAACTAACCTACAAAGTCAGTCTTTTCCATTATAATCTAAAAGTGTTTAAATGCAGAAAAATAATTTCCATATTTTAAAAATACTTTTCTACCTTACATTTAAAGCTTTTTGCCTCTACCATAAACATGTGGGAGACACATCTTTAGTGGACTCAGCTTAGCTTTTGCCCCTCAAACACTGACAAGCAAAAGAGCAATTTATACCTCGTCCTCTTTGAGACCTGGGTAGAGCTATTATCAAAGCTGACCATAGCTTGCTCCCTCCACTCTACATTCTCTTCAAGACAGCAAGGTCCTTGTGACAGATTCCCACAGAGCAAGAGTCAGGACAGCCAAAAGTCTCTTAAAGTAAAAATGGCTTTTTTTTCCAGCCAGCAGAAAACAGGTACAAAATAAAGGCCATTTTTCTTTCCAAACAGCAAAAACAGCTTTCAGCAGCAGTATCAGTTCAATGACAACAACAAACAGCAGAATTACAGATCTTCCCATGAGTGTCTGTGTATGCATAGGTACATAGGACAGGATCCCAGAGCCTCTCTGTGTGTCTCTACCAGTCAGAGATCCTCAAGAGACTGACCAGTCTGGGTTTTCAGGACCACTCATTAGCCACCTGAGGCTAATCAAGCCCAGCTGGTCAGCCTGTAGCACCTCACTCTGCTACAGTCCTGTTTCTATCTTTAAACATTTTCAAACAGTTTTACATAGTAATAACTCACACACTCCTTGCAGATGTTACTTTGCATGGAATTAAAACCAGCCCTGAGCTATCCCAACCCTGCTATCAGCTACCTAACCAACATAGTTTTGTGCATACCATTCCATCACAACTTTGAAAAAATAGATCACTTCCTAGCTCCACATTTCTTCACCTTGTCCACCTTAACTACAGCTCCACATTGCTGGCCAGTCCCTTAGTTTGCAATTTCACAAAATTTCAATTTGTACAATTGTACAAAGTACAAGTTTGCACTGCTTTACTGAACCCCTCTTTAGGCACTTCTTGTCTGTAGAACACTCTCATCAGTTATAGACTCTCCTGTATTTAGTATTCTCTTTCTCCCTAAACCACACTACACAACAATTATTTTTAGTTTTATGTATGTTTATCCTTTCTCTAGGCCAAAGTACATGCTTACATGCACCTTCTGTGCTAGTTAGCTACCCAAATAATTTGTACAATATTAAATTCCCAAAATGGAGTAGTGGAACTCCATCAGCTACTTGTGGGAGGGAGAAAGTCTCTCTCTCAAGTGCAAAACCAGCATTCCTCACAAAAAGTCATCTTTTTTTCTTTCCTTCAGTTTATAATTTCACCCCTATAGGCTCATGGTTAGCCGGGACGGGGGTGGGGGCAGGATAAAAGAAAAGTTTCACAGTAACAATCACAAGACTGAAAAAGGAGAAGTCACATAAAACACACACTAACTGACAAAGAGCAGTCACGAGCCATCAACTGTCACAAAGACAGAAAACTGTTGTTTGACATTGCTTTCATCTGCTTCTTCTCCTCCTGAATCCAGATCCTCAGCCCCCTCCCGACTGACTGCAACAACCTCTGTCTCTTAAATCCTGTAACCTGCCTTGCTCTTGTCATAAACAAATTGTCAGACATGAAGAGAATAATCTGAGCTGATGTTGGCTTCCTACAGTAATACTGTTATTGTCACCTGTCACTCCCACCAGTCTCATGGCCTCTGGGAAGTTCTGTGCCAATGGAAACCTGAGTTACTCCTTACTAAATATTCCCTATTTTGCTAATAGAAAATTACATGACTGCATATTGTAAGGATTCCAGTCCAAATTATAAACGTTGGACCTTTTATACAAGACTTTAAAGGGATACTGTCATGGGGAAACATGTTTCTTCTTCAAAATGCATTAGTTAATAGTGCTGCTCCAGCAGACGTTTGAACTGAAATCGATTTCTCAAAGAAGCAATTTTGAAATCTGACTTGGGGCTAACATATTGTCAGTTCCCAGCTGCCCCTAGTCATGTGGTCATGTAGTCATGTAATGTAGAACTTCTTTCTGGCAGGCTGTTATTTCTACATAATGTAACTGAATCAGTCTCAGTGGAACTTGTCTTTTACTATTGAGTGCTGTTCTTAGATCTACCAGGCAGCTCTTATCTTGTGTTAGGGAGCTGTTATCTTGTGTTATGGAGCTGCTATTTGGTTACCTTTCCATTGTTCTTTTGTTAGGCTGCTGGGGGAAGGGGGGTAATATCACTCCAACTTGCAGTACAACAGCGACTGAACTTTATCAGAGCACAAGCCGTATCATTACTGGGGGCATACTGATAATATGACCAGCCCATTGTCAGATTTCAAAATTTAATATAAAAATCTGTTTGCTCTTTTGAAAAATGGATTTCAGTGAAGAATTCTGCTGGAGCAGCACTATTAATTGATGTGTTTTGAAAAAAACATGTTTTCCCATGACAGTATTTCTTTAAAGGAATTGTTCAGTATAAAAATAAAAACTTGGTAAATAAATAGTGTAAAATAAAAAAAATTTCTAATATAGTTAGTTAGTCATACAAGTAATGTATAAAGGCTGGAGTGAGTGGATGTGTAACATAATAGGCAGACTCCAACTTCCTGCTTTTAAGCTCTCTTGTTTTCCACTGACTGTTTACCCTGGTGACCAGGCAGTAACCAATCAGTGACTTGAGGGAGGGCCACACAGGCCATAACTGTTGCTTTTGAATCTGAGCTGAGTGCAAACTCACTGAACAGATATGTCCCATGTGGCCCCCCTTCAAGTAGCTGACTTACTCAAAGTTACAGAGCTGAAAAGCAGGAAGTTGGATTCTGGCTATTATATTAGACATCCAGTCACTCCAGCTTTTATAGTTTGCATTTCTCCCTGACTAACTATATTGGAAAAATTTTTTATTTTGCACAGCATATTTATCCAGTTTTTATTTTTAAAACAGTTCCTTTAAATTGTGCCAGTGGATTACTTGTCCTTTCCTGACATGCTAAGCTATATAAGCTAAAATATACTCAAACTCCAGCCTAGCTTACAGAACTTATTTATTCAATAGAATGATTTATTTCCATTGCCATATTCATCAGGAATTATTTTTCCTGAATAGTTTTGTTAATATTGCATCTTATGTGAGGGAGGGATTACTATACAAATTAACAAATGTTCTCCACTACAACAGCAACTGGTTTGTTACCTTTCTACCAAGCAGTGTTGTAGAGAGAAGAGAGTAGCTATTTTAGGTGCCCACTCATTTGACCAATGGAAAATGATGCAAGTTTAATGCAAGTCGTCACAATGTGGCTTTTTAATCATATTGATTGGAGTAGCGCTACTGCAAATACATTTAAGGTAAGCAAGTCTCTAAATTAAATTCATGAGAATTTCACAACAACAAGGATTGTTGAGGACGCAACCAAAAATGAGCTTTTAAAGTTAAGTGTAAATGTAATTGCAGTCAAAGGCAATGTTTATATATCCCGTTTATATTATATGGACCTGACAAAGTAATAGGAGTGGGATCTCTTCCAGTTCTTTTAATCAGATTTTATTAGCTTGCATCATTGTTTTTAGGAAATTAAATCCAGGAGTCCAGAAACTGTAAACAGCCGGCCAGACACGGCTTTTAATAGTGATTACATTTACACATGACTTTAAATAAAGTTGGAAATGTATAATGAATGTGTATTGGACAGTTGCGTAGAATTATATTACATTATACAACATAAACTGGGTTATGAAAGACACTGTGGACTGTAGCATTTCAAGGCTTGATTTAAAATCATAAGTTTTCAGCTAACAATGCAGGAAACAATGGTTGTATTTTAAAATACTAAATAATTTTATTTATGTACAGCATTACTTTAGCAAAGAAATGAAATAGCATTAAAGGGGTTGTTCACCTTTGATTTAACTTTTAGTATAATGTAGAGAGTGATATTCTGAGACAATTTGCAATTGGTTTTCATTTTTTATTGTTTGTGGTTTTATAGTTATTTAGCTTTTTATTCAGCAGCTCTCTAGTTTGCAGTGTCAGCAATTTGGTTTCTAGGGAACAAATTACCCTAGAAACCCTGCATTGATTTGAATAAGAGACTGGAATATGAATAGGAGATGGACTGAATAGAATGATAAGTGATAAAAAGTGTCAATACCAATACATTTGTAGCCTTACAGAGCATTTGTTTTTAGATGGTGTCAGTGACCCCCATTTGAAAGCTGCAAAGAAACAGAAGAAAACTGCAAATCATTAAAAAACTATGAAAAATAAACAATGAAGACCAATTGAAAAGTTTCTTAGAATTGGCCCTTCTACAATATACTAAAAGTTAACTTGAAGGTGAACCACCCCTTTAAGGACAAACCTGTGTGAGATATGAGGTATTTATCATGAAGAAAGTATAGAACATTTAGGGCCTTATTTATCAAAATCTGAATTTTTCTGATTATTTAAATGGAAAAATTCCGACCAAAACAGAACCCTTAATTTAATTGGACAAACACAAAAAAAATCAAGTAAAAATCAGAGCTTTTCCCAGAATCATTACATTTTTGGGCTTCTTCCCATAAAGTATTTCTACCTGAAATGTCAGAAACAGTAGGTTTTTCTGATAATTCCAGCGCAAACCACAGGAAATTCCAAATAGGATAGGGACCTCTTCCATTGACTTATATACAACCTTGGCAAGTCTGAGATGACAGATTTTCAGATTCTGACTTTTTCCATCCACTGGATATAATACATCTTAAAAAATGTTAGGTTTTTTTCCACTAAAAAAATCGGATTTTATAGTAAAAAAAAAACCTTGAATTTTTCGAGGTCTTTTGTATTTGGACTTTAAAGTCTACAAGTCAATGCGAACCGACGCATCTTTAGAACCAATACACTTTACACCAAGTAAGTTGGAAAAAATAAAACAGGGGGAACTCATTGCTTCAGTTGCAAATAGCAATCCCACCAAAAATTTTAGGTATATGGGCTGAAAGTGTTAATCTAACAAAAAATTTAACTTTTTCAGTTACAAGGTATTCTATACATGATAGCAAGGGTATATTCTTCATACAATAAAGGAGCCAGTGTTACAGGACGGATTCTCTAGTTGTACAGAATACTTTGCTGATAAATGTTGTAAGCGGCTGACACAGAAAATGGTACTCAAACATTCAAGCAATTTTAATCAAAACAAGGCATAAGAGGCCAAATGTTATACATTCATGAGGTCTTCCCCTTTATCCAGATTATTCAGCGCTACGAAATATGTTGGCGCTATAGAAATACATGTTAATAATAATTATTTCTGATTATCTCAGAGCGCATTATCTGTCATCCAGAATGGTTCCAAGGAACAATGGAAAAAAGCTGATGCGATATTTAAAACGGTTTTCTGTTTCAATCTGGCAATTATAGGCCTGTAGGTTTGACATTTATACTTAGGAGATTATTTATTAAGAGATCACATTGCACATAATTGTTTTGGAGAACGACGATATAAATAGTAACTGGAATGTTTTATTGAGCTGTATGTAGTTGAACTATTGATAAGGAAAACCTACACTAAAATGGCTTAATAGAATAGAAAAAGCATTACATAACATAGAAGGAAGAACAAATACAAAGACATGCTTTTCAAACCATGTTGTAATTGTGAAAGGGATGCTTGCTGTTTTCAAGTCCCTTTTCTAATATCTTCCTAAAAATAGTGTTTGGAAAGGTAACACTGTTTACCATGGCAGCTGACCTACTATAGAACTTTTAAAAGAAATTGATTTATTTTCAGTCTATTTCCCCCAATGACCATACTTACACAAATGTCACAAATGTGCCACATAAACGAAGCTGTGGTTCTAATGCTGGCCATAGACGTAACAATTGACCGTTCATTTCAACACACACGTATAGAGCTGAATCGTCAGATATACAGGTAGAAACAGTAGAACTCTACCTGTATTTGACGGTTCAGCACTAACAATGGCCGATGTTAAGGGTGCCTTCGATGGCATCCAATCAAAATTTTCCGTCCAACCTGATCAGCCAGCCGACATCTAAATAGATGAAATTAGAAGATATCTAAATCTTCTGACGATATTGGTCGGCTCATTTCTCACCATACACGCACAGAATATCGTACAACATTCATTTTGTACGATATTTTCTGTGCGTCTATTGCCACCTTAAGTAGAGTGAGGCTGTACATCAGGCAACCAATCAAGGGGACATGTTTCTTAGATGGGGTTCTTAGGATAAAAACATTGTATTGCTGATCACTGCAATTCAATTTGCCATTCAAGCATCAACAAATAAGCTACATCCCCCCCCCCCCCCCCCCCCCCCCCCCCCCACCCCCACACCTTCTATTTGCTTTTCAATATGTGTGTCATACAATTTAAAGAACGGAGTCCTTAGGGAGGCACAACATATTTCTATAGAAAGATTCAATCTCACTCTGGCTCTTCCTGTCCCCATCTATCAGGATCAGGTGGCTGAGATATAAATGGGTGTATACAAGACTAAATTACCTGCTCTCCCCCATCAAATAGCCAACCTGCTTACATGATATTGTATTATATAACTTTATTTGTAAAGCGCTTTTAAGGAGCGGCAGCGCTGTTCAGTGCATACAAGTACAATATATATATAAAAGTATTCATGGGGGAGACAAATCACATAAAAAATATATACAGAACCATAGGACAAAGAGGTTAAGTGCTTTGTGCTAAGAGACATAGTGGGAAGGAGGTTCCTGCCCCGTAGAGCTTACAGTCTAAGTGGATGGGAGGCTAACATATACAGGTACAAATTGGAGATGAAAAAGTGCATATGGCAAGGCATAGTCAGTAGGCTTACATGCACTTTATACTCTGATGCACCTTAGGAATTGCCCCTCTCTCATTAAAATTCAGGCCTTTTTTGGTCCATAAGCACTGTAAACACTTAGGGGCAGATTTACAAAATTTATGTGAATAATTCGAAGTTCGATCAAATTTAATATAGATTCGAATTAGAATCTTCGAAAATACAATTAGGCAAATTCGACCATCGAATATTCGAATTCGAATGATCCGAATATTCAAATAAAATTTTATTCGATTATTCGATGGTCGAAGAAGTTCCCCTTTAAATTTTTATTCGACCAACTACTTCGCCAGGATCAAGCTACCGAATTGGGAATCATTAGCTGAGATCGAATAAAAAAAAATTTGATCGATTGAAATCATTTGAATCAATCGATCAAATATTCGAATTGCTCGATCGTTCGTTCAATCGAATTTCGGTAAAATCCTACTAATTCGATAGTCGAATTCGAAGGATTTTACTTCCCCACTATTCCCATGGTCGAATTTCTATTTTTTTTTTTATTCGAAATTCGACCATTAGTAAATCTGCCACTTCTTGTAAGCATAATAGCTGTGCATAACCATAAAAGGCTGTGCAACATTTCGAAAAAGGGTTATTTAATCCCCTGCATGGAGTATGCTCCATTCTCATTCTTATGTTCCCTAAAATGGACTTGTCTTTGCAAGTGCATCACACTGTTAGGAGTCATAGTGGAAAATTTACTTATTTACTCATATTTTGCGGAACTACTTCAAGTATTCATTTGCTTTGACTACATGTACTGATCATAATTAGAAGATTCTAATTCAAGCTTCAAGTCCGACATCTGGTGAAGCTTCCTCAGTGGGGTCCATGGCCCGAGTACAATGTCAGTGGGGCCTATCGGCTCCCAGTGGGAGTTTGTCAGGACCAAGGAGGAAGCAATAGGGTTAAAGTCCAATACAAGGTACCGCAAAGTTTCAGGCAATATTCAGAGTCAAAATCCAGGCAAAGGGTCAATAGGCAGGCGGCAAGTGGCAAGGTCAGGTTCAGGCAAAGGTCATTTTAGGCAAATGTTCACCACAAATATCCTTTAGTAAATGTGTCCCATAGTATCTTACAGCATCGGACTGGGCCCCCCCCCCGCCTCAGGGCCCCCCCCCCACACCATCCCCTGGGACACCCAGCCACAAAGTCCAATCTGCCGGGAACCACCTATCCCCCCCACGAGTGCGCTCAAACCTTTTGTGGCTCGACTGGGGTCTGGGAGGTAAGTGAAGAGAGTGGGTCTGGGCCGGTGGGGCCTACCAAGTTTTTACCCAATGTCCTGCCGGCCCAGTCCGACCCTGGTGTCTTCTTTGGAAGTTTCTTCCTCTGGTATCTCAGGTAGGTGGCCACAAACTCCAGCAGGTGGTAGACAAGCAGCCCTTCAGGGTGGCCAGTAAAGAACATGCCCAACTTTAAATGCAGTCCAAGAGTTTATATATGTTTTCTCCCAGTCCTAGAGAAATATATTGTGCTGTTCCATCTAAAATTCAGGCACATGAAAATAAAATGGGGCATAGTAAGCTCGTATAGTAGATATGCCCAACTATAAAACACAATGCCCAGAAAGAGTCCACAAGAATACACAAACTTCAAGCTGTAAATGAAAAATAAACAAAAGCCAAGTCTGCTCTAGATTCAAATACTATACTAATACTACTATAAACTGCCACTTTGTCTTTTTAGTCTCAGGGAAAACAACATTTGCAAATAGGACCTAAGCTACTCACTGTTACATCACTGCCTACATTAGTTTATGTTAAAGTAACAGAATATGCTAATAACAGAGGATTAGAGCAGGTGTCTCACAAGACAAACAGTGAGATCAGTTATCTTTTACCTCATTTGCATTCATCACCCTATTGCCTGGAGTTGCCTTTGGCTGATTTAGCTATGAGAGTGAAAGGGATACGATCATTTATCTGAGACAGAGCAAAGAGACCCATGGAAGATCTAAAAGGCATGCATATATGAAAACGTATAAAATAAAAGCCGGCTCTTTTTTATGTCAATAAGACTTTAAGCATGATGTGGATATATAAAATGTATCACTGGCTACACACAAATGGTACTCGCAGTGCTGGGAGAGCTGCTCTGTGTAAGTACAGGAGGTATGAATCACTTATCACAGAGATATCTGATTACTTGGGGACACTGGGGTGGAGGGTACATTCCATGAAGCCCTGACATTACACTGTGTGTCAATAGATAGACAAGCCAGTGATTCATTAGCTTTGCAAGTGATAATTTATATTCCCAATGCACCCTCATTTATTTCTCACTCACCCTCTCAGACTAAAAGCTGCCTCTTCCCTGCTGTCTTCCTCTGCTCCCTTAGCCCCTCAGTGAGGCTTGCCTGCTGGAATAGAAATAACATTTGGAAGAATAAAGGGAGCATGTGGAGGTATGTAAAGTTTGGTAAATCTCCAACAAACAGGGCAAAAGGTAAAAGTGACTGCTGTCAGTTTAGTACACAAGCGTATTATATATTTATAACACAGCAGATGTATACATTTGTTATTGTGTCTCACTGATACATATTGCGTCTGTTTGCAGATGTGCAGCAGCGAGATCTCTCATTAAATGGAAGGGTCTGTTTGCGGATACAGCAAAGTCTCTTGAGTCATAAGGGCCCCTGGTTGTAAAGCAAAGGACTGATTAACTGGTGACTCGGTGGTTAAATATTGTAAAGGCATGCACTAGGGATGCCCAACCTCCAGACATCAGTATAAAAGCCACACACACACATGTATCCAAACACACACATGTTCTATGATGTCAGTCCAGCTGTTGGTATCTGTTCAGCAGAGGCCCCAGAAGCAGCTGCTGCTTGTGTTGTGTCCCAGCTCAGCACAATGAGATCACAGAAATAAACCATTTCAAAATTGTAGGGGTAATGAGATGAGCTTTAAGCTCTCCGAGAGTCTGGTTGGGTGGGGATCCGTCATTAGATTTCTGAGCTCATTTCTTCAGCTGCAGATGGGCCAAATTGTCCTCAGTTTGCTAGTGATTTCTTTACAAAAATTGCTAAGTCAGAAATAATGTCGGGAGGAGAGTCAATAGCTGTCAATTTCCCTGAAAATTAAAGCTCAGTTCGCTGCTAAGTGATGACTCTATTCAACATTTGTCCCTTATTGTCTTCATGAAATGCTCCGCAATAAGTGCTTGTCTCCCCTTTTATTTATAGAACCAGCCATGGAGAAAAGGCCAGAAGCACAGCACACGTCTGCGTGTCACTGTATATGAGTGGAGCTGTGCCGAATGTCTGGTAAAGTTGCCTATGTGCTAATTACTAGAACAAATAAATGATATTTATTGAGTGCCTGTTTTGATTTTTGGGGTGCTTAAAGGAGAAGGAAACCTACCAAAGCAGTTTATTGCCAATAGATTAGCCACAATAGTGCTAGAAGCTCTCTCTGTTAGTTTAGGATAGCAGCTGCCATATTAGCTTGGGGTCACATCACTTCTTGTCAAGTCTCTGCCTGCTCACTCATAACTCTGGGCTCAGATTACAGCAGGAGGGAAGGAGGGAGGGGGAGAGAGAAGCAAACTGAGCATGCTCAAGCCCTAGCCCTGGAGGTTTAGGGCAAGGTCACATGTGGCGTCTTTACGCCATTTTTACGTTGCGTAAATATGTTGGCGTAAATATCAATTGCACTACCACTGAAAATAATGGAAAACGCACTATTGCAATTCACACGGGGCATTTGCAAGCTGAAATCCGCCACAGGACGCCAGTATTGGCATTTTTTAGCAGAAACGCCAATACATCAAGAAACTACAGAATCAATAGACTCTATGGGACCTGCATGTTTGAAACCACACGTGTAAATACGCAGCGTATTTTAAATATGGAGTCCAAATTCTCATTGAGAACAATGAGAAGTGCATGTTGGGAAAAGAAACCTACATCCGAAAAAACGCCGTATAATGCAATGTGTGGTTTCAGTGGCGTATTTGAGCATTTTTAAACACGCAACGTAAAACCGCCGTAAAAACACCACGTGTGGCCTTGCCCTTAAGCTGAAAACAGGAAGTGTGATACAGAAGCCCATGTGTACACAATAGAAAAATGTTGTGTTTCTTTTGACAGAGGACTCAGAGCAGCATTACTTTGAGGGTTTAGTGGTGATTTACTTAATTTTAGCTTTTCCTTCTCCTTTCGTTGCTCACCAGCACTGATGATGTGCTTTCCATTTCAAATACTGTTGCATGACATCCAGTAAGGCATTAGGGCAATTGTCTTTAGCCACCATACTTTGGAAAGTGTCTCCCTAGCATAATGGTGGTGGCACTGGCAGAGTTATTACACTATCTAGCTATTAGAGGAATTCTTGCAAACCCAGCAGGGAACAGTTTGGTGCTGTTAGAAGGAGCTGTAAAAGAGCTCAGGGTTATACTTGAGCTGGAACCAGAGATAAAATAAGCCAGGCAGCATCCCCTTGACAGGTGAAACTGTAATTCAGCAACAGCTGAAGATGCAGGTTTTACTGTCCTTATATCATTATAGCTGGCTGTAATGGGAGTTTCAATACTTTTTCCTCATAAAACTGCACTGTGGGGCCCCAGAATGTGCAAGGTCAAGGCATAGTCCCTGAATACACACCCCTACACTACACACCACTCTAAAACTGTCCTGAAAGTAATGTGAAGAACTGCACTGCCACAAAGAATCCCAGTGAGATAAACCTTGTGCCTTGTTAGATTCAGGCTCTTCTCTGGTCTAATCCTGCATCCCTAGCCCCGTATGTGTGAACATTACACAGACTTGGAACATCTCTTTACATTTATCAGCCCTGTGCATATTTTGTAGGTTACTTGTCTTATATTGGAGTGCAGATATTATAGCCAGTTGGAATGTGCATTTTATTTACGCAGACTCTCCCTGACAGGTCCATAGCTCTTAAAATGCCCAGTGTGCAATTGTTCTCAGGGCTCACCACCCTTTCAATGGCACTGTGTTACGATTGATATCTCAAACCCAGAACAAACCCCAAGGCCCCAGTCACGGCTCAGTCTTCCTCCTTTAACAGCCACCTTTGGCTTGGAAGCCCTCTGCTACTCGGGTGTCGCCATGTCTTAGCGTGAGAAGATCAGGGGGAGAGTTCTGGGCAGACAAGGGAACCACACTTGATACGGAGGACAAGAAGCGTAGTCAAGGGATAGGTAGCAAGGAAGTAAGCCCTGCTCTATGTGCAATTACAAGTGTAGCAATGGGAGTGAATGATGGCCAGAGCCGTGTGCTCACATAGAGCAGTGGCGAGTCAGACAACCCAGAAACACCAGATCCCCGGTTCAGCTCCAGGCAGGATATCACACACTGCCTGTATTAGAAGTCTGCATTGCCCCTTTTCATCAGCATTTCACTGCCCCGTATTTGGATAATTGTATCCCCCTAAATCATCACTATGGTAATACACTACATTGGTGGAATGGCACTATTCCTATCAACACCTAACCTGTAGAGTTAAATGTATGGCGCTTTAACTCTGGGCTCATCCACCAATGTGGATGTGTAGCTCTTTTACCAAAGGATTTTCCAGGTGCTTCTATGTTCTGCCTTCCGCTATTCTACTTTTCTGGCAGCAGCCTCTGTCCCTCACTGTGCACTTAAAGCAACATTGTAAGAAATCCCTCAACACACATTTCTACAAACATTCATCAGTCTACTCCTACTCTGAAGCTGCTTGTCTTGCATTTGTGAAATCCTTCACCCCAACAACTATAGATCATGCGCCTACTGATTTTCATTGCCCTGCACCAGGGGCACCTTAACCTGCCAGTGACTTTGCTAAGCATCTTTGTAACCCCTTCACACTGAACCTATGCTGTTTGTATAACAAACACCTTTAGGATACTGCTGCCCTGTATGTGCCATGTAGAGTTACTTGACTCAAGCCCCTCTCCCTGGTTACTTGCTGCCTGTTCCAACCTTACACCCTGCCATACTTCCCTCTGCCACTCTGCCTTAAATATTCCTTGGTTTATTATTTGCTGTATCCTATACAGCTGGGGGAAGGGACTCGGCAGCCGGCATTATGCTTTATTCACAGATGCCAGGACACTTGTGCTATGTGTTCAATTTATCAACGAAGCTCAGAGCTCCCAATGAAACCCTTAGAAACGGCAGCACTGGGCTGTGAAATTAACTTTTCATGTTTGTGGTTATAATGTATCTTGTAAATGAAAGGGTGAGATCCCTTTAACTCTCTTCTGTCCAAGCAATTCCAGACACATGTACAATATTTATAGAGTGCATAGGATATTTTTGAACCTGATGTGCTACTTGCAATTATGTTTGCACACTAAATATTTGTTTTAATAGTGCAGGCTAATTGCATTCCCATTGTGCTTTAAAACACAAAAGGCAAATTTACACTGCATAATAAGTAGGCTATTAATTATTTGGGATGAGAACCAGGATACCTTAAGAATAATTACATTTCTACTTCTTCTGTGGGATGGAATTCACTGATAAGCAGCCTTGGTCTGAGAATGGGATCTCTCTGAAATGAGTGATATTCATGACTTTGTGCCAGAAGGTTTGAGGCTTGTCTCTGTGCTGTTTGGCATATTGTAAGTGGGATACTTTGTGGCATTTGCGTAGTAATGGCTTTCTTTTGGCAACTCCACCATGCAGCCCATCTGTCTTCAAGTGCCTCCTTATTGTGCATCTTGAAACAGCCACACCACATTTTTTCAGCATCCTATCATTCACCTGAGATTATTTGTGGACTTTTCCTTGCATCTCCGAACCATTTTTCTGGCAGTTTTGGCTGAAATTTTAGTTTTATTTGTTTTGGTTTCAACAGAACCCCTAATTTTCCACTTCTTAATTAGAGTTTGAACACTGCTAATTGGCATTCTCAATTCCTTTGATATTTTCTTATATTCCTTTCCTGTTTTATAGAGTTCAACTACCTTTTCACACTGATCCTTTGACAATTATTTTGCTTTCTCCATGACTGAGAAACCAAAAAACATCAGTGCAGCACTGGATGAAAGATGCAAGGGTCTGTCAGGAGTCCAGAAAGTCACTGACCTTTCATACACACCCACTAATTACAAGTAAACAGATCACAGGTGAAGATGTTACCTTTAATAGCCATTCTAACCCTTTTGTGTCAGGTTGTTTGCATGTTATTAGGTCAAATCACCTGGGTATGTAAACTTTTGATCAGGGTCATATGGGTAGTTTGTGTACTGATTATGATTTAAAAAGAGCAAACACAGTTAAGAAATCATATATTCTACAAGGGTATGTAAACTTATGAGCACAACTGTATGCGTGCATATTAACTGAAAACTGTTACTACAAATCACTGCATAGAAACAGGTAGGTCCTGTAATAGAATGCTCCATGAGTGTTAGACAGTGTGAGCTAGTAAGAAGCAGCTTTGCGCTCCACTGAGAAGAGAGTAATGAGTAATAGTTCCCAGACAACACACATCACACTGATGGGACTCCAGTTGTTCATGGATAGACAGTGCATGCTCTAGGAGCACAATGTGAGACTCCTGTTGCACTGGGGAAAGGCATCTTTGGTGTGTGAATCATGTCATTTTGTGCCATAAACATCTGATGTACCTGTATATTTCAATATATTAAGGACTACTGAGCCCAATTTGCTAAGTTAAAGTGAATGTTTTGAGATTTATGAAGACCCTAACTCCAATACTTCTAGGAGTCTGAGGAGTCTAGTGAGGTGAGGAGTCTCAATGTATGATTGTTCAAACAAACAGAGCAACATGGATATGGAATTACCACCAAAGAAAGTTAAATACACTCTCTTTTAAACAGGGGATGAGTAGGGCAACAGCATTCTGATCAGTAGTCCAGTCTCATATATTTTCTATTAGTTTTCCTAGAACTATTTCTACTGCCAGCAGGAGAACACAGCGTCTGTATGATTTTAATTTTTTTTTACCGAAAACAGAATAATAAATTATGATTGGAACAGCAGGAAATCACTTTTTTCCCATAACAATGTGGCCTAGTTATGTACAGTTCAAGAAAAGAGCTACAGAAAATATATTATTTTACAACATTCTGAAATCTTTATATTGGAGCAACATCATTAGCAATATCATTAACAGCTGCAAGAAAATACAGCTACAAAGGATAAAAATCCTGCGTTTTCCCCCCCACACACACACGCACACACAACAAGCACACATGCAGGTTGTTCACAGAACCAACACTGGTGTGTAGCAACAGCAATCAGCAAACACAATGGGGAGACTACAGCTTCTTAACACTTCTTAAACTACATTCAGAGGAGGAGTGCTAGACGAAGGCAGAAAAGGAGTTCAGTTCCAGTATTTCTTGTATTATGTGTGTATGTTTGTATGTATATATATATACTCATTATTCACTACTCATGCACAACATGAAAACACTTTGAGCTTTATGCACAAATATACCGGTGCCGCTGGTCTTTTTTTGAATATATATATATATATATATATATACGTATATATAACTACTACAAAAAGGTCCACAGGACTTATAAAAATCATAATATTTATTATAAATGACTAATTTTTCGGCTCCCTAGCCTTTCTCAAAGGCTTTCTCACTTTGAGAGTGCGGACCTTTTTGTAGTAGTTATGGATAATTTACTAGCACTGCACCCAGGCAAATTCAAGCAACTTTATTGAGAGTGCTGGCAACCCTTGGACTTGTGTGTATACATATATATATATATAAAGGTCCAGAGAAAGCACTCACGGCAAGTCCATAGATTGTGTAGCAAAAAGGATTTATTCACACATGGTGTATCAACGCGTTTCGGCCCACATGGGGCCGTCGTATATATATATATATAGAACATAGTTCAACGGCACTCACCATTACTGGGCAAAAGCTGGGTGCTAACCAGTGTAAAATGGCATATTCAGATAGATGAAAGCACTCACAGCACATTCCAAGAGTTTCAAAAAGGAAAAAAGGTCTTTATTACATGCTCATATCGATATGAGCATGTAATAAAGACCTTTTTTCCTTTTTGAAACTCTTGGAATGTGCTGTGAGTGCTTTCATCTATCTGAATATATATATATATATATATATATATATATACACAGTCCCAAAGGTGCACACCATTTACAGGATAGAGTACCTGGGTGCCCAAGCCAGCAGGGTAAATGTATAGGTGAAGAATGGCGGCACTCACAGGCTTTTCAGGCAAAATAAAGAAAAACTTTTTATTTAACTCGACGTTTCGATCCCTCACAGGGATCTTTCTCAAGAGTATACAAACATGCCTGTTTGTATACTCTTGAGAAAGATCCCTGTGAGGGATTGAAACGTCGAGTTAAATAAAAAGTTTTTCTTTATTTTGCCTGAAAAGCCTGTGAGTGCCGCCATTCTTCACCTATATATATATATATATATACGCACAACCCTCACGCTATCCGTGAAATTTTATCTGCAGTAAGACATGGTGGGCACACCATGGAACATTTTAAGATAAAGAAGGAGAAAGTCTTCCCTACATACAGATCAATGAATGAAAATTACTGATGGAGAGAATCCAGAGCAAATCCTGATATGTTTTCCATATGATGTAATTTTAGTGATGCACCAATGTGCCTTGTTGGTGGCTTAAAGGAGAACTAAAGCCTAACTAAAGAATTAGCTAGAAATGCTATACATTATGTTTTTGGCTTCTTTACTAGCCCCAAGGCAACCACAGCCCTTTAGAAGGGATGATATTTGTCACCAAATATGCCCCAGTAGCTCCCCATCTTCTTTTCTGCTGATTCACTGATTCACATGCTCTGTGCTGCTGTCACTTACTGAGCTTAGGGATCCACTCACAATATACAATACACATAGAATAGAAATGTCACAATATAAGGCTGATTAGTAATTAATATACACAATTACTACATGGCAGCAGAGAAAGAAGTGCAACTAGCATCAGAATTTAATAATCAGCCCTGTAGCATCAGCTTTTTTAAAGACCAACCTCATTTTCTGCTTGATAAATCGTGACACCCCCTAAGCTTAGCGAGCTCATTGAGCAAGTGAGTGTCACAGACACTTTGCAAGATAGTGACCCCCCTGTGACAAGTTTGAAGTCCTGTATCATTGCTGCTATTGACAAACTGAAACTTTAGGTTGCTGCAATACGTTCAGTATATAAAACATGGCAGTTTTAGCCACGTTCATTTTTAGGGTTTAGTTCTCCTTTAAAGACCACCATACATACAGTATCAGAAACTGCCTATAACAGCACTTTTTATATACACCAAGTAGACACATGTCCCATATGTGATATTTGGAAATTGAATGTAAAGGGCTCAAGTGCATTCTATCATGGACAGCAGTTCAACCATATGCCTCCCCACCCTACAATTCCTGGCAGCTTATAGTGTTGCTTTGAAGTTTAGAAAAACGGTCCGCACACACCAATATTGCAGTCGGGGATTGTGCCCCTTTTATTAATGCCACCAACAATCAACGTTTCGGGGGGAACACAGCCTCCCTTCTTCAGGATAAATTCACAAAGTGCACAGTGCTATATTTTTATACCCTTAACTCCTCCCATCTCATCTGTGTAACATCTCATTAGTGCAATTATGCAATTAACCCATTGAGTTCACAATTGCATAATTGCAAATATTTGAGCTAAAGTAAACGCAACCAGGGGCAGTGAGTAAAAAATGTTTTTTATTAATTAAAAAAATATATATGTTTATTTAAAACATGATTTATACTGATATGCATTGGACTTGAATGAACTCAATGGGTTAATTGCATAATTGCACTAATGAGATGTTACACAGATGAGATGGGAGGAGTTAAGGGTATAAAAATATAGCACTGTGCACTTTGTGAATTTATCCTGAAGAAGGGAGGCTGTGTTCCCCCCGAAACGTTGATTGTTGGTGGCATTAATAAAAGGGGCACAATCCCCGACTGCAATATTGGTGTGTGCGGACCGTTTTTCTAAACTACAAAGCAGTAAGGAGACCTGGCCAGGTCAACGGAAGACCAGCACCACTACGCAGAAAAGTGGAAGGAGGTGTGCGGTAATAGAAAATCTTATTGTTCCAGCTTATAGTGTTGTACATTCATAAATGGTAAAAAAAACATTCTGTAAAGGGATGAGGGAAGATGGCATGAATGTTTTCCAAGGAAGACAGGAATAGTGCAGACAGATGTGTCCCTATACACATGCAGTGGTTACCAAGCTGGGGAAGCAGAGAAGGCTGGATGGCAGAGCTAGTTCTTACATGGCTGCCATGGAAACAATTCTCCATTGACGCCCTGTTTTTTGGTTTTCCTGCCAACACATCTCAAACCCTTCATAATGGACTCCAACATTTCAGAATGGTTTCTCCTGATTGGTGGCAGCAGCACATTTTCTGGTACAATAGATCCCTCTGCTGGCACAGCCATGGTAATATTTCCTGGATGTCATTACTGAAGCTTTAATTCACAGCTTCTTTATAGTCAATGACTTAAGCCTTATTACTGTAGTCTACTGTATGTCTGCCTACACTACTGGCACTGGTAGGTGATGATGACAGTGGTGATACTGTACAAAGAAACAGCCTCCTCCTCTCAGTGGTGTATGTCCTGCTTGTTTCTTGGTTGGCATCTTGGAATATTAACAGGGCTATGTAATAAAAACAGTAAAGGGAAGACTTATTGAAATTCAAGATCATGAAAAAAAAGACGACAAAATGTATGTGACCCCACCCCCAAGAGCACAACCTTATTTGATTAATGGCACAACAGGATATTCAGGGTGCATTTTTTCCCCTCAGAAAAAAAAGTTTGCTGTTAACAGTAATTTTTTTCCATTCATTTCAATGAGGCGCTGTCTATTTTTTTTTTTTTTTTTCCCCAGTAAATGTTAATTTCAGTTTTTGTTAAGGGTTACTGCTCTTGTGCAAACTTAGTGCCTTTTATATGGGGGTAAAAATTGCTGTTGGGCTGTCACAGGTACAGTCTTGGGCTTGGGCAGTAGCATGGCTGGGCTCATTGTTGGTTGCTGGCACAGGTACAGATCATGGGGGCTTGGGGGGAAATATTTATGGCTGCTGGGCTGACACAACAAGTACAGGTGGGGGCATTGGCTTTTATTAAAAAAACATAACTTTTGCCTGACCTCCTGGCAGGGCTGCAGGGATCTGACCACACTCACTGGAAGTTTTTGACTGGGGAACTTACCCCATTTATTATGTGAATGCAACCACACATCCCTATGTTGAGTGCACCCCTGAAACGTTAATCTGTGCGTTTGCATTGGCATAATAATTGGGATAAGCTCCACAAAAACTTTCAGTGAGTGTAGTCTCTACGTGTGACCTGTGTTTGCCTGTTGTTTAAGAGACAACTAGTTTAAATGCTTTACTCTAAGCTGCACAGGAATCCCGACTGACAGGAAAGTATCCATAGAAAGCTAGACTATGATGTTCCAGGGTTAGACACTAAGCACCACAAAAGTACAAATACAAATAGTACAAAATAAATAGTTACAATCTGACACTCTGAAAAAAATCAAAACCAGAACAGAGGATTGCACACTCAAAAAATATGAAGAATGTTTATTACATCAAAAAATTACCAAGACAAATTAATTCCGAATTAAGTCAAAATTAAATATAGTTATCCCAACGCATTTCGACCAAAGGTGGTCTTCCTCAGGGGCAATTAAATAAAACATGAAAAAGGCAGAATAAAATCCACAAGGTATGAACAAGTGCACATTGAAAACAATATGTCTACAATATTGAAATCTGTTATCAGGACTGAGATCCCTATTATCTGCCCATAAGAGTCAACAATAGCCATCAACCCGTATGCATCTGGCTTTTACTATGAGAACCTAGATTTATGTGGATTTACAAAAGTGGAAAAACAAAGTGACACGTGTAAGTACATTACTCTAAAGGTATAAAGGGGAAGTATGATTTAGGGATATGAAAGAGGGAAACCTGCTTCAGGTTATTTTTTTTTTATCATAATCTTGCCCTGATTTTTTTCAAAGATTATTTAAAATACACTCTAAGACCTCCATATAGGACAGCACAGCAAGTATTCCACTTGTTAAACTTTCCACTTGCCTATGGTGCAGGCCAACACTTCTAAAATGGACAAAGTGAACAGTATCTGCTAAAAACAAAATTACTTGTTATATAGCATACCATCAAAGGGTTTGGACAGGCCTATTGTGCACAGCCCCTAATAATAATATTTAGGGATAGTCTTTTATTGGGGTTATCTCATAAAAGGTGAGAAGTTTGCTACAGGCCTAATCAATAATAGCAACCAATCAGCAAATAGCTTTCACCTGCAAACATCTTACTGGGTGCTGTGGGTTACTGCACCTGGGCAAACTTTGTACCTTTCTGGTGGTGGAACACAGGAAGATCAGTCACCAAGCAACACATTTCGCTACTGTGGGCAATAAATCTCCCTGAAATGCCTTACCACCAGCAAGAATGTGAATTGCTGGTGGGATGACATGCATATCATTTCAGTTTTCTGAAGTCGCCCATAGCTTCCTTGAGAAGGCATTTCTGGGAGTCGTCCGCAGTGGCAAAGACTTGTCGCTTGTCGATTCATCTCCCTATGTGCCACCCCCCTTAACTACATATGTTCGGTGGGACTTATGAGGAGGTTGATGGCTTAGGAGTGTTGCTTTGAGTGGGTGCATTTCCAGTGTTGAAAGGTAAGCTATACCTGCTCTATTATTTTGTGATGCAGCAGTACTTGCTACTTATACTGCATAATTGTGTATTTCAGCTGTAACACTAATCTGGGCTAGGCAAAGGACAAATAGTTAAGGTCCAGCTAGTGAGAGTAGCATGGCTTACATTGGACTCACACTTCAGGATTAGGGCCTTCGCTAAGTGGAAGTTTCCAACAGATGGTGTAATATAACTACAACTCACAGGCTATGTTGCTAATAAAAATAGGAAAAGATAGACGCCAGGAGATTCTTATGATGAAACCAAAAAAATAACAATTTATTTGTACAAGACAGGTAACCCCAGGTTTACTCACATATAAGGATAGTATAACAAGTCACAGATGAGGGTAGATATATAAGGATGATACAGCAATGTAGAGACTGTCACTCCCATAAGGCATTGTAGTCAAGTGTACATCATTTCCCTCAGGCAATGCATCTTTAAGTGGTCCGGATCCCTTCCAGTGGAGTGGTCAGGCAGAAGAAGTCTAGCCTAACACCCTATCCGCTGCGGTCCCTTCACTAAAGGCATACAGGGAAGCCTTGTGGGAAGCTACTCCCTGCTACTTGATCCTTGATGGATCACACAGCTGCTCTTGCTATATAACCTGACTATCTCACTCTCCTAGAGAGACTATTAAATGAACTATCCTGTGCTTGCTAACCTCATTTGCAGGTTCCCTGGTCACCGACTTGATCTCTAAAGGTACAGGTCCCTGAACTGAATAGAAAGAGGAGTACTAAAAAGTAGCAATAACAATAGCCTTACTGAGCATTTGTCTTTTAGATGGAGTCAGTGACCCCCATTTGAAAGCTGGAAAGAATCAGAAGAAGAAGGCATATAATTCATAAACTATAAAATAAATAATGAAGACCAATTTAAAATTGCTTAGTATTGGCCATTCTATAATAAGAGTTAACTTAAAGGTGAGCCATCCCGTTAAGTGCTATTTAATACCTGCAGTACAGCGATTCATGAGGAAAGAACAAGGAAAATGGAGCTTGGAAAAATCCAGGCATGTGTTGTTGTTGTTGTAGCAACGTTACTCTAAGGGTAGGGGCAGATGAGCAGATTTGGGTAGATTTAGTCGCCAGGCGACAGCATCTTGAATTCTGTGCTGCAAGAGCATTTCAAATATTCATGGAAAAAGAACAGACGGAGGAGAGATGTTTGTCAGGCACAAGAAGCACACAGCTGAAGCAGCTTTCGTACTGTGCTTGTACTGTGAGGAATTGGTATATATATATACAGTATATATATATATATATATATATATATATATACAGTATATATATATATATATATATATATATATAAAATTCCACAATTAATCTTCGATTAATTATATATATATATATATATATATAGCTGGTACTCTGCACTAAGAATATGCAGAACATTGCACTTCATGAAAGCAGAAAGAATGGGCTTTGTAAAGCAAGTAGCGATACAGAATTTCATTTCTGCAGTATTGCTCACTACACACCAACATATAAGGGATGTCCAGCCTCTATTTCAACAACAGTGGACTACAAGCAGGATATCCTTAATTTACATGGGGAATGTTTTGTCCTTTAACAGAAAATAAGAGATGCTTTGACATGCCCTTGCCATATTGAAATGGCAAGGACATTATCAGCAGGACATCAAACCTGAAGACCCCAACCATCAGGGTAATGAATGTTGCAAGTGGAGGGAGGTGAATTTTACCCCCCACCCCCTGTAATTAAATAACAGTGCCCTTCCAATGTACAGAACTCAAGGACTCGCTTCTTCCTCTGTTACTGACCATTGAGTTAAGAGGTTAGCATGATCTTTCCTTCTCCATGACATGGTTTCTCTGGATTGGTCACAGTAGTTTTACTAAAAAGTACAAAAACATCAGGGCAATTGAACATGTTTTTTACCTACAGTGGAACATTTGATTCCAGAATTTCAGGGTCTTTCCCCCTGATGCAATCAGATGCAAAACTCTGTGGCAGGCACTGAATGAGGGAAGATTTGCACCAGTTAATACATTACAATGGATTCATTCAACATCAAGCTATAGGTGTAACATGCTGGGAAAGTCATTTACTTATCACCTAGACAAGAAAAGTGTATTTATGTTCAGCACCACTTATATTTTCAGGTTTTGTCTAAAGAATTTCTTCGGTTTGGCAAGTGAGTTCATATTCAAATAATAGTATATAAAAAAACAGAAGAAATAAATAGCTGATGATCTGTAACTTGCTTAAAGGATACAGTAGGATGCAAAAGCCCCTTAAACTGGATCAAGGGTCAAGGAACTTGTGAATAGACTCAAGAGAGAGAACAGCTGCAAAAAGTTCTATTATAATAAGATCTGGAATGCTGTCCTTAAAAGGGGGTGTTCTGTACTAACTTTTAGTATGATGTAGAGACTGATATTTTTTTTCATTAATTTTTTTATTTGTGGTTTTTGTGTGTTTAAGCTTTTTATTCAGCAGTTTACAATTTAAGCAATCTGGTTGCTAGGGCCCAACTCACCCTAGCAAGTCTATCTACTCTTTAGCACAGTTATTGTTAATCATTTCTACTCCATCTAATGTGTTTTTGCATCAGTATTAGAATAGAGATTGGCAGAATCCCACTAGGCTAGAGTATTCCAGCATTACAGCTACACCTTAGTAATGACTTAGGCAAGTGGGATTCATCACCCCACAGCCACAAACTGCAATCACCCCTCACAGCCATGAACTGCCATTATTTATGTACCATACAGGTTGATCAATGCTGTTCTGCAGAAGGGATACAGACCTTCCCTAGACCAATGGGAGATGTAATCCTAACAGCATCAGGGATCGTGTAATTTTGTTACAATGAAAATGTTTTTTCTACATTTTTTTAAACCAAGACTAGTCTATAGCCAGGCTCAGAAGAGTCTGCATACATTGCTGTTATAGACATTGCTCTCACAAATGGAAATAAAAGAAATGCAGGGAAAAGGAGTAGCAGCAGATATTGCCATGGATGGGGTGGGCAGTTTGGCCTCACCTGAATTGCAATGGAGTGGTAAGTCTGAGCTGACAGTTTGACAGAGGAATCTAATGTGCATGTAGCATATGCCTCTCCTTGCCAAATCATGTATCCTTACTCTTTTATGCAACTGTCCGTCCATCACCAGTTGCCACATAATTCCCAGCAGTCGGGAGCACATAAACATGCAGGTTTATACTACCTGCTAGCTGCAGAAATAAAGATTTAGCTTTTGGTTCCAAGCTCAAGTTTATTAATACAGACATTAAACAGCAGTGGCCCAGAACAGACTCCCTGTGGTCCTATGCTTACAAATCTTCTGCAATGTAAATGGGTTCCGTTTAGAACACCTATTTGCAGCCAAAACACAGATGTTCTTGGCCAGTCCTATTCTATTTAATTTGCACAATAACCTTGTAGAGTATCAATAGCAATGCTAGGATTATATATATATTTTCCAGAGATAAGTGGGTCTCATTTATCACAGAGCCAATGCTGCAACAGAGGAGCAGACAGCTCTGTAGCGTCACATAGTGTGCCATGGGGGAGTGGAGCCAAAAGCTACACTTTGCCTACAAATTCATTCCTTGCATGATGTCAGTGGAGCTCCGTCCTCCTTGCCAGGGGACGTGCTCATCACATAAGCACATGGCTCACTGCACAACACCACCACCCCTAACATAAACCTTTTATGCACTCCTAGGCAACAGAATTGGGGCAATTCTTCCAGGAGGCGTCTTTAAAGGGATACTATCATCCTCAAATGTCTCTTCCTAAACATTTGCATTTTAAGAACAGTGAAACATTTTTAGATTCTTCAAAATCTCACAATGATTTCTTTTAAAGGGCATGTAAAGTCTAAAAAAATAAAATTCCATCTTTACTTTCTTTAATGAAAAAGAAACATACCTCTAATATACTTTAATTAAAACATGTGTACTTTTTTTTTTATATAAGAAACCTGACTGTATGCAGTGAAATTCTCCCTTCATTTACAGCTATGGATAGGAATTGTCAGATGGTCCCTAAATGCTCTGCAGGGAAACAATCATACGTATGAACAGCAGGGGGAGCCCCCACCTTACTTCCCAGTCATGCAGAAGTCAAGCAGCTTTGTTTGTTTCCTTGTAGAGCAGTCGGCGACTGTGTAGAGATTTGTATTGGATTTTATTTGTGCCTCCCCTTTACTGTTTCCAACTCCAGCTGCAGGGACAAAGATCATAGAGCCAGATTTTAACAAATACACTGGGATTCTATTTGGAGGATTGTTTTGCTGCATCCACTGGTTCTGCAGAGTTGGAGAAAGTTTGAATTAAACAACTATAAACTATAAAATCCACATTAGATTACATGACAGCACAGAACGCAGTGCAGCCTGTATATTCTGATTATTAATCAATCTTGCTGTATCGGCTTCTGGCAGATATTATTTGACTTGTGTTGTTTAAATAATTTATGACGATCCCTAAGCAGCCCAGATCACACTGAGCATGTGTCTTGGTCTTGCAAAGATGTTTAACAAAGTTACAAGATGACAGCCCCCTGTGGCCAACCTTGAAAGCATAAATCATTTGTTTGATTAGGCTTGTGGAGCAGTAAGTACATGGTTATGTTTAGTATACAAAATACAGTATTTCTGGCCTAATTCTATGTTAGACTTTTGTTCCCCTTTAAAGAAAGCCGATTATATAATTACCTTACTTTATGTAAGAATGTCAAAATTTAAGGGAGACATTTTGGGGGTTATATATCAAAATCCAAATAAGTCCAACCAAACTAGAATCCACGATTTGACCTTATTTATTGTTTAAAAAGCACAAATTAATTGGTTAGGGGAAAAACCTGAAAAAATTATACAAAAAAAGTATCATATCGTACAATTTTTTTCTGTCTTTTTCCTAAATCGTACGATTTTTTCGGTTTTTTTTTGGGCTAATTCCAGCACAGACCACATTAACTTCCAAATAGGATAGGGACCTCTCCCATTGACTTATATGCAATCTCGGCAGTTCTGAGATGGCAGAGTTTCAGATTCAGTTTTTTTGGAGCCTCTGGGTATAATACATCTCTTGTTTTCCACAAAAAATTGGATTTTATAGTAGAAAAACTTTTTCGCATTCTGGCTTTAAGTATTTGAGATTGCATTATACCCATCTAAAATAGAAGTTTTATTATGTTTTATTCAAAATTGCTCCTAAAACTTTGCTAATACAGGTATGAAACCTATTATACAGAATGCTTGGGACCTGGGGCTTTCCAGATAACGGATCTTTCTGTAATTAGATCTTCACATATTAAGACTACTAGAAATCATGTAAACATTAAATAAACCCAGTAGGCTGGTTTTGCTTCTGATAAGGATTAATTATATCTTAGTTTGGATCAGGTACAAGATACTGTTTTATTATAAAAGAGAAAAAGGAAATCATTTTTAAAAATTTGCATTATTTGATTTTATATATATATATGGGAGATGGCCTTTCCGTTTTGGGACTTTCCAGATAACGGGTTTCCAGATAAATTATCCCATACATTCCACTTGCAAATAGCTACATGCACTGTAGGATGTCAGCCTATTAGTACCAAGGAAAATCTGATAGGAGACTTGAAACTTCATTATATTTGTCCTTATGTGATTGGCTGTCCACTTCCAAATGCACTCTAGGACAGGACTAAAGATCATCATCACTAAATATAATATTTTTATTGGAGTGAAAAGCGCCAATAATAGTATTATATTTAGTGATGACTATCCTTTTCGGACACCATATATAATTTATCATTGCCTACATAATGGGAGTCATTTCAAGCTATGCAATGCATTCGTTCTTCAGAATGGCTCTCCTGCCTATTATTTTCAGACATAAATACTACTTTTATTTAACAATAAACCATGTCTTCTCCTGTGAGCGATGGCAAATGTTTTTACCTCTTGCTTATTTAGACACTTTCATTTTAAGTGCAATAAATATTCCTTTCCGTATTTTAAAGTACTTGTGTTTAGAAGCAGCCCTTCACAAAGGCAGAGAAGAGCTGCTGCTTGTTAGCAATTATTATAGATGATGCTTATGGAGAACACATCAACTGAGTAAAGAAATATTGCCACTGATGCTGGGGGAGTATTATTATGCTAATATTCAGGCATATTTCAAGTCATATAATATTTTACGCAACCTGTATATTTGAGTTGGAGTTCTACAGGATTGTCCTTTATGCTTTTATAAAGCTGCTTTGTTTAGACATTGCTGATACTGAAATTTTAAAATATTTAAAACTCTGGTCAAGTATCTGGGGGTCGTTAATCAAGTTTTGGTGTTTAACATAAATTCCATAATTGGACACCCCAGACCCTTTCAGTACAGCATTTATTTGCCAACAGGGATTGAATATTTTATTTACATTGCTGATAATTTGCTACTTACATTGTTGTTCTGTGTAAATAGAATTGGAAATATATTATAGTATACAATAAGGTCAGGACAGTTAAAGGAATGAAAATAAAAGCCAGAATTGAGTCCCAACAGTTCCTGAAGTTATTGGAGATAAATATCTGGAGAAATTTCTTGAGATGTTGCCCATAGCAACCAATCAGATCTTTGCTAACTTATAGGTGGCTGTTTAAATCTAATTGCTGATTGGTTGCTATGGGCAACATCTCCAGAAATCTCTAGAAATATTTATTTCCAATCTTAGTAAACATGCCCCAGAGTCCCACCAGTTCCACGCATGAGATTGGTGTAAATCTTGATGAGCAGGATGATGCAGAACTATAATGGTAAAATCACAGGTATTGGATCCTATGTAGTTAGGAGTGCTCTAACCCTCAGTAGTAATAGCTTTGTAGGTACCTATGTACCTCAGTAGTAATACCTTTGTAGGTTTCAGGTGCTAAACTGGAAGACTCTCATGTGCTTTTTGGGTCAACTGATACATCCAGAAGAAAAAATCCAGTAGCACTCTGGAGTTGATGCAAAATCTTTAGTGATTTATTTAGCCCATATACATACAATAAAAGGCAACATTGTGGGCCCTACTGGACCCATTATGAAGGCTTGATAAGGTTCCAGTAGGCCCCCAAACCAGGGGCGATCCAGCCAGGGCCAGATTTACCTAGCAGGCACCCCTAGGCCCCCTGTCGTTTGTCACCCCTGTCCCCTTGCTTTTATTTGCTAAAATTATCATCATCAGGACAGAGCAAAGGGAATTGGCAAACAGGAAGTTTACATTTCTGAACCAATGTTGGTGTGGTTGGGCAGCATGCCGCCCCCTAAAATCCTGCCGCCCTATGCCCGGGCCTAGGTGGCCTCTCCACAAATCCAGGCCTGGATCCAAACTTCAGTTTGCCGCCCCCTTCCCCACAGCGATCACTTTTTCAGCGCTGGACAGGGGTGCTAGTGCAGAGCACACAAGTGCGCAATCAGCACTAGAAGAGCCAGATTTCCAGGTTGAAAACCAGAAATTCGGCTCTTAGTTAGGAACAGAATTTTTTTTTTGGTAACCAGGGGGCGCTGCCTGCCCCAAACGTTGCCCTTTATTGGATGTATATGGGCTAAATAAATCACTAAAGATTTTGCATTAACTCCGGGGTGCTACAGGATTTTTTCTTCTGGACATATTGGATCCTTATGCAGAATTCAAGTATCCAGTGAACCCCAAACCCCCACCACAATCATACAAAGTCCAGCAACCCTGCACTTGCTCTTCCTTTTCAATGCAAATAAAGTATTGTTGTTTTAGCTAAAACATTCCTGCCCAGCTGGTGAGGAGGAAGGAGCAACAACAGAGTCAAATGCCCAATGGAAAATGTTCTATTAAATGAATGTTCTATAAACAATTTGTTTGCTAATTTAACAACAAACCACCGACACTAGAAATGTACTAGTGATTGGGAAGATCATTTCCATGCAAATAAAATATAAACAATGAATCAAAAACAAAACTTATTTTTCTTAGAGAAACTCCTTCATTTGTTCAAGATACCAATAAATAATGTTTTATGAAGAAATCAGCTTGCACCATGCTACAATGATTAAGTGATCAATGTAATGTTAGCAATAAGGAGATGTGGAGGCTCGTTTATTAAAGGTCAGATTTTAGTGGTTTTAGAGGTTTTTGAAACCACAACTAAATTCACAAACTCTTAAACCACGATTGTCATTGAATTTAGTAAAAGACTCAATTGAAAAGTGTGAATGGAAAAAAGACTGAACAATGTGCTAAAAAATCTGAATACCTTGAAAACCTTTAAAAATGTTAGTTTTTGGACAATTTTTAGTAAAAATTTTTAAAAATGAATACCTCTAAATCTGAATTGATTTAAAGAGGGTCAATAAGGTCACGCAGCTCACGTTTACTTCTATGGCACCTGGATAACTTTTACTTGGAAAGGTTTGATATAAAAGCTTTTTGTCTTTTTTTCACTTAATACATTTCACATTTTTAGAGCTTTTAAGTAATATTGGAAAAAATTCCAAAAATCTTGGGGCTAAAAAATTCAAAGGTACTGTAAATAAATGGGCCGCTTAACTTTAAAATACACAGGGTTTTTTGATGACTTGATCATCTATATAACATGGAGCATCACATAGAGTAAAGTATATAAAATCCAATACTTTATTCATCCATTAAAAATCAATACATACGTAGGGGCAAATTCACTAAGATCCAAAAATTCGCTAGCGTTAGCTTCTCTAGCGTTCGCCGCACTTTGCCAGGTGAATTTTCGTCAGTAAAGCACTAATTTACGCTCAGGTTGGTGAACGGTAGCGTAGTTGCGCTAATGTTACTAGGCAGAGCGCTGTTACACTAGCGAAGCCTAATTTGCATACGGCGGGAACTTTAAGTTATAATAGAAGTAAATGTTAAAGCCACTACATTGCACTACACAAGCCCAAGAAACCTTTAATAAATTATATAAAGTCGTCCTATTGCCCTACATGTGCCCCCTGTATAGTTGTGTTGCCATATGTTAGGAAATGTAGGGGGGAAGGAGGGTAACCCCCTACCCAAAAAAATATCTATCTTTTTCAGACTATCACCCTCCTATGCTAAAATATGCCAGCGTTTTTTTTTCAACCTCCTATCTATTGTATTGAACTTCACCTGGTCTGACCAGGCAAAGTAACGTCTAACGTAAGTGCTAAGGTTCAGGAAAATGTTCATCTTAGCGAATTTGCGAATTTACGATCGTTGTCAGTGCGCAACTTTGCCTGGCGTAAGGGTGCAAAGTTGTGCAAGTCTATCTACTTCGCTAGTGAAAATTCGCCAGAGCCAATGTTAGTGAATTTCCGAAGTTACGAATTGACATCACGCGGGCAAGTTAGACGCTTCGCATAATAATGAATTTGCCCCAAAGAATCGCCAATAGTATACAGAACCGTTACACTTACTCTTTTGTTGACTGGTCCTTGCCAAATTATATCATAAGCAGATAATAAAATTCATAACACTTCAAAACACTAGTCTAGTCACTTCACAGCGAGTCAACTTGTCCCCTCACATGAAAGAATAGCTGCAAATGAGGAGAAGGGCTGGCTCATTGGTGGTTTGGGGGAGACCTGGGTTTATAAATGCTTATTATATAATGTGTATTGAGCATGAAATCTCTTTGTGCCTCACCCAGCAGAGTTTAGATTATAAACTTAATCATTGTAGTGCTCCATACTTATTCCGATGACCTAGGGCCAGAGACAAAACTTGATCGAAACAACACAACAACTCATACACAATTTCATCCATTTCATAAACAGCATGAACCAACCTCCATTAATTATTGATGGTATGATTACACTTCCCAAGCTGAAAACACAGACTCCCAGATGAAGGCACCTTCATACTGAATATTGACACTTTTAAATTGCATGCTGGGTTTCTGTGCGATGACTTTGCTATTGAAGACCTCAACATTTTAGTGTTGCTATATTACATATTTAATGTAGTTACCTCAATTATTTACTGTGCAGAAAGCTTTTAGGTTTTTTTTAAATAACTTGGAATTTGGAATTAAAAATTAAAAATAGCTAATTTAGGATTTCTGTAATAACATTTTAGAAGGCTGTAGTTCTGCACAAATAGCAAATCTCTAGACTTTTTTTCCCACAGGTGTTCTTTCATTCCACTGAACATTTCCTTCTAAGGGAAGCTCACTTTTCTTACCTATTAATAAGTTGTTTTACATTATTATATCTACGTCTCCATTTTTCCAATTAAATTGGTATCGTATTGCCTGGCTTACTGACCTTGGCAACAGGAAAAACTATTTGGTCCCCAGTGTATGTGCCTCATGTTCTCTTACTTCTTAATTCAGTATATAAAACCTGCCATTTATAGCCATGTTCAGTTCTCCTTTAAAAAGGCTGTTAACCTTTAAATTTACTTTTAGTATGATGTTGAAAATGGTATTCTGAGACCATCAGCAACTGGTTTTAATTTTATTTTTTTGTGGTTTTCTGAGATATCTGTTTTTTTATATTGAGTAGCCTTCAGTTTGCAGTTTTAGCAATCTGGTAGCTAGTGTCCATTTTACCCTAGCAACCATGCATTGCGCATGCACATTGTTGTGAATAAGAGAGTGTGAATATGAATAGAAGAGGGCATGAATGACATGACATGCAAAAAGTTAACTTAAAGGTAAACCACCCCTTTAATCACCAAAATTACAACTGGTAGGTATACCAGGCTGCTGTTTCTATAGAACCCTCAATGTCTTTAAAGGGGTGGTTCACCTTCAAGTTAACTTTTAGTATACTGTAGAAGGGCTAATTCTAAGAAACTTTTCAGTTGGTCTTCATTAGTTATTTTCAATAGTTTTTTTTAATGATTTGCAATTTTCTTCTGTTTCTTTGCAGCTTTCAAATGGGGGTCACTGACACCATCTAAAAACAAATGCTCCGTAAGGCTACAAATATATTGTTATTGCCACTTTTTATTACTTCTCATTCTATTCAGTCCATCTCCTATTCATATTCTAGTCTCTTATTCAAATCAGTGCAGGGTTGCTAGGGTAATTTGTACCCTAGAAACCAAATTGCTGACACTGCAAACTAGAGAGCTGCTGAATAAAAAGCTAAATAACTATAAAACCACAAACAATAAAAAATGAAAACCAATTGCAAATTGTCTCAGAATATCACTCTCTACATTATACTAAAAGTTAACTCAAAGGTGAACAACCCCTTTAACTATAGAGTTGCATATCAAACATCCCTGATGAAAGGCAGTCGGTACAATACCTCTATTATTATACAAGTGCTAATGGTTCCATTCAAATACTACTTTATTCTTGGGGAAAAAATCTATTAGGCTAAAAGCAGTTTCATAAACAAAAGTAACAGCAGACTGTACATCTTATTTGTAGGCAGAATATGCCCAATTCTTTAATTATCAGTTGGTTTCTATCTATTTTATGGCATGAAGGGAAGATATTAACAAGCTGTTTGTGTGGTACTCGCCTCTTTGCGGCTCTGCACTCTTTCCCTGTGCCGCATTTAGCGAATATATTTATTCTGAATGGATTTTTAAGTGTGTTCATATAAACTTGTTTTATTCTCACGTTTTCAATGAAAATGTTTCTGGAGCAGCTAATTTAATCATTGCATTAATCAAGTCATTTTTTATAGAGAATACTGTGTATTAGCTAGAGTTTCCTTTCCCTGGTGTTTTATTCTCTGTCAGGGTTTCTTAAAGTAACCTTTACCTTATATGAACAGCCACACCAGTCCAAATAATATTTGTCACTGTTTCCTAAGTATTTCTTGAGTCAGTATGCCAGTATTTGCTTTTTTCAACAGAAACGCCAATACGCCAAGGAAAGGATACACTTTGCTGAAATACACAGGAAATTTTCAATATGGCGGCCAAACTCTCACAAGATAGTTTGCGCATATACAGGGCCGGAACTGGGGGTAGGCAGAAAAAACACATGCCTAGGGTGCAAAGGTAGAGGGGGGCGCCAGGCATGTACTCTTCTGATGCCTTATCCTAGTTCAGACCGTTGTGTCCAGAAAGCTGTGGCAGCAGTAAATGCTGGTGTGTGCTCTTCAGCGCATGCGCATTCCCCTCCTAAGCTCTATCACTCTTCCGTGTATGCGCACTTGCTTCTCCGCACATGCACACTCGTGCTTCAGCACCGCTTGTGCACTTCTGTGCATGCACGAGCTATTGAGGCGACGTAGTCAGCCGGGTTGCCTAGGGTGACCGCCCAATTGGCCTGTAACTGAACTGAGTGCTCCAAGCCCCCCTGCAAATCTTCAGAAGGGCCCATCGCACTCCTATTCCCATCCTCTCGCCCATTTCCAATCCCACATCTGCCCCCTCCCACATCCTGCCTTCATCCCACCCACTCCCTGCCCCAACCCTACATCCTCTACCTCTGCCCCTCCCACATCCTGCCTTCATCCCACCCAACCCCTGCCCTAGGGTTGCCACCTTCCCCTGTGGCTGAAGCCAGACAGGGGGGCGGGCCCGTGATGTCAGTGGGCGGGCCCGTGATGTTGGGGGGCGGGTCCGTGACATCACAGGGCGGAGCTATGACACCGCGATCGCCGATTCAAAATACCGGGCTGTCCAGGAAAAAACCGGACAGGTGGCAACCCTACTCTGCCCACCTGACTTGTGTCCGAAGTAAGAAAGTGTCTGGGAAGCTATAGATGAAGCAGACCCCACAGTCCGGTCTCCCCTGTGACTCCAGGGTCTGCTTCCTCTATAATATGCCACTGCTTGAGGCCATTCTGTAAAAAGGAGCAAGATGCAAATCCATGCAAATTACTGCATTATTGCTGCAGTACAGAGCAAGGTTTCCCAAAAGTCGAAGCAAATTAACACAGCTTTCAGTCTCAATAAGCCAGCTATCATGGGATATATTGGTTCTGTGCTAACAAGGGGCATGGGCATATCTATTTAATGGCATAGCTACCTTAAGGGATCCTAATCCTTGGAGGGGTTGAACTTGATGGATTTTGTCTTTTTAAAACCCAATTTAACTATGTAACTATGTAACTATGTAATAGGTATGACTGCCCCTGGCACCACATATTGTGGAACATTCACTAAGATCTGAAAAATCGTTAGCGCTGACTTTGCGAGCGTTCGCCTGGCGAAACCTTGCGAAGTAACGTCTAGCGTAAGTGCTTACGAACAGCAAAAAGTTGATCTTAGTGAATTTGCGTAATTAAGATCCTTCGCCAGTGCGCAACTTCGCCTGGCGTAAGGGTGCTAAGTTGCACAAGTCTATCTACTTCGCTAGCGTAAATTCGCCAGAGACGGTGTTAGTGAATTTGCGGAGTTACGATTTGACGTCATGCTGGCAAATTTGCGCTAGCGTTAGATGCTTCGCGCTTTAGTGAATCTGCCCCATAGTTTGGCTTATAGAGTGGTATGTAGATACAGGTATAGGATCTTTTATGTGGAATTTTTGGGACATGGATAAGGGATCTTTCCAAAATATGTATCACCAAACCTTAAGTCTACTAAAAATCATTTAGATAATAGATAATAGGATTGTTTCCCACCAATAGCTTTGTTAGGATCAAGTTCAAGGTACTGTTTAATTATTATTATTTTTATTATTATAGAGAAAAATGAAATCATTTTTAAAAATCAGAATGATGTCTATGGGAGATGACTTTCCCATAATTTGGAGCTTTCTGGATAATAGGTTTCTAGATAACTTATCTCACACCTGGGAAACCTAGAACAACAGGTATATATCAGCAGACTAATACACAACAATTAAATTTTATATCAGTGGACCATCAATATTCCCAGCCTAAAGGGAATAGAGAAAGCTCTGTAACGTATTATCAAGCAATGAACGAGTCCAAGCAAATGGACAGAGCACCAAGTGTTAAATCTTTAGCTATGGATTAGATATTCTTTATAAAATGAGGCAAGCACTTTGAATAAAATGCAACTACAAATTATTTCTCTTTATTAATCCAAGAAATATATTCCCAAAGAATGATGAGCAGGTTGCAATTTTATTTCAATGGTATTTAAACAATGATGTATATTTGAACAGCTTAAAAGGGTTTAAAACGAATTGCTTGTAATATATCTTTAATTACATTTCTCGTTTTGTAAAGGAAGTTACAGTATCTTCAGAGGGTTATAAATAACGAAGGACATATAAATAAGGAAGGACATTTTATCAGTGGAAAGTTGTTAAACAGTCTCCTAAATGATAACATTTACTGATTGCTTTTCTTTATGAAGAGGGGAATGTGTTACTTGAAAAATGTGGCCATTGCTAAATTAATGCTATTTTAAAACAATTTTTATTTTTGAATCCATATTTATTTGCCATGTTAAACCTGTAGCTTTCCAGCTGTTACAGGATGTTACAATACCCAGTACAATACAAAATCTTGGAGACCCATCATGTTGCCTACAGTGGTAAAACTACCAGGCCCTGCATGACATGGGGGGGTCAGGGGACTAATAACGGCCCACATGTCACTGGTATACTTTTTGCTTCCTACATGCAGGTTTGCACTGGGCTGTGGCTCCGACCCCCTACCCCCCAGTTCGCTCTCTATTTCTAGCCTGCCCTACATTCCATTAGTGGTGCCACACAACATCATGCCTCCTGTATTTGCATCACAGCTAAACCCCTGATGTCATGGACCCACCCCCTCACAAACCCAACCCTGCCCAGTATGAAAAAAGGGGTTTTTATTCTGTCAATAGCTACAGTAAAAGCATCGCTAACAACTTTATCCAGTGCAGTGGTGAACACTAAGGGCAAGGTCACACTTGGTGTTTTTATGTTGCGTTTCTAAAAATGCTCAGTCGCGTGTAAATACGCCAATGAAACCTCATGCGCACGATAATGTGCATTTCTCAGCCTGTAGTTTTCCCAACATGCATTTCTGTATTTTCTCATCCCCCACTTGGAAGATTTTTATTAAAGTTTTGTGAAAAAAAGCCAAGAGGAAAAGTGATTTACATGTAATATGTAGTCAGACTAACCATCAATACACAGCGTAATTACGCCACCAGTAGACACCGCAAATACATATATTTGCAGTGCCGGGGCCACACGCATGTGTGGAAGATTGCACACGCTCTTGCTGAAGGAACAGCTGCCACACACAACGGTCCGAATTTGGGGACGGTGTCAGAAGAGTTATGTGCCTGGAGCCCCCTCAATCTTTGCGCCCAAGGCATGTGTCTCTTCAATCCATCTCGTGAGAGTTTGGCCGCCACATTGAAAATTTGTGGTGTATTTCAGCAAAGTGTATTCCCAAACCTATCAATCCCATAGAGTTCATTAATACGGTGTTTCCTTTGCTATTGTCGATTCCGTTGCAAAAAGCAAATACTGGCATTCTGACCTTGCCCTAAGGGTAAGTAGCTAACTGTTTTTAGGTGTATCCAGTTGGACTTAGAGCCAGCAAATCCAAGTGCTTCCAGGGTCGGACTGACAGACACCGGGGAAAAAAAACCCAGTGGGCCCCGGCACTCATGCCCTCCCCCCATCACCAGCCCAGACCCCTTCTCCAAATCTGCTGGCCCTACAAAAAAAAACGTACAATGCTGCGAGGGGGCCCCGGGGTTTTTAACCCATGCAGCATAACAATAGGGGGGCCCTGGACAGCAGTCCCAGTGGGCCCCGGGCCCCCCAGTCCAACCTTCTGCACTTGCTAAAACACTGTCTTTCGTCTAAATACAAAGAGGAGATTTTCCACAATAAACAAGGAGAGATCTGACAGCGAGGGTCAGTACCAATCTGATTCTGGTGCTTTTTTTTATTGGAAATGGTGCTGTTCTGCAGTTTTCTGTGCTTCTGTGATAGAAATGAGAGTAAGTGGATTTGTATGAATCTAATCTTAGCTGAGATAATTTAATGAACTTTGCAGCAATCAGCAGGTAGTTTTGTGGGTGAGTTCCCCATGCAGCGTGCACACACATCACACCAGAGCTGAGAGTGATGAATGAGGCTGTACTGCAGAGTAATGAGCCCCAGACGTGTCAGTGAATAAAACCCAGCAACAGTGAATGAGACAGATAATGGGAGAAGCCTCATCTCCCCCATCACTGTTATGAGTAAGTGAAAATTTCCAACACAAGCAATAAATAAAACTCCCTGACAAGCAGGAGGTGGAGAATGTGAAAGCCTGTAATATATTTACAACTTGTTTACTCACCGTTTAAGGCTTTATACGACCCAAACAGACAAAGCAAGGCTGTTGGAACAAAATCGATCATATACCTCCCAACTGACAGTCCCTCTTTTGACAGCTCAACCCGCAGTCCCTCATTTGTGCTGGAAGTCCCTATTTTCTCTGCACTGTACAGCCAGAAAAAGAAACAACGTTTCTCACTTAATAGGCTTTTGGCAGAGAGCCCAGAACAGCCAACTCGTGCAAATAAGATACTTTGTAACAATTTTTAGATAAGAAAATAAGTAATTGTAACTGTTTAGAAAAAGAGACATATTTCCTAATTGTGTAAAATGAACATGGTAATTAGGGGGTGTGACCACAAAATGAGTGTGGTCAAAAAATGTTGCCACGCTACATGCAAAAAAAATTTTTGTCCCTCTTTTTTCTTCCAAAATGTTGGGAGATATGCAATCAGTCTGTAGAAATGTGACACAACACCATTTATTATATCTGACCCATAATTATTTGGAGAAGGTGAAATACATGCGTTACTTGTGCTGATCTACTGAAGCTCAGGCTCCAGCCTTGTTTACAATGTACTCAGAGGTGGATCACAACAAGGTCACCTGGGGTCTACGGTCCCTTGGGGACCCAACATTACATTTAAAAAATTTCCCAATTGTGACTACAAATTATAGGTGGAGCAGGGTGAGAATAAGGTAAGAGGCCAATGACATGATGTCATCCCAGGGCAAAATGAACTATTAAAAGAAAAATTTACCCCAAAAGTGATTATTAAAGCAACAGATATATCATCAGTGCATATCATATTAAATATTATATATCATATTAAAGTATCTTAGCAAACTGGTACATATATATTTAAGTAGATATTGCCCTTTTACATCTCTTGCCTTGAACCACCATTTCATGATGGTCTGTGTGCTGCCTCAGAGATCACCTGACCAGAAATATTTCAACTCTAACTGTTACAGGAAGAAGTGTGGAAGCAAAAGACACAACTCTGTCTGTTAATTGGCTCATGTGACCTAACTTTATAGTTTGTTTGTATGCTCCGTGAATCATAAGATCCCAGGAGGCTGTCCTTATTTTTTAAAATGGCAATTTTCTATTTAGGATTACCCAATGGCACATGCTACTAAAAAAGTATTTTATTATGAAAATGGTTTACAGTTGTGCAAAGTGTACAGTTTACAGTGATTATGATTTAAAAAGAGTAAACACAGTTGTTTGACAGTAAATGGCTTTAGCCAACCACTTACCATGAGTGAAAGAAAAGTTTTTGTGTTATCATTCATATTCTCTTAAAAATGGTTAAGAAATCATAAATTCTGCCAGGGTATGTAAACTTATTAGTACAGCTGTATTTACACAAAGCATTGTTAATGATAATACATGAGACAATTAATGTGTGTGATGTACCACTATTGGACATTGCTACTGAAAGTCTACTTTTTTTCTTCTCCAGATGTATCCAGCAGGTGTGGCAGGAAATTGGGATCTCTGTTACAATTCCCAGGCTCCTATCCTATGCTTGTGGTTTCAGCTGATGGCTGCAGATAAGATATAAATATACCAGTCATTTGGCAACCATTATTTAGCTTAGTAGCAGCAAGATACTGTAGGACACCATTTGATTAGAACCTGTAAAGATTTAATGGGTTTTCCTGTAACAGAGGTAGAATTTGTTCACACTTACAGTAGCTGGGATTTGGGCAGATTGTAGTGTGTTCAGATGTAAAGGGCCAGACTACTTCCTAGAAACACATAGCCACCAATGAGGTGTTTGCTTTGTCAGAAAATGGTGCCTTCTGTTTGGGGAGTATAGGAAGCTACAGCAGAATTAGACTTTATACCTTTTATAACAGGGCTGCCATCAGTGGGGCACAGGGGACCTAAGTGTACCAGGCCGTGGTTTAAGAAAGGCCTGGATGTGTTGTACTTTGCAGAATAGCCGGGCCACTTGAGTCACTGAAAGATGCAGAAAGGAGCCAAAAATCACCGACTAGACCCGAATGCCACAGAATGGACGTGAAGAAGAGAGAAGCTGCCAAAAGTCGGCAATTAGACCCAAAGAAGTGTAAAATTAAGAAGACCTTTAAAGGTAAGTTACACTGAACACTAATGATCTTTTTTAATCCTTGGTCAACACTGTTTTATTTTTAACTTTTATGGGGGACCCTGGCCACAAATCTCTGACCACCAAAGGCGTTTTATGACAAAGGGGGGCTGGCCGCCATTTTTTTTTAAGTAGTTGGGGGGGCTGACCACTAAAGACTTTTTATAACTTCAGGAGGGGCTTGCCGCCAGTTTTAAAAAAAACTTGTAGGGTGGCCCTGACCACCAAAGACTTTTTATAACTTGAAGAGGTCCCAGGTTACCAATTATTTTTTTTAACTTGTATGGGGCCCTCCCCCCCTGGTTGTAGGGCTGGGCATGGACTAGGGAGGCAGAAAAATGTTGTTGTGTGGGGCCCTGTCATTTCTGATAAAGGCCCTGCATAAACACATTAGTTAGAAGCCAGGAAGCACTGTAAAGCTGAGTTTACAGCACATGGGGAGATCTTTGATGTTGCCTAATTAGCAGTTTGCTGCCTGATTTGGTCACCAATGTACCAATACAAGTCAGATTATACTGCAGGACTATGGAAACCTGTTGAGCGAGAACCACATCAACATGCAAATGCAGTTCTCGTCTAAAAGGATTTTCTACCCTACCTTTCCAATTTTCATCCAGATGTTTGTTTGGCAAGCCATCAACAAGCCACATACATGGGACGATAAGCTGCCATCTTGGTCTGGAAGGGCGAGGTAGTCAGATTTTATCAGCCCACTGACAGGTCACCTTTAGGCACCACCAAACTAGTAATGCTCAAAGATCTAGTGCCTGTTATTATCCAGTATACATTGCTATTAATTCTCAAATGCTGTTTACTGAATGAAGCACCTAAACCTAAATACAGCAAATAAAATTAAATATTCTGTTCTTGAGAACCCATGGTACACTTAGGGGCAAATTTACTATTAGTCTCTAAAAATCCTTCGAATCCCCCCTATCTTTTACTCGATATTCGATTTCTCGATGAAATCTTACTTTTTCCTTCGAGCGCTCTAAAAATTCGTACGATTCGAACGATCGAGGCGTTCGATCGCACGAATGGTATTCGAGCAGGTGCGTTTATTAATGTCAGCTTTTGTGTATTATATATATATATATATATATATATATATATATTCTTTATCAATTTAAAACAATCTTTAGGGAAAAAACAAGGTATTGAAATTATGCAGATGGTCTCAGCCTGGATAACTGGATATTCCCTCTGAGCTCTCATATTCAGTTAGCATAGCTTAATTAGGCAAATGGGAGATGCTATCACTGGCTGCTACAGTTATTTGCCAAGTGTTTGGGTTTCCTGGACAGAGAAGGGAACACATGAAGGGAAACAATTTGAGCTTCTAGCTTATGAACCACTTCAGGAAAGATAAATGAGGAAAGTTTTAACATTGCAAATTAATTTGTTTATTAAGTCTGCCAATACCATAATATTATCGCAAACAGGAATAATAAGAATAGAAAGACTGTGCCAACTTATTCTGCCTGTTCTTTCTAAAACTCAAAGGAAAGTCTTAAACTGTTCAGTCACCAGTGTATTTATCATCTCCTAAATACAAAGGGTGGACTACACATGGCCTATCTGATTATTACACCAGCACTCAGATCACAAAGCATCCTCATGTTGTATAATTGATGTTGACACCAGAGGATTCAGACATTTTCCTCTATGGCAAACTGTTCTCAACTAACGTTATTAGCCATATTACATTATAATCAGATGCAGCTCTGGGTACAACAATTTGACCAATGTGATTCTTAATTCTCTTGACACTTAATACGTTACTTAAGTTATAGTATAAATTATTTATATTTTATGTAATATTTTGGCTACAAGACATCAATGAAACCTCTTACCAACTGAGCGTATCTGGTCACTTTCAGTGAAAAGATTCAGAAAAATCAGAAAAGTCTCTGCATATTTTTAATTGCTGTCCTGTTAACATAGGGGTGTCTATGACTGAAGTGCTGATACAGCAAACATAGTAAACTAATTAATGAACAGTCTAGAGCTCAATGTAATGTCCGATATGTTGATGCAGCTTTGTACAATGTAATACTCTTGTGCTACTTGAGCTCTCAGACATAATTAAAACAACTGTAAGATGGTTTGATCTTAAACTGGGTGTTAAACATGAAACCCCCAACTCTGTTTATAGATAATCTATATTATAAACATTAAGCAGGATGCATGTTTTCATGAATTTTGACTACATACAAGAGGTTGCAATTAAAGTGATCATGCACAGCACCTATGAATATCTCTTTTAGTTTTGACTTTAAAGGGAATGTCCATATAGAGTCAGAAGTGTCAGTTCCTTGTGCAAGTGCGAACAAAACCTCATGGATTGCTTAGCAACCAATTTTCAGTTCTTTGTGCTGTTTGGGAACACGGCACAGCCCATGTGTTCCCATTTGGACACACATTCTGCTTTTTTTTCTTAAATAACAAGAATAACACGGGCAGTAAGGAAATAAAATCTTTAATTACCAGTGCTGATGTTAAAGAGACTATCAGGTATGAGCGTCTTGCTTCATTGATCTGTAACATGACAGTATGAAATGCCTGCAATATCATAGCGTTGTCATGGCAACTCATAGTTAATGCAGGGTATAGCTGTTACAAAATCTATCGCTGAAATGTATAAATATAGATAAATGTATCAGAAAATCAATAAGTAACAAATATAAAAAAATCACCTCATATACCCGTGAACTGAAGAAATATCTGTAAGCACAGAATAGGACAAATAATACTGGAATGAGCAGAAGCCTCTACTCCTAACACAGGACAGAACCACATTGCACTGAAGTCATACAGATGCTCGCTAGCTTTATACTTGCAGGGAACAGTCCTGTGAAAAACTCTGCAAGGACCCTGCAAACATCTGTCTTCCTGTACTAATGGGCCAATTCTACAGCAATTGTAAATGGCGCAGGAATATGCAAGACTGTCCAATGGATGGCAGTGCCACTAAGTGACCCAAATTGCATGCTTTGTCTCAGGACCAGAATTAGTTGTAGGCAATAGAGGCAACTCATTAAGGTGCAACCATTTTGGCCTACGCCTCAGGCATAGAGGTAGGGCAGGCAATCACTTTCCACTCTGCACTTCATGGATGTCACTGCACTCCTCGCATTTCTCCTCCCTCCTCACTTTCTAATTGTGTAGCCAGTACATGTGCTTGTACATCAGGTGCACAGGGGCAAAACTACCAGGGGTGTGGTCGGACCTCATGGGGAGGGGTTTGGCTGTTCTGCCTGCAGCCAGGCCCCAGCAATCATAGTTACATTACTGTCTGCTTGATGTGATTCTGAATTCCAAGACTAAAAAATTATTTGAAATAATTCATATAGTGAAAGTGAATTTTATTTTGCTTGACTTGCATCATAAAATAGGAGTTAGAAATAGTTGTTAGGGTGAAAGGCCCCCTATAACTTTCAATAACAGTGCCAATAACCTTCATAAAATGTCCCCTACTGTATTGTGGAACTATTTCTATGGTGTCCCATATCTTACGTGTTGTACCACATCAATTCACCTTAACCTGCCCTGGTGGCACCTTTACATTAGGTGTCAATGTTCCTTGACCCAGCTCTGCATTGTTTTTTGGATAATACTGAAAACTAAGAGGCACAGCTGATACAACCTTAAAAATCTTTTTATTTTCATGGTCAGCACACAAACCTTCCAGTCTATTAATTAAATGACAGGATTCTATAATCAGTAACCCTTATATACTTCGTCTTTGTTAGACAAGAAATCACAAGGGTCAAAAATGATCCCAGGATAAATGAAGTCCCAGGGGAGAAAATCTTAAAATTGTAAAAGTCCAAAATTTTATTCGAAAATGCATTTTAAAATCTCCCTAATTACAGCAGCATGTCAAAGAGGCTGGCTGCCCGCTTTACGCGTTTCTTGGCTCCTTGACACTTCATCAGAAGCTTCTCTTTTACAATTTTAACTGGCCTCTCTGATGCTCTGGTTTTTGTGTTTGTTCTGACTACTTGAATCACTGCAAGCAATGGTGGTGTATGTGTAGGCTGAAGCCATTTTTCTGGTCTGGTAAAGTGCTCCCACTAAACTATTTTACTTTTTCTGGACACACCTTTTTGAAACAGAGGTTTGAACCTAAATGTAAAATAATTTGGTATGTAAGGCTGGGGACAGACAGGGAGATTCGGGGAGATTCAGTCACCTGGCGTTTAATAGCAGGCGACAATCTCCCCGAACGTCCTTCTCCCTGTCCGTCGCTAGTTGAAATGTAAAAGCGCCGGCTCTGTGCACACGCGGTGCGACGATTTCCGGAATCGCCCGAAGTTACTTCGTGAGGAAACTTCGGGCGATTCCGGAAATCACCGCACCGCGTGTGCACAGAGCCGGCGCTTTTACATTTCAACTGGCGACGGACAGAAAGAAGGACGTTCGGGGAGATTGCCGTCTGCTATTAAACGCCAGTCGACTGAATCTCCCCTAATCTCCCTGTCTGTCCCCAGCCTTAAAGGTAATTTCTACATTTAAAAGGTTTGTTTTTGTAATGAATAATTATTTATATATCTTTTGCATTAAAAAAAAAAAAATCTGCTGAAACTTCTGTTTGTGGCTCTCTTGGTGGAATGTTCTATTAAGACAAGTTCCCTAGGGATAAAATCTCTTGGAGCAACTCATGGAACACTTGACCAGAGAAAAAGTATCAAGATGTTGAGGTCCTATAAAGGACTTTGTACATTACCATTTGTCCTGCTTTTAATTCCCTGGTGAACTGTTCTCTTTTGCCATCCGTCTCAATGACCTAAAAAGTAAAATCTTGACAAGATTATGCTAGGGAAGAAAGAAAAGGCAGTGCAAAAGTCTCCTATGAGATACAAACTGTGATTTTAATGAAGGCTACAAAAGAAATGCCAATTTCTCTACTCTCTGCTATAACACCTCTGTCAAGGAGAAAGAAATAACAAACGCTTACAACAAAGAGAGTTTATTTGTTCTGCAGCTTTCGGGTGATTAGTGTTTGTTGTTCTGCCTGAAAAACTATGTAGCCTCCAGCCCTCCACTTAAGGAAAATAATGTTTGTAAGATGTAAAAGCCCTACAGACATGTAAGACCTTGCAGGAGATGGATACAGGTCTCTCCTGTATCCATCTCCTGTGGTCAAACCTGGAGAAACCTCCACTCATCTTTAACCTAAAGAGCAAAGAGTTTTGTTGTGTACAGAGACTCTACCAATGTATCTGTTCTTTAGGTTGGGTCTGCATAATCCTCTTTAAAGCTTTTTCATTTTCAACAGAAAAAAAAAATTAAAAGATTAAAATGAGGAGCAGATTATTTCCATACCAGTCTTTGGGTCACAGTGCTGACTATGAGAAGATCTGGCCCCTCCCTTCCAAAAAAAGGTTAAAAATTGCTTTTTACTAGTGAGTTCAGGATTGAATGATACCACATCATAAGCTTGCACACATTAAAAAAATATTATAGATTCCCCCCATCTGTAGTGTGGGCCCTGTAACAACAAGTGTAACAACTTTAGGCTTGCTGGGAACTATAAAATGAATAGCCTAGTCTAAATTGTGCAAAGAGGTTGGTCATTTCCTTCATATAACATAGGTTATTAATGTATCAGCAGGAAGTGCAGATAATAGAAGAACATATTTGAAAGGGCCATCCTTCCCTTCCCCTTGGAGATGCTGCAGAACATATTTTGAAGCTTGACACACCCCTCAATGATAAAGACTGTATTTATGACCAACATCCTCCTTTTACCAGGGATGCTTCCAAAAAGCAGATAACATCAGCTGAAGTTCAGAGATTAATAGCATTTTAGAATTTACCCAATGACAGACCCCAGAGATTTCCTACATGGCTAATTAGGTGGCCACTTTACCAGAAATATCCTTCTTGCAGGTTTTCAAAGATCAGGGTTACATTGTAAAATCACACGTAAAGCGAATAAAAATACATAAGTACGCCATTTATTTCACACCATTCTTCAAACCTTTTTGCTACCGTAAATCATTTTACAGAACTTTATAAATAGGCACCTTGCTGTGCAAAATGATACTGATGTAGCAGCATGGAAAAGGGTTAAGAAGCTGAGTTTAATAAGGTACATGAATTTGCCAAGCAGAACCTTCCCTATGGAGAGCTCCATTACAGGACTGTTTATCTTTAAGACCTGCAGACAGTGTTGGGGTCAACAGGTTAAAAGGATAGAACGTTCGTGAATTCAGCTCCCTGTAGCTTCCAAAAGCTGAAGTAAGTGCCTTGGCAGTAATATGATGGAAGGAGGGCAGCATCTCCTTATTACTGACTCAGGAAACCACACCAAGAAGAACAAATTGCAAACATTGAGCCTAATCTGCCAGGAGATTATGGAAAAGTTGAGATCACACAATATGAAATACAAACTTCTCCCGTTAATGAGAACTGAAATGTCTGAAACCTTCAAACGCATGCTGACGAATTGAGGATGCTGGAATTTATACATACATCTCGTCATGTGTGAATAGTGGGAGCCATCCACTGTGTGCCATACTCTGCATGTCCTATGCTCCCTGTGTGTGCCATACTCTGCTTGTCCTATGCTTCCTGTGTGTGCCATACACTGCCTTCCCTATGCTCCCTGTGTTCTGGGCAGGCAAGAGAACCGCATGTGTTACAGGAAGAGAAAACAAGAACCGTAGTCAAGGGATGGGCCGGGTCAATAACAAGGATCAGACAATACGGTACCAAATCAGGAACAGAAGCTTAGCGAGGTCACAGGCCAGAGTCAGGACAGGCCGTGAAACATCAGAATCAATCAGGCAGAGGGTCAAACACGGATATCAGTAATCACACCCAGGAACTACCAAACAGAACCTTTATTGGCCAATGATTCACTGCAGGGCAGGGGACTTTATAGGCAGCCTAATGGCTACCGCTGATCACCTGGCAACAGATGGGATAACAGGTGAATAAAGCCCTGCCCTATGTGCAATTACAAGTGTAGCAATGGGAGTGAACCAGGGGCTGAGCTATCTGCTCACATAGAGCAATGGTAAATCAGGTAGCCCAGAAACACCAGGTCTCTGGTTCAACTCCAGGTAGGATATTAAAGTCGTAGTCTGCCTGAGGAAGCCTGGTGGGGGTTTGTTAGCATTTGAAAATTGATTTTAGGAGCCCCTAAGGTGCTTAATAATGTGCTGGGGTGCTGTGTTTAAGGGTATGTCTTCATATGACAACTTTTTTCACACAAGTGATAAGTGATATCCCTGCAGTGAACACTGCATTAATGTGGACATGGTCTTGTGGTAACATGGATGTGGTTTAAAGTGGATGTGGTTTAAAAACAGGGAGTGGCTAACACTGACTTCCATTATTAGCCATCCATTATGTAGGCCAGAAAATTTTCGGCCCTCTGTACCACAGCAGTTGGACAGCACTAATTCAAGATATAAAGGTCATTAGTTCAGTAGATAACCTACTTTCTGAGAAGTGTATCAAGAATCCTCATAACAATGTCCATAGAACACAAAAAGTGCTACAAGTGATTGAAAATAGTGTCCATGAAGGTGATAATTTTATATCCAATCTGTAGAAGACAAAAACATATTATCGACACATATTAAATCCAATTGAAAAAGCTAATCTAGTACTGCACAGAAGAAAAAGTTCCTACTATGGACGGAAACAAGTAATTACTTTTATCAGACTTACTGTTTATAAGAACTTAGCACCAGTGTTAATTACCTTATAATTATCTTTATTCATCTATGTTGCTGGTGAATTCTATATTCAAGACCTGCAAGATTAAAAGAATGAAGTGTTATAAAATGACTTTTATTCCAAAGATTAAAGGTTATAAAAAGGCTTTAAGTTTTAAAATGATGTAACCTTTTAATCAATTTTCCTTCAGCCGGTGCCTATCACCACTTCTTTTATCAGACACAATCTCTTCTAGCACACACTGCCTAAAATGCATTGGATTATGCTTAATCTCATTAAAATGTCTGGAAACCTGCGTGTCAGTTTGTGTATTTTCTTTAAATTTTCCTATATATCCTCTTTGCTCCTGAATCCTTCCAGCATGAAGCAGAATATATTTATGTACTGGTTTCCTATAGAGGTCAGTGTGTATTTTACCCATATTCAGGCTAATCTCAACATCAAGGAAACCAAGTTCAGTCCATGAACACTCATAAGTAAATCTAATGGCATTGTGGCTCGAATTAGCCTCCCCCAGAAAGTTTTTTTCTCCAAAAAGAACTTTTTTTCCAGGTAATGTGCAAATAAATTGGCAAAACAGGGGGGACCGTAACACCCATTGACTTGCCCTGTGTCTGGAAAAAGTGATTAATACATATTGGCCATTGATTCAGTCAGACCAGCAATGTGGTAACTAATTCATAAATTCACCCTTGTTTTGTTATAAACATTAAAAGATTTGCTCTGTCCTTCTGATAATAATAATTAAATATATAATAATTAAATAATCAAGGCCCTAGGATTAACCACCCAACAATTTTTTTTGTGAAAAAATAAATCTTCGAGATGTATTATAACTCAAAGCTACAAAAAGTCTGAATCTGAAAATACTCCATCTTCAACCTTTCAAGGACCTCCAGAAGTCAATGACAGAAGTCCTATTTGCACTTTGAAGATATTATTGTCTTAGCTGGGTTTCATATGATAGTCCATTTCAGGCTTTCCTGTTGATTGCCCCAAAAATTCAGATTTTTTTGGGTGACAACCCGAAAAAGTAGCGGTTTTCATGCGACAATCTGAAAAAGTTGTGGTTTTTGGCAATCCGTGTTTTTTTATTTATAAATAAGGCATTGATCAGACTTTTTTTTATTTAAAAAATCTGAAAAATTAGCATTTTAATAAATAACCCCCTCAATGTCAGTAAAACAATTAAACGTATGTTGTTTATTTATTGAAATGCCCCTGTGGTATGGTCTATGTTGGCCAGGCAAAAAGAAAGATCAAAAGAAGGATTCAGGAGTGCAGAGAATATATCAGAAATTTTAAAGAAAATACACAACTGACACACAGTTTTCCAGACATTTTAATGAGTTTGAACATAATCCAATGCAGCTAAGGTGGTGTGTGCTGGAAGAGATTGTGGCTGATAGGGGTAAGAGATTGCTACAGGCTGAAGGGAAATGGAGAAAAAGGTTAAATACGCTAATCCCGGATGGGTTAAATGATTTTTGGAGCCTTAAACCTTTTTATAACCTTTAATCTTTAGAGTATTAAACCATTTTATAACACTTCGTTCTTTCACTCTTGCAGGTCTTTCACCAGCGACATAGCTGAATAAAGGTAATGGTAAGGTAATTAACACTGTAAGTCTGATAAAAGCAACTGCTTGTTTCGGTCCATAGTAGACACTTTTTCTTATGTGTGGCACTAGATTATCCTTTTTGCTTGGACACTATTCCAAATGTATCACTTTTTGTTCTATGGACATTGTTATGAGAACACTCGAAACACTTCTTAGAAAGGAAGTTATGTAATGGACTAGCTTTCTAATGACCTTTATAACTTTTCCCTACATAATGGACTTTTACTTAATACAAGGACTTTGGACACACCTGATGAAATAAAGCATAACCACAGCAGTTTTCTGCTCCTCGATTGCTCTCCTCAGTCACAGTGTTTAAAGTATAAATATGGGGATAGTGGCAACCTAGATGGGGATTGATGCTCTCCTGCTTGAATTTAGCTAAGGCTGTGCATGAGAACACTCTACAATTACTTTCACTTATGCCTAGAGTCTTAGGCGCAAATTAATTATAGAGCGAAGCGTCTTACTCTAGCGCTAATTCACCAGCGTGACGTCAATTCGTAACTTCGGAAATTCATTAACACCGGCTCTGGCGAATTTACGCTAGCGAAGTAGATAGACTTGCGCAACTTCGCACCCTTACGCCAGGTGAAGTTGCGCACTGACGAAGGATCGTAAATTCGCAAATTCACTAAGATGAACATTTTCCTGAACGTTAGAACTTACGCTAGACGTTACTTCGCCTGGTCAGACCAGGTGACGTTCAATACAATAGATAGGAGGTTGAAAAATTTTTTTTACATTTTTTCTAAGTCCCAAAAAAACGCTGGCGTATTTTAGCATAGGAGGGTGATAGTCTGAAAAAGATCGATATTTTTTTGGGGGGGTTACACTCCTTCCCCCCCTACATTTCCTGACATATGGCAACACAACTATACAGGGGGCACATGTAGGGCAATAGGACAACTTTATATAATTTATTAAAGGTTTCCTGGGCTTGTGTAGTGGAATGTAGTGGCTGTAACATACAGTATACTTCTATTATAACTTAAAGTTCCCACTGTATGCAAATTAGGCATCGCTAGCGTAACAGCGCTCTGCCTAGCAAAGTAACACTAGCGCAACTACGCTACCATTCGCCGACCTGAGAATCAATTCGTAGCGACTTTTCGGATCTTAGTGAATTTGCCCCTTAGAGTCCTGAAAGCAATGATCCAATATTAGAACTTTTGTCCAGCCACACAAAATATTTATTAGAACCACAAAATGATTTCTCTGGTGGGCTGATAGGATGCGCCATGAAATAAAGGGCTGCATGTAGAACATTGAGAACAATATGCTCATGAGGCCCATGCTTTCTTTGTCCTACCCTAGAACCAGCCATTCCCCCTTGTATTTGGAAACACTTCCATAGGATTTTTTTCTAACATTCCCTTTTTTTCATTTAATCCTTATCTTCTATAGAAACAAGTTTACTATTTTGGCTTAAGACCCTGTGCACTCTGATCTTCAATCTACTGCAGAAGGAGCTATTGAGCAGCATGATATATATAAAGCCAAAGACATTGGCATTTTAATGTTTGCTGTCATTCTGTTTTGAGGTAAGTCAATAGACTAAACTGGATGTTCTCTCTAGGCTGATGATACACTACCAAATTGGAAATCTTTATGACACAACAGGGTGAGCATTATCCTAGCTTTCTAAATGCACCCTGAAGAGTAAGATCCATAGGAACATTGAGCTTGGTTCATGTCTCCCACTGTGAGCAAAATAAGAACATTGAAGATTTACACTGGAAAGCAGGTCCTGCTATCAATAATACTACACATAGAGTTTCCAGCTAGAGTTATCTTCATCTTAACATAATGTAAACCTGTCTCCTGCAGCTGAATCTCACTTGCACTGCACCTACATTATACTCTGCGGTCATCTTGGTCAAAACTTTGTTTCAAGCCAAAATTTGCAGATCCAACATAAGGAGAGGTTTACCTGAAACACACTCATGGAGCTCTTTGACCATCCTAAACACCAATTATATGTCATTAATTTTTATTCAACATATGAGGAAATTAAGAATAGTTCCTCTCTATTTCTCTTTGTTAAAATAAACAAAATAATGGAAATGTGGGATTATGGACACTCATTTTGTAACCATCTGCCTTACCTATGGGCTCATGTGTTGGATACTGTAGAGCCCTGATACCCAACCAGTAGCTCGCGAGCAACATGTTGCTCTCCAAACCCTTGGATGTTGCTCCCAGTGGCCTCAAAGCAGGTGCTTATGTTTGAATTACTGGCTTAGAGGCAAGTTTTGGTTGCATAAAAAACAGAAGTCCTGCCAATCATTCTCTCATGTAGGCTGCCAGTCCATATAGGGGTTACCAAAAAGCCAATCAGAGCTCTTATTTGACACCCACATGGACTTTTTCTTGCTTGTGTTGCTCTCCAACTGTTTTTTAAATTTAAATGTGGCTCACAATCAAAAAAGGTTGGAGACCCCTGCTGTAGAGGATCAGCCAGTTATTTGCAAATAGCTATTTCCTTGTTTAACTTTAGGCTGGGTGCAGACAGGGAGATTCGGGGGGGTTTCTGTCGCCTGGCGATTAATCGAGGCGACAATCTCCCCGGACTGCCTTCTCCCTGTCCACCACCTGTTTGAATGAAAAAGCGCCAGCGCCAATGCACACGCGGCGCGGTGATTTCCGGATTCGCACGAAGTTGCTTTGTGAGGAAACTTTGGGCAATTCTGGAAATCGCTGCGCATGTATTGGCGCTGGCGCTTTTTGATTTAAACAGGCGGCGGACAAGGAGAAGACAGTCTGGGGAGATTGTCGCCAGTGATTAATTGCCAGGCGACAGAATCTCCCCGAATCTCCCTGTCTGCACCAGCCTTTAACCACTTCTGCTGAGTAGCCATGCAATTCACAGCTCCTCTTAACATAGCTATAGATTTTGCCTTGTTTAACAATTATAGATGCAGGATGTATACTGTCCTATGCATTGGCTCTGCCAGAAAGAAAATCCCAGGGGAAAGTGTACAGGCAGGCTTGTGCACGGCAGGCGTTCCCTAATTAAGAGCAAGCTGATGGTCCCTGCCTGTTCTACAATGCCAGAGCTGTGGCCTTCTGGGATCACAGTTACCATAATTAATATTCTCCAATTTGGAGAAATCAGTTTGTTTAAGCAAAACTTCCAGCGTCTTTTGTCGACCAGAGACAGATGCAGAAATTGAACATGGCTGTGTACATACAGGATCATTAACCATCATGGCGATGTGGTTAATGCTGTAACTGTGCAACGAGAAAAAGTAAGGGACATAATTAAAAATTAAGGAAACTAAATATTTATCATAATATAGTCTTGAAAATCCACTTAACCCTTTCAGTGCCACAGATAATAGAATCTATGACTGCACCACCAATTCGGTTTTTCAGGTTCTACTGAACCCTACAAAATATAAGTTGCATAGCATAAAGTGGTGCCAGCCACTGCAGAGTTTGAAGTAAAGCAATCATCTATAGTGGATCAAATAATGCTTTATTAACATACTTCTAGCATAAAATACATGTTGCCTTGTATTTCTAAAAAAGCACTAGTGACCTTCCCACCTGCCTATAGCAGGTGGGAATAATCTGACCAAAACTGCAGGGTGCAGAATGCACCACACCAATGAACCACCAAAACCTCCATGCTCCTTAGGCTTCCACCGCTTGTGCCCATTGCATTGGTAAATTAGCCCCTATGACTTGCCATGTAATTAACTGGGCATTTTATTAAATAGCTATGGTAAATAGGTTTCTCTGTTCCATTTAAAACTGCAGATACGTCTATAAATAGTTTGTTTGTATTAGGATCACACCATCCTTTCTGAGACAAAATGTCTTCTATACCCACAGTATTTCCAGTATAATAATATGACTATAACATGTCCTCATCTAATGTAATGCAATTCCAGTACATCCCAATACTGAGAACACCCAACTATATCCATATAAATAAGTCACCCCTGTACATTGTGGCTCTAAAATAGTTATGAGAACGTTGTTGCTATATTATGCTAATTTAACCCTTAAAAGAGGTTTGTGAAATCCTATGAATCAACTAGCTTTACATCTCATTTTTCTCTACATTTGGCTTGACTTAATAACACATCTGTCATTTTAGCTACCCTAGAAATCAATGCATAAAAGCAAACTGAATTACTTTTGGTTCCAAGGTCCAACAGTAATTACTTCTCTGGATATGAGTACAACTAGCTTATTGATCTTCATAGCAATCCTGTGATGTGCAGGAAGGTTTCAAAACCATTGGGGTGACCCTGCTAAAGGGGAATAAAACAGTGGATGGGTTTGTCCAGAGTGAATGCAATTAAGGTAAGTTTCTGCTTTTCTCATGGTGTAGTGCGGGCATTAAAATAAACATTGTACACACCTTATTGCTCCATCACTTGTGCACACTGCATTGGTAAACAAGGTTATTAATGTTCTTGTCCAAACATATAAAGGCACAATTACAACCCCAAGGTGGCACGTGCATCCCTTTTACTTTTGTGACACTTGTGGATTCCTTGAGTGCCTGTATGTCCATTTTGTGATGCCAACTATTCTCACAATGCCCCACACAGTGAGCAGTTTACCAAAGAATGGCCCCTATTACCTTTCCCTTATAAAAGTGGATAAAGAATATTTTAAAAATTTAAGCTGTAAATGGGGTTGTCACCAGCATGGCCAGTAACAATGTAATGCTTAATGCCAATGTTATTGAAAGGAAAAGAGCTAAACATATGGGAAGGCTGGTACAGGTATTGGGCCCATTATCTGGAAACCCATTTTCGGAATTATGGAAAGGTCATCTCCCACAGACTCCATTTTATCCAAAAAATCCAAATTGTAAAAAATGATTTCATTTTTCTCTGTATTTAAGAAAACAGCAGTTTGTACGTGATCCAAACTAAGAAATAATGAATTCTTATTGGAGGCAAAATCAACCTATTGGGTTTATTTAAAGGGATTCTGTCATGATTTTTATGATGTATTTTTTATATCTAAATTACACTATTTACACTGCAAATAATTCACTCTACAATATAAAATTTCACTCCTGAACCAGTAAGTGTATTTTTAAGTTGTAATATTGGTGCTTAAGCAGCCATATCAGGTCATTTTGCCTGGTCATGTGGTTTTAGAAAGAGCCAGCACTTTAGGATGGAACTG